>CM019072.1:84802782-85402782 GCA_009667805.1 Leptobrachium leishanense | reverse complement strand
CTTTCCTCCTCCTGCCGCTACCAATTGCGTAATATTTCCAGAATTCGGCCATTTCTTACCACTGTCACCACAAAACAACTCATACACGCCCTGGTAATCTCCCGATTTGACTATTGCAATAATCTCTTATCTGGCCTCCCTCTCTCCCACCTCTCCCCCCTACAATCAATCCTGAACGCCTCTGCCAGGCTAATCCACCTCACCTGCTGCTCTGTCTCTGCCACTCCCCTCTGCGAGTCCTTTCACTGGCTCCCCATCCACTGCAGAATTAAGTTCAAAATCCTTATCCTTACCTATAAAACCCTCACTAACTCAGCTCCCCACTACCTGTCCTCACTAATCATCAAATACACCCCAGCCCGCTCCCTAAGGTCAAACAGCGACCTGCGCCTAGCTTCTCCCCGCATCACCTCTTCCCATGATAGACTGCAGGACTTCACACGCGCAGCCCCCATTCTCTGGAACGCTATCCTTTGTACAGTCAGACTTTCCCCTAATTTCTCTTCCTTCAAACGCTCCCTTAAAACGTTCCTATTTAGGGAAGCCTACCACCCAACTCAGTGATGCAACCATCAATCACTCTCACCTTGCAGTCCTCTCCTCCTGTTTCCAACCCCAACCCCTCTAGATTGTGAGTTCCTACGGGAATAGGGCCTCATCTCCTCCTGTACTGTTTGTCAAATGTTGTTCAATGTATTGTAACCCATCTATACTGTGCCTATTGTACAGCGCTGCGGAATATGCTGGCGCTTTATAAATAAAGAATAATAATAATAAAATAATAATAATAATATATTAATCTATATATCACTCACCATGTCTGAAAGAACAAAAAGGACTGGCAGACGCTCCCAGACACAGATAAAAGGGCAAGCAGCCCCTGTGTTGGGAGGCTGTGCCTCTGGTCGTGGTGGAAGTGGTGCATCCTCTGCAGGGGCACGCTTGTCCTTTCTAACTGGTGCGGGCAGCAGCAACATACAGAGGACTTGGTGGATTGGCTAACCAGGCCATCCTCATCCTCCGAGTCCTCTGAAAGCCAGGCTTCTAGTGCTTTACAGTCCACCTCAGCTGCCAAAGCATCTAATGCAGCCTCCATGTCCACAGCTACTCCTGCCGTAGCCTCGCTATCACACACAGAGGAGTCAGCTGAATTGTTTGACTACAATGAGAGTGACATGCTGCTTGAGGATGCGCAGCAAGTACAGTGCTCTGATTCAATTTCTGAGGTTGAGCAAGGGAGTATAATCAACCTAGAGGAAGGGGGTGCCAGTGATGACACACAAATAACTGGCACTCATCTTGCCCCAGCAGCTGCAGCATACTGCCAAGTTGGCTCCAGTGACGAGGAGATAGGGGGTGAAGATGACATTGATGATGAGGTCACTGACTCCACCTGGGTGCCAGATCGAACTGAGGAATCAAGTGAGGAGGAGGGGGAGGAGGAGGAGGAGGCACAGCAAACACGAGGCACAACATCCTCTGTGACCAACCGTAGCACTAGCCAGTCCAAGCCCTCACATGTCAGAGCTGCTCCGGTGCAGAGTGCTGTTGTCTCAAAGAACACATGCAGGAAATCTGCTGTCTGGGAGTACTTTAAGAAATGTGCAGCAGACCCCACCGTTGCTATTTGTAATCTATGTCAGATGAGGCTAAAGCGTGGGATAAACAACGGACACTTGGGTAGCACGTGCTTGAGGCGACATATGAACAAGTGCCACACATCCCGTTGGTGTAAAACTTTGCGTAGGTCCTCCTCCTCCTCATCTGTCTCTACCCACACTGTATGTCCTGCCATATCATTGCCTACAACCTCCACCGACAGGGATGAGGCTACAGTAATGGATGTACCAGCAGGTCCTTCCTCACAATGTGACATCATCCCAGTAGCTGAAGATTTACGCAGTCAGATTACGTTGCCGCAGCTGCTGCAGCAAAAGAAAAAATATAGTCCCAACCATCCCCAAGCACAGCGTTTAAATGCCAGCTTAGCAAAATTACTCGCATTGCAGCTGCTGCCTTTCCAGCGGGTGGACTCTGCTCCCTTCCGTGAATTTGCTGAATGTGCTGTACCACAGTGGCAGGTTCCAAAACGCCATTACTTTTCACGCAAGGCCATTCCAGCACTATACCCAGCCGTGGAAGACAATGTTATCCAGTCATTGGGAAAGGCAGTCAGCAGCAAGGTGCATGTGACTTTAGACACGTGGTCCAGCAAGCATGGACAGGGTCGTTACATTTCCTTCACGGCACACTGGGTAACTCTGATTGCAGCTGGGAGGGATCCAAGACGGGGCTCTGTGCTGGAGCTTGTTCATCCACCACGCTTCCAGAAAGCTGCTTGTATGAGGTCTGTCTGCTCCACCCCACCACCTCTTCTCCTCCTCCTCCTTCTCTCCTTCTCTGTCTCTGGCGAAGTGGCAGTTAAACCGACGCCTGACAGGGTCTACGCAATGGCTCAAGCAAAAAGATGCCATACTGTGCTTGAGCTGGTTTGTTTAGGGGACAGGAGCCACACCGGGTCAGAAATTTTGTCAGCTCTGCAGGGGCAGGTGCAGAGATGGTTAACACCACGCCAGCTGAGCTGGGAATGATCGTCTGCGATAATGGCAGCAACCTTCTCTCTGCCCTACGCAAGGGTAAATTGACGCATGTACCATGCCTAGCACACGTCCTAAATCTGGTGGTACAGCATTTCCTAACCAAGTACCCAGGGCTGCCAGAGCTTCTCATCCAGGCCCGAAAGGTCTGCAGCCACTTCAAACAGTCATTCCCAGCAAGCGTTCGCCTGGCAGAAATTCAAAGAGAATTCCACCTTCCCACAAACCGTCTGATCTGTGACATGCCCACCAGGTGGAACTCGACATTAGCAATGCTGCAGCGTCTGCACAAGCAGCAGAGGGCCATCAACGAGTACCTGTGTGAGTATGGCACAAGGACAGGTTCAGGTCAACTTGTTTTTTTTTCCCCTGCAGTGGCTGATGATCAAGGATGCAGGCACTGTACTGTCACCATTTGAGGAAGCAACGAGGATGGTGAGCAGGGACAGTGCATGCATCAGTGACACAATTCCTTTAGTGTTCCTGCTGGAGCAGACTCTGCGGGGAATTATAGATGTGGCTCTAGAGGCAGAGCAGCGGGAGGAAGAGGAGGCCTTCCCTTGCTCTCAAGGCCCCAGTCTTTCCGCAGACAGCATTCAGCATTCCAGCGGGTCCTACTCAGATCAGACAGGAGGAGGATGAGGAGGAGGAGGACTATTTAAGTAGTGGGGGCATTGAAGGTGGGGATTCCTCAAGGGAGGGTTTTGTGTGCCCAGAAACAGAAGGGCTAGTGCGTGGCTGGGAGGAGGAAGTGCACGATACGGTCATCCTCATTGGCCAGGAAGACTCGGCAGCTAATGCCACCTCCAACCTACGCTGCATGGGCTCCTTAATGATGCAAAGCCTGCTAATGGACCCAGGATTTGTACTATCAAGGAGAGGGATCATTACTGGTTGGCAACCCTTCTTGATCCACGAAACAAGGGGAAAGTTGCAGAACTCACCTGCCCGCACAGAGGGAGCACAGGATGACAAAACTTGAGGATGCTCTAAAGCGACACTTGTGTAACACCTTTCCAGGCACTGGTAGATTACCAAGTGCTGACACACGTGCTTCTGAGGCTGCAGGTGATCAGAGGAATAGCGGTGAAGGCCAGGGCCACTTGGCTGATGCTTTTTTAAATATTTTTAGTCCACGACGCCCAAGGACGTCAAATGTAGGCACCCATTGCCAGCGTCTTCGCCATATGGTGCAGGACTACCTAGGGGCAAGGGCAGACCTGGATACCTTTCCAGCAGATGATCCACTGGCTTACTGGGTGTTGAGATTGGATCACTGGCCAGAACTTAGCCAATATGCTATGCAGCTACTAGGTTGCCCTTCATCTAGCGTGCTTTCCGAAAGGACGTTCAGTGCCGCTGGAGGTTTTGTCACAGACAAAAGAGTGCGTCTGTCCACCGACTCTGTAGACCGGCTGACATTTATAAAAATGAATCAGTCCTGGATCAGTAGCTATCAATCCCCTGATGCTGAAGTAATGGAATAGATAGGGGATGTCCTCTTCTGCATTCACAAAACCTCCAGCACTGAACTCTTCCACAATACCACAAAAGGGTTATGGTGTGAAGGCACTTGCTGCCATGAAAGGCACAATATTTGGCTGCACTGACGCCTGTGCCAGATTTTTATCATTTTAATTTTTTGAACCGCAGGGTCCAACCCTGCACTCTTCCACAATACCACAGAGGGGTTACTGTATGATGATACTTGCTGGCCTGGCACTAAAGGCACAATATCTGGGAGCACTGACTCCCATTAACAGATAAAAAAAAACCACTTTTCAACATAGGACCACATTGGTCCACCCCTGCACTCTTCCACAATACCACAGAGGGGTTAGGCTAGGGTCAGATGAGCACATTTTCTACAGACTGTGCATCTGTGCAGTACGGACGTACTTACTGACTGACGATAAGGTAGTGGCCACACACAGTCGGTTTTTTTCACTGACGTAGTTTTTTGACTGATGTAGCAGGGAAAATAAATTACAATGAAAGAACATTCTGTCCATAAGAAATGCTGGACGTATAAATGCAGTCCGTCTGACCTTGTTGCATCACTCACACACAAAGCTATGCGGACGTTGTGGACGTGGCGCACTCTGCACGTCCGTTCTAGCAGTATTACGTTCTTGCCTAACCTGCGTCCGTCTGCAGCGTCCGTCAGCCCCCACACTTCTGTGCGGACGTACTTCGTGTGTGGGGCTCCATTTAACACAATTGTATGCTATCACGGACATATTTATGTGCGGGCAACATGGACGTTAACACTGCGTTCGTCTGACCCCAGCCTTACTGTATGATGATACTTGATGGCCTGGCATTAAAGGCACAATATCTGGGTGCACTGACGCCCATTACCAGATCAAAAACTTTTCAATATAGGACCACAAGGTCCACCCCTGCACTCTTCCACCATACCACAGAGGGGTTACTGTATGTTGATACTTGCTGGCCTGGCATTCTTGCACCAAAGGCAGAATATCTGGGTGCACTGACGCCAATTCCCAGATTCATATCTTTTTAATATAGGACCGCATGGTTCACCCTGCATTCTTCCACAATACCACTATGGGGTTACTGTATGATAGTACTTGCATGCCTGGCACTAAAGGCACAATATCTGGGTGCACTGCCACTGACGCTTGTATCAGATTCAAATCCTCAGAGGGGTTACTGTGTGACGGCACTGTTGCCGACGCTAAAAGCCCAATTTTAAAGCACCTATTGTTACTTTCATCCAAAACCTGCATAAGTTTCACAATAATTTAGCCCAAAAAATCACTAAACTTTTTCTGGAAAAAAGTCCTAAAATGTCTTTCATACAGGCTGCCGCCCCAAGCAGTTGTTTATGGATAGATTAAAGGAAAAGCATTTACCGTCATATGAAACGTCATTTTTTTGTTTTTAAGTGTTTCTATACATCCTAGAAATCCGCCACTTCACGGGCAGGTTATGGGGACCTCCTAGGCATGATATTTGAGGGAATTTTTGGTTTTTATTTTTAACCCTTATTTCATGGAAAACTCACTGTCCCTTTAAAAACTTTTTTTAAACTTTTTGTCCTTGTTTCCTGTCCCCCAGGGCACTACCCAGACCCCCATACACCTTTTATAGCAAATATGTAGCATATATGCCCTCTTGGAGGGCACTCTAAAAATCCGAATTTTCAGCCCCATTGACTTGCATGGGGTTCGAGTTCGGGTTCGGTCCTGAACAAATGGGAAGTTCGGGTTCGGGCTCGAACCGAACTCGGGGAGTGTTCGGCTCATCCCTAATGACTGGTACCATGGCACAAACACAGAGGTGAAAAAAAAGGAATAGAGAAGATGTGCAAAAGAGAACATAACAAAACAACCATGTTAGTATGTATTGTGTCCTTTAACCCCTTAAAGACGCAGGACGTACTATTACGTCCTGCATTGAGTGGGTTTTAATGCTGAAGGAAGGAATAGTACGTCCTATGCAGGCATGTACTGGCCATAGGGACTACAGGGAGATTCCCGGTGGGTCGATGGCTCAGTGGGCCACTTTGAATGCTGGTTCACCGCGTGGCTCGCACTGCCCTAATGGGTGATGTGAGAACTTTGTCACTGTCTGTAAAACAGACGCAGTCTCCTATTGCAGTTACTGTACCGGTGAGAACTTCTGCGCATTCTCCTCCCCTTAAGGCTGGGGTCAGACAAAAGCATTGCGAAAGTGCGTGCAGCCACACTTTATTACGGCCATAATAGCAGCAAATGACGCCCAATGATGGCCAATATATGAAATACGGCCGCACGAAAGTTCGGCCGCGCAACGCAAGCGGCAAACTAATGCATTTTGTTGAGAATGTAGAACTGCTAGTACTGACGTACAGAGTGCGCTGCGCCCACATAGCGGCGTGTGTGCGTGATTAGGAGACGTCAGACGCTGCTAATGTCCAGCCTACATAACGTCCAAATTGATTTGGTTACTCATATTTCTCATTTTATTGAAGATCCGTAAAAAATCACGCACGAAAATGCGCATAGTATGACCGCTTTCGCGTCTTCCGTGAAAAAAATAGGTCAATGCTTTCGGAAGCAATTTTTTATAGACGATGCGAACAATGCGTTCGTTTGATCCTAGCCTAAGACATGGTGCACACTCGAACTCAGTGCCACTGCGGTGCTTTACCCAATCGCTCTGCAGCAACTCCAGTATCTGTAGTGCGATTGGTTGAGCGATCCAGTTGGATTATATACTATTTTTGTGCATGGTAATACTAACACCTCTCCATGTTAGATGTGTTTGGCGCTATAGAGGTTTTTAATCATATAACAATTTATCAGTGGAATTTATACAATCAAGCAGCTTACCACCGGTCTGTCCCTCACCCACAATAAATGAAAGAATACAAACTTTGTTTGTTTAGGGAGCTCATAAAAAGGGAACAAATGATATTCAATCTTGTGTGTTGTCACAGACTTCTCAATTGATCAAATAGTTGTATAGGAAACTCTAAAATGTAAAAGCAGAAACAACTTTCATTGCACAATATTTCTTACAAAAATGTTGGATAAAAATTAAAAGGCTGTGTGTCGGAATATCACTCACAAACGTAGAGCCTCTAGGCTCATAGTATTCACCTTTAAGCCTCTATGGGGTGCTCTTCCCATCAAGCAATATTTCGGCGAATGTGGAGTGCCTTCTTGGTTTCAGTTTGTGCCTCGAATAAATGAAAGATATATGGCACGATACCAATGCAATAACAGCAATACATACAAGGTCTTTATCGATTTACTCACATGCTCCTGAGCCTCCCAAATGAGTGGCTCAGTATCAAAGCCTTGGAGCCTTGGTACCACGGTACCTGCTGTGGAAATCACCAGTTGAATGAAGTATATTGTCACCGCAATATGCGTTAGATTGAATAGAAAGAATGGCCAGTATTAATAAAAAACGGGGTTTATTACAAAAAAGATTAAAACAAATCCAATGTTGAGTAAAAATAAATAACAAAAAATATATTAAATTAATATTGCGGCTGAACCGAAACGCGTTTTGCTTGCTCCTCTGCAAACTTCATCAGTCGGATAGCCCCTAATTGTGAACAAATGTCTTTTATCGTATTTCTAGTCCAATCGGAAACATGATGTTCTCGTGCGTTCCACTCATCGGTCTGCGTTCCAATGGACTTCCGGGCGATTCATGATGACGTGTTTCCTTTTCCGGTTGGTCGAAGGCTCAATGGGAATCTGTCCATCACGCTCCTTCTTGCGCATGCGGAATGACAGTTGACGATCGGTAGTTCTTTCATGTAGCCATATTAAAAAGAAATGACTGTGCCTTCAAGACAACAGACAACATTACCATATGGCACATTAATTTTATTATCATCATTTAGGTGTCGATATGTCGATCTGGAACACAAAAAATCTGTTAGATAGCAATTCGCTATCTCATATCGAGAGTGTTCTCAAGATCGTATAAAGTGATAGACATATTTGTTACTATGAGACAAATTCTCTATCCTGGATCACATTAAAATACATCTTTTGTCCAGAATATAAGAGAAACATTACGACATTGATCTTCATCCAATTTGATAATACAGTCACAATTTTATGCAATGTCAAAAAATGTGAATTCTGAAAATTAATATGGGAAATGGAGTAAAGAATTGATTAATATAAAAAATGTCAGACTTCAAAGTCTGCATTCAATCCGTTTGGGGCCAGAGTATCTAGATAATATATCCAGCGCATCTCATTCTTAATAGGGTTTTTCACTCAAATTATCTCCTCTCCAATCTCGGCTAATTTTTTCAATCTCCATAAACTCTATGCTTCTTGGATTACATCCGTGCTGATCTTTATAATGGGATGAGACATTATGTTTGTCATATCCTCTAGTTATATTGCAGAGATGTTCATTAATCCTGATGGTAAGTGGGCGAGATGTTTGTCCCACGTATCATTTCCCACAGGGGCATTTAAGCATATATATCACATTCTTAGTGTGACACGTTATCAGATTCTTTATTTTGTAATTGGGTTCTCTGACTCCTGCATCAAATTGTTTTATTGTTCTTTTCTTATTATTGGTTTTGCGACATGAAATGCACTGTCCACAGCTGTAGAAGCCAGGAGTCAGACCAAAAGGATGTTCTGATCTATGTCTATCTGTAGTTTTGATGTGGTTGATAACTAAATTATTGCTGAGATTCTTGCCTCCTCTAAATGTTATTTTGGGTTTCTCTGCAAAATATCATTCAGAATGGGATCGCTAGTTAAAATTGACCAATATTTCTCTACGGATCTTTTAATCGTTCTATTGTTAATATTATAGTCCAGAATGAATGAGATGTTTTCAAATTGACCTTCACGTCTTGGTTTGTATTGTAATAATGTATCTCTATTCGTTATTAAAATTTCTTGCTTTATCTCATTTAGAAATTTCTTTTCATATCCCTTTTCCCTAAAGTCATTCAGCAATTTCTCAGCTTGAACCAAATATTGTTCGACATCCGTACAATTCCTACGTATCCTTAACAGTTCACCTTTGGGAACAGCTCTGAGCCAAGGGGAGTAGTGGCCACTGTTGGTATGTATATAGCTATTCACTTGAACAGAATTAAAGAAAGTTTTAGTCTTCACTTGTCCATCCTCTATATATATATTGAGGTCGAGAAAGTATACATGGGTGGTACTAATATTTATGTCTAATTTTATTCCTATATCATTACAATTTAAATGACCTAGAAATTGTTCCAATTCTGTCTTCTCTCCCTTCCAAATAATCAATATATCATCGATATATCATCGATATATATCTCCTATAGAGGACGAGGTTAGGCCCTCAGCCATGCCCTTCCCATACTGCACCAGTTTCCCAGTGGGCCATGAACAGATTGGCATAGCTGGGGCGAACCTCGTCCCCATAGTTGTCCCGTTACATTGAAGGTAATATTCGCCTCCATACCAAAAATAATTGATATTGAGTATTAATTCTATCCCCTCAAGTATATATTGTATTTGTTCTGCTTTGAAATCTCCGGATTCTGATAAGAAATATTCTACCGCCCTGCATCCAGCTTCATGCGGTATTATTGTATATAATGAGTTGACATCGCACATGGCTTATATAAAGTCTGGTTCCCACTTTATGTCTCTAATTAGCTGTAAAGTCGTAATGGTGTCTTTTAAGTATGCAGGAGTTTTTTGTACTAACAGCTGAAGTAGATGATCGATGTGTTCAGATATTCTACAGGATATTGAACTTATACCTGATACAATGGGGCGTCCAGGTGGATGCTCTTTATCCTTGTGTACCTTCGGAAGGTAATAGAAGACTGGTATGCGGGGGTGATTTATCTTAAGATATTGGTATTCATTATCATTAATGATGCTACTATCTTTGCCTCGTTGTAAGTATTCATAAAATTTCTGTTTAATTTGTAATTTGTTCAGTGGGGTCTCCTCCTAACTTCTTATACATTTGAGGATCATTTAGTAGTCTGCATGCTTCTTGGTGGTACTGATTTTTGTTTAATATAACTACCCCCCCCCCACCTTTGTCGGCAGGTTTTATAATCAGATTGGTGTCTTTGTTTAATTGCTTAAATCCTTCATATTGCTCCCTTGTCAGATTGGGAGGTTTGATGTATCGACTATTCTTTTCTAATTTCCTAATATCTACCTGAATCATTTGATCAAAAGTATCGATCTCTTTCGAGATCCTATATCTAGGGTAAAATTTTGATTTCTCTTTTAATGTGGTATGCACATATTGATTACTGGATGTTATTGTTCTTTCTAACGGTGTTTTAGCAAAGAGTCGTTTAAGGCAAAGTTTCCTCTTAAATTTCTGAAGATCAACAAAGGTGTTGAAAGTGTCTCCTCTTTGATTTGGGACATACTTTAATCCTTTGCTTAGGATCCCTATCTGGCCTTGTGTCAAAGTGTGTCCACTTAAATTGAATATGCCTATTGGTCCCTTGTCCTTCCCCTTTTTCTTCTCTGAACCAATTGGCCTCCTCTACATCCTCTTCCCTTTGTACTCTTTTCCCAGTGTTTCTGGTTCCCAATACCTTCCCTACTGCTCCCTGTGGTGGTTCTCT
Organism: Leptobrachium leishanense; assembly: GCA_009667805.1. Lineage (NCBI taxonomy): Eukaryota > Metazoa > Chordata > Amphibia > Anura > Megophryidae > Leptobrachium > Leptobrachium leishanense. Next base: position 85,392,102 of record CM019072.1, on the reverse strand, counting down.
GTACCTCTCTCTGAGGGGAGTAACTTGTTCCCACCCTCCCTGCTGAAAAACCTTATTTTGATCGTGTTGGCGAGAGGTAAGTCAGCAAAAAAGTAGGATTAACTAGTGGCGCAGTGATTTCAATTACTCCTTAAACAGTGCCTGGAAGGCTAATTGCATGTACCACACAGGTCATCAGTATACAATACAAAGTGCAAATGCAAATCACGAAGGGTATAGAAAATCACAATATTCGGTATATGCAATATATTAAAGTGCAGTAGCGGTAATTATAGTAAAGTGCGAGTGCACCAGTGGATAAAGTGCAGGTGCAACGATAAGGACAATGCAGCGGTGGAGGTAAAATCCAATTAAAATATTCAGTCTAGTCCATGGAAAGAGGGAGAATTTTCGGCGAATGGTCAAGAAAAGTCTATGATGTTAATGTTCCAGTTCCTAGGTGGACGGGTAGTGCATCAAAAGTGCTTGAGATTATTTCAATATTACCCCTTCCACATTTGTTGCAAACTTGCTTGGGCGTGTCAGCTCCTCTGGTGGTCTCGATGAGCTCCACAGCAAAAATATAAAAAAAAGGAGAGAGGAGGGGAAATAATAGTGTAGAAATCCTCTATACGGGTGTGTTATAGTAGGTAAAATTGCACACTTACAAATTCCAGAGCCTAATTGGATCCAGGCTCTGGAGTGAAACGCCTTGTGCCTTAATCTAGGGTGGTCACTGCCCTTCTTTAAAAGGTCTTCTTACTCCACCTCAGCCGGGGGACACAGAAATAAAAAAGAGACAGCGCTCTCATAGCATGATACCAGTTATACAGAATGCTTTAGGAGAGGAGACAATTTTGCACTCACCAATACAGGAGCCTTATGGGTCCAGGCTCAACTGTTATGCTTGTGGAGTTCCTTGTCGGTGAACTCCTAGACCTCTTTCGCTGCTCACTTTGCGTCACTCTGCACCTGGTCGTAGTTCGCTGGATGCCTCCAGTACATTAAATGACTGGTGTAGTGAGTGTAAAAAAACTGAAAGGGTCTTAAGTGGTCAATGTGGTTAGTGTGTTCCTTCAAACATTAATCCTGGAGGAAAATGATACATGCAGTGGTCACAATGCTTCCTTTAGCTGGGACCTCCGCCTGTCACCGGTCTCCAGGAAACAGCACCACTTCCGGTGCAAGGCTGAACGTGCTTTTGCTGACTCTACCTGCACATTCGTCGAGAGCCTGTGCCCCCTTCTAGTTGGCAGCATTCCATATATTTCCACTTTATCTCTACTTACGAGCGCCTCCACCGAACCCTCCCTTACCTCTGGCGAGAGGTAAGTGCCTGTTCTGAGTATATATCCGGTATGGAATATGCCCAATTGTTACCATAGAATGATTGATGGGAGAAATCACGTCTATCGTGATTATTGTATGTATCCCGTCTCAAATGGTAGGGAATTCCACTCCCCTGTAAAAGGGGATTGTTATTATATTTATTACTGGGTCGTCTTGGGTATTGGTTATGTCCTATCTGAGGAATCTTATTTCTTACTGTTGGCTCTTTATGGCTCAGTAATCTTTTAAAGGGTCTAAATTGTTGTTCATTTATTCGATCTGGTTGTTGTTTAGCCTGGGGATCTTCTTCTACCTGTATGGCTCGTACTCCTTTCTTTCCCCTAAAGTGTTTCTCTGATGTGTGGTTATTGAATATCCACACTTTATTGTTGGTATAATCTTTTATGTCTCGTATGTACTTGTTACATTTTTTTTTCTTTTACTTCTTTTTCAACCTTTTCTAAACTTCTTCCTTCTATATTTTTCATCAAGAGTTCTTTTTCTTGTGAGTTTATAATGTTACATAATTGATTATAGATAGTCTCTATCTCCACATTTAATTCTCCTAATAGAGCACTCCTCCTTGCAATGATCACTTCCATGGTGGTGCGAGAGAATCCCTCTAACATGTCACACCAGGTTTCCATGAAGGAATAACTTGTCATTTCTGGCGATGGATCTTTTAACCACCTTAGACCCCGTGGGTACAATCTTATCTTTATTATATTGTTCTAACGTGATTATGTCCCACTTGAGTCTTATTTCTTTTTTGAGTAGGTATTCCAATTTGTTACTAAGCTTTTTCTTATCCTTCATACCCTCATGTCGAATATTTAACATTCCACTGTATTCCGTATTCCCATAAACTTCCCCTATATCATTACCAAATTTTGTTCGGAATTCAATCGCTTTAAGCTGCCAACACCTTCGAGACTCAAATTAATGGTAACACTAACACCTCTCCGTGTTAGATGTGTTTGGCGCTGTGGCAGATTAGATCTGTATTTCTATCTATATAAGGGTCTGCCTGTGTATATGTGCCTGTTTATACCTATCTCCTCCATATAGAGTCATATTCATATTTGTGTCTGACCATTTGAGAAGCGTATCCCTGTGTCCACAGCTGTTGAGGCTGAGTGCTAAATTGTAATTAAAATGGTTAGCTTTCTCCCCTGGGGGGAGGATATCACACATGGCTGTAAAAGGGAATGTCTTTGTGAACTGACATATCAGGTAGCCTGGTAATCACACCTTGGAAGCCAACCCGGCACCAAGATTTAGGCCCTATCTTCAAAGACAGGAAGCACACCCTTGATCCCTGGGAGGGGGAGATGGACATCTTTGGGCAATTAAAGATTAATGACAAGCGTACTGAGCATGCTCTGGAGAAGGGAATTCTGGGATATGTAGTGCAGGAGGCTGGGCTATTTGTGGGTGGGTTGGAAGGACCAGGAAGTGTATAAAATCTGAAAACTGGCTATGTGCTTTAGCTGATCACTTGGGGTACATTCGAAAGATGACTGATCTGTCCATGTGTATCTCTCCAGGCTCCAGGAGGACATCGATCCTAGCTTACTGATTAGTTTGTCTTAAGTAATGCTCTGTGGATTAATTGATTTATTCTAGCTATAATTTTCCTGTAACAAATGCACTGTGATATATATATATCTTTGTTCTATATCATAAATAAACCTAACCTATTTAAGTTCTGTTTCTGGCTGATGAGATCCACGCTAACGAAGAGATTGGGAGTATTGCTATTTGCTTTAAGCTTGGTTAGATAAGAAATTGCGAGTTGCAGTCGTCGGACGTCAGGGATTGTGGGGTCTGCAGTCACTGTCTGAGTCTAGGGTAGGCAGATAGTGCGGTTGCTTAGTCCTGCATCTCCCGTTGCGACGCGCATAGTGTACATGAGGACTGGTGGCAGCGTAACTAATAGAATAGGAATGTGAGCTCAGGGATTGTGGGAGACGTAGTAATTACCCGCTTCAAGAGAAGATTTGTACTGCGTTGCAATCTTGGAATAATTGCATCGCACTCTACGTGCCTGTTGTGAGAGAAAGTGTGTCCGGGATGGTTAGATAAGCGCGTGTGATTATCTGGGTCTAGGATAGACAGATAGTGAGTGGCTTAACCCGGCGTCTTTCGCAGCAGTGCGCGTAGTGGTCGTGACAGGCGCTATAGAAACATAGAAACATAGAAACATAGAAAAATGTCGGCAGATAAGAACCTTTCGGCCCATCTAGTCTGCCCAATTACATGGATACTTAACCTGGATTTATCTTTTGTTTAGGATAGCCTTATGCCTATCCCATGCTTGCTTAAATTCAATTACTGTTTTGGCCTCTACCACTTCTACTGGAAGACTGTTCCATGTATCCACCACCCTCTCAGTAAAATAATGCTTTCTGATGTTACTTTTAAACCTTTGCCTTATAGAGGTTTTTAATCATATAACAATTTATCAGTGGAATTTATACAATCAAGCAGCTAACCACCGGTCTGTCTCTCACCCACAATAAATGAAAGAATACAAACTTTGTTTGTTTAGGGAGCGCATAAAAAGGGAACAACTGGTATTCAATCTTGTGTGGTGTCACAGACTTCTCAATTGATCAAATAGTTGTATAGGAAACTCTAAAATGTAAAAGCAGAAACAACTTTCATTGCGCAATATTTCTTACAAAAATGTTGGATAAAAATTTATATTTTTATGCATATTTGCATAATTAAAGTGGGCCGGTCTGGTTGACATCCAGGGCTGATTTTCTGTCCCAGTCCAGCTCTGGTCCTATGCGTCTGCAGCCCGCCTCCCGCCGATACTCACCTCTCCCAGGGTTCCAACGCTGATCTGACTTCCATGAAGTCAGATTAGCGTTTTTATGCCCTCCCGGTGCACTGAGGTCATCGCACCAGGTGCGATGACACGCAATGACATCAGTTTCAGATGCTCCCCCACCGGAGCCGAGGGAGTGCCTGAAGGGAAGAGAGGATCCTTTGTATCCCTCTATCTCCCCATCATCGGGGGGTACAAGCTAATGCCAGGTGTCCCTGGAAAGGTCACAGTCTGACCTTTCCAGCGATGCATTACATTAACCCCTTGGCAGTAAGGCTGCTATTTCTGGTGAGGGCCACCATCTTGGATGGAAACCCCACCTTCGGGTCTCTCCACGTCCACTGACATCTTTGGGTGTGGCGCGATGACATCAGTTAACAGGGAAACCCCTAGCTGCCCAGGAATTTCCTAAGGATATCCTGTAGTGGAGATAGGATGTATCTTTGAACCCCCATTATCTCCAGATGTGTGGCAGCTAGATGGTCATGATTTATATTATTGGAAAGGCCAGAGCATGGTCTTTCCAATGATATCAAACATAACCATATTAAAAGTAAAAATCCCATTTAAAAAAAGAAAAATATTAATAAAAAAAAATAAAAGCTCTTTTTTTTATTATTAATGCAGCATTATTGTTCATATTTCAAATATATTGTGAGCAATGATGCTGCACTAAATTTTATTTTTGGTGTGTTTTAGCTAAAATCACATATTTTCTCAAAAAAATTAAGTAACAGGTTCCCAGTTCTAAGTTTTTTTAACAAGCGTACCCCATAGAATATAAAACCGCAAAGGCTCGGAGGATAAAACGTGAAAAAATTGACACCGTGAATTACACACTCAGGGTTATACAAAGAGCTCCGAATTGTGGCCGAAGGGTAACCGAAAGCCAAACGCTGACATTCAGCGTACGCTTACTGTACCTGGCCATTCGGCTATCCAGAGAGCAGGCAGTTCGCCAAATGTTGGCGAATTGCCTGCACATACGGTGCCTGTTCGGTGCCTGTTCGAGTGCAGTGAAATCCCCATAGAGAAGCAATGCTTTGTCTATTCAGAGAACACAAAACAGCTCAGAAAGATTGCTGAAATGCCCTGCCATTCGGTGGTTTCATTCGACAGGTTTATTCAGGAGAATCCCATAGGCTTCAATGTTAAAAATATTCCCATTTTAATTCAATATCTAATAAACCGTTTATTATTTTATTCTGCAGTAAAAAGTCTCTTTATTTTTAGATTTAGGATCTTTAAGGCATTTTTCCGGGATTTTTTTTTCCGTTTTTCTTTTTTTAAGTCGAAATTTTCCTTTTTTCTGTAACAGCCCTTTTTATTATCATTCAGTGGACCTTATATGTAAATTTCAGACATTTTCGTTCTGTAGTTTCTTCGCAAACAGCGTTTCACTTTTCAAACATTAAGGCTGGGGTCAGACCAGTGCACTTTTAACGTGCGTTTTGGCGCACTTAATTACGGCCGCACTAGCAGCAAATGAAGGGGAATGACAGCCAATATACGAAGTACGGTCGCACGAAAGTCCGGCCGTGTAACGCAAGTGGAATTTGAACGCATTTTCTTGAGAGTGCGCTGCGGCAGCATAGTGGCGTGTGTGTGTGATTAGGAGATGTCAGACTCTGCTAATGTCCAGCCAACATAACGTCCAGACGCAAAAAGGTTTTTTACTGACGATCCGTAATAAATCACGCACGAAAATGCGCGTCGTCTGACCGTTTTTGTGCATTCCGTGAAAAAATACGTCAATGCGTTCGGACGCACTTTTTGACGTTCGCGGGGAAAAATGCTTTCGTTTGACCCTAGCCTAAAGCGTACTGTTTTTTTTTCCACTCCATTCGTCTGCGGTGTTGGCTTATTCCAGCGGCTGCTCTGCGTTGTGATCGGCGGCTGCTCGGGTTTCTCCAGCGTGTTCAGCGGGGTTAATCCAGATGTTTTTGCGGATTTCGGTGTGCGTTTGCCGGGTTTTGCGGTGAGTGTTCGTTGGGTTTGAAGCGGGTTTTCCCTGCACTACGACGGCCCTGTGGAGCTTGATGAATACACCGCAGGGTCGCCGAAATGGGATCGCCAAATCGCAACGAATTGGAGAGAACGAAAAGGCACCAAACGTGCGGTGACTTTTTGATTCTCTTTGAATAAACCTGACTGTGTATGATTGAAATTTTATTGAAAATTCTAAAAAAAATAAATTCATTTTTTGTTATAGCATTCTGGCTGAGCATGACGTACACATATAATAATAATAATAATATATTATAAATCTACCGAGTTTGCCTAAAAAAAGGTATATAATTTGTCTGGGTCGTACAATAATCTCACCTGCCATTCCAGTAAACTTATGTGCTGCTTGTGTTTGTATTTAATATCTGTAAAATAAAATTTTATATTGAAAAAAAGTTCTCAGTCACCTGTTCCACGCTCCCCCGCCGTCCATCTCAGGTCTGTCCTCCGCTTTTTTTTTTTGTTTCAACTCACCGGCTGTTGTGTGTGAGAATCACCACACAGACAGCAGCGGCAGCACTGAGCCAGCCTAGCCTATGCAATTTTTCTTATTCTCCAACCTGTAGCAGCACTAAAGCTCTGCAACCACCCCTGAGTTGGCAGCATACACGCATGGTACCTTTTTTTCTTATGCTACACTAATTGCGTAGTTCAAGCTGACCGAATGATTCAGACTGAAGTTTGCAGCGCTCCGCCTACTTCCTGAATCTATGCTCTTCAGTGCCTCGGAGAAGCACTGAGAGCAATTGAATTGCTTGAGCCAATGGGAAAGCACCATTGGTCTCAAGCCAATTTTTTTTTAAAAACACCCCCATGGATTGACGCAGGACAGTCATGTGACTAGCAGTCATGGGGGCATTGTCATGGGGGGGCAGAGCTCAGAGCATGTGTGTGTGGTACAACCTCCCTCTCCGCTCTGTGTCCGCCCAATGTTGGGCCGTCTCCCTGTCTCTCCTGCCTGGGCGGCAGAAAGGAGGAAGTGTGTGTGCGTGCCGCGGGCCCAGACCGATCGGTATGTATGCTCGTCACTCTACTTGCAGGGAGTGGGAGGGTGGAAGGGGCTCATCTGTGCAGGGGAAGGGTCGCAGCTCCCTAAGTGCATACGGGGTTAATGGCTTGTGTTTAACCCCTCAGTAACTGCTCCAGGGAGCGTGTCTGGTGGGAAGGGCTGCTCTGACAGGGGCAGAGACCCTTAAATAGTGCTCTAATGGGGGGGTTAGCATGTGCCCTGTTATTTATGTACATCATCTCCCTTTCAATGCATTGTAAGAGGTGCTGCACGGCAGTGTGTGGATTCATATGCTGCATTTATTATACTGCAGAGAGGGGCTTCCCAGCAGTGAGTGGATTCATATGCTGCATTGAAACCTACGGGTTAAAAAGCCTTGTTTGTTTAAAAAAAATTAAATGGCATTTTTTTTCTGTAACTGACCTTTTATTAATATTCATAGCACCTTATAAATCATTTCCAGGCATTTTCGTGCAGTAGTTTTTTTGCAAACGAATTTTAAAAGTTGCAGTGACTTTTTTTTTTAATCCCGTTCAACGGCTTAAAAGGCTTTTTCCGGTGGCTGGTCTGCGCTCTGTTCAGCGGGTCGTTGGCATTTTTAGATCAACTTAGCGGTTTCGCATCAGAGACCTTTCGGTGTTCTCTGAATAACCCTGATCGAGTTTGTATAAGTTTAATGAAGATGAGATGACCATTTTATTTCCAATTCTTGCAGAAAAACAACTAATTAAAATGGTTCATGTACTTTTTCTTGCGTCTAAGTTTAGATAACAGTCTGCATTCCTTTCTAATCAATTCTTCGACAAGCTTTGACAAAATAAAGACACACAAGTCAAGATTGTTTAGAAAGAACATGGTATGACAAGTCCATGAGTTAGGTCCAAAACAGAAGCTATCCCCTGGCAAAACAACCACAAGTGAAGTTAAGGACCCTATTTATCCACATTATCCGCAGAAACAAAAAAAGTTTTATTTTATTCTGTGCCAGTTTGATAGTTATATTATACTACCTCATAACAGTATTGAGGGATTCATCTAAAATGTTAGAGATAGGTATATTGTTTCATATTCACAACTTCCATCTTCGATTCCTTATCTGTCTCTCAGAATTGTTTATAGGAGACTTCCTTTCCAGTACAGAGGCACATTTGTTCGATATTTACGAAATTAAGCTTATCAGATATGATCTAATATAACACAGTTGTTCAAAAAAGATAATCAGACATATGTGGCACTTATGAAATGTCTTTACATAGCAGCATTTCTGATCTGAAGATATCAGAATTAGTCCAAAGTATTAAGACCAGCAGATTCTACAATATTGTGAACAACAACGTCATAAAGTCATTAAATGACAAAAGTCTTTGCAAACCTGTAGTGACAAAGGTTTTACAATCGCTGTGGTGAATTTGATTTCCTTTTTTGGGGAAAAGAAGGAATTTGTGGGATGGATAACAGGCAAATAAGTAATTGATCTATGAAGAAATTGGATTCCTCCCATGAATTTCTCACAATAATTGCAAAAACTCCTTTATCACAATTAATTGTATGAAGGAACAAACATTTCTTCCTTAATAGAGCACTTTATTGTATTTTTTTCACATGTAGCGCTGTTATAGTTCTGTTGCTGTAATTACCCATGTTTGGCCACCAGGGGGAGATAAGCACAATGTAAACTATACTGGACACATTGGGACTACGTTTTCCAGCATGCTTTGGGGCAGAGACACGAAGTGGGTGGGGAGAACGGACAGACATCCGCAGCCTCGTGAGGAGGAGAGCAGTGCACACCAAGGGGTGAACAGAGCAAGATGCACGTGAGACAGGGAACGATTGTGACCAGGCCGGAGAGCAGGTGCTGCCTTGCGGATGCTGGAGATCGGTTTCAGTGACTTGCCAGAGACCTAGTAATCCACTGCCGAGAGGTTTGCACAGACACAGAGCTGCAGATTGGACCACGAGTTAGGAGACTGCGATGATCCAATGGGAGTGCAGGCGGTAAGCTGAAAATCCTGTTGCAAAGACGGACAAGGAAGAACAGGTGGCACAGAGTCCCAGCCAAATCAAGCGGAGAGACGTCCTTGGTCGAGCAGCGGAGCAGATTGTCTGGCGGATGGGTGAGAGGCCTTCCAGGCCACAGTAAAGTTAACAAAGCACGCTGCAGTTTGCTTAAATCTACAGGGCCCCAACGTGACTAGTCGAAGATACACTGAATCCATTCAATGGCCAGTCGAATCTAGTACCCGGGTACCAACACACACATACACGCACACCTTCTTGGGACACAACCTGTACGGGACTTACACTCCGGCAACGAAGGGGTTAAAATTTCCTTTTTTTACCGCTGCGCGTTTCTCGCATAACGAATTCCTGTAAATATATATATATACCGTGTTTGCTTTATATATGCCAGTTTATTTGAGACCAGTAAACTATACAACTTATAAAATCCACAACAGTGCTGGTGTATATTTATTCCCTAGTGCGGGGAGACTGACCCGAGGTTAAATTCAGCGACTCCTCTGGGAGTGAGCGCTACACGTGGGGGCTCGTCAGGGATCCAGTCTCTGGAAAAAACGCATTTAAAGGGTTAAATATGGATCCAGACACTGCTGCCAAATGGTGTGAGGAGCAAAGTAGTCAGATAGAATTATGCATCGTCATGGATATTCCTGCAGACACTTGGGCCGAAGATCAGATTCGCCGGGCCGTGGCCGAGCTGACACCAGATCATCGGGGGTTAATCCTGGTCATTAAAGCAAACCCAGATACCTCTCACACGTATGTTCTTTTTGAGTGGAGAAAGGGTGTTCCAGTGTGTTTTCAGGGCGTGAGCGTGAAGCTGACCGATGAGGTGGAAGTTCAACTGATTCAGCCAAGTGCGCCACGTGGCGATCCCGCGAGTGTTCCCGCACCCAGTCCGCTGGCCATGATCGGGCCTGAATTTATAGTGGCTATTGGAGATTTGCTGGCTAAATGTCAAAGAACAAGCCCTCCCCACACTAAGTTTGGTTATGGACGGTTGAGAAATTTTACAGGAAACGTACCAACTCCGGCGGGAGAAGAAACCTTCGAAGAATGGGTAGAACAGGCGATGCAGGCTCTGGATGAGTGGGACGTCCCCGAAGCACAGAAGAAGCAAAGAATTACTGAGAGCTTAAAGGGACCTGCGTCAGAGGCTGTCAGAAACCTAAAATTGAGTAAACAAGACTGCACCGCTTTAGATTACCTAAACGTACTACAGGAAGTCTTTGGGCGAACGGAAAAGGCTACGGAGCTCGTGTACCAGTATGAACATACTTACCAGCGGAAAGGTGAGAAGATGACTGAATATATGAGGCGCCTAGATAAGATTCTGCACCAGATACTTCTTAAGAAAGGGGCCGAACCGGCCGAAATAGATAAAATCCGAATGCAGCAGATCCTGAGGGGCGCTCAACCTCTAGATCCTGTGATGCTACAGCTGAGAACCAGAGAAGATAACCGAGAATTGAAATACCTGGAACTGATCCGAGCTGTCAGAGAGGAAGAGGCTCTACTTGAAGAAAAATCCTTTAGGAAAGGAGAAAGAGCTTACGCACAACCCGTGAGGCATAACGAATGTTTGCAAGCGGAAGATGATTCGTTAGACACCTATGGATCTGAAGTGGACGAACAGGAGCATCTGGTTGTTCCTAAATCCACAGAGAATGCAGCAAAAGAGCAAATTATTCCTACATATAGTGAAATCCACAAAACTGTTAAGAAAGTGCAAGAAGCTCAAGCTGAATTGCAACAGGCACATACGGACCTGTGCCGAGTACTTTTGAAGGTGGCAGAGACACAGACCGATATGCAGAAGTTCTTTACTGATATGCGAACAACTGGAGTTGCTGTGGCATCTGGCCAGGGTCCTTCAAACCGAATCACCGCAAGCAAGTGCGTCTCCGTCTTCAAAGAAGAGATGTTTCAATTGTGGTGAAATGGGTAATTTCCGAGCGCAATGCAAAAGCCTGAAGGAAATAGGGTAGAAGAGTTCCTAAAAGCCCTGGAAGGGCTGCTATCTACCTCACCGGCGGGAAACGCCAGAGGGCCCAAGTGAAGGTTCCCAATGGTTAAAAACCTGCCTCCAGAAATCAAGCCAGGACTGAAAGGCCGAGAGGGCCCAGAGTTTTGCCAACTGCTGAGCCTACCAGGATTGAAAGAGTCACTCCCTTAGCATCCGGTCCTACGTCATGGGGAAGCAATGCACACCCAAAACCTACACGGGCCAAGAAGAAGGCCAGGGTACAGCAAATGGGGTCTAAACTTAGAAACATAGAAACATAGAAAAATGTCGGCAGATAAGAACCTTTCGGCCTATCTAGTCTGCCCAAATACATGGATACTTTACCTGGATTTATCTTTTGTTTAGGATAGCCTTATGCCTATCCCATGCTTGCTTAAATTCAATTACTGTTTTGGCCTCTACCACTTCAACTGGAAGACTGTTCCATGTATCCACCACCCCCTCAGTAAAATAATGCTTTCTGATGTTACTTTTAAACCTTTGCCCCTCTAATCTAAGACTATGTCCTCTTGTTTTGCTACTTTGTTTCCTTTTAAATATACTCCCTTCCTCTACCTTGTGGATTCCCTTTACGTATTTAAATGTTTCTATCATATCTCCTCTGTCTCGTCTTTTTCCAAGCTGTACATGTTAAGATCATTAAGCCTTTCCTGGTAACTTTTCTCCTTCAAGCCATACACCATTTTAGTAGCCCTTCTCTGAACTCTCTCTAAGATGTCTATATCCTTCTGGAGATACGGTCTCCAGTACTGCACACAGTACTCCAAGTGAGGTCTCACCAGTGCTCTGTACAGTGGCATGAGCACTTCCCTTTTCCTACTGCTAATACCTCTCCCTACACAACCAAGCATTCTGCTAGCATTTCCTGCTGCTCTATTACATTGACTACTTACCTTTAGATCCTCTGAAATAATAACCCCTAAATCCCTTTCCTCAGATGTTGAGGTTAGGACTGTATCAAATATTCTATATTCAGCCCTTGGGTTTTTACGTCCCAGGTGCATTATCTTGCACTTATCCACGTTAAAACTCAATTGCCACAGCTCCGACCATTTTATTAGTTTACCTAAATCATTTGTCATTTGGCTGATCCCTCCAGGAACGTCAACCCTGTTGCAAATCTTTGTGTCATCAGCAAAAAGACATACTTTTCCATTAATACCTTCTGCAATATCACTAATAAAAATATTAATTAGAATGGGTCCAAGTACTGACCCCTGAGGTACCCCACTGGTAACAACACCTTGCGCCGAATAAACTCCATTTACCACAACCCTCTGTTGCCTGTCACTCAGCCACTGCCTAATCCATTCAACAATATTGGAATCCAAACTCAAAGATTGCAATTTATTGATAAGCCTTCTATGCGGAACAGTATCAAAAGCCTTACTGAAATCTAAATAAGCAATGTCTACTGCACCACCTGTGTCTATTATTTTTGTTACCCAATCAAAAAAATCAATAAGATTAGTTTGGCATGATCTCCCTGAGGTAAACCCATGTTGTTTCTGATCCTGTAATCTATGTGTTTTTAGATGTTCAACAATCCTTTCCTTTAACATGGTTTCCATTAATTTCCCCACTACTGACCTAAGACTAACTGGCCTATAGTTCCCAGATTCCTCCCTACTACCCTTCTTGTGAATGGGCACAACATTTGCTAATTTCCAGTCTTCTGGGACGACTCCCGTTAACAAGGATTGGTTAAATAAATCTGTTAACGGTTTTGCTATTACATCACTGAGCTCTTTTAATAATTTAGGGTGGATCCCATCAGGCCCCATTGACTTATTTGTCTTTACTTTAGACAGCTGCTGTATAACCTCCTCCTCTGTAAACTGATATGTAATTGTCTCGTTAGTGTTTCCTCCTAACTGAGGTCCCTTTCCTTCCTTTTCTTCTGCAAAGACTGAACAAAAATATTCATTGAGGCAGTCAGCGAGACTTTTATCCTCTTCTACATACCTTCCTTCCTTTGTTTTTAATCTAACTAATCCTTGTTTTACTTTTCTTTTCTCGTTTATGTATCTAAAAAATGTTTTGTCCCCCTCTTTTACTGACTGAGCTATTTTCTCTTCTGCTTGTGCTTTGGAAACTCTTATAAATTGCTTTGCCTCTTTCTGCCTAATCTTATAGGTTTGCCTATCTTCTTTACTCTGAGTTGTTTTATAATTATTGAATGCTGTCTTTTTGTTCTTCACTATTTTGGCCACTTCTGCAGAGTACCACAGTGGTTTCTTCCCTTTTTTGTTTTTGCTAACAAGTCTAATGCAATTGCCTGTGGCCTTCAATAATGCTTCCTTTAAATAATCCCATTTCTCCTGGACTCCCTTTAAACTCCTCCAGTCTGATAATGACTCCTTCACACAAAGTCTCATTTTCGAAAAATCTGTTTTTTTTAAAGTCTAAAACTTTTGTTTTTGTGTGGTGCGGCTCCATCCCTGTTCTTATATTAAACCATACTGACTGGTGATCACTAGATCCCAAATTTTCACCTACAACAACGTCCGATACCAAACCTCCATTTGTGAGTATTAAATCCAATATGGCCTCTTTACGGGTCGGCTCCTCAACTACTTGTGTTAGAGATAATCCCAGTAGGGAGTTTAGAATATTTGTACTCCTGGTGCACCCAGCTGTTTTGGTTTTCCAGTTCACATCAGGAAGATTAAAGTCCCCCATGATAATAACTTCCCCCTTCATTGCCATTTTGGCTATTTCCTCAAGCAGCAGATTATCTAGCTCTTCTACTTGTCCAGGGGGTCTATAGATCACACCTACACGAGCTACTGTATGAGTGCCAAATGTTAGCGTAACCCAAACTGACTCTATGTTCACCTCGCTCACTTTTATTTGGTTCGTTTTTATGTTGTTTTTCACATATAGGGCAGGGCCACTCCTCCTCCTTTCCTACCTTCTCTGTCTTTTCTATATAAAGAGTACCCCGGTATTGTTATGTCCCAGTTATTTTTCTCACTGAACCATGTCTCAGTAACCGCAACTAAATCTACTTTTTCAGCTGCCATCATTGCCTCCAGTTCATTGATTTTATTGACTAAACTGTGAGCATTTATAGACACGACTCTGAGCTTGTAATTTTTTCCCCCGCATGTTGCTTGCACACTCCGATTTAGTTTTGGGGGACAATCAGGCAGATTGTTTTTTACCCTTTTGTCCCCCCTCCTAGTTTAAATATTTCTTTGCGAAACCTTTGAACTTCTCACTGAGAACATATGTTCCCCTATGAGTAAGATGCAAACCATCTTTTTTATACAGTTCCTTTCTGCTCCAATTAGAGCTATCATGGGACACAAAGCCAAATCCTTGCTCTCGACACCATTCCCGAAGCCACAAATTAAATTCCCTATTGCGCATCTGCCTATCCTGAATGTTATGCACAGGCAAAACTTCAGAGAATGACACAGTGGACGCAATCTGTTGTATTTCACCTCCAAGAACACAAAAATCTTCCTTAATCTCAGAAACCTCATTGCTAGCCAAGTCATTTGTCCCTAGATGGACTAGAACATCCACTTCCCCTTGCTTCTTTGCTTGTTTGACAATATTGAGAATACGTCTCTTGTCTCTACGAGCAGTAGCCCCAGGAAGACATCTCACCAAACCACTACTCTCCAGCTCAACACCTCTTATGATAGAATCACCCAGCAACAATTGCCTTCTATCATGTCCCACCTTTTCCTTATTGTTCTTGGTTGCAGTCCTGCATACCTTAGGCATAGGGGATGGTGGTTCCTCAACTATGGTGTCTGAGCCTACTTCCGTCTCACCACTACACTCTGAAAGTGCCTCAAAAGAATTAAGAAGAGCCACAGACTGTGGGACATGCCTTCTATCCACAACTCTAAGTCTACCAGATCCTACAGTAGTCCATCTGCCACTCCTAGGAGGCCTCTGTGGCAGTGGCTTTGTAACAGTCATAGCCATAGCCTGAGTTTGTGTAACAGATAATTTACAAATCTCAGACTTCAAACAGGCAATTTCCTGCTGCAATAAAGAGAGCTGCCTACATATCAGGCACACTCCAAACCTCCAAAAATTGGATCTAAAAACAAATGCATGACAGCTCTTACACTGGACCAAGCCTGCCATTATAAAAGAATGGATTTAAACCAACAAATCTTACCTTTTTGTAGGTTTTCTACCTCCTGTCTAACCTCAGACTACCTCCAGAGTATCTCCAGAAGATCTCTAAGTGCTCACTTTGAAGACTTCCCTTAGAAGGCTTCCCAAGCTCAATTAGACCAAGCTAATATTCCACAAGCTTTATATAGTCACCTAAGAACACCTCCCCCAGCAAGGCGTGGACAGGTTTAACAACCTTAGCAAATAGCATGCAATTGATTCCAATTGTATGCTAATCAGTAAGAGGAATGAGTCACCAGCCTAAACTAATTTACACACCAGACCTAACTTAAAACCTTAAGATCAATAGAAAAGATCTGTTTGAAACAAAAATCAAAATCACTCACCAGAAGATCTCTAAGTGCTCACTTTGAAGACTTCACTTAGAAGGCTTCCCTGCTACTACGACAAAGTTTCCTGAACAGCTGATAGGTCCTTCTCCCATCGTTCCAATCCAAGTAGAGGGAGTCTATACTAAAGCTCTATTGGACTCAGGGGCTCAAGTGACATTGATCTACCGAGACTTCTATGAGAAGCACTTGAAACACATACCTCTACAGAAGTTAAAGGACCTTGAAATCTGGGGTTTCGGAACTGAGAAACTTCCCTATGACGGATATCTACAGGTGAAGTTGGAGATCGGATCCGAAGTCATCGGACAGTCTGGAGGTTGTGATGCATTGGCCATTGTGTGTCCTCGGCCTTCAGGGGCCAACAGAAGTTCTATGATAGTGGGGACGAATACTGATCTGGTGCGACGTCTCCTGACTCCTATAGTAGAGGAGCTGGCGGTGAAAATATCTGCCCAATACGTCACAGAATGTCACAGACTGAGAGGAACATGAGAGATCCCAGACTTATAAATCCCCAACACGGACTCACCCCCATCCGACCTCACATTATCCCTTACCCCTGATAATGTCCATGGACTTGCCCATCCCCCCATATATGTCCCACTACCCCCCCTCCACCCCATATGCTTTGGCAATGCTAAAATGTATTTGGTCCTGCTAATAAATCTTATTTTGATTTGATTTGTACTGGAAGAAGGTTCCACCAGGGGAGTACACCTGATGTTTTGTCCAGTCTATCAGCGAATGGTCGAAGAACAGAAGGCACCTGCCGAAGTGGGGCGCCTGTGGAGATTGGGAGGAACAGAAAAGGTTCTGCAATCATGAGAAGTGGCGAGTTTCCGGGCTTCAGTCAAGTTGAACGGATCGCAACCAGGTCCCTATGTGGTACTGGAAACCGATTTGAATCATGGGAGTGAAGCCGGAGTAGAAGTAATCGCTGAAATCATCTCCACAAAAGCTTTGAAACGAACACGAGGAAGAGTCTCAGTCAGTGTATGTAATGTGTCCGATTCTCCAGTGATTCTGAAAGCAGGAATGCCTATCGGGCAAGTAGCGTCCGCTACGCCTCTCTCTCCTACCGATTTAGGAGGGGGAGTGAATAAAGAGATTCCAGATGAAAGGTTCTATCCGAAGGATGCTCCCATCTCACCTGAATGGAAGAAACGTCTTCAGTCCCAGGTCCTAAAGTGGAGGGACTTGTTCTCAAAGGATGAGTTCGACGTGGGCCAAGCTAAGAGTACTGAGCATCAAATTCGACTACAGGAAGATAAGCTGTTTCGAGAAAGGTCAAGATGAGTTCCGTTGGGAGACTTGGATGACCTAAGAGAACAGCTGAACGAACTGCAAAGGACTAAGGTGATTCAGGAGTCCAGGAGCCCTTATGCATCTCCAATAGTGATGGTTCGGAAGAAGAATGGTTCTATTCGTCTTTGTATAGACTATCGCATGCTAAATCGAAGAACCATCCCAGATCAATATGCCACTCCTCGGATAGAAGATGCCTTACAGTGTTTGTCTGGAGCAAAATGGTTTAGTGTACTAGACCTGCGAAGTGGGTATCACCAGATACCAATGCATCCTGAAGACAAAGAGAAGACTGCGTTCATCTGCCCACTGGAGTTCTTTGAGTTCAACAGAATGCCTCAAGGCCTTAAGGGGGCTCCAGCCACGTTCCAACGGTTAATGGAGAAGACAGTCGGGGACATGAACCTGATCGAAGTGTTAGTGTATCTGGATGATATAATTGTGTTCGGAAAGACTTTGGAAGAACATGAGCAACGGTTGGAGAAGGTCTTGAAGCGGCTCCATGAAGAGGGGTTGAAACTGTCTCTGGAGAAGTGTCAATTCTGTTTACCTTCCGTTACGTATCTGGGACATGTTGTTTCAGCAGAAGGCGTTTCGACGGATCCTCGAAAGTTGGAAGCCGTGGCATCCTGGCCTAGACCCCGAAATGTTACTGAACTTAGATCTTTCTTGGGGTTCTGCTCCTATTACCGAAGATTTTTAGGAGGATTTGCCAAGATAGCTCAACCACTGAACAAGCTCCTACAGAAGGAAGACGCAGAAGAAGGCCAAAGGCCCCTAACCGAAATTCGTCGGCTCCCGGGCCAAGGAAGGCTCGAGAACCTATCCAAGGAGAATGGACTAGTCAATGCGTAGGTGCTTTCATGAAGCTGAAAGAGAGTCTAACTCGAGCTCCTGTCTTGGCTTACGCCGATCCTCATAAGCCGTACGAATTGCATGTGGATGCCAGCAGAAAAGGTCTAGGGGGAGTCCTATACCAAGAATATGGTGGATTGTTGAGGCCTGTAGCCTTTGTGAGCCGGAGTCTTACGCCTTCAGAAAAGAACTATCCTACCCACAAGTTGGAGTTCCTAGCCTGGAAGTGGGCGGTAGTAGACAAGCTGATCTAGTATCTGTATGGAGCCGAATTTGTGATAAAAACTGATAACAATCCTCTTACCTATGTCCTGACTACTGCGAAGCTGGATGCAACGGAACATCGGTGGTTGGCTGCTCTGTCAGGGTTTCGTTTCAGCCTGAAGTATCGCCCTAGAGTGAATAATCGAGATGCCGATGCTTTGTCGAGAAGACCCTACACTACAGAATGGACTCAGTTGACTCCAGATGGGGTGCAAGCTTTATGTCAAGGAGCAGAGCGCCGGGTCAAGGGAGAGATTGAAGCAGAAGCCATAGGAGTTATGGCTGCGGCTGTTTCAGAGTTCTATTGTAATCCTACGCAGCTGAGGGATGAATGTTTGCCTACTTTTTCGAAACAGGACCTGAGCGCTGATCAGGCTGGAGACCCTTTGATTGCATTAACCATGAAGGCCCTAAACGTGAACCAGTGGGAAATTCTTCTGACAAATTCCCCAGAAGGGGCCAGATTTGTATACAAAGAGTGGGAATGGTTGAAGATGTTGGATGGGGTGGTCTACCGAAGGGGCCCCTCAAACAATGCTGAAGAGACCCAACAGTTGTTCCTTCCCACCAAACACAGAGAGGATGTGCTGCGGTCGTTAAACGATGAGCATGGACATTTAGGTGCAGAGAGAACTTTTAAGCTGGTACGAGACAGATTCTATTGGCCCTGCATGAGATCTGAAGTTGAAAGTTACTGCCACTCATGTCTGAGGTGTATCCAAAGGAAGACCCTACCAACCCGAACTGCTCCAATGAGCCACCTACAAAGTCAAGAACCCATGGATTTGGTGTGCATTGATTTCCTGTGCTTAGAGCCGGATGCTAGTGGGCAGGGAAATATTTTAGTAGTGACAGATCATTTCACGCGTTATGCCCAAGCTTTTTCAACGAAAGACCAACGTGCTCCTACGGTGGCGAAGGTTTTAATGGAAAAGTTTTTTGTTCACTATGGCCTACCAAGGAGAATACACTCGGATCAGGGTAGAGACTTTGAGAGTCGGCTTGTTGGGCAATTGCTGGAACTGCTGAGAATTCAGAAGACCCGAACTACACCATAACACCCTCAAGGTGATGCTCAACCAGAAAGGTTCAATCGCATGCTGCTAAATATGTTGGGGACATTATCAAACAGAGAGAAGCAGAGCTGGAGTCGTCACATAGCTATGCTAGTACATGCATACAACAGTACGGAAAGTGACGCTACTGGATACTCACCGTACCGTCTTATGTTCGGAAGGGAAGCTCGACTGCTGGTTGATTTGGCGTTTGGGCTATCTCTGGATCAGATGTCTGTAGCCTCTCATAGAAATTATGTGGATAGACTTCGGAAGAATTTGGCCTCTGCGTTTGAACAGGCCCGTTTGACCTCTGGGAACAGGGACCAGAGGAATAAGCGAAACTACAACTTGAAAGTTCGGATACAGGATCTACAACCCGGTGATAGGGTTTTGTTGAAGAACTTGGGTGCTTCTGCCAAGCATAAGTTGGCGGATAGATGGAGTTCTCAAGTATACATTGTCTGCAAGCAACTGCCGGGTCTGCCAGTTTACCAAATTCGACCGGATGGAAAGGCTGGGCCTCTTAAAAACTGGCACCGGAATCACCTGCTACCTTTGAGAGAGGCTGTAAGGATACCAGTTGGAGACAAACTTTTTCTGCCAAACCCGCCTGCTCCACGTTTGACTCCCGTTACTCGGTCTCAGCAGACACAAGTTGTTGAAGAAAGTGAAGGGGATAGTGAGGAAGAAAGCTTTTGTCTGGACTGGGTGTGCTCACCCGAGGCTGAAGAGGTCATTCCAGTTCCCGAACGGTGGGAAAGGAACCTGAGGCCTGAGGCTCCTGAATTCCAACTGGAAATTCCTGAAACTTCTGAAATTCCTGTAGTTCCTGAAAACGCGTCCTATGATTATAGTTCTGTGCCTTCACTGGAAGGATCATACTCCGAAGAGATGTCTGTTCCAGTTGTGGATGAAAGAACCGAACCCGTACCTGTAGAACTTCCGCCTGAAGAGGAGCTGAGTGAGCCAGAACCAAAATGTTCTGTTCGACCCCCCCAGAGACTTACCTACAACTCACCAGGACATAGCACTGAAGAGGCTGTCACCACAGTGCGAAGGTTGCCCGAAGTGTCTGCTTTGTTAGCTGAGGTAGTCAGAAGCATGAGTAAACTTGAGGACGTATACCTAACCCATTGTATGTTTCCTGCCGAGCCTGTATATATTGACTGATGTAATGTAACTGTTACACCTCCTTGGAGAGACCCAAGAGTTCTAGGAGGGGGAGAGTGTAGCGCTGTTATAGTTCTGTTGCTGTAATTACCCATGTTTGCCACCAGGGGGAGATAAGCGCAATGTAAACTATACTGGACACATTGGGACTACGTTTTCCAGCATGCTTTGGGGAAGAGACAGGAAGTGGGTGGGGAGAACGGACAGACATCCGCAGCCTCGTGGGGAGGAGAGCAGTGTGCGCCAAGGGGTGAACAGAGCAAGATGCACGTGAGACAGGGAACTATTGTGACCAGGCTGGAGAGCAGGTGCTGCCTTGCGGATGCTGGAGATCGGTTTCAGTGACTTGCCAGAGACCTAGTAATCCACCGCCGAGAGGTTTCCACAGACACAGAGCTGCAGATTGGACCCCGATTTAGGAGACCACGATGATCCAATGGGAGTGCAGGCGGTAAGCTGAAAATCTAGTTGCAAAGACGGACAAGGAAGAACAGCGGATCCGGTGGCACAGAGTCCCAGCCAAATTGAGCGGAGAGACGTCCTTGGTCGAGCAGCGGAGCAGATTGTCTGGCGGATGGGTGAGAGGCCTTCCAGGCCACAGTAAAGTTAACAAAGCACGCTGCAGTTTGCTTAAATCTACAGGCCCCCAACGTGACTAGTCGAAGACACACTGAATCCATTGCACTGAATCCATTCACTGGCCAGTCGAATCTAGTACCCGGGTACCAACACACACATACACGCACACCTTCTTGGGACACAACCTGTACGGGACTTACACTCCGGCAATGAAGGGGTTAAAATTTCCTTTTTTTACCGCTGCGCGTTTCTCGCATTATGAATTCCTGTAAATATATATAATATACTGTGTTTGCTTTATATATGCCAGTTTATTTGAGACCAGTAAACTATATAACTTATAAAATCCACAACATTGCTGGTGTATATTTATTCCCTAGTGCGAGGAGACTGACCCGAGGTTAAATTCAGCGGCTCCTCCGGGAGTGAGCGCTACACACATGTAGTTTTCCACAAATATATTTTCACAGTGTGTTATTGTAGGAACCACCAACGTGCTTTTGACTTGTCACTAGCTGATGACTTATAATGGTGATTAGAAGTATAAGTGAACAATCTCCTTTTATTGTGTAGCCTCTAGGACTTTTAGCACGTATGGAAAAAATAGTTAATTCTTTTGTAAGAATTGGGACTGTCTGCTTTGCTAGTATTGTGTGAGCCCTACCACGAGTGATTGGAGTTAAGCACGCATAGTGCGGACGAAAAAACTGCCCAAATCAGGTGTATTTAATTTGCAAACACGACATCCTTTTTCAGATGATGGTAGGTGCCCATAAGGCTACCTGTATGGAATTGAATCCAAAACACACATTACCTGTAGTCAACATGAGTGGTCAACATTAGGCAGCACATAACATATTGTGGAAAGTTGATAGGACAGAAATGATAATGTAAGTTAACCCTCATGACAATTGGTCCACCAAGCAAATCACCTTGGATTGGCTTATTCTGCATTCCAGCTGTTGATCTGTTTTCCACAATTCTTTTCTGAATTGTTGAAGTTGTTTTGCAATTGTTATGTACCCCTCTGGTGTTTTACAAATTACCAGCCAAGTGGAGGAGAGTTGAAGGATTTTTGTTGCATATGGAGCAGAATATTTAAGAGGGTCGCCTAATAATATGCATTAATTCTGCTACTTTTGATTTCAAAAGAAATTAAGGGTGAATTAATGCCTGCTGGTAACTCTGACTTTCTGCTGCTGTCTTTTCAATAGGTGTGCACATGGGGTGTCCCTGGAGTGCCTTCTGTACTGTTCAACAGTCTATCCTTCCTGCAGGCACCACAGGTGCTACCTGTAAACAGCCCTGTGTTCTATTTAAGGGAGACACACCCCTTCCTCCAGTGCTTCAGCATTCAACTACTCCTGGTGTAAGCCAGCTAGAAGCTTTGTTGCTCCAAATCATTTCCTTTTTACCTCCAGCCAGGCCTGAGCAGCAGGCGGATGGAGCGGTTGGGCTGATTGGACGTTGTCCTAGCCATGGCCGTGTTTGCCGGTAGGTCTAGCGGTTGGGGGCACCCGCCGTGTGGGCTGCTGTCTCCAGGGTATGCGGCCGTCGTGTCCAGCCAATGTTGCTGTCGCTGGTCGCTGAGTCGGCTCTGAGAGGCCTGCGCAGCGCGTGGGCACATGTAGGCGCCATCATCACATCATGTGACATGGCCAATTGACCTAATTACAATGGTAAAAGTGTGCTAGCCCATGTATCAAACCACGGAGCCTGCACCGGTTTGCTTGAAACAATGGACATTAGGCAGGCCAGCCATAGTGTGCCACCACACCACAGCATTCAACACCCATCATTTTGCCTTCACTCAACAGACACTTGGTCACGAAATCACTTGCTGTTGAATGGTATCTAGTATTATACATCACCTCCCTGGCTGGGAGTGCTAGGTGTGGCAGTTGTAACTGCTATCAAGTCAAGTATCAGGTTAATCTGTCCATAAGGATCCAAACCACGCCGATCTTAGGTGAGCGCCATCGTGAACGTGACATAGACACCATACATGACTGTATCAAAGAATCCACAGCAATAAAACTCATAGTAATGTGCAGTTTCTATGAGACAAATATTTCTAGAAGCTGTGAATTCTTAAATAATCGGATTTAAGGTTTTTCTTAAAATAAACATTTAATACAGTTCATTTTATATTGCTTGCATTTTTCCATTACGGATGTCAGTGAGTGTCAGGATACTGGTTCCGGGGTGGCTGGTTCGAGCTACTATGCAATGAATAAGCAGGCTTTGGAAAGTAGATATATATATATATATATATACTAGCTTTTGCCCGCGGCTTCGCTCGCATGGATTTTAGGATTTGTTAAAATTGTTTTTTAAAAGAAACTTGAGGTTTTTTTGGTAGAACCCCCCTTCCCCCCACTTGGGATTTTTGGAAAATTGTAAAACGCGTGTTTTTTTTACTTTTCAAGAAGAATGTAAGTGGCAAATTTCACACCTGTAACATCTTTGGTTTTTGAAATATAAGTATACTGCTAAAAGTATTCACATCCCTTTCCCCCACCCCCTTAACTGGATTTTTGTAAAATGGTAAAACATGGGTTTTTTTTTTCACGAAGATTGTAAATACCAAATTTCACATCTGTAACATCTTTGGTTTTTGAAATATAGGTATGCTGATTAAAGTATTCAACCCCCCTTTTTGCCCCCTCCCACTGAATTTTTAGAAAATGGTAAAATAGGTGTTTTTTTGTTTCTCAAGACGAATCTAAATACCATTTTTCACGTATGTAACATCTTCTGTTTTTGAGATATAGGTATCCTGTTTAAAAGTATTCAGCCCCCCCTTTTTTCACCCCCCCACTTGGGATTTTTGGAAAATGGTAAAACACCTGTTTTTATTTTTCATGAAGATTGTAAATACCAAATTTCACGTCTGTAACATCTTTGGTTTTTGAAATATAGGTATAATGGTAAAAATATTCAGACCCCTTTCCCCAGACTCCCCCAGTTGGATTTGTGGAAAATGGCAAAAGACCTGTTGGTTTTTTTCACAAAGATTGTAAATACCAAATTTCACACCCGTAACATCTTCGGTCTTTGAAATATAGGTATACTGATAAAAGTATTCAACCCCCCTTTCCCCCCCTAAGGAATTTTCAGAACATGGTAAAATACGTGTTTTATTTTTCAAGACGAAGCTAAATACCAATTTTCAGGTCTGTAACATTGTCTGTTTTGGAGATACAGGTATCCTGTTTAAAATATTTAAAATATTCCACCCCCTTTTTTCGCCCCCCCATTGGATTTTTGAAAAACGGTAAAATACGTGTTTTTTTATTTTTCAAGACGAATCTAAATACTGATTTTCACATCTGTAGCATCTTCTGTTTTTGAAGAAGAAGAAAAACCCAAATGGGTTTAGTGTGAAGGCGCTATATAGACTATATCACTAGCAGAACAATATACTTTAAAGCAGCTCACTAGTTGAGTGTATCCTTCACTCCAAAGATAGAATGCAGAAAAAAACACTTTACAGTGAAAAAGGAGCGCTTAAAGGTTAGACAAAGACCACACATATGTTGAACGGAAAGATGAAAACAAAAGAACTCTGTTTCTTTCTTTCCCTTGTTCTTATTTCTTTCAGTAGAGTTATAGATCTGTTAGATACCATCAGATCCTAAAAGAGACAAGGAGAGAATCTCATTGCATAGTATTATATATACACCAGATATATCAGAAAGAAATGAGATTTCCACTCACAAACAGGGAGTCTGCAAGACTCCAAATGTATGCCTTTAAGCCTCTTCTGGGGGGCTCCACCCATCAACAGGAAAAGAGATTTTCAATACTTTTTCTTCCAGGCTTGATAGTAGCTTTAGGCCAGAAGTATGTTATGATCTCGAGACAAAAAGCAATAATAGCGTAATTCTGTAGGTTAAATGAAGAATAAAAATCAGAAGGATTGCACTCACGTGTTGCAGAGCCTCTATTGAAAGTGGCTCTGTATAGACGCCTGGGACCACTTATCAAAGGGGGTCCATCCTCAGCCTTTGGTTTTCGTTGAAACACAACTCCGTTGCAGAATGATGTAGCCCAAATGTACAAAGGACTTTTTCCCCCAGTCTTTCCCTGCTTCCCCGGCTGGAGGAGACGAGCAGAGCCACTTTCCTCGTCGCGGGACAGGAGGTGAGTATATCATTTGTTTTTTTATTTTTAAAGCTGGTGTTAACGGATTCTGCAGAAGTGGAATGCGTTAACACCAAGTCCTGGCTCTGGTTAACTTTGCACTTACTAGAGCCAGGTGTTAATCAGCGCTGGGACTTTGTAATACCAGTGCTGATTAACACTTTGCGCTCCCCATGTTAAACATAGGGAGCACAAAGTACAGTATCCTCGCGCAGAGGAGCACAAGGTACCAAACGCAAATGGTTTTGTTTTTGTAATATGCGGTAAATACCTCAGCAAATGTTAATGCTCACGCAAGTGAGCGTTAACGTTTGCGTTAGGAATGTAATAGTGCCCTGAGTGTCTCCACTGCCCAGTGCACGCCTGGCTCACATAGGCAACGATATACAAACTGTATTGGCGGCACTCTTGGACTTCATATAAAAGTTCAATCTATTGATAGGAAATCGACGTTTCAGTCCGCTATCCGCAGACTTTCATCAGGATATAAAATAAGTACATACAGAACACTTAAATAGCATACAACATACTCACCAATTAGAAGTGCATAAAGATCATAAATCCCTCCACAGAGAAATTCATATTCCCAAGTAACCTCTTATTGCCCCAAATGATGTACAGCGTGGGAATTCATATAGAAACTTTCATGTTTTGAATTCCCATGCTGTGCATCATGAGTCGGCGTTCGCTCGGCACAGGGAGAGGATGGCACTTCTAATTGGTGAGTATGTTGTATGCTATTTAAGTGTTCTGTATGTACTTATTTTATATCCTGATGAAAGTCCGCAGATAGGAAATCAACGTTTCAGTCTGCTGTCAATAAATTGAACTTTAAGTGAAGTCCAAGAGTGCCGCCAATACAGTTTGTATATCGTTGCACATAAATATAATATATATATATATATATATATATAATTTTATTTATTTTTCCACAGGGGAGATCCTGAAAGGGGGAGAGGTGGACCCCTCTTCCTCCCAAATGGCTGCACATTAAAAAAAAGAGAGGCACTGCTGGAAAGGACAGAGTCTGCTCTTTCCAGTGGTGCCTCTCTTTAACCCCTTAGGTGCCGGATCGCGATACGCGCCAATTGGCAATGGATCGCATTCCACTCCCGGAGATGGCTGACAACTTGGATGTCAGTCAAGCCTCCGGGGTCACCCACCCACCCGCTGATGTTGTCTCCATATGTGTGATGATGTAAGTTGGCCAGTTAACCCCCTAGCTGCAAAGTGAAGCTAGGGGGGTCCTTTGGATCCCATATCTTACAATCCATGGGAGCTAGAAGTCATGTTTAGTATCCTTGGAAAGGCCTGATCATGCTGTAAAAATAAAAAAGTGGGCTTTTCAAAAAAATTTATTTTGACTTGGGGGTATAATAAGTTCGGAATTAAAATCACGTTTAATCGTGATGAGCATTAAATGGTTAAAATGAGCTCAGCACACAGGTGAAATGGCTCAGCAATAAAGGGGTTAAAAAACAAAAACATGTAAATATTGGGTATTTCTAATTTCAGGACAAAATTTCGAAACTATTTTTTGGTGGTTGCAGATTTTGGGGATTAAAGTTCGAAAAAGTGTGTTTTTTCATCATATTTCATAAATTTCTTATGGTAAATTATACGATATGATGTAAATAATGGTATTTTTATAATGTCCATTTAATGGCCAGAAAAACGTTTTATAATATGCGTGGGTTCCATAAACAAGTAAGAGGAAAATTAGAACTAAACACAAACAGAGCAGAAATGTAAAAATGGCATTGGGTACTTTCAGACAGATAATGGTAAAATCTCCTGGTCACTATGGGGTTAATGTAGATAAATGCAACCTTATGCAGTTTGGAGTCAAAAACACACAAGCAACTTATACCCTAAATGGTTGACATGTGGGGTCCAGTGAGTACCGGCGAGCAGGATGAGAACCCACGTGCAGTAAATAAAAGGAATGCAACAAAAGATTGGTGTAAAAATTGCAGAAAAATAATTTGAATAACTGATGCAAAACAAACGGCAGCAATATGTATAAATAATAATATTCCTTGGGAAATAATAGAGGATATTTGAAAACACAGTCTTTGGGTAAATTCAAACTGGAAAGGAAACCTGGATGAAGATAATAGTCTCTGAGATGGAGCAAGGAGGAACTGTAGATCTGTGGATGAAGGTCTTGGTGAGTAACAGGTAGAATAATCCGGAGACAAGCAAAGAATTCAGAAGCTGGCGGCGATCTTGGATAGACAGCACAGCCAGAGGGTTCAGCACACGGGTAGTCAAAGTTCAAGCAGGCTAGCCACACAAGGCTCTGGAACAAGTTCAGGCACGACCTTACCTTGTAAGGAGTAGACTTTAATGACATTGCACTGGCTGGATGTGAGAGAGATTCTTTTAAGGAAACCAGCCAGTGCTAATTACACACACACGGTTATGTAGGAGGCCTGAAAGAGAACAATACATTAACAAATTCATGAGCATGCTACCAGGGTTGTATTTGGGATACAGCAAACTCAGGATTTGGCCTTCTTGTTGCGGCATCGCCGTGGATCCTTACAATGGTACAGAGTTACATACTATGGGCCACATTACACTCTTAACGCTAACGTTAACGCTCACCTACGTGAGCATTAACGTTATCTGCGGTGTACACTGCCTATTAAAATCCAATCGCAAACGGGTTAAGTAACCCGTTTGCGTTTGGTACCTTGCGCTTTTCAGCCAAGGTTACTGTACTTTGCGCTCCCTATACTTAACATGGGGAGCGCAAAGTGTTAATCAGCGTTAGGATTACAAAGTTCTAACGCTGATTAACGTTCGACTCTGGTTAGCGGAAAGTTAACTAGAGCCAGGACTTGTGTTAACAGATTCCGCTTCTGCAGAATCTGTTAACACCAGCCAAAAAAAAATAAAAAAAATGGTATACTCACCTCCTGACCCGCAGCGAGGACCGCGGCTCCAACTGCCTCCTCCGTCCGAAGGGAGCAGGGAAGGACTGGGGTGGAAAAGTCCCCCCAGTTTCTCCCTGCGCATCACTGACCGGCCGAATCTCGCAAGGCGAGATCCGGCAGGTCATGTGCCCGCCGGTGTCTGGCTCAATGGAGTCCTATGGACTCCATCGAGTGGATGCTCGCAGCTGTGCTCAGTGCTGCCGCGAGCATCGAGGGGCCGTAGTGCGGGCTAACAACGCAGGCAGGTTTTTAAGTGCCTGCATTGTAATTCCACGCTATAACGGGGGCGGTAGGGGGAAAACTGCGGGCACAGTATTTTCTCCCTACCACCCCCGTTTTAGCGTGGAGATTGTAATTTAGCCCTATCTGTCCTCACTAATCACAAAAATACACCCCAGCCCGCTCCCTAAAATCAAACAGTGACTTGCGCCTAGCTTCTTCCTGCATCACCTCTTCCCATGATAGACTGCAGGATTTCTCACACGTAGCCCCCATCCTCTGGAACAGTCTTCCTCGTACTGTCAGACTTTCCATAGTTTTCCTTCCTTCAAACGCTTCCTTAAAATATTCCTATTTAGGGAAGCCTACCACTCGACTCACTGATGCAACTAGTCCATCACTCCCACCACTCTCACCTTGCATTCCTCTCCTACTGTTTCCACCCTTCTAGATTGTAAATTTCCAAGGGAATAGGACCTTAGTTTCCTCCTGTACTTACATAGTTACATAGTTATATAGGCTGAAAAAAGACATGCGTCCATCGGGTTCAGCCTCTCACATAAACTACTTGCCTGATCCAAAAGAAGGCAAAAAACCCAGTCTGAATGCTTGCCAATATGCAACATACTGGGAAAAATTCCTTCTTGACCCCAGAATGTGTAAGGTCCTGGAGGCCCTCACCCCCTGGCGCCCCCTTTTGGTTTCACATCCTGCATGTCCCCTGCAGATTTCAAGGCTCTGGTATGAACAATGCACCTTCCTCATTTTGACGTCCTGGCCCTGGATCCAAACCTGCCCTTTATCCTCCTGATTAGCCCTTCATATAAGGGAGTCCCCACCCTCAACCCTTCACTTCCACATTCAATGAAGTTCCTGTCTGCTAGACCAATCTGCCAAAGCTCCCTGAGACCTCCTGAAACTCTCTACCAAAGACTCCAAGGATCCTCTGCTTTATTCTGGACATTCATTACTTCATACACCGGTACCCTTCCATCCTGCTTCTCCTCTGCCTCCCCTCATCTAAGACTCCCCGCTGTACCAGACCCCTTGCTGAACCCTGACGTCTCTATTTCTGTTACCTTGTCTGATCCCATGCCACGGTGTTTATTTATAATAAACACTCTTTGTTTATCCTTAAACCTGCCTCATCACTGCATCCTGGGCTCACAACCTCAACCTGCTACACAACCCGTAGTACGGTCCTTACAGAATGGCAGTCAGATTTCTCCTTGGATCAAGAAGCTTTTACCCACATATTAAATATTATAACCCTTAATATTCTGTGTCTGCAGGAAGTCATCCAGTCGTTTTTTAAAAGTCTGTACAGACTCTGACCCAACCACCTCAACAGGCAGAGAATTCCACAGCTTTATTGTTCTCACCGTAAAATAACCCTTCCTATGCTTTAAGGCTAAATTTTCTTTCTTCCAGTCCTAAATGGATGACCCTTGTCCTATGTTATAGTCCTGTTTAATGAATAGGCTATCAGACAATGGTTGATAATGGCCCCGTATATATTTATATAAGGTTATCAGATCCCCTCTAAGGCGACGTTTCTCTAAACTAAAACAGGTTTAAGCTTGTTAGTCTTTCCTCATAACTTAACCCTTCCATCCCCCTTATTAATTTAGTTGCCCGTCTCTGCACTCTTTCTAGCGATATAATATCTTTTTTTAAGACAGGTGCCCAAAATTGCACGGCATATTCAAGGTGCGGCCTGACCATTGATTTATACAGAGGCAAAATTATGTTTTCATCCTGTGAGTGAACTCCCCTTTTAATGCATGCCAGTACTTTGCTGGGCCTTGGCGGCTGCTGTTTGACATTGCACATTGTTACTTAGTTTGAAGTCTATGATTATTCCCAAATCCTTCTCCTGCTTGGATTTCCCTAACTCCGTACCATTTAGGGTATACATTGCTTGTGTGTTCTTCACTCCAAAGTGCATAACTTTACATTTATCTAGATTAAATTTCATCTGCCATTTAAGTGCCCAGTTCCAATCAGTCTCTATCTAAATCCCTCTGCAGCGAAGTAACATCCTGCTCACATTGTATTACTTTTCCTAGCTTTGTGTCATCTGCAAACACTGATACATGACTTTCAATGCCTATCTCAAGGTCATTTATAAATAAATTGAATAGTATTGGTCCTATAACAGACCCCTGAGGGACACCACTTACCACTGGTGTCCATCTTGAAAATGTACCATTTATGACCACTCTCTGTACCCTATCTTTTAGCCAGTTTTCTATCCAAGAACAAGTATTTTCATCTAGACCATTTTTTCTTAATTTAAATAGTAACCTTTTGTGTGGAACTGTGTCGAAAGCTTTGGCAAAATCTAAGTAAATCACATCCACTGCGACCCCCCTGATCTATACTTCTACTTACTTCCTCATAGAACGTAATTAGGTTAGTCTGACATGATCTGTGTTTCATGAAACCATGCTGATTTTTGCCAATTACATTATACCTCCCAATAAATTCCTGAATACTATCCCTTAGTAACCCCTCAAATACTTTCCCAGCCACAGATGTTAAGCTCACAGGTCTATAATTCCCAGGCACAAATTTTAAACCTTTCTTAAATATAGGGACCACGTCAGCTTTTCTCCAATCCTCTGGTACTATTCCTGAAAGAAAAAGAATCTTGAAAGATTAAGAACAAAAGTTTACATATTTCAACACATAGCTCTCTTAGTACTCGCGGTGAATTCCATCTGGCCCTGGGGCTTTATTAACATTCACATTGTTTAATTTGTTAAAAACCTTGTCCTGAGTCAACCAGTCACTTTGTATTAGTAAGTTTTTATTAATGAATTTCATGTCTCCTGTTATAGGTTTCTCTTTGATAAATACTGAAGAAAAAATAATCATTTAAATTTCTGCCTTATCCTGATCTTCAGTTAACAATAACCCTGACTCAGATTTTAGTGAACCTACATTTTCACTCTTGGGTTTTTTAGAATTTATGTACCTAAAGAATCTTTTAGGGTTGGTCTTGCTCTCTTTGGCTATTTCTTTTTCATTTTCTAGTTTAGCCCATCTAATCGCATTTTTACATGCTTTATTGGCTACCCTATATGCTTTATAGGATGCCTCAGATTTATCAAATTTAAAGCTTTAAATGCCTTCTTTTTATGTTTCATTTCCTTAGTTACCTTCCTACTAAGCCACATTGGTTTCAGTCTGT
The DNA here is from genome assembly GCA_009667805.1 of Leptobrachium leishanense. NCBI lineage: Eukaryota > Metazoa > Chordata > Amphibia > Anura > Megophryidae > Leptobrachium > Leptobrachium leishanense. Next base: position 85,360,664 of record CM019072.1, on the reverse strand, counting down.
TTCTTTTATATTTATTAACCAGTGGAATATATTGTGACGTGTACTTTTCTAGTGTTAGTTTAAAGATATTCCACTTATCCTCAGTGTTTTTCCCGTGAAAGAGTTTCTGCCAGTCAATGACATTGAGAACTTCCTTTATTTTAATAAAGTTGGCCTTTTTAAAATTATATATTTTAGCATGCCCCTTATGAATGTGTTTTTTTGAGTTTATTTTCAAAAGTCACCATGTTATGGTCGCTGTTTCCCAATTGTTCTTTACATTAATATTTGAGAAAAGATCCACGTTATTTGTTATAACCAGGTCCAGACAGTTATCCTCTCTAGTTGGTGTTTCTACCAGTTGTGACATGAAGGTATCATTTAAAATGTTCAGGAACCGGATTCCCTTTGCTGAATTACTAGTCCCACTATCCCAATTAATGTCCGGGTAATTAAAATCTCCAATAATTAAAGTGCTACCATGATGTGCAGCCTTCCTAATTTGCTCTAACAGTTGTTCTTCCTCATCATTATCTATATTAGGTGGTTTATAGCATATGCCAACCAATAATTGACTTCCCTGTTTATTCCCCAACGAAATATTTACCCATAAGGATTCCACATTTCCCTCATCACTTTCCAGTTGTGTAATATTAGGCTTTAAATCCTGATTTACAATAAACACACACTCACCCCCTTTCTTATGTTTCCTATCCTTTCTAAACAATGTATAACCATTTAAGTTTACAGCCCAGTCATGCGTTTCGTCCCACCATGTTTCTGTTATTCCTATAATGTCGTATTGCTTAGTGTATGCTATTACCTCTAGTTCCCCCATCTTGTTATTAAGGCTCCTTGCATTAGCAAGCATACATTTAATGTGTGTCTCTACCCACACATGCTGAATGCGACTTTACATTACATGCCTCCACTGTTCTTACATTACCCATCCCCCGGCTCCACCCCCCTTAGTCTGAACTGAAACCCTTCCGCTATCTGCTCTGTCTCCATTTTGTAAGCTACTGTATCCCTCCTCCCTTCCACTAGTTTAAAGTCTCCTCCAACCTTTTAACCATTCTCTCCCCTAGCACAGTAGACCCTCTTCCATTCAGGTGCAATCCATCACGACTATACGGATTGTACCCCAGTGCAAAATGAGCCCAGTGCTCTTAAAAACCCAAAGCCCCCCTTCCTGAACCAAGCTTTAAGCCACGCATTGACCTCCCTAATCTCCCGCTGCCTTTCCACTGTAGCACGTGGCACAGGTAGTATCTCAGAAAATACTACCTTGGAGGACCTCTTCTTCAGTTTACTTCCTAATTCCCTGAAATCATTCTTCAGGTCCTTCCATCTTCCGCTTACTTTGTCATTGGTACCAATATGGACCATGACAGCTGGGTCATCTCCAGCCCCTCCCAATAATCTATCAACTCTGTCAACCACATGCCTAACACGGGCACCCGGCAGACAGCAAACTAAGGCGATTAAGGCGATCAGCGCGACAGATTACCCTGTCTACTCTCTTAATAATAGAGTCCCCTACCACCACAACCTGTCTAGGCTTACTTGCCCTCTTTATCCCTCCCTTACTTGGTGGGCTGATCCCCCGGCTGTTAGAGGGCGCAGCCTCCAGTACTGCTACACCTGAGCTGCTGCACCCAACATCTTCGCTCAAGGGGGCAAATCTGTTGGTGTGCGCAAGATCAGGACTAGCCAACCTTTTCCTCTTCCCTCCCCCCCTGCTACCACGTGTCACTGACACCCAGCTACCAACCTGTTCCCCGGTTAACTCCACTCCTCCCACACCCCTAGATTCCTCAACTATACTTTGCTCCGTGAGAAGCAGGCTCCTTTCAAGATTGTCAATCTGCCTCAGCGTTACGATTTGCCCTTCCAGATCTCCAATACGAGCTTCCAGAAGAGCTACACGTTCACACTTGCTACAGAGATATGGACCCTGGAAGGATTCCTCCAGACATGCATACATGCAGCAGGATGTGCACTGGGTCAAACCTTCAAGCTTGCTAACACTCATACCCAAAACAAGACAACAAAATATATAAACAACAATTGATACCTGTTATTTAAACTCCTGTTTTTAACTCCACTTGAAAATAGCCCACTTAAAAGTAGACCACCTCAAACCCTTGTGAGCAAGCTCAGTGAGTTGCCATTGAGATTATGTAGCCATACAAGTGAAATCACCTGACAGGCTACACGCCCCCAATTAACAAGTCACCAGCCACCCAGGGAAAAAAAAAACAACCAAAAAGCACAACAGAAAAAAAAAACCAGCAGAAAAAAAACCAAAAAGAGAAATTAAATTGGCAAATAAACCAGAGGTTTCTCTCCCTCTAAAGATACAAACCAGACCAGTACAGGTAGAATTCCTGTTTTTAACTCCACTTGAAAATAGCCCACTTAAAAGTAGACCACCTCAAGCCCCTGTAAGCAAGCTCAGTGAGTTGCCACTGAGATTATGTAGCCATACAAGTGAAATCACCTGACAGGCTACACGCCCCCAATTAACAAGTCACCAGCCACCCAGGGAAAAAAAAAACAACCAAAAAGCACAACAGAAAAAAAAAACCAGCAGAAAAAAAACCAAAAAGAGAAATTAAATTGACAAATAAACCAGAGGTTTCTCTCCCTCTAAAGATACAAACCAGACCAGTACAGGTAGAATTCCTGTTTTTAACTCCACTTGAAAATAGCCCACTTAAAAGTAGACCACCTCAAACCCTTGAGGTACTGGTTTGTCAAAATGCTGTTCACTGTTTTGTAACCCTGTCTATATTGTGCCCATTGTACAGCACTGCAGAATATGCTGGCGCTTCATAAATAAAGAATAATAATAATAAAATCAAGGCAGGAGAAGGATTTGGGAATAATCATAGACTTCAAACTAAGTAACAAAATACAATGTCAAACAGCAGTCACCAAGGCCAGCAAGGTATTGGCATGCATTAAGGCTAGGGTCAGACAAACGCATTTTTCGCGTCGTCCGTGAAAAAAATGCAGTCGAACGAATGGACGTATTTTTCACGGAATACGCGATAGCGGTCATACGATGTGCATTTTCGTCCGTGATTTAGTACGGATCATCAATAAAACACTTCTTGCGTCTGGACGTTATGTTGGCCGGACGTGTGCAGCGTCTGACATCTCCCAATTACGCAAACACGCCGCTATGCGGCCGCAGCGCACTCTGTACGTCAGTAGTAGCGGTTTGACGTTCTCGAAAAAATGCGTTCGTTTTCCACTTGCGTTGCACGGACGAACTTTCGTGCGGCCGTTCGTCGTATGTTCCCCGGCATTGGACGTCATTTGCTGCTAGCACGGCCGTGATTTCGTGCGGCTAAACGCACGTTAAAACTGCGTTCGTCTGACCTTAGCCTTAAAGTGGAATTCATTCTCTGGATGAGAGCATAATTTTGCCTCTTTATAAATTAATGTGAAGACCGCACCTTAAATATGCTGAGCAATTTTGGGCTCCCGTTTTAACCCCATAACGGCCAAGGACGTACCAGGTACGAAAAAGTGTGTTTTTTTCACCATATTTTATTTAAAAAATTATAGTAAATGATACGATATGATGAAACTAATAGTATCTTTAGGAAGTCCATTTAATGACGAGAAAAACAGTAAATAATATGTGTGGGTACAGTTAAGGAGTAAGAGGAAAATTTGAACTAAATACAAAGGAGCGAAAGTTTTTGCAGCTGCAGCTCAGAGGAGCGGCTTTGGTTACATTGGTTAGGTACTCACTCTACCAAGACTTGCCGTGATGGGGCGAGTGAGCTTACACTTCAGTGACCATTCAAGTAAACTAAAGCCTCTAATTGTGTTTTGTTTCACATTATAGAAACGAGCGCAAATTACACCTTTTTTACTTGCTTTATTTTATACATGAACTGGGTTTGTACTCCTGGGTGTTGCAGCTGCTCTGGTGAGTATGGGCGTGACACAGCTTTTTCTGTATGTGTGTACATTTTGTTGTAACATGAGTTAGGCCATTTTTGCTGCTGTTCCTTTTTCCATGTTTTTGCTTTCAACCCGAAATGGGAAGTACTTGGTGCTAGCTTCTCCCTGTATCACCGCTTCCCATGTCAGACTGCAAGATTTCTCACGCGCAGCCCCCATCCTCTGGGACACTCTCCCTCGTACTGTCAGACTCTCCCCTAGTTTCCCTTCCTTCAAACGCTGTCTTAAGACCTTCCTATTTAGGGAAGCCTACCACCTGACTCACGGATACCCCTCACTGCCCCAACCAGTTCATCACTCTCATCTTGCAGTCCTCTCCTGTTTCCAACCAGTCCATCACTCTCACCGTGCAGTCCTGTTCTCCTATTTCCACCCCAACCCTTCTAGATTGTGAGTTCCCACGGGAATAGGGCCCTCGTTTCCCCCTTACTTGTTTATCAAATGTTGTTCAGTCTCAATGTATTGAAGCCCTGTCTATATTTATATAGTGTCAGCATATTCCGCAGCGCTGAACAATAGGCACAATAAAGTATAATAAAATGTATAAATAAAACCCACAATTTTGACTCTTAGCTGAAAAGCAGCAAGAGAGCGTGCCGCTACTCACAGGAGCGACTTTTGGTCACATTGGTTAGGTACTCACTCTAGCAAGAGGTGCCATGATGGGGTGAGTGAGCTTACACTTCAATGGCCATTCAAGTAAACTAAAACCTCTAATTTATACAAAGGATGGTGCAGCGCCACACAACATGCATCCACCACCACGGCACCCCAGATGGCCAATAACAGGATATAGTGGTTTCCCCTATACCAATACACACAAGATATAGAATATATAACCTGAATTGGCGCAAATAATGCTCTCTGGGGTCCTGGGATCTCACATGTACATAGGAGAAACAATAAACAGTAATAGTGCAATACAGTGGGTATTGAAGATATTAAAATTGTACAAATAATGTCCCACTCACAAGTGAAGAGCCCAAACACTGGCTCTGAGTGGGTCCAGACGAGCGGGTAAATTGCCTTCAGATTTCTCAGGTGACCGCCACCTTAGTAAGAATATTCTGTCCAAGATCATGCTATAGGAAACAAAGAAAAAAATTCCTTGCGCAGATCTACGAAAATCACGATATGATATACTGGAGGTTTTGTACATTTTGAAGAGCTCACATAGCTCTTGGATAAACGCTCATGGGTTTTTTCAGATAAGGAAACCCAAATGAAAACCACCAAGGATCCAAAAGATGGCACAGCATAAACAGGAATGGAGATGAAAAAGTAAAAATGTATTTAAAACATAGCTAAAACATACTCCAGAACGCGTTTCGCCACATGGAATGGCGGCTTCATCATAAGTGGGTGTCACACACATTTTCTGTGCAGTGTGTCAGATTTTAAACGCATAATTTATGTTTTTTTCCCCTCCTGTCTTTGCAAAGGAGTTGCAAGGCAAGACCTCTGATATTGACAACCCTTTTACTGATCTGCTCTCTTAGGCTGAACCAAATGGGTTGGGGGGAAGGTGAGGAGCCAGGTCTTTGTACAGGATGCTCACCCAAATCACATGGTACTTCTCCAAGGGCTTGGGTGGATGAACATCTAAGAACCTTCTGGGACATTTGAAATCTGGAAATGCCCATGGCTTTCTATGTAAGTCCCATTTTATTTCAAGAACTGTATTTGCACATTTTCGTATATTTTGTATGTCTTGATTTTGTGATATTGGCACTGTGTAAAGTTTGTATTTTTATCTTTTTCCATTAACACTTTTAAACCCAGTACTGTCTTTGATCTAGATGCTTTGCGCTTCGCGAATAGATTAGTTTAGCGTTACTGTAGAATATAACCTTTGGTAGATATATCTAATATATTAGCTGTATATGGTTAGTCTCCTGGATTGGGGTGGTATACTTTCGTGGTGGCAGAGTATAGTTGGTGTGTACGGTTTAGGGGGGTTAGGTTGGTGTAACTTGGGGCCCTGAGAATAGGGATGAGCTCAGTTCGGAGTTCGATTCAAACATCGCCGTTCGGCTGTTCGCCGAACTCCAAACATTTCTGCGTGTTCGCCGCATGTTCGCCCACAATGCACCACAATGCACTTTTTCACTGGCCTGAAGCTTTTAATTGGCTACAGCCTTGCACCTGACCACAGGTTAGGTGCAAGACAGGTGCAAGACAATGCCAATCACGGCTCAATCATGGGCTCACAGAGCTACGTCCCGTAGCACACTATATAAGGCTTCTCTCGCAGCCCTAGCACGTGTTTTTTGAGAGGAGATTGTTCTGTTAGTGTGTCTTCTCAGTGCCAGCAGCTGTTGGGGGGTCTCACTTCTAGCAGATATCTGGGAATTGTAATTTGTGTCTTGTCACTGCCACCCATAAGGGGGTCTCACAGATTTATAGCAGATATCTAGAAATTATAATCTGTGTCTTCACACTGGCACCCATCAGGGGGTCTCAATGATTTATAGGTGGTTTCTGGGAATTGTAATTTGTATATTGTCACTGCCACCCATCTGGGGTCTCACAGACTTGTAGCATGTATCTGGGAATTGTAATCTGTGTCTTGTCACTGTTGCCAGCTATCAGGGTGTCTCACTGAGTTATACCAGAGTTCTGGAAATCGTTAATCTAGATAACACAGTTGAATCAGAGTTCTGCATGTCTACCATTTTTATAACAGAGTTGAATCAGAGTTCTCATATATTTAATCTATATATCACTCACCAATGTCAGAAAGACCAAAAAGGACAGGCAGACGCTCCCAGACACAGATAAGAGGACAAGCAGCCTCTGTGTCGGGAGGCTGTGCCTCTGGTCATCGTGGACGTGGTGCATTCTCTGCAGGGGCACACTTGCCCTTTCTAACTTGTGCTGGCCGTCTTATGCTGCAGCAACATACAGAGGATTTGCAGGGTTGGCTAACCAGGCCATCCTCATCCTACGAGTCCTCTGCCAGCCAGGCTTGTAGTGGTTTACAGTCCACCTCAGCTGCCAAAGCATCTAATGCAGCCTCCATGTCCACAGCTACTCCTGCCGTAGCCTCACCAACATACACGGGGGAGTCAGCTGAATTGTATGACTTCGATGACAGTGACATGCTGCTTGAGGATGCGCAGCAATTACAGTGCTCTGAATCAAACTCTGAGGTTGAGGAAGGGAGTATATTCAACCTAGAGGGTGGGGGTGCCAGTGACACACAAATAACTGGCACTCATGTTGCCCCAGCAGCTGTAGCTTACTGCCAAGTTTGCTCCAGTGATGAGGGGATAGTGGGTGATGATGATGATGAGGTCACTGACTCCACCTGGGTGCCTGATCGAACAGAGGCGTAAAGTGAGGAGGAGGAGTAGGAGGCACATTGTCCTCAATGAGCAACCAAAGCCAGTCCAAGGCATCAGAAGTCACAGCTGCTCAGGTGCAGAGCGCTATTGTCTCAAAGCACATGTACAGGAAGTCTGCTGTCTGGGAGTTCTTTAAGAAATGTGCAGCAGACCGCACCATTGCTATTTGTAATCTATGTCAGATGAGGATCAAGCGTGGGAAAGACATCCCACGCTTGGGTACAATGTGCTTGAGGTGACATATGACCACTGGCCACGCATCCCATTGGCACAACACTTTGCATAGGTCCTCCTCCTCTTCATCTGTCTCTACCCCAATTATATGTCCTGCCATGTCATTGCCTACAACCTCCACTGACAGGGATGATGCTACAGTTATGGGTGTACCAGGTCCTTCCTCAGAAGGTGACAGCATCCCATCAGCTGAAGATATACGCAGTCAGATTACGTTGCCCCAGCTGCTGCAGCGTATAGTCCCAACCATCCCCAAGCACAGCGTCTAAATGCCAGCTTAGCAAAATTACTCGCATTACAGCTGCTGCCTTTCCAGCTGGTGGACTCTGCTTCCTTCCGTGAATTTGCTGAATGTGTTGTACCACAGTGGCAGGTTCCAAGACGCCATTTCTTTTCACGGAAGGCCATTCCAAAAACTATACCAGCACGTGGAACACAATGTTATGGAGTCATTGGGAAAGGCAGTTAGCAGCAAGGTGTACATGACTTTAGACACGTGGTCCAGCAAGCATGGACAGGGCCGTTACATTTCCTTCATGGCACACTGGGTAACTCTGATTGCAGCTGAGAGGGATCCAGGAAGGGGCTCTGTGCTGGAGCTTGTGCATCCACCACGCCTCCAGAAAGCTGAATGTATGAGGTCTGTCTGCTCTACCACCTCTTCCTCCTCCTCCTTCTCTGTCTCTGGCGAAGTGGCAGTTAAACCGATGCATGGCAGGGGCTACGCAATGGCTCAAGCAAAAAGATGCCATACTCAGCTGGTTTGTTTAGGGGACAGGAGCCACACCGGGCCAGAAATTGTCAGCTCTGCAGGGGCAGGTGCAGAGATAGTTAACACCACACCAGCTTGAGCTGGGAATGGTCGTCTGTGATAATGGCAGCAACCTTCTCTCCGCCCTACGCCAAGGTAAGTTGACGCATGTACCATGCCTAGCACACGTCCTAAATCTGGTGGTACAGTGTTTCCTAAACAGGTACCCAGGGCTGGTAGAGCATCTCAGACAGGCCAGAAAAGTCTGCAGCCACTTCAGACGGTCATTCACAGCAAGTGTTCACCTGGCAGAAATTCAAAGAGAATTCCACCTTCCCACAAATCGTCTGATCTGTGACATGCCCACCAGGTGGAACTCGACATTGGCAATGCTGCAGCGTCTGCACAAGCAGCAGAGGGCCATCAATGAGTACCTGTGTGAGTATGGCACAAGGACAGATTCAGGTCAACTTGGTTCCCCCCCGCCACAGCGGCTGATGATCAAGGATGCATGCACTGTACTGTCACCATCTGAGGAGGCAACGAGGATGGTGAGCAGGGACGGTGCATGCATCAGTGACACAATTCCTTTAGTGTTCCTGCTGGAGCGCACTCTGCAAAAAATTATAGATGTGGCACTAGAGGCAGTTATTTGGTAGAAATTAGACCCCCAGACCCCCCCAGTAGCATGGCAGACCGGCAGTAACAACACACAACAATCTCCTCTGAAATCTCATCTCAAAATGCGTGCTGTAGCTATGCGTGGAAACGTTATATAGTGTGCTGCGGGACTTAGCTCTGTGAGCCCATGATTGGGCAAAATTTGCCCAATCAGGACTCTGAGCCGTGATTGGCATACTGTTGAACCTGTCTTGCACCAGACCTGTGGTCAGGTGCAAGGCTGTAGCCAATTACGAGCTTCAGGCCAGTGGGAAAATGAATTGTGGTCCATTGTGATGCATTGTGGTCGAACATGCGGCGAACACCCGAAATGTTCGGAGTTCGCGATCTAATCGAACAGGCTAAGTTCGGATCGAACTCTGAACCATCCGAACCGAACAGCTCATCCCTAATGGGGACCTCCTAGGCACGATATTTGAAGGCATTATTTTGCTTTTATTCTTAACCTTTATTTCATGGAAAACTCACTGTTCCTTTAAAAAAAAAAAAAATTTTTTTTGTCCTTGTTTCCTGTCCCCCAGGGCACTACCTGGACCCCCATACACCTTTTATGCAAATATCTTGCATATATGCTGTGACGGAACCGTTCTATTCCGTCTGTCCTGACTCCCCTTCGTGCGGTCAGCCCGGCTACTGGGAGCGCTGTCCTCAGCGCCTCGAGCAGCTTGACCCGCCTGCTTCTGTTCCTCTGCCCTGGAGCCGTTAAGAATTTCCAGAAGGCCAATCGATGCCTTCTGATGCTGAGTATATAGTGTAGCATAGTTTGTAATAAAAGACACCAGGTGCGGCTGTATGCTTTAAAACAGGATTCTCTCTCTGAGCTTGAGAGTTCTCTGAGTTTTAATGAACAAAACGCCACCATTTATGCTGAAGTCCAACAGTCATAATTTTCATAAATGACGCACCTCGTCCTACCAATATACTAATTACATTATGTCAGTTATTTACAATAAACATTCTTTACATTCTTTAGCCTTCAACTCACACAACATTTATATAATCCATTGTTCTAACACATCAGATTAAAATACAAACACAATCACAGACTTCTTGAATTAAATATGCAGCTAGATAAGGGGAAAAGCCCTGGTGCATAAATTACACAGCAGTAAAGCTTGTTTACTGGCTATACAGAAACACATTTACCTACAGGAATATAAGTATATTTAAAACTAAAGTTACGCCATTTTACACTAAACTAATTTAAACTAAAACCAAACGATGTAAAATATTTAAAAACACACGATTTAAATGAACATAAAGTCTCTTGGGGGTTTGAAGCATGGAGCGTTACATCAGCTCCATGACATATCTCCCCCCTTCCAGAACGGCAGGGCAAGCTTAGATCCCAAATGAATCGCTTGCCACTGACGAGACCTCGCACTGTGTCCCTTTTCTGCGCCATCTTCAAAGTTCCAGGTTGCGGGCACATAAGCAAAGTCAGCGGGGTCTGATGGTCGCTGGAAGGTTGTGGGTCCATAGTCCCTTGGCAAGAGGCAAGCCAACCCTCTTGTCCAGTGCTCCCAAGGACTCACCGCAGTAGTGTCTGCCAGGAAACAGGCCACCACAGTCCACAGACACAAAACGTTTGCTAGCGGGCACACTGGAATTCCCCCCAACATCTTTCTGTCTCCAGGGCACCTCTGCAGACCCAGGACCAAGACACAGTCAGCAGCCCCAGTCCCTCCTTCGGGTGATGCCCCCCTCCCGAACATTTAGCAGGGGCCCAGCCCACGGCAATCCCCACAATCCCAAAAGGGTGCAACTCCCCCTGGGACCAGGAATTTGGTAGTCTCTCAGGGTATTCACTCACCGATTCTGCTGGTCTTCTAGGCAGGTAAGAAGTGGTCCCCTCTCTTGTAGCACCTTGGGTCACAGGGGTGGAGTGCTGGGTGGTCTCCATCTTCATTGGGGACAAAGCACACTCTGATGCCAGCACAGCATCCACCTCCAGCAACACTGAGTACAATTGCTCCTCTATGCAAAAATATAACAGGGGCAGTGACTTGACTCCCTGTTGTGCTGCTCTCCACCGTGGTGGGCACATGGGTGCTGGCAGCTTGTGCCAGGGACAACTCATCTTGGAGCTGTTGGCACTGTGCTCGTGTCCCTTCGAGCTCAGCCTGCAGGTGGCTAACAGTGCCCTGGTGCTCCTGCGCTGATACTTCCAGTTGGTGTGTCAGGCGGCTCACCTCCTCCTCGCTTGCCTTGGCTTCAGCGAGGCTCTCATTCCCGAGCTGCATCAGTTTCTAGCAGCTGGTGTTGGCACAGCTGGAGTTGGTTCTGGAGCAGCTGTATTTCCTCTTTTTGCTCATGGGCCCGTGCCTGCATAGTGTCTCGGGAGAGCTGTGTGCGCTGTAATTCCAGTTCACAGTTCTCCAGGCGAATTTTAAAAGCAGTCCTTTCTGTCTGTAGAGCCGCTCTGGTTCGCCGTTCATCCTCCAGCTGCTCAATCACTACACGGGAGCTGCGCTCCAGCTCCACTATCTGCACCTGAGCACCACTGAGCTCCGTGTGTAGGTCGATGTTACAGTCCTCACAGACCTGCAGCTGGGATGATAATTTTCGTATACTGACCGACTGTTCTCGTACTTCATTGCAGTGGAAATCGCTCTCCTCCATGACAGTTCGCAGTTTATCCTGATGGTCCTGTAATGTCTCTGCCAGGGCCAATAGCTCTGCCTGAGCACGCAAGTCAGCCTGTAATGAGCTGACCAGACTGTCCATGGTCTGTGTGGCCCCATCTTTCAGGAGGGGAACAGCCTGGGGGCCAGTCTCTCCGGTGGCCTGATACTGCCCGCTGGAAGATGGCTTAATGCTGTAATCCCCAGGCTGTGACGGTGTTTTGCTCTGGTCTGCTTTGGCTCTTTTTCTTCCTCTTTTTCTTCCGCTTCCTGCTGGCTGGTGGGGGGAGGCTTCCTCCAGGGGTCTCGAGGACTGGTAGCTGGGCTACAGTCTGCAAACTTTTTAAGTCCATTTCAAGTGCCCATTCCTCAGCAGCGAGTCCCTTTAGCACAGGCCAAAAGGCAGAGTCCTCATAAACGTCCAGGTAGCGCCCCTGGATGGTGCACAATTCTGCATGTCTGGCAGCTTGTGGACTGCCATAATTGTCTCCCCCCCTTAAAGTAGATCCATGCTGGGCCAGGACCGCGCAACACATAGCCTGGGGGAGGCTTCTCGTCAGCTTCCCAATCCTCCTCACTCACACATTGCAGCAAATCCTCGTATTTGCACTATAGATCGAGTGCGGCACGCAGCCAGTGTACCAACTGGTCTCCATGGCTCACAGTGGGCTGAGGCCCCAACACTTGGGGTCTCCACAGCTGAATGTCCTCTGTGATTCTCTGCTCATAAAGAATAAATGAGCTGTCCTGATCCATAGTCATCTGTAGATTGTTTTCTTGCACCGCAGGCAAAAACCTCTGCGGTCTCTCTCAGCGGGGACACATCTCCACTCGCTCCGGGTTGCACCACACTTGTGCCTTTGACCCTTACTTCAGTATTCGTTCCTTCCATGGCTTTCCAGCAGGTCCTTCAGGGTGTCCTGCTTGCAGGCTGTATAGTTTGTCATCTCGGGGTCTATTGGTGTTAGAGAGCCTCTATCCACACCGCTTGCCACCAATGTGACGGAACCGCTCTCTTCCATCTGTCCTGACTCTCCAGACACCCCTTCGTGCGGTCAGCCTGGCTACTGGGAGCGCTGTCCTCAGCGCCTCGAGCAGCTTGACCCGCCTGCTTCTGTTCCTCTGCCCTGGAGCCGTTAGGAATTTCCAGAAGGCCGCTCAGTGCCTTCTGATGCTGAGTATATAGTGTAGCGTAGTTTGTAATAAAGACACCAGGCGCGGTTGTATGCTTTAAAACAGGATTCTCTCTCTCTCTGATCTTGAGAGTTCTCTGAGTTTTAATGAACAAAACGCCACCATTTATGCTGAAGTCCAACAGTCATAATTTGCATAAATGACGCACCTCGTCCTACCAATATACTAATTACATTATGTCAGTTATTTACAATAAACATTCTTTAGCCTTCAGCTCACACAACATTTGTATAATCCATTGTTCTAACACATCAGATAAAAATACAAACACAATCACAGACTTCTTGAATTAAATATGCAGCTAGATAAGGGGAAAAGCCCTGGTGCATAAATTACACAGCAGTAAAGCTTGTTTACTGGCTATACAGAAACACATTTACCTACAGGAATATAAGTATGTTTAAAACTAAAGTTACGCCATTTTACACTAAACTAATTTAAACTAAAACCAAACGATGTAAAATATTTAAAAACACACAATATAAATGAACATAAAGTCTCTTGGGGGTTTGAAGCATGGAGCGTTACATCAGCTCCATGACATATACCCTCTTGGAGGGCACTCTAAAATTCGAATGTTCGAGTCCCATTGACTTGCATTGAGTTCGAATCGTGTTTGTGTTCGAATTCGAACTTTTGAAATTGTTCGAGTTCGAATGCGAACCGAACACGGGGGTGTTCGGCTCATCCCAACCTGAGAGCAGGTAGAGTTAGTAAGTCCAGAGGCTTGGAGCTGTAACCTCTTGTACACTCTCCCTCCGCATGTGACGACTGGTTAGGTAGCAGATTTTGATTGTCACAGTGGGTACTTTCGGACAGACAATGGTTAAACAGTCTGGTCACTATGCAGTTTAAAAAGATATTATGGCACTAGAAAAAGTGCAGAGGCAGGCAATTATAGTAATAGGGGAAATAGAAGATTTAAGTTATGAACAAAGGCTAACAAGTTAATACTTGTTTAGTTTAAAAAACAGCCTCTTAGAGGGATCTGATAACTTTATATAAATACAGTTGCAAGAAAAAGTATGTGAACCCCTTGGGATTACGTGGAGTTTTGCATGGATTGGTCATAAAATGTGCTCTGATCTTCATCTAAGTCACAACAATTTGAAAAACACAGTCTGCTTAAAATAATACAACACAAACATTATATGTTTTCATGTTTTTATTGAACAGAACATGTAAACATTCACAGTGCAGGGTGGAAAAAGTATGTGAACCTTTGGACTTAATGACCTCAACCAAATGTTTTCTGTAGCTGCAGATCAGACCAGCACAACGATCTGGAGTAATTTTGGACCACTCCTCTTCACAAAACTGTTTCAGTGTAGCAATATTCTTGGGATGTCTGGTGTGAATCGCTCTCTTAAGGTGTCACGGTGTAGCCAGGGGGTTGACGAGCCCAAGGTGTGGTTACACAAAACAGCCAGATAATTGGGGGTTGCAAAGTAAAAAGGTTTATTACTGAAAGGGACAGAAGTAAATCAGGAAAGGGGACAATGAAAAAGTAATAGAACACAATGGAAACTGGTGGAAAGTATAATATAGACAGCGGGCAGGTACACTGAATGGATGGGACAGGATACTGAATGGCACAGACACTGTATACAGGGTAACACAGGGGTTAACAGAACAGGTACTTACTAGATACACAGGGGAGCAGATCAGAAGACACAAAGGGTAAAAGGAACGAATAATAATGACAAGTGAGGTATCAGGAGGTCTGTAGCAGTAGGGTGGTCATATCATGCAGAGGTCTTGGCAGGCAGCGAGCAGAGAGTGGTCAAGTCCATAGCAAAAGGTCATACACAGAAGGTCAATAGATGAAGGTGGTCTCCACAGGTTACTTGCAGGTAGATGGATTCCACAGGATGCAGTGAGGGGCAATGAGGGATGAAGGTGGTCTCCACAGGATACTGCAGGTAGGTGGTTTCCACAGCATACAATGAGGGACAATGAGGGATGAGGGTGGTCTCCACAGGATACTGTAGGTAGGTGGTTTCCACAGGATACAATGAGGGATGAGGGTGGCCTCCACAGGATATTGCAGGTAGGTGGTTTCCACAATGAGGGTCTTTGTGCAGAGCAGGCAAGACAGGCACACCATGAAGCTTCTAAGGATAGAAGGGTAATGCAGAAGCACTGCTTGACAGGGGAGGCCTGGTTTTATGGGTTTTGCAGGCCCAGCCCACACCTGAGGCTGGAGAGGTGATGGGAAAGTCAGTGATGGAGTCTTGAGTGCCTGGACATCAGTCCAGATAGTTGGATAAGCTGGACCGGATCCAGGTTCTTAAAGAAGACAGCTCCTACTTCCCTTTCTTCCGGCGTCTGCGGCGTGAACCGTGACATAAGGTCATGCCACAGCATTTCAATCGGGTTGAGGTCAGGACTCTGACTGGGCCACTCCAGAAGGCGTATTTTGTTTTGTTGAAGCTATTTGTTGAATTACTTGTATGCTTTGGGTCATTGTCCTGTTGCATCACCCATCCTTGGCGGAGCTTCAGTTGGCGGACAGATGGTCTTATGTTTTCCTGCAAAATGTCTTGATAAACTCTGGAATTCATTTTTCCATCAATGACAACAATCCGTCCAGGCCCTGAGGTAGCAAAGCAGCCCCAAACCATAGTGCTCCCTCCACCATGTTTTACAGTGGGGATGAGGTTTTGATGTTGGTGTGCTGTGCCTTTTTTTCTCCACACATATTGTTGTGTGTTTTTTCCAAACAACTCAATTTTGGTTTCATCTGTCCACAGAATATTTTGCCAGTAGTGCTGTGGAACATCCAGGTGCTCTTTTGCAAACTTCAAACGTGCTGCAATATTCTTTTTGGACAGCAATGACTTCCTCCGTGGTGTCCTCCCGTGTACTCCATTTTTGTTTAATGTTTTCCTTATTGTAGATGTGTCAACAAAAATGTTAGCATGTGCCAGAGATTTCTGTAAGTATTTAGCTGACACTCTAGGATTCTTCTTTACTTCATTAAGCATTCTGCGCTGTGTTCTTGCAGTCATCTTTACAGGACGACCACGCCTAGGGAGAGTAGCAACAGTGCTGAACTTTCTCCATTTGTAGACAGTCTGTCTTACCGTGGACACATGAACATCAAGGCTTTTTGAGATACTTTTGTAACCCTTTCCAGCTTCATGCAAGTCAACAATTCTTGATCGTAGGTCTTCTGAGAGCTCTTTACTGCGAGGCATGGTTCACATCAGGCAGTGCTTCTTGAAACCATCCAATAATATCACACTGATTGGACTCAAGGTTGGCTCACTCCTGGCTCCAATTAGCTCTTGGAGAAGTCATTAGGCTAGGGGTTCACATACTTTTCCCACCCTGCACTGTGAATGTTTACATGTTATGTTCAATAAACACATGAAACATATAATGTTTGTGTTGTATTATTTTAAGCAGACTTTGTTTTTCAAATTGTTGTGACTTCGATGAAGATCAGAGCACATTTTATGACCAATTCATGCAAAACTCCACGTAATCCCGAAGGGTTCACATACTTTTTCTTGCCACTGTATATACATGACCATTATAAACCATTGTCTTGAAACCTATTCATTAATAGGACTATACATAGGACACATGGTCACCCAATTTCAGCGGAAGAAAGGAAATTCAGCCTAAAGCATAGGAGAACAGTGAGATCAGTGGAACAGCTGTGGAATTCTCTGCCTGTTGAAGTGGTTGGGTCCTAGACTGTACAGACTTTTAAACAACTTGAGGATGAAAGCTGCTTAATCCAAGAAGAAATATGACTGCCATCTGGGGTCAAGGAGGAATTTTTCCTAGTATGTTTCATTTTCGCAAGTGTTTCAGACTGGGTTTGTTGCCTTGTTTTGGATCAACAGCAGTAGGTGTTGTGTGATAGGCTGAACTCGGTGGTGGACGGGGCGGACTGACCCATCGGGCATTCGGGCACTGTCCGAGGGCCCGGATGGGGAATGTCCTGGATTGGGGCCCCATCAGCACAGCCGGCTTCAGGGAGATGCACTGCACTCGGTCTTTCACTTTGATCAGCCCTGCGGTCATTAGCCCCGCCTCTCCGATCGCAAGCAGGGAGATCTTACTTAACGCTGACCCTGTCACAGTTGTTTTTTTAAGACTGGCTCTGTCCTGTATTGTAATTTATGAGGAGACTGGCAGGACTGCAGGTAAAGCATCTGGGTGAGATGGATAGGACTGGAGGCAGGGGCCTCGATCAATGTTACACACCCCCATGACTCCATGCCATGCTGCTGCACGAGGAAGAGCTGGAGGAGGCAGCCCCTCCACATGGCAGGAAGCTGTGAGTGAGAGTCTCCACACTGTCTGATGCTGCCAGCCCAGGATCTCTGAGCAAGTAGGTGAGAGAGGGCTGGGGGGGGGGGGGGGAGTCAGGAGATTAAAATTCCCTTAATTAAAATTAAGGTGGAATACCCAGCCATTAACCTCATGTGTACACTCAAGGATAGCATGGGCAGACACACACAGCACTAAGCACACAGAAGGGCATATGCAGATATCTATCGTGCTGAATCCTAGATATCTGTATGTGGCCCAAAACAAATCCAGAAGCAATTCCCTTAACAGGAAACTGTGTGCCCAATTTTTTTTTTAAATCAACTATCACAACTACACAGATTGATAAAACTGATTATTTGTCCTTTATTCAGATTCTGGTCATACCTTTATATGCTATTTATAAATGATGTGCCCATATGTGATATTTTTTTTAAATTTACAGCAGATTGTAGATCTACTCACAGATTTCACTAATTGGGACATAACAGCAATAAACTCCTGCAAATCATGATATAGCTTTTATTTTTATAGTTTTACACAGTGTTTGAATTGCTAGGAAACAGGCTGACAAGCACTTTCGCAGTGTGACCCACTTATTTTTTTTTATCTTTGCATATTTGTGTATGTACTGTGTGTACATTTTTGTGTCTGTGGTCTGACAGCGCTACAGAACATGTTGGCGCTTTATGAATACATGTAACTGTAATTGTGAGGAAATGTGTGTGTGCATGAATATCCGTGCATGTTTCAGTGTAAATGTAGGTCTAGGTTTGTTTTCTAAATAAATAGGATGCTGGGGTTCGAACACCAGGGCCTGTGTTTGTCCAAGGCCTGCCCTGCTAATACGCCCGAGAACCTGTGGGGCCACCGTACCGGCAATGACAAATCTATTGACTTAGAAATAGGGATATACAGTGTTCGAAGTGACAATTTAAAGCCCATAGAGGAGGGGGGATTTGGTGTGTGGAGACTACTGTGTACACAGCATATACAGTGTGTGTGCTTAGTATGTGCAGTATGAATGCACCTTTGTTGACAATATATTGAGTAAATACCTGTGTACATGGGCGTCAGCAGAAAATTTTGGGGGGGGGCAAAATTTTACTGCCACCCATATTCTGCCCTTTTGACAATGTCATGAAGGGGACAGTTATAAAATAAAGCGTAGTAATACAGAGGCTGTGAAACACGATGCAAGTCTACTAATAGAAGAATAAAGGTGTAAGTGTCTGATCTGAGCGTTGCATTTTCTAGTCTGTTAACACCATTCAATGCATCACACTAGTCACACACCCAGGATCAACGCACTAAAGGGAGGGTCTGTAACTGGTGTTACCACAATGCTCTGCAGTATTACGGCACTGTCTCCACTTGGGATGCATCTGCCATGCTGCAGCTGCAAACTCAGGTGAGGTAACACTACTGCAGGCAAGTTACTGGAGTGCAGTAAGATCCTGCCTGGTGGTGTCATCTGCAGGGTGTCACCCGGGTCCATCCTGCACCCACTTTCCCTCGACCTGTTCACTGCAGATGCCCGCAGATAAGAGCTGGAGCAATACTCACAGTTCGCTTGTTCATACATTGCGCAATGCACTATAATGTTGAATTCTGCGCTGCGGATCACTCTCTCTCCTGTCTGTCCTCAGCGAAGGCAGCTCTAGACCTGGTCAGGTTGAGGCAAAACTGAAATGAGTGGCCATAGGACTAGAGATGAGACTTTTACCAAGCGGTTTAGATGACGTTACAAACCTATCAGGACCTTTTTTTTCCTCCCCTTAAAAAGACACTCGCACACCCTGAATATATGGAGGAGCACCTAAAAACACACCCACACACCCTGAATATATGGAGGAGCCCCTAAAAAGACACCCGCACACCCTGAATATATGGAGGAGCCCCTAAAAAGACACCTACACACCCTGAATATATAGAGGAGCCTCTAAAAAGACACCCACACACCCTGAACATATGGAGGAACCCCTAAAAAGACACCCGCACACCCTGAATATATGGAGGAGCCCTTAGAAAGACACAAGCATACCCTGAATATATGGAGGAGCCCTTAGAAAGACACCCGCGCACCCAGAATATATGTAGGCACCCTTAAAAAAAGAAAATTCTTGTACTGTCCCTAATTCTTGTGTAGCGCTGCTTTAAAGACTGTGTTCTGCTGCATTTATTTATTATGGCCACCAGAGGGAGACAGAAACCTAATGGAATATGCTGGACAACCAAAGAAAGAACTGAACTACGCCTACCATGATGCTTTGCGTGAGTACAGGAAGTGGGTGGTGTAGGAAGAGGAAAGACATAAGCAGCCTCGTGCAGGGGAGAGGCAGAGTGAGCTGAGCGGTGAAAGGTGGAGGACGCACGTGAAAACTGTCAAGGATCGTGACCAGGCCAGAGTACAGGCGCTGCCTCATTGGTGCTGGAGATCGGGACGGTGACACTGCGGAGACCTACCTACGCAGCGCTGAGAGGTCTGGATGGAAATCTGGTTCCGGCTGGACCCCGAGTAAGGAGACCGCGCTGATCTATTGGGAGTGCAGGCGGTGGATCGTTGTTCCTGTTGCGGAGATTCGACAAGCAGGGAGCGGATCCAGCGGCACAGAGTCCCAGTGCACGGCAGGAGAAGATCCTTGATCGGGTGCTGGACAGTTTGTCTATCGGATGGGTGAGAGGCCTCCCAGGCCACAGTTCCAAAAATAAGAAACGCACGCTGCAGTATTGTTTAAATCCACAAGGCCCCAACGTGACTAGTCGAAGATTGTTTGTTTCATTCACTGGCCAGTTGAATACAGTACCCGGGTACCCGAGACAATACACATACACATTTTTGAGCTATTATTCACGGGACTTACACTCCAGAACTGAGGGGTTAATCTTTTTTTCTTTTGCCGCCGTGTGTTTTTCCAGCGTTACGAAATCCTGTCGTTTAAATACCGTATCTACTTTATATATGTTGCTTTATTGGGATCAGTAAAGAATATAATCTATAAAAATCCACAACAGTGCTGGTGTATAGTTATTCCCTAGTGCGGGGAGACTAACCCGAGGTTAATTCAGCGGCTCCTCCAGGAGTGCGTGCTACACGTGGGGGCTCGTTCCGGGATTCCAGTCTCTGTAGAAACCACAATTAAAAAGGGTTAATTATGTATCCAGACACTGCTGCCAAATGGTGTGAGGAGCACAATAGCCAGATAGGGTTAAGCATAGTCATGGATATTCCTGCAGACACTTGGGCCGAAGATCAGATTCACCGGGCTGTGGCCGCACTGACACCAGATCATCGGGGGTTAATTCTGGACATTAAAGCGAACCCAGATACTTCTCACACATATGTTCTTTTTGAGTGGAGAAAGGGTGTTCCAGTGTGTTTTCAGGGCGTGAGTGTAAAGCTGACCGACGATGGGGAAGTTCAACTGATTCAGCCAAGTGTGCCACGTGGCGATGCCGCTAAAGTTCCCACGTCCAGTCCGCTGGCCATGATTGGGCCTGAATTTATAGTGGCTATCGGAGATTTGCTGGCTAAATGTCAAAGAACAAGCCCTCCACACACTGATTTTGGTTATCGATGGTTGAGGAATTTTACAGGAAACGTACCAACTCCGGCAGGATAAGAAACCTTCGAAGAATGGGTAGAACAGGCGATGCAGGCTCTGGATGAGTGGGACGTCCCTGAAGCGCAGAAGAAGCAAAGAATTACTGAGAGCTTAAAGGGACCTGCGTCAGAGGCTGTCAGAAACCTGAAGTTGAGTAAGCAAGACTGCACTGCTTTAGATTACCTAAATATATTACAGGAAGTCTTTGGGCGAACAGAAAAGGCTGCTGAGCTCATGTACCAGTACGAACACACCTACCAGCGAAAAGGTGAGAAAATGACTGAATATATAAGGCGCCTGGACAAGATTCTGCACCAGATACTACTCAAGAAAGGGGCTGAACCTGCCCTGGTAGATCAGATCAGAATGCGGCAGATATTGAGGGGTGCTCAGCCTTTAGACCCTGTGATGTTGCAACTAAAGACTCAAGAAGGCAATAAAGAGTTTAATTACTTAGAGCTGATTCAAACTGTTCGAGAAGAAGAAGCCATTCTGGAGGAGAAGTCTGCAAGAAGGGGAGAAAAGGTTTATGCCCAACCTGTAAGGTATAATGAGTGTTCGTCGGACGAAGATGATCCGGAGGAGACACATGAGCTGAAAATTGACCGACAAGAGCAGCTCACTGTCTCTTGAGAGTCTGTTGCATCTCACCATAGAGTACAAGAGGCCCAAGTGGAACTGGAACAGGCTCACGCGGATCTGCACAAAGAAATATTGAAAGTAGCAGAAATACAGAGGTCTCTCTCAGATATGCGAACAGCAAGGGTTGCTGTGGCATCCGGCAGGTGGTCTTCAAATGAGACGCCGCGAGAAAGTGCGACCCCATCTTCAAAAGAAAGGTGTTTCAGCTGTGGATAATTGGGTCATTACCGAGCGCAGTGTACGAACCGAAGGCCAGAAAGGAAAATGGTTGAAGATTTCTTAAAGGCCTTAGAAGGACTGTTATCTACCTCACAAGTGGGAAACTTCAGAGAACCCCGGTGGAGAGAACAAACTGGGTACCCAACTGCTGGAGACGACTACGATTCCCAAGATCCAAATAGGAGGCAGGGAGGGTCTGAATATTTACCTGCTAGAAATAGAAGATCTTCTCCCTGGAGGTCCGGTCCTATGTCACGGGAAAACAATGCACGCCCTCAATCACCGCGAATGAGGACGAGGGTTAGGTTACAGCAGACTGGGCCTATGCTTCCTACTACTACGGAGAAGTTCCCTGATAGGTCCTTCGCCCGTCATTCCAGTTCAAGTAGAAGGGATCTACACTAAGGCTCTTCTAGATTCAGGCACCCAAGTAACTCTGATCTACCGAAACTTCTATCAGAAATACTTGAAACATATACCCCTGAAGAAGTTGAAGGATCTTGAAATCTGGGGTATGGGGATTGAGAGGTTTCCCTATGATGGATATCTACAGGTAAAGCTGGAATTCAGTTCCGTGACCGTTGGACAACCGAGAGTATGTGACACGTTGGCCATCGTGTGTCCTCGGCCCTCTGGAGCTAAATCGAAGTTCTAGGATAGTGGGGACGAACACCGACTTTGTGAGACGTCTTCTAACCCCACTAGTGAAGGAAGAGAATAATGCTCCCAAAAAGGCGCACTCGATGTTACAGCCGGTCTGTCAACGGATGGTCAAAGAACAGAGAGCCCCTGCAGAAGTGAGGCGGCTGAGGAAAACTGAAGGGACAGAGAAGGCTATACAGTCCAGAGAAGACCCTGAAATAATCTCTGCAAGAGTTTTGAAACGGACAAGTGGAAGAGTTTCCGTCAACGTATGTGATGTGTCTGACTCTTCAGTAAATTTGAAGGCACGGATGCCAATCGGGCGAATGGCTTCTGTTAAGCCCCTCTCCACTACCAATCTAGGGAGGAGAGTGAATAAAGCGATTCAAGCTGAACGGTTCTACCCTAAAGATGCTCCTATCTCATCCAAGTGGAAGAAGCGGGTTCAGTCTCCAAGTATAAGCTAGATCGGGGATGCGCTAAGAGCACTAAACACCGCATTCGTCTCCAGGATGATAAGACTTGTCGAAAAAGGTCAAGACGAGATCCATTGGGAGGCCTAGTTGAACTGAACAGAACCAAAGGAGTGATTGGAGCAGAGGGACTGAGAGTCATGACTGCCGGTGTTCCTGAGCTATATTGTTACGCTGCATGGATGAAGGCTCATTGTGAACCACAGAACCAGAGTCCAAACGTTCGATAAGGCCCCCTCAGAGACTTACCTACGATTCACCGGGACATAGCACTGGAGAAGCTGTTACCACTGTGCGAAGGCTGCCCAAAGTGTCTGCTACGCTAGCTGAGGTAGTCAGGGACATGAGTCAGCTTGAGGATGTATATCTGACGCATTATATGTCTGCTACTGAACCTGAATGTATCGCTTAAATGTAAATATTACAATGTTATGTATCTGGCCCCAAGGTGGCCGCCGGGCAAATTCACTCGCCGGGAAACAAGGCCCCTATCTCCGCTGGGCTCTGGAGGGGGGGACCCAAGCGGCTCCAAAGCACTCCTTCCGATGGCCAGCCACGCAGGGACTCCCCAAGGGGGAAATTCAGGCGACAATCCAGGTCGAAATCTGCCGTTTAGTGCAGCTTCTGACAGAGCTCAGCTTAAAGACGTCTGCTCCCTCGTGCGGCCAGCCATGCCCCCTAACAATATTATAATTATTTTAATTACATTTTATTAATACACATGCTTCAATAAATAATACGTTAAATATAATAGTTTGAGTGTTATTACTGTACAGCTCTGTGATACGCTCATACACACAGTACAATACTGTGAGTTTTATTGCTGTGGAGCTGTGATACAGTAATGTGCACTGTGTATGAGCATATCACAGAGCTCCACAGCAATAAAACTCACAATAACGTGCACTGTGTATGAGCATTCGTTTTATTGCTGGGAATCTGTGATAGTGCACATTACTGTGAGTTTTATTGCTGCGGCACCCCGTAATTTGCAGTGTCTACAAGTATACCAGAAATGTACAGTATCTTATATAAACCTGAAGAGTGATTGGCAGCTTCCCACATGTGATGTGGTGAAGCCTTAGCTGCAATGAGGGGGTAATAGCTGCTGCAGCAGAAGGGTGGCTATCTGTAAATCTGGAGGCGGCACAATGGATCCTCCAATTCGCTGGTGGGCCCAAGTGGATTTTCTTAACCAAGTAAAATAGTTGTATGGGTGGGGTTTTGTATGGGTGCAGCATTCTGTAGTCATGGCACAAGGGGGCCCCATGATCTCCTTGTCATGTGAACTTTTCATGGAGTGCGGGTGTGAGCCCAATGTGCAGTGAGCCATTTAAAGAGATGCAGGTTGCATAGAGGGAAGAACGGGAAGCAAAGGATGGAGATTACCAGTGAGGCAGAAGGAGTCAAGAAGGGTAGAGGATCAGATGGGTCAGGAACTGATGGGTACTCGATGGGGTAAGCAGAAGGTTAGTCCAGCAGATAGGGATCCAAGGGGTACAGGAACAAGGAGCTAGTAGGACACAGGTCTGTATAGGTCAAAGTTCTATCTTCAAATGAGGAAGTCCAGAACAGAGGGTGTGACCTCCTTTTAAGGAGGCCTCATTAACAGTGAGTAGGTGAACCTGTAGCCTCTTTGTGTGCACAGGTTACAGGCAAGTCTATAGGAACCTGTGTAAAGCATGGTTTAAAGGGCTGCCAGGGTTTAGGATATGTGATCCCTGACACTCCTATTGCCTGGGGTCCCATTAGTTGTCAGTCCGGCCCTGGTGCTGGATGCATGCCTTTTTTCAGCATATGTACTAAAGCTTCACAAAAACTTATCTGCAATCATCTCTCATTTTATAAGTGTGGACTTGTACTTTGAAAAGGATGGTTTTAGAATTTGGACAAACCAGGGCTATGTGTTTGTCTAATATGAATCTCTATTTTAGCACAAACAGAAAGATTAACACTTTGACAACATCATGCTATTTATTTATTTGATTAAGATGCAAGAAGTGCATGAATATAATTTACCCTCCTGACGAGGACTAACAAGACCGAAACAATCGTCGGGAGTTGCTGCACCTCTCATGCAGGGATGATAGAAACATAGAAAAATGTCGGCAGATAAGAACCTTTCGGCCCATCTAGTCTGCCCAATTACATGGATACTTAACCTGGATTTATCTTTTGTTTAGGATAGCCTTATGCCTATCCCATGCTTGCTTAAATTCAATTACTGTTTTGGCTCTACCACTTCAACTGGAAGGCTGTTCCAGCTGGTCCTTGGCATTTCAGTAGTGGCCACCCTTTCTGGGTTATAGCAGTCTGATTTGCATATGGAGCTGTTGACCCTGTAATGCAGTGTTTCCCAAACCTGTCCTGGGGACCCTCAACCAGGCCAGATTTTGCAGATTACCTTGGGGAAATGCAGACTGAATCCTGCAATCACTGAGCAGCAAATAATATCACCTGTGCTGTGCTTCAGTCATCTGGCAAACCTGGAGAGGCAGAGGGTCCTGAGGACAGGTTTGGGAAACACTGCTGTAATGGCATAATCAAACTAAAACTTGTGAGACCTGAGTAGTCACCCACCGTAGAACAGGCCACTAGTGCCATTGCTCGTTCTCAGGACCCTCACAAACCTCTTTTTTCTCACTTTAATTGCTGATATCAGACTTGACAAAAGTAACCAAGAATATACCCAACCCTAGAAGTTTCAAGCACCGGATTGCTAGAAAGATATTGTGGCAGTGAAAAATGTACATGGAAGCTCCCGATTTTAGTTAAGAGACCAGCTGTTTTTGTTTGCATGTATACTAGACCAATGCATTTTCACAAGTGTGAACATTGAAATTATATCAATAGAACCAGCGAATGTATTTTTATTATTTTGCTTTAACATCAACCAGAAATAACGATGTGTATAGTTCTGAAATTGATAGACTACTATATTAGTCTTTTTTTTTGGTAAGAAAACTAGTAACATGTAATTGAATTACATTAACAACAAATGTTATTTGTGGTGCAATGAATATTGGTTACTGTAGTGGTGTATTCTAGAAAGTGATGACAGATCTAATTTTAACTGAATAGTATAATAGATTATTTAAATTAAAATGTCACGCCATCAGCTTACCAATGCAAAATAAGATATTTCTGTAAGCCACAGGAACAAAACAATTGTCATTCACTGTGAGAAGGTTTTATGGACCTTTGCCAGAATGCAGCATAATGGGATATGTTGACCTTTTTATGATAGATTTTTCCATCTATTTGCCCTCCTTTCATATGCATCTTTTCCTGCACCCAGCACGAATCTCAGAGCTGTATGTTATCACAAATAATTACTCAGTGCTTGCGCACATCCCTAGTGATTTCAGAATGAAAAAGCTACTCATTGTCAAGGAGAGAGGGGATTTAAAACCATCTTTGAGTAGCCTTGTGGATCTTAATTAAACCACCCAGGTATTAAAATGCCCTGCTAATGCCCATATGGTGGAAATATACTTGTATAGAATCAAAACAGGAAATTTATTATATTTTTTAATGGAAACCATGCATGACCTTTAGTTTTATAACATAAAAGCATAAAAGGAAAAAAGATCTTGGCAAAAAGATACTAAACTGTTGTTCACTACTATAATTTATCTTTTTTTGTACTAATAAAATATAATGTGCCTATTAAAATATATAGAAATAGACAATTTCAATGTTGATGTGCTAACTAGTTAATTGTATGACATACCAATAGATTTTTTTTTACTATAAGATTCAGAGGAGTTCCAACCAATCTGTTCCTTTTTGCTTTACAATGCTGCTAATGAGCTGTTAGATTTTTCCACTTGTTCATGAATATGTTTAACATCATTCTACAACATAAAATTATGTACCATGGTTTGCGATTATAAAAAATAATTTAAAAAAAGGCTTATGCTTTTTACATATTAGTCATATTAAAATTCACACATTGCACTATATGTATTTTGTTAATCCTAAACGGCTGCTAGAGAATGAAAGAAAAGCTGGCAATAGTTACAGGGCCAAATGATCCCTTGTACTGCTAGTATACAGGGTTATAGGGGCACAAGCTCACAGCACCATTCTTTTAACAATTTACTACACAGTTATATCTGCTAGACTATTTATACACACTGTGCTGCAGGTGAGAGACTTCCTTTGGGTTAATATTCTCGCATATACAGGGTTATTAAGAGAGCATCGAAATGTCACCGACAACTAAAATTGTTCAGCTTGAGAAAAATAAGAAACAAAAGAGAAGTCGGCTAAAGACCTCTAATGTAATAAGGGGGGGGGGTGGAACAGAACATGGGTTAGTGCCAAAGGCCAGAACTGTGCCGTCCCTGGTATATTCCCATAGGTCTAAGGACCGTGGGAGGACAAGGGGAACATATGGCACCAGGCCTGGGTACTCGCGGGCCAAATCAGGCAACAGGCCACGATGGCGTAATAAGGTGAAACAACAAGCGAGTGTCCACAGTAAAAGTCCCAAAGGGGGGGGGTCGGAAAGAGCAGCCATATCGCATCAGTCCTCTAGTGGGGGAGGGGGTAATGGGTGGAAAAATTCAACAGCTTGGGGGGAATGAAAGGGATCGAAAACTTAAAAAATCTGCACTTCCAAGGGGGCATACTAAAAAAAAAGGGGGGGAAGAGTAAGGACAGCGCAAAATAACTGTCTAAGGAGTCACTTCAGCCTGCATCAATAAACGGCAGTAAGAGGGGGGCAGGCAGCACGTCACTCAGCCGGCCAGAGCATCCCATCACTACCATCCTGTAGCCACGAAGGGAAACTGCAGGCTGCACCAGGACCTGAGCCGCTCCACGAACTCCACCTTCAGAAATGCGTTGCAGAATCTCTGGTGACCTCTCTCTACACACCATCCCAACCGCCAACTGGGGGGGGGACCTTCTGTTTCTGGTCTCCACTGATGAACTGCTGGTATCAGGCTCAGTGAGGTAGTCGCCTTTCGGGGTGCGCAGGGTGCACATCCACCATCAGCTCTCAATTTTGGGGGTACCTTCAGGGGCTGGGACTTTCGGGTCGCCAGTCTTGACACAGCACCCCATGGCAGTGACATAAGGCAGGCCTCAGCAGAGCATCGACTGTGACAGCCCTGAGCTCAGCCTTCTTCAGAGTCCCCGCCTCCCAGCAACACTGCAGTGCGGCCATCAAATGGCTTCAGATCCCCTTGGTGAGTGGGCCGTTCACATACTCCTACGCAAGTAACAACAGGCAGGCATCTAGGCCTGTAACAAGGGCGTCTTCACCTCCAGCGGGGAAAGTGGGTCCATCCAGCAATTGACCCGGGAGTCCGACTGCCATCCCCGAAGAACATTCAGCCAGAGCATCTGGGAGATGCGGGCCCTGCATCTTCGCCGTCTACACAGTGGACTCGGTTCGGGTGGAGGCAGTCAGCCCAGTGAGATCGTGAGGCATCTGGGGGGCCGTGTGGTAGGCCACAAGATGGCCACCGGCGTCATACTCCGGCCACGAGGCAACAACAGCCAGGGTAGTCTCTGGTCCGGAGGGGGGACTAACAGGTCACCGGACTGCTTAAAACTGGTGGCCAGCCTCTCAGTAACCATAGTCAGCATAAAATGCTGCTGGCAAAGTTGTCTGGGGACCCCAAGAGGAGAAGACACATGGCGCTCCACAGAGACATGTCCTCTCCTGTTAGCAACCGGCCACACCCAACTTGGAAATACATTTTTAATTAATTATGCAATAAGACATATTTGGAATTGTTACCAATATAGTTCTTACTGTAATAACCTATTTGTCAGGCAGATTTTGCAACTTACTGGCTAAATAGAGTTACTGAAAGTAGAAATGCAGCTCTTGGTTCTGTATATCAGCTGGTGAAAGCCAATATGTCAGGCATTCCTCAGACGATTTTTTTTTTAAACATATTTTTATTGGTTTCGGAACCATACACAAATATATGGATACTAAAACCCCTATTCAACAGGCTAGACACATGAATTCATCGTGTACATAAAATATAACCTTTATTTTGAACTATTAAAATGAATCATTGATTAAAATAAGCAACACAAAAGACGAATTAATAACCAACAATTACCAACTGATAAGTGGTGATACTAGGGGTAATTAACTTCTTAACCCCACTTTTGCAGAGTCCACGGTGGAAAATAAATAAAAAATATACATGGGTGCTACTAATGAATGGGAATTACACCTGGAGCCCGAACAAGATTGGCTCTAAAAGTCACATGACTAAATCTGAGAATCCGGTTGGAGATGTGGTCATGCAGTTTGGGTATGTAAAATGTGAGGCAAACACAATGCCCCCAGCACCCCTGACGAGCCGGTGGGGCGAAACACACGTCGGGTGCAGACTGATGGGCGTCTGAATTTAGAAATTATTTAATAACTACTGAAGTAGTGTGTTGCTCCTACAAATGAAATTATCTTTTTTCTGAATTGATTGGCCATTGCTGTTGAGCATGGCTGCCGTTGTTTGAAATTCTGTGTTTCTATGGATCTGTAACTAAATTATATTGCCGGTAGCCACACTAGAGAAATAGTGAATTAGGGGGTGATTTCATTGAATTTATGTGGTACTTGTTGATTATAGTCTGCCGTCCAAATATGTGGCAACTTAGAAATAAATGCTGCGAATCATATTAATGAAACATTGTGCAAATCCCTCTTGAATGAACATTGGGGTTGCAGCCCGGAATTGGCTAATTTAGCAGGTAACAGGTTACAGTCACTAACAATTTGCAATATAATAATTCGGCAAACTTGCGCATATATACTCAATCAGATTAGGCCAACTTGAATTAATGTTTATAGGCAACCTCTAAAAACTGCTTTAAATGACCAGAACCAAGAGATGCCTGAAGGTCTTCATTTAGTGATACCTGAATAGTTGGGGTTAACAAGTTAAGTACCCCTAGTATCACCTATTAAGGTTATATTTTATGTACACAATGAATTCATGTGTCTAGCCTGTTGAATAGGGGCTTTAGTATCCATGATAATCAGGGTTGTAGAAGCCCAACACATGAATATTGTTGAGGTGGTTGCCCAGTGGAACTTCGTGTTCCTCTGGAAATTAACCTAACTATTGGGTTTCAACACCCTAGCAATCGAAGTGCACGATATATAGTCTCAAGTGGTAATTATACCAAACAAAAGAAGAAGAACAGCGACAGAGACACCCTAATTAGGGACTAAACACTGAAACTACAGCTCCTGATGAAGCCCTGTGTGAGCAAGGGGTGAAACGTGTTGAGCATGCTATGAATTTTTAACAGTTTGTGTTTGACTCTTGGTAGTCTGTTGTCTTTCTCCCAGGGTTTAAATAGTGTGAATGTGGAGGCAGCGCTTCCATGTACTTTAAGTATATATTAATTAAATAAACGTTAGGGGTGCCGCCGTGGTAGAATACAAAGTGTCCACACGCCTCCAAGGACACGACAGAACAAGAAAAGCAAAAAGTATGCCAGGCGCACCTAAGCAGTAACTTAGTATAATATTCCAAATGCATTTTGTATAGAGCAATTTTGTGAAAGAAGTATAAATGTGTAAAGAAAGCTCTCTGAAATAGAATAAAAGTAATACTTATATTTCAAGTTGTTATGAATTCTTATTCCTCCTTTTCGGTGTTGGATTCTTCCGGTTGAATACAGGATAGTTGCATGAATTCCTGGATAGCGAGGAGATATTCCTAGTGCATACGGTACTCGAGCAGGAAAAAGAAAAAACTTTTTTTATTTTTATAAATAAGCAGCAGAGCAGGTTTCTAGTAGTATAAACTAATTTATTTCAGTAAAAAACAAGCCATATGGCAAGGCAATAAAAATGCCTAAAAAAAATAAATAGTGAACAATCTTAGGTAAAGATCACTAAGAACGAGTTTTCGCCTACCGGCTTCCTCAGTAAGTGTCCTTAACAATAGGGTAGTCTCTGATACTTTTTATTGACTTTTTTCTATCAGAGACTACCCTATTTTCTTTTTCCTGCTCCGAGTACCGTATGCACTAGGAATATCTCCTCGCTATCCAGGAATTCATGCAACTATCCTGTATTCAACTGGAAGAATCCAACACCGAAAAGGAGGAATAAGAATTCCTAACAACTTGAAATTGCAAAATTGCTGCTATACAAAATGCATTTGGAATAATATACTAAGTTACTACTTAGGTGTGCCTGTAATACTTTTTGCCTTTCTTCCTCTTTCTCCCAGGGTTGCCATTGGGCATTGATGCCTTCATTATATAAATATAGGGAGTTTGGGACACAAGACCTGTGTGTATATTGATTAGATGGCACATTGATATTTCGCTATATTTTTATGATGGTGCTGTGATCGTGCTAATACTATCTGCTTACCTATTGGCTTATAGTAGGCAGCTTGAATTGCAGAGGTATAGCTTTAGATAGTATTCATGTGTGTCAGCACATGCTATTCAGCCAGCGGTGATTTATTCACCAGAATACTTGTCTACTACACTAAGTTATTTCTAGTCTGTGGTCTACCAGACTGAGGGTCCTATTACAATCTTCGCTCAAACATCAGCGCGTGCGCAAAAACGCATTAACTCGAGGGGCAAACCCCTTTGCGCAGAACGTCGTATTACAATGTCAGCACATCAAATGCGCGTATACGTCTACCAAGTGCTTTTTTTTCTGGAAAAATAGGTGGGGTACTCTCATGCCCAGGGAAAAACTGATTATTATGACTATTTTCATGTCCTCATAAACAATAGTTGTAGTTCACTTAAAGCAGTGTTTCTCAAACCTCCTCGGGACCCTCAACCAGGCCAGACTTTGCAGATCACCTCGGGGAAAAGCAGACTGAATCCTGCAATCACTGAGCAGCAAATCATATCACCTGTGCTGTGCTTCAGCTATCTGGCAAACCTGGCGAGACGGAGGGTCCAGAGGACAGGTTTGTGAAACACTGACTCAAAGGAAGACACTATAAAAGGAAACCATATTTTTTAATACTGTGTTCCTTTAAATGAACTACAGCTATTGTTGTAGCGCTATGGGGGTTATCCACTAAGTGCCTCTGTTGCAAGAAAAAAAAAATTGTATTGCAGGGCTGTTTTTTAATATGAAATTAAGTTTGCCAAAAAAACACACACAACTTCTCAAATTTATTGTATATACAGTCAGGTCCAGAAATATTGGGGCATTGACACAATTCTAACATCTTTGGCTCTATACACCACCACAATGGAGTTGGAATGAAACAAACACAATGTGCTTTAACTGCAGACTGTCAGCTTTAATTTGAGGGTATGTACATCCAACTCAGGTGAACGGTGTAGGATTTACAGCAGTTTGCAGATGTGCCTTCCACTTGTTAAGGGACCAAAGGTAATGGGACAATTGGCTTCTCAGCTGTTCCATGGCCAGGTGTGTGATATTCCCTCATTACTCCAATTACAATGTGCAGATAAAAGGCCCAGAGTTCATTTCAAGTGTGCTAGTTGCATTTGGAATCTGTTGCTAGCAACTATCAAGATGAGATCCAAAGAGCTGTCACTATCAGTGAAGCAAGCCATCATTAGGCTGAAGAAACAAAACAAACCCATCAGAGAGCTAGCAAGAACATTAGGCATGGCCAAAACAACAGTTTGGAACATTCTCAAAAAGAAGGAACGCACCGGTGAGCTCAGCAACACCAAAAGACCTGGGAGACCACGGAAAACAACTGTGGTCGATGACTGAAGAATTATTTCCCTGCTGAAGAAAACACCCTTCAAAACAGTTGGCCAGATCAAGAACACTCTCCAGGAGGTAGGTGTATGTGTGTCAAAGTCAACAATCAAGAGAAGACTTCAGGAGCGAATAAAGAGGGTTCACTACAAGATGTAAACCATTGGTGAGCCTCAAAAACAGGAAGGCCAGATTAGAGTTTGCCAAACAACACCTAACAAAGCCGTCACAGTTCTGGAACAAGATCCTATGGACAGAGGAGACCAAGATCAACTTGTACCAGAGTGATGGGAAGAGAAGAGTATGGAGAAGGAAAGGAACTGCTCATGATCCTATGCATACCACCTCATCAGTGAAGCATGGTGGTGGTAGTTTCATGGCGTGGGCATGTATGGCTGCCAATGGAACTGGTTCTCTTGTATTTATTGATGATGTGACTGCTGACAAAAGCAACAGGATGAATTCTGAAGTGTTTCTGGCAATATTATCTGCTCACATTCAGCCAAATGCTGCAGAACTCATTGAACGGCGCTTCACAGTGCAGATGGACAATGACCCAAAACATACTGCAAAAGCAACCAAAGAGTTTTTGAAGGGACAGAAGTGGAATGTTATGCAATGGCCAAGTCAATCACCTGACCTGAATCCCATTGAGCATGCATTTCCCTTGCTGAAGGCAAAACTGAAGGGAAAATGCCTCGAGAACAAGCAGGAACTAAAGACAGTTGCAGTAGAGGCCTGGCAGAGCATCACCAGGGTCTTGTGATGTCTATGCGTTTCAGACTTCAGGCTGTGATTGACTGCAAAGGATTTGCAACCAAGTATTAAGAAGGGAAAGTTTGAGTTATGATTATTATTCTGTCCCATTACTTTAGTTCCCTTAACAAGTGGAAGGCACATCTGCAAACTGCTGTAAGTCCTACACCATTCACCTGAGTTGGATGTACATACCCTCAAATTAAAGCTGACAGTCTTCAGTTAAAGCACATTGTGTTTGTTTCATTCCAACTCCATTGTGGTGGTGTATAGAGCCAAAGATGTTAGAATTGTGTTGATGTCCCAATATTTCTGGACCTGACTGTATTTTATGCTCTGCTTGAAAGGGTACATCGGTTTATTTATATAATGTCCACTCTATTGAATCAACTTTGTGATACCAAAACGTGGAATGAAGAGGTTAATGTGGTGTTTTCATCTAGACCACTACCTAGTATTAATATTAGTGACTAGGGATGAGCTGTTCGGTTCGGAGTTCGCATCGAACATAGCCTGTTCGTTTGTTCGCGAACTACGAACATTTCCGCTTGTTCGCCCACAATGGACCACAATGCACTTTTCCACTGGCCTGAAGCTTGTAATTGGCTACAGCCTTGCACCTGACCACAGGATTAAAACCCAATGCATATATACAGAAAAAAACAACTGAACAAGAGTTCAGAAAAAGGTACCGTATTAGGTTAAAAAAAAGAACCTTTTGCAATGAATTTTATTAATTCTCAAAAAACAATCAGCATGACGGACAAAACAAATATAATGGTAGATTGATAGGTGGTTAAGATTTGATCATGAGGAAGATAATGTTATTGCTCGTCATGACCAGTATAATAGGTGTCAGTACTCCTCAATTCCTATCAGAAGTTAGGAGCATAATCAATAAGGCACTCTTAATAAGGCATAAGTACTGTCCATACAACTGAAAACCAGGATGGCAGTAATTTAAAGTGTCTAGATGGTCCAAAATACAGTTATTGATTTTGCAAATACCAATGCAACAGCCAATAGTGGTGACCAGAACCAACAGAATAGCCCATAAGCCCAAAAAGTCTGGATAAACATTGCCTTAAGTGAACAAGATCATACCGTTAGTGGTGATTACGGATGAAATATCTAATTATATGACAACCAGATTTGGTGATATCTACAGATTAGCCCATGGACAGTATTGGGTTGACCTTGCTATAAAGCGATAGACATGTACTGTCAATAGAGACTACCGTTGGATCAGGATACATAGAAACATAGAAAAATGTCGGCAGATAAGAACCTTTCGGCCCATCTAGTCTGCCCAATTACATGGATACTTTACCTGGATTTATCTTTTGTTTAGGATAGCCTTATGCCTATCCCATGCTTGCTTAAATTCAATTACTGTTTTGGCCTCTACCACTTCTACTGGAAGACTGTTCCATGTATCCACCACCCTCTCAGTAAAATAATGCTTCCTGATGTTACTTTTAAACCTTTGCCCCTCTGATCTAAGACTATGTCCAATTGTTTTCCTATTTTGTTTCCTTTTAAATATACTCCCTTCCTCTACCTTGTGGATTCCCTTTACGTATTTAAATGTTTCTATCATATCTCCTCTGTCTCGTCTTTTTTCCAAGCTGTACATGTTAAGATCATTAAGCCTTTCCTGGTAACTTTTCTCCTTCAAGCCGTACACCATTTTAGTAGCCCTTCTCTGAACTCTCTCTAAGATGTCTATATCCTTCTGGAGATACGGTCTCCAGTACTGCACACAGTACTCCATTGAAATATTATATTGCCACCACTGCAAAGTAAACAGACCGGTGCCTATATTCCGACATACTACTGACCAATTAAACTTCCATCATTTGCCTATAGATTCATCAATAATTGAGCCACCAAAGACCAACATGGGAACACTTCCCAAACAAACTGTTAAACATAATAATGAATTGCTCAACGCGATTCAATAGCACAACGCAATCTTCATCAGGATTGATTACCTTACACTTTCCTTTCCGCTGTGAGTATATATAGTATGTCTCCCATTATTTTCGGCTGATATCAAACAGGTGTCCTTCCAATGACGAATTTGCTGCTACCCACACGTGTAACTAGCGTGCGTGTCATAACGAGTATCCGGCTTGCATTCCATTACCCATATTTCCGGTTCTCTAATGATACTGCTCATGCGCAGGGGATCGTTTTGAAACACGTTGAGCAATTATTATGTTTTAACAGTTTATGTGTGGTGCTGTTCGGTGGTTTCATTCGGCAGGTTTATTCAGGAGAATCCCCTAGGCTTCAATGTTAAAAATATTCCCATTTTAATTCAATATCTAATAAACCGTGTATTACATTCTGCAGTAAAGAGATCTATTTTTAGATTTTTTAGAATCTTAAGCATTTTTGAACTTTCCGCGAACGTCCTGAAAAGTTCGAACCGGCAGCCCATCCCTAGTGTGGACCATGTTTAAAGGGACACGTGAATAAGTCTTGCCCTGAAACATATATTATTTATATGCTGCAGCAGGGAAATTTTTGTCGCTCACCTGGCCTTCCTTTTGGATCTATTAAATGCAGTGTAATGATTCTACATGCTGTTGGGTGGCATTTATCATGCAATGCCCATCAGCCTTAATACAGTTGTGTTCAAAATTATTCAACCCCCAATGCTGTAAAGGGTTTTAGGGAATTTAGTGTACATTTGTAATTGTATTCAGAATGAAATCCTACAAGGACTTTACCCTTAAGGACCTCGGACGTACCATGTACGTCATTGCAGCGGGTCTCTTTTAGACCCGCTGACGTACATGGTACGTCCTGCGGTTTTTTGAGCGCTGGAAGCGATCGGATCGCTTCCAGCAGCTCAAAACGCCATTGCAGGCTGCCTGGGAGTCCAGGC
Source organism: Leptobrachium leishanense (assembly GCA_009667805.1). NCBI lineage: Eukaryota > Metazoa > Chordata > Amphibia > Anura > Megophryidae > Leptobrachium > Leptobrachium leishanense. Next base: position 85,324,647 of record CM019072.1, on the reverse strand, counting down.
ATCCGTGCAATGGCGGTGAGAAGTGCCGGGGCACCATGTGATCGCTCCCCGGGAGCGATCAACATCCGGTTTTACCGGAGAGGTGCCCGGCACTTCTAGAGAGTGCTGGAAGTGATCGGATCGCTTCCAGCTGCTCTGTGTATATTGCAGGGATGCCTCGACATCGAGGCATCCTTGCAATATGCTTACCTGCCGCCGGTCCGCTCAGTGATCGCTCCCCCCGAGCGATCACTTCCGGTAGCGGCAGGAAGTACTGAGTGCCACGAGGTATCGTGGCACTCAGTACAAAAAAGATCACATGAGTGATCAGGTGCTCTGCTGGGTGCCTCGAGGGATCAAGGCACCCAGCAGAGTAAAAAAAGTGTTCAAAAACTGTTAAAAATGTAAAATAAAAATAAATAAAATAAACTGACGGTTAGGGTTAGGGTTAGGGTTAGGGCTAGGGTTAGGGTTCTAAGGGCAGGGTCATCTTGGGGCTGAGTGGGATGTTCCTAGCCTGCCTCATCAGAGAGGCAGGCTAGCAACATCCAATCAGAAGTTAGAAAAAAATCAAAATAAAATTTCTAATTTGTCAGGTCAGGTCAATATTTTGTAAATATTGGCTCTGACCTCTGTGATTCTCCCTCCCTCTCCTCACTTGTGTTTTGGTGAGCGAGAGAGAGAGAGATCAGATTTGACAGGTTAGAGATTTTAGGTAGATTTAGTGAGATTAGAAAAATTGAGGCAGATTTAGAGAGATTTTAGGGAGATTTAGAAGAATTGAGGCAGGTTTAGAGGGATTTAGAGAGATTTAGGTGTTTATTTGTTTTTCTTGTGAAACCCAACGGTTCTTCTAAGAACCAACAATCCGCTTATATATATATATAATAATTATAAAAATTTATATAATCTAATGTCTGAGAGGGTGTACAGCGCCGAGGAGGCATATGCCATCCTGGCGTCAGAATCTGAGGCATCTGCGTCAGACTCAGACCCTCATTTCGACCCTGCTAACTGCTCAGAGACGTCGCTAGATACATTATCTACGCTGGCTGATGTATCTAGTGATGTTTCTGATGCAGATCCTGGTCACCACCTGCCAGCAGGAGACGCACAGCTCCAGCTGAGGAGTGGGTAGTGCCTCATCGCCAGAGGCCAGATATCCCTCCTTTCACGGCAAATCCTGGCATCAATATTGATGTTGCAGGATTTACCGCCACACAGTTTTTGCAGGTTTTATGGGGGATGATTTGTTGGGCCACATCGTGGCCCAATCAAATCTGTATGCCCATCAGCATTGTGCTGCGAAGCCAGACTCCTACTTGGCAAGGCAGCAATGGACCCCGCTAGATGTGCCAGAATTTCTGAAATTCTGGGCACTTACTATGCTGAGGGCATCATAAAGAAGCCCTCAATTCGCTCCTACTGGAGCAGTAGCCCCATCTGCTCTACCCCCATTTACCCCCAATCAATGTCACGTAGAAGGTATGAAAACATTTTGCGTTTCATGCACTTCAGTGACAACAGCCTGTGCCCCCCTAGAGAAGCATCCCCAGTTTGACAGGCTGTATAAAATCCGCCCTCTGATTACCCACTTCGCCGCCAGGTTTGCAGAGGCTTATACACCTGGAAGGAATATCTGCGTGGATGAATCCCTAATGAAATACAAGGGATTCAAGCAGTATATTCCTTCCAAACGCTCCAGGTATGAGTGAAGGTGTATAAGCTCTGTGACAGCGAGAGTGGGTATACTCAGGCCTTCCGGGTGTACGAGGGAAAGGATAGTAGCCTTGACCCTCCAGGTTGCCCAGAACACATGGGAACCAGTGGCAAGATTGTGTGGGACCTACTTTTTTCCCCTGATGAACAAAGGGTACCACTTGTATGTTGATAATTTTTATACGAGTGTCCCTTTGTTCAAGCTGCTGTATTGTTTTGTTTCAAGATATATCACACTGTGCGTGATCTGTGATTTTTTTTTCCTTTCTATTTTTTCTCACACTCCAGTTAGTTAGTTCAGTTTAGTTTTTTTTTCTTTTACTGCACCAGACTTTTACATTTTATTCGTACATTTTTATGTTCTACAATTGGTGCTGTATTTTGCCAAAATCTTTGCACACCTATGCATGGGGGGCATGGGTGTACTCAGGAGACCTTGCAGAAAACAACCTGGAGAGTTTTCATGCAGTAACAAACAACAGTGTCTCCTAAATCACAGTCCAAATCTAATGTGGGCGTAAAAATCTGAAAATTGAAAAATTACACTACATACCTTCTCAAATGTTTTGGGCTAAAACCGTTGCATCCATGGCATCAAAGCACTCCATATGCAATACCTTGGGGTGTCAACATAACAAATATAAACTATGACGGAATGGAGATGTTGTTCCGCCTGCGGGTGTGCTCTATCTGCGTGACCCCATCGCTTACCGCTGGCCCGACTACCGAGTGGCGCACACTCGGCGTCTCGTGCGGCCTGGCGTGACCCTAGGTAGGGTTAGCGGGCGGTGGAGGGGACCCCTGCCTAGAACCAGTCCGACCACTGAGCCGCGCAGCACTCAGCGTCCCGAGCAACTGGTTCCCTGACCTTGCGGGTGTGGGACGCCTGTGGAAATCGGCCCTAGCAGCCGCGGAGAAAGATTCGGATCTTATGTGGAAACGTTTCGGATCTTATGCGGGAAACGTTTCCGATCCGGGGGCGGGGGTCCTCTTCGGATCTTGGGCGGTGGAGTTTTCGAGTCGGGAAGGGATGGCGGGTCGGATCGGGACTGGAAGGCTTCGGATCGGTATGGGAGGGAGTTTCGGATATGGCGGGACCAGTGGAGAGTTCGGGTCTTACCGCAATGCCGAAGTGCGGTTCCCGACTGGGTCGTTCGGTTCGGATCTCCGTCTTTCTGGAACCGAATCTTCCTGCGCAGCGCCTCTGCCCTGATACTCGATGCAGGGACAGAGCGCTCGATTCGGATCGTATCCGAGTGGGCACCGTACTCTGAGGCCGCGGGGGACACTCAGATACGAAAGTACGGCGGAGACAAAGTCACATCAGACGAGGCTGGATGCACTGCAGAATCTGGCTTTATTGTTTACAGTCCAAGCATTTATTACCTCTGCACACAATTAGAATACAATGGGACTCCTTGCCCGCCCTCCCAGGACCCATTGGCCCTTGGCCTTCAGGGAGTCGCCAATTCGGACCGGATGGTCCGAATCGGCCATTTTACAATTCGAACCGGATGGTTCGAATCGGCCATTTTCCGAAACGAGAATTCCAAACTGCGCCACAAGGATCGGAAAATGGCGGCGAGCAAGGCAAACAAAGGGAAAATACATTACACCATAAACCAACGGGGAACACTTTATTACACCACACAATGTCACATCTAAATAAAATACTGGTAAACGGGGTGCGTGCCACCACACCCAAGTGTCCATGTCCCCACTGTCACTGCACCGCCCCTGGCTGAGGGTGCTGGGCCATCCCGTGACATAAACAATTTTGTGGCAATAATTCAAACTGGGGTATGCGGTAGACCCAAAACCAAAGATAGGCCTAGCTGAAGAAATAATCTCAATTTCAACTCCAATGACAAAGTCATAAAAATTGTATTTGAACCTTCCCAAAATCCTGGCAAACCTATGCATGGGGGGCATGGGTGTACTCAGGAGACCTTGCAGAAAACAACCTGGAGAGTTTTCATGCAGTAACAAACAACAGTGTCTCCTAAATCACAGTCCAAAACTGATGTGGGTGTGAAAATGAAAAAATGACCACCAAACTGTATCCAATTTGTTTGGAGCAAACGGATGCATCCATAGCATAAAAACACTCCATTTACAATACTTTGGGTGTTAGCTTACCAAATATATGCACGTTCATAAAACTGGGGTATGTAAAAAGGCCCCTAAAAAGAAGATAAGCAAAGAAGATACTGTATGTCAAATTAGAAAATTGACAAGCACATGTCAAAGATTGGCGTAGCACCCCAAAAACAAGAGAACAAATCTATATATGGGTGGTATCAATTTACTCAGAAGATGTTGCTGAACATATTGTGGGGTGTTTTTTGGCAGTAACCCATAACTGGATTTGACAATTCATGCCTAAAGTACAATGTGTGTGAAAAAATAACACAAAAAGTGACTACCTGAAAGTTTGACATAGAGCTAGTGCATGGAAAGTGTTAAAATACAACTCTTTGAAGCACCCCAGGGTGTGCCCTTTCTAAAAATATATGGTTTGATGGGGGTAAATTACTTTGGCCGGCTTCAAAAATGTCCCAAATAGGACATGGGTGCATGATGACGAAATGTGAAAATTCCAAGTTGGAAAACTGAAATGCGCACCCCCCAAATAAGGCCTATTAGCCCCCAAATGACCCGACATACCTATACATGGGTGGTATCAATTTACTCAGAAGATGTTGCTGAACATATTTTGGGGTGTTTTTTGGCAGTAACCCATAACTGGATTTGACAATTCATGCCTAAAGTACAATGTGTGTGAAAAAATAACACAAAAAGTGACTACCTGAAAGTTTGACATAGAGCTAGTGCATGGAAAGTGTTAAAATACAACTCTTTGAAGCACCCTAGGGTGTGCCCTTTCTAAAAATATATGGTTTCATGGGGTAAATTACTTTGGCCGGCTTCAAAAATGTCCCAAATAGGACATGGGTGCATGATGACGAAATGTGAAAATTCCAAGTTGGAAAACTGAAATGCGCACCCCCCAAATAAGGCCTTTTAGCCCCCAAATGACCCGACATACCTATACTTGGGTGGTATCAATTTACTCAGAAGATGTTGCTGAACATATTTTGGGGTGCTTTTTGGCAGTAAACCTTAAAGTTCACAGTACATGTATTCTTAAATTGCGTTCAAAAAAAAAATCACCAAAAATTTTTTTTTCTCAAACTTTGGCATAGATTTGTGGTAAAATGGTTTGCATGGAAAGAGTCAAAATACCCCAAGTTTAATACCTTGATTTGTGTACTTTAAAAAAATATGTATATGTGGAGGGTTATTCAGGAATTAGTCACAGATATCAGTGTTACAATGTCAATATCACTAGTTTTGAAAATAAACTCTTTGGAAATGGCAAAGTGCTACTTGCACTTATTGTTGCATAAAATAAGGAAAAAAGCGAGGAATATGTAAACATTGGGTATTGCTAAACTCAGTACTAAATTTAGAAACTACTAAGGAATTAATTTTTTTTGACGGTTGTTGATACATAAGAAATTTTGGGGGTCAAAGTTCGAAAAAGTGGTGTTTTTTCAATTTTTTTGTCATATTTCACAATATTTTTTATAGTAAATTATATGAAATGATGAAAAAAATGGTATCTTTATAAAGTCCATTTAGTGACGAGAAAAACAGTGTAAAATATGTGTGGGTTACATAAACGAGTAAGAGGAAAATTTGACGTAAACACTAAGAGCGCAGAAACGTAAAAACAGCAGCGGTCACTAACGGACGGATTTGTGTAAAACCGCCCGGTCACTAAGGGGTTAAAGAACCATATGCAACTAAAATGACATCAATTGGTTTCTTAATACAGTAGTAAATGTTTCTTTTGTGAATTCTTCATTGACACAATTATTCAACCCCTTAAAGACTACCACTCTGAAGAACAGAGGTTCATTCAAGTGTTTTCAATCAGGTATTGAAAACACCTGTGGATGTCACGGAGCAGCAATAAAGCATAATAAGCACCAATTAGGCAGCTTTAAAATGACTGTGATACTCAGCTCCTTCTAGACATTTACTGGTGTGGTTACAAACATGGTGAAGTCAAGAGAATGGTCCAGGAAGACAAGAGAAGAGGTGATTACTCTTCACAGGAAGGGCAATGGCTATAAGAAGATTGCAAAGATGTTAAACATACCAAGAGAGACCATAGGAAGCATCATTCGCAAATTCAAGGCAAAGGGCACTGTTGAAACGCTACCTGGTCGTGGCAGAAAGAAGATGCTGACTTCGACTGCTGTGCGCTACCTGAAGCGTAGAGTGAAGAAAAGTCCCCGTGTGACTGCTGAAGTTTCAGCTCAGACAATATGGCGCACACTGCTTAATGAAGGCCTCCATGCCAGAACTCCCAGGCGCACCCCCTTGCTGTCTCCAAAGAATAAGAAGAGTCGACTGCAGTATGCCAAAAGTCATGTGGACAAACCACAGAGGGTTTGGGATAGTGTTCTGTGGACTGATGAAACAAAATTAGAACTGTTTGGGCCCATGGATCAACGCTATGTTTGGAGGAGGAAGAACAAGGCCTATGAAGAAAAGAACACCTTGCCTACTGTGAAGCATGGCGGGGGGTCAATCATGCTTTGGGGCTGTTTTGCTTCTGCAGGTACAGGGAAGCTTCAGCGTGTGCAAGGTACCATGAATTCTCTTCAGTACCAGGAGATATTGGATGACAATGTGATGCAGTCCGTCACAAACCTGAGGCTTGGGAGACGTTGGACCTTTCAAAGGGACAATGATCCCAAGCATACCTCCAAGTCCACTTGAGCATGGTTGCAGATTAAAGGCTGGAACATTTTGGAGTGGCCATCGCAGTCATGTGACTTAAATCCGATTGAGAACCTCTGGTGGGACTTAAAGAAAGCAGTTGCAGTGCGCAAGCCTAAGAATATGGCTGAACTGGAGGCTTTTGCCTATGATGAATGGGCGAAGATACCCGTAGATCGCTGCAAGACACTTGTGTCAAGCTATGCTTCATGTTTAAAAGCTAAGTACTAAGATAGAATCCCCTGCACCTTTAAGGAAGGGGGACATGACTGATGGCCTGGGCCGGATGGTCAGAAAAGGAAATGTGGAGCTATTGGTCATACGTGTGCAACATTGTTTCAATTACCTATATATGCATCTGTGGGGGTGGGTTCTGTCTCTTTGTTCCCTGCCAGAGTCAACTGTGCATCAAGGAGATTCTGTGAGAGACAAGGAAACGTGGTGATTGAAATGGCTGTTATTTATTTTGTTTGTTGGATCAGCTTAGGGAGTGTGTCACACATATCAGCTTATGAGATGCTTTTTGTGTCACACATATCAGCTTATGAGATGCTTTTTGTGTCCCACATATCAGGATATGAGCTGCTTTTTGTTGATCAGTCCATTTGCTGTATCTAGGCCTGTAAACACAAGTTTTAACAGCTCCCTTTATTTTGATTAATTTTCTGATATGTTCCCTGTTTTTAAATCCAGGGAAGGAATGCTCTTTGTGTTTCTGTTTGCTGCCATGTCTCTCTGACCCCACTCCTGATACCATGTGATGAATCCACTGAAGTATTGGCAGACAACAAGGAGCTTGATAAGAAAAGATTTTACTCAGCAGCATCATCTTACAATGGCTGCCACTCCCCGCCCCCGGATCACATGACTGTTAACTGTTTCCTAACATGCTGAATGAACTAGGCATAATTATGATATATTTAATATATAATATGAAGCATACACATCATTACAGGGAGCATTCTGCTGCTCGAGGTTTCATTTTGCAGGACTTGCTGTACAAGACTTTGGTGCCGCCCATGAACAGTCTCCTGAGGACGCTGAGGAGCCCCACCAGTGGCAGAGGGAACGGCACTCTAAGCCCCCAGTTCGGTTAAGCCCGAGGCCTCGGAGTTCAGAGGACGCGGTTTCCCTGGTCATCTGAGGGGTTTATCGTCTTAGATACGCTGCCTCGTGAGCTGCGTTCTGGATTGTGGCGGAGGGTGAGCATGGTGTGTGCTGCTGCTGCAGATTTTTTCCCCTCTGGTTTTAGGTGCAGTGGTTGGTAGGGAGCAACAAGCGGATGGTGCTGGCCATGCTGGTGAGGACCGCTGACATACCGTAATTGGCTGTGGACAGATCGGCGCCCCTTACCTAGCACTTCGGTTGGTGGCTTTATGGGTCGGAATGGTCGTTTACAGCGCTCTCTTCTGAGGGGTGGCTTGGATTCTGCATCTGGAGGTTTGCGGTGGATGCCTAATATCAGTGGAGGTGCTGTTTCTGGGTGACCATCGCTAGATCCACCTTTGACTGCTGTCCCAAGGGCTGCTGGAGGATCATCCATGCTGGCGGCTGGTGAGTCGGGTTTTGAGGGTGCGGTGTTTGGATCGCTGGGCCTTTCGGGCACTGATGCGTCTGGCTGGGCTAGTGGGGTGATGATGGGGTTAATAGAGACCCTGGTTGCGGCTATTAAGCACTGGCAGGATGGGTCGGTTGCTGTGTCACGTGCGCAAGCGTCGCTGGGTTCAGCTGGGCATGCTGTTGCTGGGGGCGCGGCGTCTGTGTTAATTTTGCACCTGGTTCCGCTGTGATGGGAGCCCCTGAGTCTGCTCTTTCACAATGTTTGGGGCCTGCTTCTGCTCCTGTGCAGGATCCTGCTGTGCTCGGTGGAGCGGCGCTTGCAGCTGGGGCTTCCCCAGATGGCGGTGCGTCCTGGGCTCCGCTTGTTTTGCAGGACGCCAATCTGTGGCTATTACTCATATACTCATATACTATTACTCAATAGGCGATGCACTGCGTTGTTATTGTGGGTTTTCGTGAGGGTTTTGTTATTCCACATGTGCCTTCTGACTTTTCTCGATTTGGTGGCTGGACCTGGTTGTTATTGGCAAAAGCGGACATGGAGTCTGAGTTTCGGTTGTTGCCGATTCGACCGGATTGCTATCACTTGCTGGGGTGTTCCTTTCGTGGAGGTTTTTATTACGACCGTTGTCTTCCGATGGGCTGCTTGATCTTTTGCTACTATTTTGAGTTGTTCTCTTCCTGTTTCCGAGGAATTCGGTGTGCCTTTGGCCGATGATACGACGGGGGGCCCAGTTTAATCGCTTGCCTTTTTTGGGCATTGAGATCTATACTGTCCATGTTTTCCGTTTGTCTGTAGAGAAATTCAGACCTTGTGCGTTTGGTGGGGAGGGCGCGGGGTGTTGCGAAGTTGTGGCTTTCTGATATTTAATCTTTACCACCGGGGTACGCGCACCTCGCCACTTTGTTCGCATCACCAGTTCCTTGAAGGCGGACCTTGTGGTGTGTCAATCCTTCTTGCTGCATTATGATGGGCTGACGTATTGGCAAGAGGCAGATGTGAACAATCAGTCCCTCGAGTTTTTTGCCGATGCGTCTGGGGCTCCTGACTTTGGCGTGTACTTTCAGGGTGCTTGGTGTGCCGAAGCGTGGCACCCGCGCTGGGTGGCATCTGAGTTGGTGAGGAATCTCACAAGTTGGGAAATTTTTTCCTTTGATTGTGGCCCTGGAGCTGTGGGGTATCATCTAGCTAATAGGCGAGTGGTGTTCTGGATGGACAACCTGGGTGGTGAATCGTTCGTCGGCCAGTTCCCCTCCTGTCTTGGCTCTTTTGTGTGACCTGGTGCTGCGCGGTCTCGAGCTGAATGTGTGGTTGCGGGCCTGGCACGTGCCGGTTGTGCGGAACGTGATTGCTGACGCTCTCTCCCGCTTCCAGTGGCTCCGGGAGCAGCAAGGAATGCGACACCCTTTCTACTGTGGCTCTGGACCCTCGCTTCGCCAGGCTGAGGATTTTGTTGGGGGACTCTTTTGGGAGCGAGGTGGACGGCATATTCTCAGGTCTGGCGGAGGTGGGGGTCAAGGGGGAATGGGGTTGGCATTCTGTGGAGGATCGGAGGGGCAACCTTGATTTATTTCGATTCCCTCCAGGAGTAAGGGGGCTCCGGTTTGGGAGCGGCCGGAGTACTGACTGCCCTTTCTTTTGGTGCGAGGCAGTTGGTTGGGAGAATGTTGGTCGGGATTTCCTGCTTTGAGGGATTGTTTCGGGTTGGTGGCGGACTGCGGTGTCTGAGGTTCGGCGCCCAGCTTCTGGCCCCATGTTTTTGGAACTGTTTGATGTTTTACTCGGCGTTTGTCGTGATCTTTTTGAGGTCGTGATTGTTTAGAGTTGCGTTTGCTTTTGCCTTTTATGGTGCCCTGAGGGTGGGTGAGCTGGTTGCTCCTAACTCTCAGATGCATTCTGCCTTGCGCATATTTCTCTGTCAGCCGATGAGGTGAGGTTTTTGATTGTCAGGTACAGGACGGACCGCTTGGGTAGGGGCGTTCTGATTACTTAAATGCGATTGGGGTGATCGGGTGTCCTTTGGGCCTCACGCGGGAGTATTTGGCTATTCGGCCGGTTTTCACTGACTTTTTTGATTTATATTGATGGGGTTCCTTTGACTTGATACCAATTTCCTACAGTTTTTAAGCGATGCATTCAGGTTTTGGGTTATGAACCGGGGTTGTTTGCCTCCCATTCTTTTCGTATAGGCGCAGCGACTGTGGCTGCGGGTGCTGGCGCGTCGGACGGCATGATTCAGCGTCTGGGTAGGTGGGATCAGATCGCTTTTGCTCTTAGGTTCGTACTAACCTTTTATAATTTCATGTGCTTCCCCAAGGATGGTCTGGAGATTGGGTCATTCCTTCGTGCATTGGTCGGCCATGCGGGCTGAGCATCGGCCGCATGGCAAAAATCTTGGTTTCCCGGAAGAGGTAGCAGAGATTCACTGGTTGGAAATCCGGGGTTTGCGTTGGGCTCGGGTGTCGAAGGAATGCAATGTTTTGGCTGGGAGGGTTCCCAGGGAGGTTATTTTAGTTGTTCATGCTGGGGGGAATGATTTGGGGAAGGTTCGTTCGGTGGACCTGATTCGGGCTATGAAGCTGGATCTGGCCCGCTGTTTTGCTAAATTTGGGGGATTGTCGCTGGTGTGGTCTGACATTATTTCTCGACCTCGTTGGGAGGAAATGGCAGCCCCACGGGCAATTGACAGGGCTAGGAAGAGGGTTAACAGGGAGGTTTCTAAATTTGTTCGGCAGTTAGGGGGGGTTTCAGTCCGTCACACGGAATTGGAAGGCGACAATCGGAATGTGATTCGCGGTGATGGGGTCCATTTGATGGACATTGGTTTGGATATATTTTTAACTGGTTTGATGTCGGGGATTGAGGAGGCGCTGTCTGCGGTGGGGCGCAGGGGCAGCCATTAGGAGACCATGGTGCCCCTGGCGTTGGCGTGGTTCCTGGACAGCGGTGCTTTAAAATGGTTAAGCCGCCTTCGAGTGAGGCATTTAACGAGACGAGCCACGCTTGATCTCGGTCAGGCGGGGTGACGAGCTCCTGGTTTTTGATCGGTAAACTGCCTATTACATGGGTAATAGTACATGGGTAATAGGGCGGATAACGGAGGAAAAGCACTGCTGGATTACATGGTGGAAATATTTAATAAAGCTGTGGCCCATGCCCTTTCCAGTTAAGAAGGTGTTGTGTCTTCTTTATATTTAAGGGGTATGGGTCAAGGAGGTCCCAGGTTTAATCAGTCATGAATGTCACTTGGGGGTTGAATAAAACTGATAATGACGTGAGCACAGAAAAGACATTTGTGGTTATTTCATTATAAATGTTATGTTATATTTGTCTGACCTACACGTGCCTCTTTGATTTAATTGTAAGCAAGATGACTGAATGATCAAAATCAATGTCAAACTGGTCAAAACACTCAATTTCAGTGGGGGTTGAATAATTTTGAACACAACTGTATATGTGTCAGGTGTAGACTGGTTGGTATCGCAGGTGGGGTTGTGAGCCCAGGATGCAGTGAAATAGGCAGGTTTTGCAAACTAAAAGGGTTTATAGAATAAATATAAAAGACATGAACTAAACAGCAGATCATATCTAGACACTGGAAGAGACTGGGCACAATAGGGAATAGCTTTAGAGAAGGAGGAGATGCAAGAGAAGGAGGTTGAAGTAAATAGAAGGGATGGCTGGGAGTAGTGGGAAGGGAGGTGAAGGAGAACTAAATGGAAGCAGTTTAGGAACAGAAGGAATAAGGGATAGCAAGAGGAGAATGAGAGTGAAAATGGACACAAAAGGGAACTTAACAGCACATGGGGCAAGTAATGAATAAACAATAATACACTAAACAGATATATACAAGAACGTAGAATCAGACAAGAACGTAGAATCAGGCAAGAACGTAGAATCAGGCAGGGAACAGGCAATAAGGATAGTCTAGAGGCTCAGCAATGGGTCTGGTTCACGGGGATCTTCGATGGGGGCAGAAGGGGGGCAGGATGGGGGGGGGTACCAGTATGATGAAGTAATGAAAGTCCAGATAGCAACAGAGGGTCCTTGGAGTCTTTGGTGGTTCAATCAAGAAATCCTTGGGAGCGTTCTCAAACAGGTTCACAGTCTGCAACTTCAATGTGGAAGTGTGGTGGGGAGGGCGTAGCTTCCATAAATGCTGGGGTAATCAGGGGAAGGTGAGCTCAGGTGAGGCTCCAGGGCCAGAACGTCAGTGCATTCAGAAAGTTCAGGAAGGTGCATTGTTCATAGTGCAGGGTTAGCGTGAGTGACAGGGGCCAGAGCGTGGTGACCCTGACAATATGTGTGCATATAAACATGGATGATATGGCCACCTTGGAGGATTTTAATAATTTGGAGGTATGAGGTTATTCACTGGATGTGTTCATATTCAAGCTCGTGAGGGCGGGGGATAGGTATGGCCGGCACTCTGCATTGGAAAAAAAAAGTTCTATCCTGTATACAACCACATTAGTGCTGGGTCTCAGCCCGGGTCTTAGCGTTTCCCTAGCGTGGGCCAAACGACCTTGTACACGGACCACCGTTAGTAGGTCGTCAGGCACTAAATTTTAGCAACTCGCGCAAAATTTTTCCTTTAGTAATGGTGTTTTAGCTCACACCAGGTGATAGGGACCTTAGTTTTATTCAGTGGTATGATTTAGTGGTGAAAATTATTAGTGCCCCCCCCGTTTTGTCTGCGGCATCTTAAGTGGCCCCCTAAATATTGTTCCTAGAGTCGCCACTGACCACCGGCACTCCCAAATCCAATCTTGCCCTGGCCACATAGTAAGGGGTCCTTTTCCCGTGAGCTTACAATCTAAGACGGGCCTGCTCCCTAGGGATGTGCATTTCGGGTTTCGGAATTTCGGAATTTTCACGAAATTTCCCGATTCGTGCATTCGGATTCGGCCGATTTTCCGAAAATTTTCAGATCCGAAAACGGCAGATACGAAAAATTTACGAACCGACACGAAAATTTGTTCGGAATTTTCGAATGGACTAGAAATGTGTAAAATCGAAAATCATTTTCGTTCCATTCGTAATTTCGGCTCCATTCCTGATTTCGGTTCCATTTCAATAATTTCAGACAACGTATTTTTTGGTTATATCGCTGATTCTGTAATTTTGTATCATTCCCATCTCAATGTATCCTTCTTGTAAAACATGAGAAATCTCAATGTATCCTTCTTGTAAAACCAAAGAAATCTCAATGTATCCTTCCTGGAAAACAAGAGAAATCTCAATGTAACCTTCTTGTGAAACCAGAGAAATCTCAATGTATCCTTCCTGGAAAACCAGAGAAATCTCAATGTATCCTTCCAGGGAAACCAGAGAAATCTCAATGTATCCTTCTTGTAAAACATGAGAAATCTCAATGGCAAAATTATCGTATCGACAGAAATATCGGATCCGAAAAACCCTTAGTTTATGTCAAAACGAATAGACACTTTGAAACGAGGAGAACAGACGTTCCGAAAAACACAAAAATTTCCGAAATGACGAAAAACGAAACGAAAAAGAAACGAACCGAAACGGAAATCGGCCGAAACGAACCGAAACGAAAATTTACAAAATACGAACGAACCGAACCGAATCGAACCAAAAAAAAATCGGTGCACAAGTCTACTGCTCCCATGAGCTTACAATCTAAGAGGGATCTTGTTCCCATGAGTTTACAATCTAAAAGGGGAAAAGCGGTGCCTGTTCCCGTGAGTTTATAATCTAAAACGGAAAAGATGAGCCCGCTGACATGAGCTTACAATCTAAGAGGGAAGAGGAGCCTGCTCGAATATATAAATGCCTTTGTAATGCACTGTCAGCTGCGTGCACACCCATCACAACTGCTCACTTGGCCCTCCCATCGCGGACGGGATGGCGCTGGACGCATTACAAATACATTTATATATGGAGATACTCTTGGATAGGATATTGAAAAGTAAATATGTGGACACGGATTCTGAGCTGGCAACTAGGGATGAGCCGAACACCCCCGAGTTCGGTTCGCATTCGAAATCGAACTTTTCAGAAGTTCGAACTCGAACTCAATACAAGTCAATGGGACTCAAGATTCGATTTTTAGGGTGCCCTCCAAGAGGCATATATGCTAGATATTTGCCATAAAAGGTGTATGGGGGTCCGGGTAGTGCTCTGGGGGACAGGAAACAAGGCCAAAAAGTAAAAAAAAAACGTTTTTAAAGGGACAGTGAGTTTTCCATGAAATAAGGGTTAAAAATAAAAACAAAAAATTCCTTCAAATATCGTGCCTAGGAGGTCCCCATAACCTGCCTGTGAAGTGGCGGATTTCTAGGATGTATAGAAACATTTAAAAACAATATCTGGGTCCGGGTAGTGCCCTGGGGGACAGGAAACAAGGACAAAAAGTTTTAAAAAAATAAGTTTTTAACCCCTTCACTGCTGACAACGTGTGGGCTCAGTTACTCCCGCTGTATGCTGAGGAGGACGTGTCCCACACGTCATCAGCTTTGCGGGACCCCCGGCGGAGATACTCACCTCTCTGTCCGGGGTCCCGCGGCGTTCTGACTTCAGCGTCCTCAGACGCCGTGAGATGCCGTGTATAGAGATGCTGATGGGGTTGTGTATAGAGATGCTGATGGGGTTGTGTATAGATATGCTGTGAGGTTGTGTATAGAGATGCTGTGTATAGAGATGCTGATGGGGTTGTGTAGATGCTGTGTATAGAGATGCTGATGGGGTTGTGTATAGAGATGCTGATGGGGTTGTGTATAGAGATGCTGTTTGTGTATAGAGATGCTGATGGGGTTGTGTATAGAGATGCTGTGAAGCTGTGTATAGAGATGCTGTGTATAGAGATGCTGATGGGGCTGTGTATAGAGATGCTGTGAGGTTGTGTATAGAGATGCTGATGGGGCTGTGTATAGAGATGCCTTGCGGCGCCGAAGTGCGGCCTAGCTCTGGTGGGGGCCGCCATCTTGGATGGTGGCTCCACCCCTGGGTCCCCCCTCACTGCCTGACGTCCTCACGCATAGCGTGATGACGTCAGATAGCCGGGGAACCCCTAGCTGCCCGGAATCCCCTGGTGGAGATAGGGGGTTCATTTGAACCCCGATATCTCCAGGCAGCTAGGAGGTCATGGAGGATGTCAATCGAAAGGCCTGAGCATGGCCTTTTCAAATGATACCCAACATGACCAGGTATAAAGTAAAAAAAAAAAACTGTATTTTTTTTGTGTGTTATTTTTATTAATGCAGTAATATTGTTCACATTTCAATTATAATGTGAACAATGATGCTGCACTAATGATTTTTTTCTATGCGGTGTGTTTGCTATAAATCATGTAATTCCCCCCACAAAATGTAACAAATCCCCATTTCTAATTTTGTACAAGCGTACCCCATAGAAAACATAACCGCAAACGCTCATGTGCTAAAATGTGAAAAAAAAACACTTTACACAATGCAGATGATTAAAAATTCGATTTTTATTGCAGTTTTTGTCATAATATACATCCAGGACATGACGTATACATATAAAAATGATATATTATGAATCTGCGGAGTCTGCCGGAAAGAACGATATCTAATATGTCTGGGTCATTTAATAAAATGTGGCTTCAAATCGCGTTTAAACATGATGAGCGAAACCGGTAAAAATGAGCCGAGCACACAGCAGTGAAATGCAGCATAGTAGAGGAAGATTTAGTAGAGAAATTAACACTTCTCAGAAGCAGACACCACACCCTCAGTATAGTCTACATACAATGTATCAAATTCATTAGACCAGACTAAAAACACCTGTTTACGCCGTTTGAGAACACAGGTCATTTAGACGTGAGAATCTTTGCACGTACACATTATTTTTTAATTCAATATCTAATAAACCGTTGCTTATAATATTCTGCAGTAAAGAGTCTCTTTATTTCTAGATTTTTTTGTATTTAAGCATTTTTTATACTTTTTAAAAAAAAAAAATTTGCGAACTCGAACCGAACATGCTATAAAGTTCGAAGTTCGCGAACGGGCAAAGGTCGAATCGAACTCCGAACTGATCGAACCGAACAGCTCATCCCTACTGGCAACAACAACAATAGACTGCCCTCCGGGCAGACTGAAACAACTAGTACATATGTAAAGAGGGTTGTCCCAAAGTTAAACCAATAAGAAAGACTTAGCCCAGTGAGGCAAAGAGGAATATTAGATTGTCACCAATCATAGTACAGCTCATAGGTAGAAATTCCAAACCACTTTTCTACAATGTAAAGTAGTGTAACGGTAGGCCCCCTATAGGGTGATGGGGAGCCCCCAGGCTAGGTAGAGTGAAGCTTTTAGGGCAGGTATATGGTTTTGTTTGCAGACTTCAGCAATCCCTTGCAACACTTAACACAATGAATTCTACACACTGCGGGACAGGACCCAATACTTGAAAAATGTGAATCCTATAGTGCAAGACAGAACTTGATATGTGAATGTACAATAATGCAACACAATGCAAATCCCCAGCCAGGGAGTTCAGACAAAGCCCTGGGAATCACTCACACCATATGGCTTCGTGGCCAAATGCCTGTAAAGTGAAAACACCTGAACTTAAAATTACAAATGCAATACGATGCAAAACAGAACTTGATACGTGAATGCAGCACAATGCAAATCCTCACACTCCCAACCAGGGAGTTCAGACAAAGCCCTGGGAATCACTCACACCATATGGCTTTGTGGCCAAATGCCTGTAGAGTGAAAACAACTGAACTAGACACGTACAGACAAAACTAAACAGACAAGATACATACAGAAGAAGTTCCAGAAGCCAAGCCAGGTCATACACGAGATATCAGAAATGCAATATTACTTAGGGAGCAGACTAGAGAATAACCAGAAACCAGTGCCAAGGAGTCATACACATATATCAGAACTTGAACTAGAATTAACAGAGACTCAGAGGATCTCAGACTTAGTCTATCCTGATCCAAGGATCAAATGCCTGGTTGGCCCTATATACAGGGCCAAGCAGATCATGTGACTGCAGACCAATCAGCCCAGCAGATGGTCTGTAGAACCTGAAAACCAAAAAACATGAATCCCTGCTACAACCAGGGCCGAGATGTGATAAGTAGAAAGTGTACATCTTGTCTAAGTGTAAATTTGCTGTCCCTCAAAATAACTCAACACACGGCCATTAATGTCTAAACCGCTGGCAACAAAAGTGAGTACACCCCTAAGTGAAAATGTCCAACTTGGGCCCAAAGTGTCAATATTTTGTGTGACCACCATTATTTTCCAGCACTGCCTTAACTCTCTTGGACATACAGGGTTATTCAGAGAAAGGTGAATAAGTTGGGTTACTGTTACAAGGTCTGAAGTGTGAATGGGGAGCAGGTGTGTTAAATTTGGTGTTATTGCTCTCACTCTCTTATACTGGTCACTGGAAGTTCAACATGGCACCTCATGGCAAAGAACTTTCTGAGAATCAGAAAAAAAATTGTTGCACTACATAAAGATGACCAAGGCTATAAGAAGATTGCCAAGACCCTGAAACTGATCTGCAGCACGGTGGCCAAAACCATACAACGGTTTAACATGACAGGTTCCACTCAGAACAGGCCTTGCCATGGTCAACCAAAGAAGTTGAGTGCACGTGCTCAGCATCAAATCCAGAGGTTTGGGAAATAGACATATGCGTGCTGCCAGCATTGCTGCAGAGTGTATAAATGAGACTGATTCTGTAAATATTGTCTCTGACTCCAGCTGCAGGGTTTTATATATTTATTAAGAGATCATCTTATAACAGGTTCTAATCTACAGTTCTGCTAACTAGTCCGTGTCCATGTGACTCCTCTCCTATATCCTGCTGAGCTGCAGTGTAACACATATATCCTTCCCCGTTACAAACACTCTCCTTCCTGGTTCCACACATATTGATACATCTTTCCCTTTTTGGAAAATGGAAGTTGTTTCCTTTAGCTCAAGTCTAGGAGGTAGATGGATCGTGAAACGGATTCTTGTAGTGGGTCACATGTTAGTCCACATAATCATTTAGATATGCTGGTTTTAGGATGGATCTCCCGCTTCTAGTCTGGGTGTTTCTGTATCCTTGTGGTTGTTCTCGTAGAACATTGGTGTCATCCCCCAGTCTTTCTGTGTCTGATATTTCACAGTGTGGTTCTTCCTGATCTTCTTCTGGGGTATTTGCTATTGATGGCTGGTTTGTCTCGTCCGTGTCATATTCCTCTTGATTGCTACTTTGGGTCCTTATTTGAGGCCTGTATCGTCCAGTGCCTCTCAGGTGCCTCCTATTTCTTCTCAGAACTTGTCCTGACTCTGTTACAACTTCATAGGACCTGATTCCAGCAGGGGCTCTTAGGCAAGCTTTCCGCCACTCTTTTCCCTGGTTAATTGGTGGTTGTACCCACACCTGTTCGCCAACATTTAGAGGCCGCAGGTCTTTGGCTCCCCTATTATATTGAGCGGCTTGCAATGCACGTTGTTTTGTGCATAGAATTTGGTGCCTGTCATTCATCCCGTGATCCTTCATTAACAGACTTCCTCTCATGGGAAGTAACGATTTGGTCCTTCGACCCATCAGTCTTTGAGCAGGACTGCACTCCAGACCTTGCGTTGGTGTGTTGCGATGATCCAATAATGCTAGGTAGGGATCATTACCAGAGGACACAGCCTTTTGCAGGAGTCTCTTGGCCGTTTTTACTGCCGACTCTACCTTCCCATTGCTTTGGGGGTATCCTGGTGATGAGGTAATGTGGTCAAAGTCCCAATTCATACTGAATTCTTTAAACTCCATCGAAATAAACTGGGGTCCATTATCTGAACATACAGTGTCTGGGATTCCATATCTGGCAAAATGAGCCTTCAATTTTCTTATCACTGTTGTTGATCTTGTATCCTGAATCTGGTCTATCTCCCAGAAGTTAGAGTCATAGTCCACCGTTATTAAATACTCGTGTCCGTGGAATGTGAACAAATCAGTACCGATCTTTTCCCATGGTCTAGTTGGGATCTCATGAGGCATCAAGGTCTCCTTTTGTTGTTTAGTATCAAATGACCGGCATATGTCACATTGGTCAATGTACTCTTTCAACTGCGCATTCATTCCTGGCCAGTAAACAGATTCCCTGGCTCTACGTAGACATCCTTCCACGCCGAAATGTGAAGAATGGATCCGAGACATAATATCAGATCGAAGTTCAGATGGTATAACAACTCGCTCGCCTTTGAATAGTACACCATCCTGTACACTCAGTTCATCACGTATGTGGTAAAATGGTGAAGCCTCTAGAGGTACCAGTTCCTTTGCATGAGGCCATCCCCTCAAAACAATGTGCTTCACTGCTTGTAAAGTCTTGTCTTTATCGGTGCTTTTTTGTATAGCGTCAAGTCTCCTGTTTGAGATGGGTAGATATTGGAGCATGTTTACCGTTTCAATCTGGTGCTCCACTGAGCCCTCCACGGAACCCTCGTCCAGATAAGCCCTACTCAATGTGTCTGCCACTGCCAGAGACTTTCCTGGGCAGTATCTGATACATGCATCGTACATTTGAAGACGTAACATCATACGCTGAAGACGTCGGGGTGCTTTAAGTAAAGGTTTCTTCATAATGCTTTCAAGGGGCTTATGGTCGGACTGTACAGCTACTGTTTGTCCAAATGTGAATTGATGAAATTTTTCCATGCCAAAGAGGACTGCTAACAACTCCTTCTCAATCTGGGCATAACCTTGCTCTGTCTCCGTCAATGCTCTGCTTGCAAAAGCTAACGGTTGCTTACTCTGCATCAGTGCTGCTCCCAGACCTCTCTCTGACGCATCGCATTGTAGTTCCAATGGTTCTTCTGGGTTATAATACTTGAGTACTGGCGCACAACTGATTTTTGATTTGATCTGCTGAAATGCCCCTTCCTGCACTTCAGTCCACTCCCACACTGCATCCTTCTGGGTTAGTTGGCGCAGAGGTTCACCTGCATCTGATATGTTCTCACAAAACCTTGAAAGATAGTTCACCATCCCCAAAAATCTCTGTACTCCTTTAACGTCTGTGGGTCTGGGCATTTCAGTAATGGCTTTTACTTTGCTGGGGTCTGCTTGAAGTCCCTGGGCTGACAATAAGTGACCAATATAAGGTACTTCAGTTTTTCTTAACTGGAATTTCTCTGGATTTAGTTTGAGCTGTCGTTCTCTGCAACGATCTAGTAACTTCCTCAGCTTCTGATCGTGATCTTTAATGGCTTCCACATCAGTTTCTCCTTCTCCTACAATCAGGATATCATCTGCAATAACCCTGATACCTGGTAGCCCTTCCAGTGCATGATTTAGTTTTCTCTGAAAAACCTCTGGGGCAGGACTAATACCCATAGGCATCCTAACCCACCGGTATCGGCCAAAAGGAGTAGAAAAAGTGGTTAAGTAGCTGGAGTCTTCCTCTAATTCGATATGCCAAAATCCACTCTTTACATCACACACTGAAAAAATTCTTGCCCTTGCTAGATCAGGAAGTATGTCATCAAGTGTAGGCAAAGGATAGTGGCTCCTTTTCAAAGCTTTATTTAGAGGCTTAGGGTCAATGCAAATCCTTAACTTCCCTGATGGTTTCTTCACTATCACCATACTACTAATCCAGTCTGTGCTTCTCTCTACAGGGGTGATAATCCCCTGTTTTTCTAAACTGGCGAGCTCCTCTTGAAGGGGTTTGAGTAATGATACAGGAACTTTTCGTTTTGGAAGTCTAACAGGCTGTACAAGAGCATCCACTTCCAATTTCAATTTTCCCTCTAGACAGCCCACTCCTTGAAAAATATCAGCATACTCCTTGTTGATGGTTGACCAGCCCCACATAGCGCTATCTGACTGTTTGCTGTCTTGTTCCACAGTTAGGATATTTTGGTGCTGCACCGAGATCAGATCCATGGCTTGGATAGCTCTACTTCCTAGTATAGGATGACACAGCTCTGAGTCAATGACAACAAATTCAGCCTGATATAACTTTTGATTGCATGGGTTCCTTATTTTGAGCTTACATATCCCTACTGGTGTCAGTGTACTCTTATTGTACATCCTTAGTATCTTATCACAGGGTAGAATTTTAGATTGGTCTTTCACCATCCTTGCTGGTAGGACATTGCAGTCCGCCCCACAATCCATTTGGAATCTCACAGCTTGCTGGTCGATGAGCATGGTAGCAAACAAAGCTGATGAAAATTTGCTCGTAGATTTCTTCAGTGCACAAATCTGAAAAGCTGGTTCCAAAGTCAGACCCAGAATGTCTTCGTATTCCTCTGAATCCGCTGTTTCCTTATATACAGCTTGTACTGCCGGCTTCCTTTGTTGGTGCAGACTGGCACGGCACTGGTTAATGAAATGATTGGCCTTACCGCACCCCTTACATTGCTTTCCAAATGCTGGGCATTTCTCTTTCAGTTTCTCGTGACGCTTACCACAATATATGCACTGTATTATCTTATGTGGAGTCTCTGCCATTCTGCTCGGACTCTTCCTAAGAGTGTAGCTTGTTTCCATTCCATGGACTGACACTGCACCGGTGCTGGACCTCTCCAGGAGCTTCACCCTCTCTGTAGACAGTTCAGCAGCTCTGCCGATTTGTAGACATTTATCAAGTGTTAAGTCCACTTCTCTCAGTAAACGTTCCCTGAGGTTAGAATCTCTTGTGCCACATATAATTCTGTCCCTTATTAAAGAGTCTCTGATATTACCAAAATTGCAGGTGGCTGCCAGTGTACGCAGCTCTGTGACATATGCGTCTATGCCTTCTTCTTCCCTCTGACTCCGTGAAAAAAAATATATCTTTCCACAGTCTCATTTTGTTTTGGCTCACAATAATCATCAAATGCTTTCATTAGGACAGTCAGTGAGGGAGCTGCCACTCCTGGGAGAAGGGTGTCTTTAACCTCTCTGCCTTTATCCCCAATCAAGTACAGGAACAGCTTTACCTTCATCTCTTCTGGTTTATCAACCAGGACCAGGTCTGTGTATAGAAGCATTTCTTTTCCATCTCTTCCATGCCTGAGACAGATTTCTTGCCTGAAAATCCAGGAGACTGGGTGCTTTTAAACCTTCCATATCTGCTTTTGGAGTAGTTTTCAAATTAGATCCGCTGCCACCATGTATAAATGAGACTGATTCTGTAAATATTGTCTCTGACTCCAGCTGCAGGGTTTTATATATTTATTAAGAGATCATCTTATAACAGGTTCTAATCTACAGTTCTGCTAACTAGTCCGTGTCCATGTGACTCCTCTCCTATATCCTGCTGAGCTGCAGTGTAACACATATATCCTTCCCCCGGGTTACAAACACTCTCCTTCCTGGTTCCACACATATTGATACACAGAGGTTGAAGGGGTGGGGGGTCAGCCTGTCAGTGCTCAGACCATACGCTGCACACTGCATCAAAATGGTCTGCATGGTTGTCATCCCAGAAGGAAGCCTCTTCTAAAGATGATGCACAAGAAAGCCCGAAACCAGTTTGCTGAAGACAAGCAGACTAGGATTACTGGAACCATGTCCTGTGGTCTGATGAGACCAAGATAAACTTATTTGGTTCAGATGGTGTCAAGCATGTGTGGCGACAACCAGGTGAGGAGTACAAAGACAAGTGTGTCTTGCCTACAGTCAAGCATGGTGGTGGGAGTGTCATGGTCTGGGGCTGCATGAGTGGCACCGGCACTGGGGAGCTACAGTTCATTGAGGGAACCATGAATTCCAACATGTACTGTGACATACTGAAGCAGAGCATGATCCCCTTCCTTTGGAGACTGGGCAGGGCAGTATTCCAACATGATATCGACCCCAAACACACCTCCAAGGCAACCACTGCCTTGCTGAAGAAGCTGAGGGTAAAGGTGATGGACTGGCCATGAATGTCACCAGACCTAAACCCTATTTTTTTTTAAACATATTTTATTAGATGCATAAAATTTTCAGAACACATCTACATGGAAATATTATAGCTCGATATTTGAAAATCAACTTAATATCCATCCACAAGAAAAACAGCTTAAGCATCTTAATTTTACCTATATTTTACAAAGAAAAAGAAGAAAGAAATAGAAGAAGAGGGGGGAGAGGGGAAAAAAAAGGGGGGAAAGGCCCGGCCCGGACCCATATAATAATATCTCAGAAAAAATAAATAAAATAAAGAGAAAAGAAAACCCCTTGCAATCCTGCATCCAGCCACGGTCTCCAGGTCTTATTATAAGAGGGCATAGAATTATGAACCAAAGCCGTAAGTTCGTCCATGACCTGTGTATCTTTAATTTTTACGAATACTTTTGCTAGCTTTGGTAAACAAGGTTGTCTCCAAACCTCTGCTACTGCCCGTCTTGCAGCCAATGTAATTTTAGCTATTAGTTTATTCTCATGGAAAGTAAAACCTGGGGCTGGTCTGGACAGCAGAAAAACCCACGGGTCTAGTGGTACAGAATTAGAAAGAACCGTCTGCAATAAATCCCTTATTTTCATCCAAAAAGATACAATGACTGGACATGACCACCACATATGATAGTAAGACCCTCGCATATTACATAACCTCCAGCATACATCCAACATATTCCGATTCATATTAGCCAGCTGAGCTGGAGTAGTATACCATCGCATTACTGACTTAATAGATTGTTCTTGTAGGGAGGCACATATAGATACCGAATTTGACAGTTCCCAAATGTCCAACCAGTCTTCTGAATCCAGCGATTAACCTAAATCCACTTCCCATGACCGTACATAAGATAGCTCCTTCCAGTCTAGTCTAGACGTCAGTTCCCTATATATATAGGAGATCAACCCTCGTTGATATTTACCATTCTTGCATAAACGTTCAAAAAAGGTTTGTTTATCCGTAGCAGCACTATGAATATGGGGGCATATAGCATACGATTTTAATTGCAGGAAATGAAAAAATGAAAACTCTTTCCCCCCTATTCTTGTAATAATTTCTTCCATAGAAAGTAATATCCCTTTGGGGTAAAGATGGTACAACCTGCACACACCAGCATCCTGTAAGCACTGAAAGGGACCAGCATTAAGTCCGGGAATAAAATCCCTGTTACCAAAAATCGGAGTTAATGAAGAGGGAAAATTAGTTAGTTCACATTTTAATGCTAGCTTATTCCAAATACGAACAGAATTGATAATGGCTGGACAATCCGTCTGTAACTTAGAACGATATTTCTGACAAATCCAAATCCATTGATCAAGAACACTAGGCTTCATAAGGCCAGCCTCCAAATCTACCCATCTACAAGTACCTTTTGGTAAATGCCATACCATTATTTGAGTGAGTTGGGCAGCATAATAATAAGATAATAATGAAGGCAAGCCCAGTCCGCCCAATGCTCTTGGCCGATAGAGCGTGTGTCTTGCCACCCGATGACGTTTCCCAGCCCATATAAAATGATCAATAGCACGTTGTAATATAACAAAATCCTTAATGATCAGAGGGATGGGTAATGTTTGAAAAAAATATAATAATCGAGGTAACTAATTAATACAATTAATTCTGCCCAACCATGATATAGAGTACTTACTCCATGTCTCTAGTTCCCCTTTAATAGTCGTTATCAGACGTGGGTAATTAGCATCATATAGTTTTGTAGGACATGATGGTATACGAATTTTAATACAATTAATTCTGCCCAACCATGATATAGAGTACTTACTCCATGTCTCTAGTTCCCCTTTAATAGTCGTTATCAGACGTGGGTAATTAGCATCATATAGTTTTGTAGGACATGATGGTATACGAATTCCTAAATATGTTATTTCTGAATCAACTATCCGTGTTAAAGAGGAGGAAGTGATGTCGAGGAGAAAGGAAGGGGAAAGTGCTACCGGTATGGCCTCAGATTTATCCAAACTAATTTTATACCCTGAAATCTCTGAAAAATCGTTCAGCCTTTCCAATAACCTAATCAGAGAATATTTAGCGTCTGTCAATGTGATAAGTATATCATCCGCATAGGCTGACAATTTAAACTGAGAATCTCCCACCCAGAACCCTTTTATCTCCGGATCCTCCCTAATTGTCTGTAAGAGGGGTTCCAAAAAAAGAATAAATAGAGCCGGAGATAAAGGGCAACCCTGACGAGTGCTATTCCATACCCGGAAAGGAATCCTATCTGTTCCCGGGATCAATATTTGAGCTCCAGGAGATTCATAAAGGGCTGATATAAGTCGTAAAAAAGAGGGGGGGGGAAACCCACATGCGTCAATAAATTAAATAAATATGGCCATTCTGCCCTATCAAAGGCCTTTTCAGCATCCAGTGACAAAAACAATGAGGGTATTCTATGCTTTTTAGCCAGTCAAATCAGATCTAGAGCCCTACGCGTGTTATCGTATGCTTGACGTCCCTGAATAAATCCCACCTGGTCAGGTGATATTAATGTGGTAAGGAAAGGTTCCAGGCGACAGGCAAGAATTTTTGCCAAAATTTTTACATCTGTGTTAATAAGAGAAATTGGTCTATAGTTAGCTATAACCTCAGGGTCCTTCCCTGGTTTAGGGAGAAGGATTATTGATGCTAACAAAGACTCTTTTGGAAAAGGTTCCCCCTCTCTTGCTTCATTAAATAATCGGCACAAGTAAGGTGATAATTTAGACAAAAATGTTTTATAATAAAGGCTCGTAAAACCATCCGGACCTGGAGCTTTCCAGGGCATCATTCTACCAACTGCCCTTACTATCTCTTCTTCCTTAATAGGTAGGGCCAATGTATTGATCTGTACTTCACTAAGAGAGGGGAGTGCTAGTTGATTCAGATATGCCTTTATTTTATCCACTAAATAAGTATTCTCTAGGGTGTGCGTAGGGGAGTGCTTATACAGTTTTGCAAAATGTGTCGTGAAAGAGTCCCTGGTAGATTCTGGAGAACGACAGATCTTGCCCTGAGTGTCCTTAATAATCGGGATCATCCCAATAGGATGTCTAGGGCGAAGCATTCGAGCTAACGGCGCATCTGCCTTTTTACCTCTTTCATAATGTCGCTGTCTAGACCATATCAACGAACGACCCACATCATCCAAAAAGAGTCTATTAAGCTCAAATCGAGTATTTACCAGATGGGAAAAAATATCATCTGTAGGGGTTTGTTTATGTAAAAGTTCTAAACGCCTCAATATAGCCTTCATAGTAACAATAGATTGTAATTTTTTTCGTTTATGATAAGAGGCCTGGCTTATTAAAATCCCCCTTATTACTGCCTTATGAGCATTCCAAAGTGTATGAATAGATATATCCTGAGTATCATTGACCTGAAAATATGTATCCAGAGCAGCACTAACTGCATCTTGAACCCCTGGTTTCAAAAGAAGGAGTGGGTCTAATCTCCACTGTCGCCCCCTTCATAGGTTAAGAGTCTAATCTGCAAGGATAGATCCGCATGATCAGACCACATTATAGAGCCAATAGAGACCTTTTCAACTATAGGAACACAATCTGGCGATAGCAAGAAATAATCTATCCTAGAATAGTACCTGGTACGATGGACTGGCGAATAATATGAATAATCTTTAACAGACTGATTTAATACCCGCCAAATATCCACCAGCCCCTGGGAATGAACAAATGCATGGAATTGTCAATCTTGATGGGACACAGTGGGGATTGTATTAGCACATGCGGGGCCTAAAGAATGATCCAAAGGTGGACTAGGTGGGTCGCATTAAAATCCCCTCCTATTATAATCCATCCCCTCATAGGAAGGGATAACAAGGCAGATAGATCCGTCCAGAACTTCAAATCTGGGGCATTAGGAGCATATACCGATACTAAAGTTCTTGAACCCAGGACATACCCAGGACATACTTGAAAACGAGAGAAATCTCAATGTATCTTTCCTGGTAAAATCCTTTATAAATAAATAAATAAAGTGTATCTTTGAGCTGAATAACTTCCCTGTACTAGCACATATCGACCCGCGTTATCAAACTGCACATTCTCAATCTGAAGGGGACATGAGTTATGAATCAATATTGCAGTACCATTTCTTTTTGGAATGGCACACGAGGTATACACTCTAGAATAAGACGGATCTGAGAGGCGAGGGGCTGCTACAGCGGAAAGTCTTGTCTCCTGTAAGAAAGCAATAGCTATTCCTTTCCGTTTAAGATCCCTAAATAATAACCGTCGCTTTCGGGTGAATTCAACCCCTTAACATTCAAAGATAAAATTTTTGTGCCTGGTACCATGATAGAAAAAATAGATTGCCAAAAGTTTTAATGAAAAGCATACTCACACATATACATAAAAGATAGCAAAAAGGCCGGGCCGGGCCAAAAAAACCCAAAAAACACATAAACCTAAACGAATGGGCATACCCATGAAACTCATAGTACCCATGGTTCAGGATTTCAGGGGCAGAAAAGAACAGAAAAACTGACACGTTGCAGACCAAGAGTCCCTATTATCAAACCCCCATAACCAGTGACCCGTAGCTAAATTTATCTAGATATACATAACCTTAACTTCCAGGTTTACAATAAACAACCATACAGAAAAAAAAAATCGGAAAGAGAGAGTCCATAATTCACCCCTTCAAATATCTAGTGTCTTTTTACTGGTCATGTCACCTGCGTACACCTCTCTCTCGTGAGCCTTGGCAGTGGTTCAGGAGGTACCAGCATTTCTATAGCCTCTGGTACCTCTAACCCTAATTGACGTAAAACGTCTCGAGCACTATACAGGTGTGTGCAGGTGTATGTTCGACCTTCTTTATTAACTAACATAGGAAAAGGGAACCCCCAATTGTATCGAATGCCTTGAGCGTGTAGCACCTCTGTAACAACACGCCACTCATGTCGTTTCATTAATGTTGAAGGGGCAAGATCCTGAAAGAAAAATATCTGATGTCCTTCACGTTCAATTTGTTGTTCCCGGACTGCCCGTAAAAAGGCCTCTCGAGTAGAGGAATAATGAAACCTGGCCACCACATCCCGGGGGGCTGTATTTTTACCTCTACGTGTGCCCAGGGTACGGTGAATCCTATCTATCAGGTACTCAGAGGGCTGTAATGTAGGTAATACCTTTTTCATATTACCAGTTAGTGTCCCTTCAAGTTGGTCTGGAGGTACTGATTCTGGAAGGCCTCGGAGCCTGATATTATTTCGCCTGGATCTATTAGACAAGTCCTCCAGGACATTCTCCAGCACTCCCACCCTTACCTCCAAATTTTCAGCATGCTGAGCAAGGGCATTGTGACAATCCATTATAGCCTCAGCTCTCTCCTCCAATCGTGCTGTACGTGATCCCACTGCCTGAATCTCCAGTGTCAGAGACCTTGTAGTGCGGGCCAATTCCTCCGCAATAAAATTTTGAAGACGTTGTATATCCAGCCGAGTAGCAGGGCCCAACTCTGCTTCTGTTTCCACCTCCGTCTCCCCACCACCTCTCCAGAGCCCTGGGAGCCTGGTGAGGGACTTCTCCGTATCTCCCGAGAGGAACCACCACCATCATGTGATCCTCCCACTGCCCGGCTGCGTGGCACAAAAATTGGGGCAACCACCACACTGCTTGCCAATTCCTCTGGTCGCTTCTTTTTTGGTGGCATGCTCCCTTGTACTATTTCCAGCCAGAGAAACTCAAACTCTCCACAGCTCTTCACATTGGGGAAATTCTGCCCTGCAATCCGGCTGCGACCATGCAGTGTTTCAGTCTGCAATCAGGCAATCAGGCAGCATTCAGATGGCTATGCACTGTTCAATTAGGGCCACTTCACAGGAGCTCAAACCTAGGGCGTCTGCTCACATTGCCAGCTCTACTCCACCCCTGTGCTTAGATTTTAGACCTAAACCCTATTGACCATCTGTGGTGTGACGAGAGGAGAGGAGTGGTGTTTGAGGGACGGTATGTGTCCCCTCGAGTTTTGTCATATTGTTGGGACTAGCACTCCAGGCCGGAGTTTGGGTTCAGCTCGGGGCACACAAATCTCCGGGTTTTGCAGTTTTCCCTGGGGAGGCTTAATTGATTGATGGGTGCTGCTAGAGGGAAATAAAAGCAGGAAGTGAGGTTCATTCAGCTCTCCACCCTGGGACTCAGACCAGCTACTGAGAGAGCCAAGCTGAACCAGAGATCAGGCTGCAAAAAGGAAAGGTTGGAATACACTTTGTTGTCTGAAACGGTAGTGAGGGAAAACCTTAACTGTTTAGTTAGTGCCGGACAGGCAAGGGTATTGTTTTGTTTTGTTTTGTTTCTTGACCTGTATGCAGCTCTTGAATAAAAGTACAGAGGGCTGTACATTGTAAACAAATCCTGCGATTGGGACTACCTTTATCCTGGGAAGGGTACCCCCCATTTGAGCTGTACCCCACATATGGTGGAGAATGCGGGCAACGCCCGGGGTACATGACAAGTGACGATATGGACGACGTAGTGAAAGCCCTGGTGCAGGCCACAGCAGCCCAACAGGAGACCAACCGACAGATGCAGGCTGACCGGGATCTCCTCCGCCAGATGCTGGAGGTTCAGCAAGCCGCCCAACAAACGGACAGAGCGAACCAGCGGGAAGACCGGGAGGTACTCCAGGAGTTGGCCAAGGGCCTCATGGAACTAAGACAAAACCGTGCGGTCTCCGAGCCGGTGGTGCCCAAACTAAAGAGTGCCAACCAGTTCCTTCAGAAGATGACTACGACGGATGACGTGGAGGCCTACCTCACTACTTTTGAAAGAACTGCCGAACGAGAAGGCTGGCCGAAGGAGGAGTGGGCCGGTTTACTGGCACCGTTTCTAACGGGGGAACCTCAGAAGGCCTACTTCGATCTGGAGCCAGAAGCGGCCCGGAAATACGACACCCTGAAAGCGGAGATCCTAGCAAGACTGGGAGTAACGACGGCTGTTCACGCCCAGCGCGTGCACCAGTGGCGCTATGTAGCGGAAAAAGCCCCGAGGTCACAGATGTTTGACCTCGTACACCTTACCAGAAAGTGGCTACAGCCAGAGACCTTGACCCCACCAGAGATCGTAGAACGAGTAGTGATGGACCAGTATTTGCGGGCGCTTCCGGGCCCCCTGAGGAAATGGGTCGGCTACGGGAACCCAAAAACTGCCACCCAGCTTGTAGACATGGTGGAGCGGTACACCACGGCCACAAACTTACAAAGTAACTCAGCACTGGAACATTCCACGGCACCACAAGGCAGTATGCCTAAAAGACTTGGCAAGTTTGTCGGCGGCCCTAAGGACATGGGAGAGTCTAAGAAGACCTTTAGTCGGGAGGAAGAAACCCCAGGCTGGGGTCTGAAGATCGGGCCGAATCGGTCAGGAAAGTTCTTGAGGACACCCTCGGGACTCGACACCGTAAAGTGTTTTCGCTGTCGTGAAATGGGACACGTTGCTGCTCACTGTCCGGTTATGGATGAACCAATGCAATGTGATAATGCCGGGAGGTCGAAATGCCTATCCTTCTTCGCTCAATTCACATGCACTGCTGCACACAAGGATCATATTGAGAGACAGATGTGTAAGATGTCCGTAGATGGGAAGGCGGTTGCCGCCCTGTTAGATTCGGGGAGCGTAGTGACCTTAGTCCGACCTGAGTTTGTTGACCCCATCAAGTATCACCCGAGTACCATAGGTGTGGTCTGTGTCCATGGAGATACCCGCGACTACCAGACAGCCATGGTAGACATTGGTACGTCCTGGGGGATTGTGACACAGTCTGTGGGGGTGGTACCTTCCCTGCCATATGAGGTGTTAGTCGGGAGGAACTTTCCACGGTTTTGGAGTTTATGGGAAGAGAAAAAACTCTGAATAGATAGTATGGACCCTGTCACGAATCTTAACCCGAACCGTTTGAACCGGATACGGAAGAGGGCATTGTGGGGGTCCCAAAGGGGGATAGTGTACCTTTTCCTTTCTCTGTCATGGCTGGGGAGCAGGAAGAAGAACCGGGCCCTGGGGGGGTGAACGGATCGGTTGACGTGCCTGATTTAGAAGTCAGAAGGGACGATTTTCTTAGCGAACAGGTGAAGGACCCCACCTTGGCCAGAGCCCGGGAGAATATAAAGGTTATAGACAATAAACCCGTTGACCCAGATATGAGGCTAGCTTTTCCACACATGGCACAAAGAAAAGACTTGTTGTACCAGGTCAGGTCGTGAGACAAGGGAGGAGTGGGGATGTGGTGGAACAGCTACTGGTGCCTCAACCATACCGCAAGTTGGTGCTAGATCTTGCTCATGGGCACGTACTGGGGCGACACCTAGGGGTAGAAAAGACCAAAGAAAGAATATGCCGGAGGTTCTTCTGGCCGGGTCTGCATGCAGATATAAGGAATTATTGTGAGTCCTGCCCAGAGTGTCAACAATCCGCGCCCCATTTTCGTAGCCCGCTGGTGCCGTTGCCTATCATAGAGGTTCCCTTTGAGAGGGTTGGCATGGACCTGGTGGGTCCACTGGTGAAGTCTGCCCGGGGTCACCAATATATCCTCGTGATAATGGATTGTGCCACGTGATATCCGGAAGCGATTCCACTATGCAACACCTCGGCCAAAACCATAGCCAAAGAACTGGTCCAATTGTTTAGCCGGGTAGGCATTCCGAAAGAGATACTAACGGACCAGGATACCCCTTTTATGTCGAAGGTGACCAAGCAGTTGTGTAGGTTGTTTAAAATCTCCCATCTGCGCACATCTGTATACCACCCCCAAACCGACGGGCTAGTGGAGAGGTTCAATAAAACCCTAAAAAATATGTTAAAAAAAGTCGTGGTCAAAGATGGGAGGAACTGGGACTTCTTACTCCCGTATCTCATGTTTGCCATCCGAGAGGTGCCCCAGGCCTCTACGGGCTACTCCCCCTTTGAGCTCGTATATGGCAGGCATCCCAGAGGACTCCTAGATATTGCCAAGGAGACGTGGGAGGGTCAGACCACCCCTTTTAAGACTGTCATTGAACATGTGTCCATGATGCAGGACAGGATTGCCGCTGGTGAGGGAACATATGGAGCAAGCCCAGGAAGCCCAGAGGAGGGTGTATAATCGGGGGGCGAAAATGCGTAGTTTCAACCTCGGGGATAAGGTCTTAGTGTTGGTCCCAACGGCTGAGAGCAAATTCCTAGCAAAGTGGCAAGGCCCTTATGAGATAGCCGAAAAAAAAGTGAAGTAAACTATAAAGTCCTCCAACCCGGTAGAAGGAAAACAGAACAAATCTACCATATAAATCTCCTGAAGCTGTGGAAGGACCAGGCGGCCCTGCTGAGCACCCCAGCTACTTCAAACCCTATGGTTCGCCCCACACCTGAGGTTCCTATCGCCGACACATTGTCGGTGGCTCAACGCAATGAGGTGAAGGAATTTTTGAGGGGAAACACCGATTTCTTTTCAGAGATGCCAGGACTAACCACGGTGGTTCACCATGACATAGTGGTTGAACCCGGGTTCGCATAAATGTTAAACCCTATAGGATCCAGAAGCCAGGCGGGAGGCCGTCTCGGCAGAAATTAGGAAAATGTTAGCCTTGGGTATAATTGAAGAGTCCCATAGCGACTGGTCGAGCCCCATAGTGCTGGTGCCAAAACCAGATGGGAGTATCCGTTTCTGCAATGACTTTAGGAAACTGAACGCTGTATCGAGATTTGATGCGTACCCTATGCCCCGGGTGGATGAGCTTATCGACCAACTGGGTACGGCCCGATACATAACTACCCTGGATTTGACGAAGGGGTACTGGCAGATACCCCTGACAAACCGGGCCAGAGAAAAGACCGCCTTTTCCACCCGGATGGGTCGTTCCAATATACGCGAATGCCCTTTGGCTTACACGGGCCCCTGCTTCATTCCAAAGGTTAATGGATAGGCTATTAAAGGCACACCAACGGTATGCCGCCGCGTATCTAGACGATGTGGTGATCCATAGTCCTGACTGGCAGACGCACTTGGTACGACTACAGGCCGTAGACGATTCACTGAAGGAGGCAGGTCTCACGGCAAACCCTAAGAAATGTGCCATAGGCTCGGAAGAGGTCAATTACTTGGGATACGTCATTGGACGAGGGCTAGTTAAGCCACAAATCGACAAGGTGGAGGCTATTCAAAAATGGCCCCAGCCCCAGAATAAGAAGCAAGTCCGGGCCTTTCTAGGGATCACCGGCTACTACCGCCGCTTTGTCCCAAATTTTGCCACCATGGCCTCCCCATTGACCGACCTGACCAAGGGTACGAAGTCGGGGTTGGTACGATGGAGCCCTGAGGCTGATAGTGCCTTCAAAGACTTGAAGCGGGCGTTATGCACACAACCCGTGCTGGTGGCCCCTGATTTTTCAGGGGACTTTGTAGTCCAGACTGATGCTTCGAACGTGGGTCTGGGGGCGGTTTTATCCCAGGTACGGGAGGGGGAGGAACACCCGGTGGTCTACCTAAGCAGGAAACTCAACAGGCACGAGCAGAACTACGAGATAGTTGAGAAGGAATGCTTAGCAATTAAATGGGCCCTGGACACTCTTAGGTATTACTTGTTGGGCCGACAGTTCCGGCTCATCACCGATCACAGCCCGTTGCAGTGGATGTGTAATAGTAAGGAAAGAAACTCCCGCGTTACGAGATGGTTCTTGGCCTTACAAGCCTTTCGGTTCACGGTGGAACACAGGGCTGGGAGGTTGCAGGCTAACGCGGATGCGCTGTCACGAGCCCCCGACCCTATTGTTGCGTTTGCTCAGCAGTGGGGGCTGGAGCAGAGGGGGGGATATGTGAGGAGAGGAGTGGTGTTTGAGGGACGGTATGTGTCCCCTCGAGTTTTGTCATATTGTTGGGACTAGCACTCCAGGCCGGAGTTTGGGTTCAGCTCGGGGCACACAAATCTCTGGGTTTTGCAGTTTTCCCTGGGGAGGCTTAATTGATTGATGGGTGCTGCTAGAGGGAAATAAAAGCAGGAAGTGAGGTTCATTCAGCTCTCTACCCTGGGACTCAGACCAGCTACTGAGGGAGCCAAGCTGAACCAGAGATCAGGCTGCAAAAAGGAAAGGTTGGAATATACTTTGTTGTCTGAAACGGTAGTGAGGGAAAACCTTAACTGTTTAGTTAGTGCCGGACAGGCAAGGGTATTGTTTTGTTTTGTTTTGTTTCTTGACCTGTATGCAGCTCTTGAATAAAAGTACAGAGGGCTGTACATTGTAAAGAAATCCTGCGATTGGGACTACCTTTATCCTGGGAAGGGTACCCCCCATTTGAGCTGTACCCCACAGTGGGGTATCCTCAAATGGAAGATGGAGGAGCGCGAGGTCTCTAACATCCACCAGCTCCGTGATGTCATCATGGAGGAGTGGAAGAGGACTCCAGTGGCAACCTGTGAAGCCCTGGTGAACTCCATGCCCAAGCGGGTTACATAGTTACATAGTTACATAGTTATATAGGCTGAAAAAAGACATGCGTCCATCGGGTTCAGCCTCTCCCACATAACCTACTGCTGTTGATCCAAAAGAAGGCAAAAAACCCAGTCTGAAATATGCAACATACCGGGAAAAAATTCCTTCTTGACCCCAAAATGGCAGTCAGATTTCTCCTTGGATCAAGAAGCTTTTACCCACATATTAAATATTATAACCCTTAATATTCTGTGTCTGCAGGAAGTCATCCAGTCGTTTTTTAAAAGTCTGTACAGACTCTGACCCAACCACCTCAACAGGCAGAGAATTCACAGCTTTTGTTCTCACCGTAAAATAACCCTTCCTATGCTTTAAGCTAAATTTTCTTTCTTCCAGTCTAAATGGATGACCCCTTGTCCTATGTATATAGACCTGTTAATGAATAGGTTATCAGACAATGGTTGATAATGGCCCCGTATATATTTATATAAGGTTATCAGATCCCCTCTAAGGCGCCGTTTCTCTAAACTAAACAGTTTAAGCTTGTTAGTCTTTCCTCATAACTTAACCCTTCCATTCCCCTTATTAATTTAGTTGCCCATCTCTGCACTTTTTCTAACGCTAAATATCTTTTTTTAAGACAGGTGCCCAAAATTGCACGGCATATTCAAGGTGCGGCCTGACCATTGATTTATACAGAGGCAAAATTATGTTTTCATCCCGTGAGTGAACTCCCCTTTTAATGCATGTCAATACTTTGCTGGCCTTGGCGGCTGCTGCTTTGACATTGCACATTGTTACTTAGTTTGAAGTCTATGATTATTCCCAAATCCTTCTCCTGCTTGGATTTCCCTAACTCCGTACCATTTAGGGTATAAATTACTTGCGTGTTCTTCACTCCAAAGTGCATAACTTTGCATTTATCTAGATTAAATCTCATCTGCCATTTAAGTGCCCAGTCCCCCAATTTATCTAAATCCCTCCAGCCGAAGTAACATCCTGCTCACATTGTATTACTTTTCCTAGTTTTGTGTCATCTGCAAACACTGATACATGACTTTCAATGCCTATCTCAAGGTCATTTATAAATAAATTGAATAGTATTGGTCCTATAACAGACCCCTGAGGGACACGGCTTACCACTGGTGCCATCTTGAAATGTACCATTATGACCACTCTCTGGACCCTATCTTTTTAGCCAGTTTTCTATCCAAGAACAAGTATTTTCATTCTAGACCATTTTTTCTCAATTATTAAATAGTAACTTTTGTTATGGAACTGTGTCGAAAGCTTTTTGGCAAAACTATAGTTAAATCACATCCCACTGCCGACCCCCTGATCTATACTTCTACTTACTTCCTATAGAACGTAATAGGGTTAGTCTGACATGGATCTGTGTTTTCATGAAACCATGGCTGATCTTTTGCCACAAATTTACATTATACCTTCCAAGTAAATTCCTGAATATTATCCACTTTAGTAACCCCTCAAATACTTTCCCAGCCACAGCATGTTAAAGCTTCAAACAGGTAAATGTATAATTCTGTCACGGTTGGGGTACTGTTGGAGACTGGACCTCGGGATGCGGAGATTGGAGGTGTAGGGTAGGAGGTATGAGGATCGCTTAGTTGGTTGAATATGCCAATGGTCAGGATTTCAGAGAGCAGGATGATCGAGTATGGAAGCCAAGGTCGGGGAGCCAGAAGGTAGAGGAGTCAGGTACGAAAGCCAATGTCGGGGTGCCAGAAGGTAGAGGAGTCAGGTACGAAAGCCAATGGTCAGTAACTAGTAATTCTGTAAGAAGGGAACCAAAGCACTCAGCTAGAAGACACTCAACTATCCAGCAAAGGGTATGTGTGCAGACTGAACCTTTATAGGGATTGCCAGGGTTCTGGGATTGCTCTCTGTAACAGGTGTATCACTTGTGTCTGGGAAGGGTTCAGTGGTGGAAACTATAAGACCCAGTCCTGGGCGCGCGCGCGCGCCTATCCCTAAGCCCCGCCCCCGACAGGCTGCGGAAGACGCCAGAGCATGGCGGGACCGCCGGGCCCACGCAGCGGACCAAGCCCCCCGGCCACTCGCCTCCATCGGGGAACGCCGAGGGAGACTACCGGCCCCAAGAGGGTCTCCGGGGGGACTTGGTCCGACGCCAGGACCGCCGGAACGCGCCACGCAACCGCAGCTGCCCGCACTGTGCCTCGGTGAGTGTGACGCCGTGACAGAACCCCCCCCCAAGGCGCAAACTCCGGGGGCGCCGAGGACCCGGCTTGGCAGGGAAGGAAATATGAAACGATCGAACAAGGCGAGGGGCGTGAACGTCCGAGGAGGAGACCCAGGAGTCCTCATCAGGACCATAGCCCTTCCAATGGACGAGGTATTCGAGCACCCCACGACGCCGACGAGAATCGAGGATGGCCCCAACCACGTACTCTTTGGCACCATCAACAAGGACAGGAGGAGGGGGTGCGCGGGACCTGCCCGGGAAGGGGTTGGCATGGCACGGTTTGAGGAGGGAACTATGGACCACAGGATGAAACGAGTAGCGTGGTGGGAGACGAAGGCGAACAGCAACTGCATTGACATGTTCTACAACAATGAACGGGCCGATGTATCGTGGACCTAACTTACGTGAGGGACAGGAGAGCTGGAGAAAGCGAGTGGACAGCCAGACTTTTTTGCCCGGGAGATATGTAGGGGAGGTAGCACGGGATTGATCGGCATGTCGTTTGTATCTGGCTTGGGAATAATGAAGGGCATCTTTGGCCTTGGCCAGACCATCTGCTAGGAGACGGAGGCGCGTGGTGGCATCGGGAACAGAGGTGTAAGAGGGTAGTCCCGGAAACATGGCTGGGTGGTAACCATAGGTGAGAAAAAATGGAGAAAAAGTGGTGGATTCGTGTGTATGTGAGTTGTAAGAAAACTCTGCCATCGGCAGTAGTTCCAACCAGTTATTTTGCTGATAAGAGGAATAACAGCGCAAATAGGACTCAAGTGTTTGATTGGTTCGTTCTGTTTGCCCGTTAGACTGGGGATGGTATGAGGTGGATAGATCAACTGATATTTGAAGCGAGGAGCAAAAAGCCTTCCAGAAATGTGACGTGAATTGGGTACCTCTGTCGGTGACTATGGAGGTTGGTATACCGTGGAGACGGAACACTTGGGCTATGAACAATGATGCGGTTTCCTTGGCCGTAGGTATTTTCATGGAAGGAATAAAATGGGCTAGCTTGGTTAAACGATCCACTATGACCATGATACAGGTATGTCCTGCAGAGGGGGGAGATCCACAATAAAATCCATGGTGACATGTGACCAAGGTGTCTCGGGCACAGGGAGTGGTTGCAATAACCCTAAGGGTTTTTGTGGAAGGGTTTTGGCCCTGGCACAAACGTCACACGATTTGACATAGTCCCGAACATCACGAGATAGGGAGGACCACCAGAAGTGACGGGATATTAATTTTCGTGTTTTTGTTCTTCCTGCGTGACCGGCCAGGGGGAATCATGACATTGTTGCAAGATGTGGAGTTGTTTCTCTTTGGGTACTAGAATACGATCTTTAGGTGGTACGGTCGACGTAGGAGATGGAACATTGGTTTGTGCTATCTCGTTTAGTAAACGTGAGGTAACTGAGAGAAACTGATGTGGTTGAAGAATGGTTTCTTCTGTCTTAACTCTTCCAGAATGATACTCATGTAGTCGGGATAAGGCGTCAGCTTTACCGTTGCGTGATCCAGGACGAAATGTGAGATGAAACTGAAAGCGAGAGAAGAAGAGGGCCCACCTGGCCTGTCTGGGACGTAGCCGTTTTGCTGACTTCAAGTACTCGAGATTCTTGTGATCCGTATATATTGTTATGGGGTGCAGACACCCTTCCAAGATGTGTCTCCATTCCTCTAAGGCTTGTTTAATGGCCAGTAATTCTTTATCCCCGATATCATAGTTACACTCCGCGGGGCTCATTTTCTTGGAAAAAAAGGCTATCGGGTGCAAATTATTGGTGGTTGGGCAACGCTGGGAGAGGACGGCACCAGTAGCATTATTGGAGGCGTCCACCTCCAGGTAATAGGCCAAAGACGGATTAGGGTGAAAGAGGATAGGTGCTGAACAGAACCGTTCTCGGAGATCGTTAAAGGCTTGGGTAGCGTTCGTGGACCATTGGAAGGGAACAGTAGACTTGGTAAGAGCTGTTAAAGGTTGGGCAAGTCGACTGAAGTTGCGAATAAATTTGCGATAAAAATGGCAAAACCCAGGAAACGTTGTACCTGTTTTCTGTTGAGTGGTATAGGCCACTGTTTGATGGCTTGTATCTTTTTGTCATCCATGGCAATGGTACCGGGTCGAATGACGAACCCCAGGAACTCCACGGTATGGACCTCAAATAGGCATTTGTCGAGTTTAGCAAATAGGTGATGTTGTCGGAGGCGCTGTAGTACCTGTTGCATGTGTTTTCGGTGTTCTTCTAGGGTAGAGGAATACACAAGGATGTCATCCAAATATATAACAACACATTGATCCAGCATATCGCGAAAAACGACATTGATAAAACATTGAAATGTGGCAGGGGCATTGCACAGCCCATAGGGCATTACGGTGTATTCAAAGTGCCCGTATCTGGAGCGGAAGGCTGTTTTCCATTCGTCCCCTTCCTTTACTCGTATCAGATTGTAAGCTCCCTTCAGGTCCAGTTTGGAGAAGATGGTAGCTGTTTTCAAACGATCCATCAATTCTGAAATTAACGGTAAGGGATAACGATTTTTAATGGTTATGTTATTAGGGCACGATAATCGACGCAGGGGCGCAACCCCCCATCCTTTTTTGCCACAAAAAAAATACCGGCCCCAGCAGGTGAGGTGGAGGGACGTATAAACCCCTTTGCTAGATTTTCATCTATGTATTCCTTAAGGATGACCAGTTCGGGTTCTGACAACGGGTATAGTCGTCCGTAGGGGATTGGAGCCCCCGGTAAAAGGTCAATTGGACAGTCATAAGGCCGATGTGGGGTAGAGCATCCACTCCTCGTTCGTCAAATACATCTTTGAACGACTGATAGACCTGTGGGAGTGTAACATTAGAGGGAGTCTTATGAAGATCCAGGATGGAGCATAACGTGGTTGTGATCTCACGCAGGCATACCTTACGACAATGGAGAGAGGGAAACAAAAGCTGACCCGAGGACCACCGTATGATTGGGTCGTGGCGGCGGAGCCAGGGAAGGCCCAATATGATCGGGAACACAGGTGACGTAATAACGTCATAGGATAATAGTTCCCTATGGGAAGGTCCTAACGTTGAGGAGAGAGGGATGGTCTCTTTAGTGACAGGACCTGCGCCAAGGGAAGAACCGTCGACAACTTGTATATGTACGGGTACATCTTTATTTAATACTGGAATGGAAAATTTAGAAACCAAGGCAGTATCAATGAAGCAATTGCTGGCTCCGCTGTCAATCATGGCCTCCACCGTGATAGATTTTTCTTCCCACTGTAAGACAAGTTGTACCAATAAGTGAGGGGATTGGACACTAGACATGGAGGTCGACAGAATAGTGGATGGACAACATGTAGCCATACCTCCCTTGGTCGGTGTGTCAGGACAGTCCCGGACAAGGTGGTGTTTTTTCCACAGTAGAGGCACAGGCCATTATCACGTCTATGTTGATTCTCCTGAGGAGTTAGCCGTCGACGAACAACATTGAGTTGCATGGGTTCTTCAGTGGATGGTATGGTAGACGTAGTCGGGAGCGGAGATGGTGCCAACATACGCGGAGCTGGAGGTCGGGGGGTGGAGAAAACAGGGTCTCTCTCGTACGCGTTCACGAATGCGTCTGTCGATTTGGAGAACAAGACGAATTAGGGGCTCCAAGGAGGTGGGTGTTTCGCCACGAGCCAATTCGTCTTTGACGGACTCGGACAGGCCCCATCGGAATTGGCTAACCAACGCGGTTTCATTCCATCCGGTCTCAGAGGCCAATCGGCGGAATTCGATTGTGTAGTCCTCGATGGGTCTTCTGCCCTGTCTTAGTTGTCGGATTTGAGCCTGAGCAAAGTCGGATCTCTGAGGGTCCTCATATAATTGATTCATGGCCGACAAAAAGGAGTTCCATGATTGTAACACCGGGTCTGCGGTCCGCAGGAGGTTATGTGCCCAGACTTGGGCCTCATCCGAGAAGAGGGAGATAACCGTGCGGATCCGCACAAAATCCGATTGGTAGGTGCGGGGGTTAAGTGCGAACAGGATTTCACAGGACATGAGGAATCCTCTATAGGACTCGCGACGTCCAGAGAATCGTTCAGGCATCGGAATTCTGGGTTCTGGACTGATCATGTCCTCATTTTGGGATGACGACGAGATGGGAAGTAGGTTTTGGACTTGTCCTTGCATTTGAGCTTGGGTTAACTGCAAGTCCTGCACTGAATGGGATAGTACTGTCACCTGACGAGTCAAGGAAGCGATGGCATCCAATACGTCCGCGGGGTCCATGATTTGGCTGGATAGTTCTGTCACGGTTGGGGTACTGTTGGAGACTGGACCTCGGGATGCGGAGATTGGAGGTGTAGGGTAGGAGGTATGAGGATCGCTTAGTTGGTTGAATATGCCAATGGTCAGGATTCCAGAGAGCAGGATGATCGAGTATGGAAGCCAAGGTCGGGGAGCCAGAAGGTAGAAGGAGTCAGGTACGAAAGCCAATGTCGGGGTGCCAGAAGGTAGAGGAGTCAGGTACGAAAGCCAATGGTCAGTAACTAGTAATTCTGTAAGAAGGGAACCAAAGCACTCAGCTAGAAGACACTCAACTATCCAGCAAAGGGTATGTGTGCAGACTGAACCTTTATAGGGATTGCCAGGGTTCTGGGATTGCTCTCTGTAACAGGTGTATCACTTGTGTCTGGGAAGGGTTCAGTGGTGGAAACTATAAGACCCAGTCCTGGGCGCGCGCGCGCGCCTATCCCTAAGCCCCGCCCCCGACAGGCTGCGGAAGACGCCAGAGCATGGCGGGACCGCCGGGCCCACGCAGCGGACCAAGCCCCCCGGCCACTCGCCTCCATCGGGGAACGCCGAGGGAGACTACCGGCCCCAAGAGGGTCTCCGAGGGGGACTTGGTCCGACGCCAGGACCGCCGGAACGCGCCACGCAACCGCAGCTGCCCGC
Organism: Leptobrachium leishanense; assembly: GCA_009667805.1. NCBI lineage: Eukaryota > Metazoa > Chordata > Amphibia > Anura > Megophryidae > Leptobrachium > Leptobrachium leishanense. The sequence goes on along the minus strand of CM019072.1, from coordinate 85,283,160 downwards.
ACTGTGCCTCGGTGAGTGTGACGCCGTGACAAATTCCCAGGCACAAATTTTTAAAACTTTCTTAAATATAGGACCACGTCAGTTTTTCTCCCAACCTCTAGGTACTATTCCTGAAAGGGAAAAGATCTTTTGAAAGAATAAGAACAGAAGTTTAAATATTTTTCAACACATAGCTCTCTCTCAGTACTCGTGGGTGAATTCCATTCTTGGCCTAGGGCGGGCTTTATTCACATTCCACATTGTTTTAATTTCTGCCAAAACCTTTGTTCCTGAGTCAACCGAGTCACTTTGTATAGTAAAGTTTTTATTAACTGAAATTTCATGTCTCCTGTTATTAGGTTTTCTCTTTGATAAAAACTGAAGAAAATAATCATTTAAAATTTCTGCCTTATTCCTGATCTTCAGTAAAATAATAACCCTGACTCAGATTTATGAACCTACAATTTTCAATCTTGGGTTTTTTAGAATTTTATGTACTAAAGAATCTTTTAGGGTTGGTCTTGCTCTCTTTGGCTATTTCTTTTTCATTTTCTAGTTTAGCCCATCTAATCGCATTTTTACATGCTTTATTGGCTGCCCTATATGCTTTATAGGATTCCTCAGATTTATCAAATTTAAAAGCTTTAAATGCCTTCCTTTTTATGTTTCATTTCCTTAGTTACCTTCCTACTAAGCCACATTGGTTTCAGTCTGTTTCTTTTATATTTATTAACCAGTGGAATATATTGTGACGTGTACTTTTCTAGTGTTAGTTTAAAGATATTCCACTTATCCTCAGTGTTTTTCCGTGAAAGAGTTTCTGCCAGTCAATGACATTGAGAGCTTCCTTTATTTTAATAAAGTTGGCCTTTTTTAAAATTATATGTTTTAGCATGCCCCTTATGAATGTGTTTTTTTGAGTTAATTTCAAAAGTCACCATATTATGGTCACTGTTTCCCAACTGTTCCTTTATTTGAGAAAAGATCCACATTATTTGTTATAACCAGGTCCAGACAGTTATCCTCTCTAGTTGGTGTTTCTACCAGTTGTGACATGAAGGTATCATTTAAAATGTTCAGAAACCGGATTCCCTTTGCTGAATTACTAGTCCCACTATCCCAATTAATGTCCGGGTAATTAAAATCTCCAATAATTAAAGTGCTACCATGATGTGCAGCCTTCCTAATTTGCTCTAACAGTTGTTCTTCCTCATCATTATCTATATTAGGTGGTTTATAGCATATGCCAACCAATAGTTGACTTCCCTGTTTATTCCCCAACGAAATATTTACCCATAAGGATTCCACATTTCCCTCATCACTTACCAGTTGTGTAATATTAGGCTTTAAATCCTGATTTACATATAAACACACTCCACCCCCTTTCTTATGTTTCCTATCCCTTCTAAACAATGTATAACCGTTTAAGCTTACAGCCCAGTCATGCGTTTCGTCCCACCACGTTTCTGTTATTCCTATAATGTCGTATTGCTTAGTGTATGCTATTACCTCTAGTTCCCCCATCTTGTTATTGAGGCTCCTTGCATTAGCAAGCATACATTTAATGTTGTCTCTACCCACACATGCTGAATGCGACTTTACATTACATGCCTCCACGGTTCTGACATTACCCATCCCCCCGGCTCCACCCCCCTTAGTCTGAACTGAAACCCTTCTGCTATCTGTTCTGTCTCCATTTTGTAAGATACTGTATCCCCCCCCTTCCACTAGTTTAAAGTCTCCTCCAACCTTTTAACCATCCTCTCCCCTAGCACAGCAGACCCTCTTCCATTCAGGTGCAATCTATCACGACTATACAGATTGTACCCCAGTGCAAAATGAGCCCAGTGCTCTAAAAACCCAAAGCCCTCCTTCCTGCACGAAGCTGTAAGCTACGCATTGACCTCCCTGATCTCCCGCTGCCTTTCCACTGTAGCATGTGGCACAGGTAGGATCTCAGAAAATACTACCTTGGAGGACCTCTTCTTCAGTTTACTTCCTAATTCCCTGAAATCATTCTTCAGGTCCTTCCATCTTCCTCTTACTTTGTCATTGGTACCAATATGGACCATGACAGCTGGGTCATCTCCAGCCCCTCCCAATAATCTATCAACTCTGTCAACCACATGCCTAACATGGGCACCCGGGTTAAGACAGTGCTGGAAAATAATGGTGGCCACACAAAATATTGACACTTTGGGCCCAATTTGGAGATTTTTTCTTAGGGGTGTACTCACTTTTGTTTCCAACAGTTTAGACATTAATGGCTGCTTCTTGAGTTATTTTAAGGAGACTATTCTGCTTCCCTAAGCAAAGCTGTGAGGCGTGGGTGCTTTAGACTAGCTACATCTGTATTTGACCAGTACTCACACGATGAAGTTCAGCAGATAGCTTCAACTGTCATGCCCACGCCTGTCATGCCCACAGTTGCCAGCTGTCAGGATCCATCCCTGAATCATTTTGTGTAAGTGGCAGCTACATGAATGGTGCTGCCCTTCTGCTGAGTATCAGTACTCAAACAGTTAAACACCTGAAACACAAACACCACACCCCTCTTTCAGTATAAAGGTTCCACACCCTTTCTGCTCCAGGCTCCATTATTGTAGCTCATTTTATGAGAAAGAGAGGTACTCCACCCTGCTCTGAACCAACGTTATACCCTGATCCCTATCCAGTTCTCCCACCTTGCCTTCTGCTTCCTCCATCAACTACTCCCATCATCCTACACTATTCCTCCTGGTCTGGACCTGCTTGTGAACCTTTCCTCAGACCCATCTACGCCAGATCAGCTGCACCCCTGCATACTGTTCTCAGGCCCCCTGTACCGGCGCTGACACCCCTGTGGCAGACCCTGACATAACTCAGCAAAACTGACACGTAAAAAGTTGAATCCAGTTGAAGAGTTGAATGATCAGACTGACAATCTTGAATAGTGTACAGCAATGCAGATAAAAAGACATTAGATTTGTCCAGCAGTGAGCACAGAATGGCTGCTATGTGACCAGGAAGTAACTAACAACAAGACACTAAGCAGAGGGGTGGAACTAACTGGACACAGCAAGCTAAGGATACCCAGCAGGGACAAAATAGCTATGAAATCAATAGCATGTAAGCAGCAAAGGCAGATTCAACACAAAACAGAAAAAATATACAATAAATCCTAAATCATGGGGCATAACACTCCCAGTCTGAAATCTTTAGATTTAAAAATTACCTAACACTATAACTTTAAATGTGCTCCTAGAAACTGAATGCGGACCTGAAAAACAAAGGTAAAGCATTCAATAATACAACATTACACTTTATAGTCAGTAAGTAAGTCAACAGTCTTGAAGGTAGGCCATAATTACAGATGGGAGGAGAAAACAAGTTAACCCATCTTCGTGCTGGAGAAGCCGCACTAGGCTAAAACTTCCAACACAATTGTAATCCAACTGGCTGTTTGTTGAAAGGCTTCTGCCGAGAGCAGAAACTCTTAACTGACCTTTTCCAGAAGGAGTATCAGTTCGGTGATTGGCTGGAAAAAACTATGTACCACACCTCCTTTAGTCCACTAGACCTTCACTTTTCAAATTCTTGCATCGTCACTGGGCATAACCTGAGTGATAAGACCCATTGGCAGGAGTTGGGAATCCACAAACTTCTGATCGGCTTTGTGCTGTTGTGTGACTGTGTATTTGTCCTTCTCTGTTTCAAAGATCTCTCCCTCCTGGTGCTTGGGTTTGCGCAGCCTCTTGTTCTTGAAGTAAGCATCAGTCAGGTGCTTTGAAACCTTGACACTAGCCTTATCCCTTTTCTTCCTTTCAATCTTTGTTTCTGGGCTTTGTACTTGCACTTGTAGAGGGTTTTCCTGGCAGAACTGGAACATTACCCGATTCCACGGACCAGCACTGGATTCCAGCTGGCATGAGGCCGGTTCATGTTCTTCAAAGCCTCAGTTTTCTTCTTCGAGGTGCGCTTTAAAGAGGCAAATCGAGAAGCTGCTTGCTGGTGATTGTGTAGCGCTCACTCCCGGAGGAGCCGCTGAATTTAAACCTCGTGTCAGTCTCCTCGCACTAGGGAATAAATATACACCAGCACTGTTGTGGATTTATAAGTTATATAGTTTACTGGGCTCAAATAAACTGGCATATATAAGGCACCACGGTATACATATATATTTACAGGAATTCGTAATGCGAGAAATGCGCAGCGGAAAAGAAAAAGGAATTTTAACCCCTTCGTTGCTGGAGTGTGAGTCCCATACAGGTTGTGTCCCAAGAAGGTGTGCGTGTATGCGTGTGTTGGTACCCGGGTACTAGATTCAACTGGCCAGTGAATGATTTCAATGTGTCTTCGACTAGTCACGTTGGGGCCCTGTAGATTTAGACAAAATGCAGCATGCTTTATTATTTTACTGTGGCCGGGAAGGCCTCTCACCCATCAGCCAGATACTCTGCGCTCTGCTTGACCCAGGACGCCTTTCCGCTCGACTTGACTGGGACTCTGTGCCACCGGATCCGCTTGTCTTGCTTGTCCGTTTCTGCCACAAGATGCTCAGCTTACCGCCTGCACTCCCATTAGATCATCGCGGTCTCCTAACTCGGGGTCCTTCTGCAGCTCTGTATCTGTATAAACTTCTCACTGATGGATTACTAGGTCTCTGGCAAGTGATTTAAGCCGATCTTCAGCTCCGCAAGGCAGCACCTGCACTCCGGCCTGGTCACAATCGCTCCTTGTCTCACGTGCGTCTTGCTCTCTTCACCCCTTGGCGCGCACTCGCTCTCCTCTCCATGAGGTTGCAGATGTCTCTCGGTCCTCCCCCCCCACTTCCTGTCCCCACTTCCTGTCCCTGCCCCAAAGCATGCTGGAAAACATAGTCCGAAAGTGTCCAGTATTGGTTTACATTGCGTTCGTCTCCCCCTGGTGGCCAGAAATGAGTAATTACAGCGGCAGGATTTAAACCAGCACTACACTTGTTAGGTAGCTTTTCTCTTGGCGTACGAGAGGGTAAGGGTGCTACCCAGCTATTGGAATCATTCTGAGCGAATTCTTTATCCATCGTCTTCAGAAATTCCCTATCTTCTCTTGTCAGTGCCAGTTTGTTGTCATCGTTGGTAGAATTGAACACACTGGCTCCAAAGGTGTTATCCCAGGACTGAAAGGCATTTAATTTATCTTGGATGCCATTAGGGATGAGCTGTTCGGTTCGATGTGTTCGGAGTTCGATTCGAACATCGCCAGTTCGTATGTTCGCAAACTTCGAACATTTCCGCGTGTTCGTAGCATGTTCGTTCACAATGCACCACAATGGACCACAATGCACTTTTCTACTGGCCTGAACCTTGTAATTGGCTACAGCCTGCACCTGACCACAGTTTAGGCGCAAGACAGGTGCAAGACTATGCCAATCACGGCTCAGAGTCCTGATTGGGAACCTTTTGCCCAATCATGGGCTCACAGAGCTAAGTCCCACAGCACACTATATAAGGCTTCACACGGCCTTCAGCACGTGTTTTTTGAGAGGAGATTGTTGTGTTAGTGTGTGTTCTCACTGCCAGTCTGCCACCAACTATTTTGGGGGTCAGTCATTTCTACAAAATATCTGGGAATTGTTGTAATCTTTGTGTTCTCACAATATGCTATGCAGCTACTAGGTTGCCCTTCATCCAGCGTGCTTTCTGAAAAGACGTTCAGTGCCACCGGAGGTTTTGTCACAGACAAAAGAGTGCGTCTGTCCACCGACTCTGTTGACCGGCTGACATTTATAAAAATGAATCAGTCCTGGATCAGCAGCTATCAATCCCCTGATGTTGACGTAACGGAATAGATCGGGGATCTCTTCTGTATTCACAAAACCTCCACCACTGCACTCTTCCACAATACCTCAGAGGGGTTACGGTGTGAAGGCCCTAGCTGGCACCAAAGGCACAATATTTGGGTGCACTGACACTGACGCCTATATTACCAGATTTATATCATTTTAAGTTTTTTGGACCTCAGGGTCCAACCCTGCACTCTTCCACAATACCACAAAAGGGTTACGGTGTGAAGGCACTTGCTGCCACCAAAGGCACAATATTTGGGTGCACTGACACTGATGCCTATATTACCAGATTTATATCATTTAAATTTTTTGGACCTCAGGGTCCAACCCTGCACTTTTCCACAATACCACAGAGGGGTACGGTGTGACGGCACTGTTGCCGACGCTAAAGGCCCAATTTTAAAGCACCTATTGTTACTTTCATCCAAAGCCTGCATAGGTTTCACCATAATTTAGCCAAAAAATCACTAAACTTGTTCTGCGTGTCCTAAAATGTCTCCTCTTTTAATACAGACTGCCGCCCCAAGCAGTTGTTTATGAATAGATAAAAGGAAAACCATTTACCGTCATTTGAAATGTAATTTTTTGTTTTTAAATGTTTCTATACATCCTACAAATCCGCTACTTCACGGGCAGGTTATGGGGACCTCCTAGGCACGATATTTGAAGGAATTTTTCATTTTTATTTTTAACCCTTATTTCATGGAAAACTCACTGTTCCTTTAAAAACGTTTTTTTTAAAACTTTTTGTCCTTGTTTCCTGTCCCCCAGGGCACTACCTGGACCCCCATACACCTTTTATGGCAAATATCTTGCATATATGCCCTCTTGCAGGGCACTCTAAAAATTGAACTTTTGAGTCCCATTGACTTGCATTGAGTTCGGTTCGTGTTCGCGTTCGAACTCGTACTTTTCAAATTGTTCGAGTTCGAATGCGAACCGATCACGGGGGTGTTCGGCTCATCCCTAGTCGTCATGTTGCCATTCGTTGCTGTTCAATTTCTCCTTCACTCTGTACTGGTGTGGGCACGGTTCAAGATAGGTGTTGCGACCATTTGCAAAAGATGTGTGTTTTGAAGGAAGCAATCTTGGTAGGCACCTTCATTTCCCTTATACAAACAATGCCTATGATAACCCAACCTAGATCAAGGCGTTGAGCGAATGGAGCATCATGTGTACCATTAATTTGTTGCCATACCTTATGTACTCTGAGGATATCTCTGCCGAGGAGAATTAAGATATCTGCATTCTTGTCAAGGGCTGGTATTTCGTTAGCTATAGCCTTCAGATGAGGATGGTGTAGGGCAGCTTCTGGTGTAGGGATCTCTTGCTTGTTAGCTGGGATCTGGTTGCACTCGACCAGTGTGAGTAATTCCAGATTGCCCCCAAGAGAAGCTACTATGAATCCGCTGGCTCTTCTTCCAGAGACCTCTGTAATGCCACTACATGCACCTAAAGTATAAGGGTAAGAATCTACTTTTAAGTTGAAAAGATCAAACAGTTCCGTTCTTGCGAGGGACCGATTGCTCTGATCGTCCAGGATGGCGTATACTTTAGCAGACTTTCCTGGGTGATCCTTGTGATATACTGTTTGTTAACTAAGCATATTTTAGCACAAGACTTGTCGCAAAGATCTTCACCGCATACTGTAGTACAAGAAGAGGACACTATGGTAACTTACTGATCTGTAGTCTCCCGCCATGCATTAACACTGGAGGGGAGTCTGTTGACGTTGCAGGCATGTCCTGAGATGGATGTGGTGCCTGCACGTAATCCACACTATCGCATTCTATGCACTTGATAGGAAAGTTGCAGTCTTTGGCAAAGTGCTCAGTAGAAGCACAACATCTGAAACATACACCATATGTCTTTAGGCGCTCCTTGCGCTCTTGGAGTGGTTTCTTTCTGAAGCCGATGCATTTTTTGAGGGGATGTGGCTTCTTATGAATAGGGCAAAGGCGGTTAGGATTCTCAATCTTTTCACCTTGTTTGCACTCATCAGGAATAGAGGTAGGGGGGGGAAGGAAATTAGTCTTATTCACGGATACTGGACCCCTGCTGCCTCAGTGATTAAAGTGCAAGCTGTCGGACATCTGAGGAAGGAAGCCTGAAGCGTGGAACTCGTAGGAAAAACTGGGGTCGTTCTTTGTTTCTGCAATGTCTCTTATGAACTCACAAAGTAGGAGAAAGGTGGAAAGGAGATTTGGTTCACTCTTTTATACTTTGTCCCAAGTGCGGTCCATTTTTCCTGGATATTGTAGGCTTGCATCACAAATAGGTTGTGTGAAGCGAAGAGAAGCAAACATTTTGCAGGCTTGACTTCACTCCGCTCCGTCTCGCAGCGTGTCTACACTACGTTACGTTTGCTTCTCACCGCACTGGACAGGAATCCACTAACTAAATTAAAATGTACACACAAAACCGTTTTATTTTCACAAAGCTCCTGTTATATAGGCAAAAAAAGTTTCTACTGAATAATTACATCAAAAATTACTGTTAATTTAATAGGAATAGTATAAAAATATATAAAAAGGTAACCCCTGATCATATATATTATAGGGACACGGAGCGCCATGTATAGAGTAGGGATGCATTGATACCACACACAGACATATACGTATATATCAACACGCAGACCTATATATAAATATATCAACACGCAGATATATATATATATACACACCCACAGACCTCAGACCATATATACACATATGCACATGGGAGGGTGGCATGTGGACAATCTCAACTAAATGCACCCCCCCATTTGGTTGATCCCTCCAGAGGAAATGTTGAACCCGACAGAGAGAGAATATATATATTATTCTCTGCTCTATCGGGTTCAACATTTCTTCTGGATGGATCAACCAAATGGGGGGGGCAATTAGTTGCCAAAATGTGTGTGTAATACAAGTCTGGATATATATATTTATAAGAATATAGATATATATCTTATCTACTGTATATATATATATATATATATAATAGCTGCCCTTACCTTCCCCTATGAAATTTGCTAAAAATATACACACAAAAAAACAATCCACTGCCTGAGAGAACACATGCCACCCCCCTTTACCTGTCTGAATGTATCTAATATATATAATTAAATACATTCAGCCAGGTAGAGAAAGAAAAAAAAGGTTTTGTTTTATGTTCCCGGGGACATTTAAAAATGTCCCTTGATTTTATATTTTTTAGAAATGTGTCGCCTTACCTTAGCCTTGTGGTCAGTGGGGGCTCCCTTGATCCTGGTTGTGGGGAGGGTCTGCCGTGGCCGCAGGTGCAGTGGCTCCCTCCCTGCGCTGCCTGTCTCTGCCACATGCACCCGGGCGGCTAGCCAGCACAGTCGCAGCTCTGTCATCGCATGCTCCTCAAGGGGATCCTTGGGAGGCCCCTGCAGGCTGCCCTCTACAGTGCCTGATTAGGGGGCCGTGTCTGCCTGATGTTTTAGTAACAAGAACGTTTTATCCCATAGGCTTCAATGTTAAAAATTTTCTCGTTTTAATTCAATATCTAATAAACTGTTGCTTATAATATTCTGCAGTAAAGAGTCTCTTTATTTCAAGATTTTTTGTATTTTTGTAACTGTCGAACGGCTGATAATCAATGCAAACTCGAAACAGATGGAACCGAACAGCTCATCCCTAGTCTTGGTGACTTCACGGCAAGCCATGTATCTAGCAAACTCAGACATGTCTGATCTGTCTGACTTTGGGCAGGGGAACTAAGTTTGAAAGGCATTTGCAGTATTCTGGTTAAGTGACATAGGGTAGTATGTGGTTGCATCTGTATTTAGCCCTGGAGTCTGTTTAATGACCATAGACTCAGTCAGGCATGGTTTTATAACTGTATGGTTGCTAGGATTTTGATGAATTGCTGGAGGGTAGAATTGCATCTCAGAGTTAATGCATTGGGATTGCTGTTGCACTAAGGCATGTGAAGAACGCTCAAGGTCATTAGTAGAGTATTGTACGGACCTTGGATGCAGGGTACTGCTAAAGAGTCTTTTCCCTGTTTTGGAAGGTTGTCACAACTGTCAGGAACATTTGATATTATGAGAGATTCACTGTTTTGCTTTAGTACATAGTCTCTGGTGCGCTTAACGGAATCTTCCGTATCCACGTTGCATAAGCTGATGCTGTCTCTTTCACTTCCCCGGCAGCTTGTTCTAGGATCCTTAGTGTTGCTACGGTTGTGGCATGCTTACACTGTTTCTCTAGGGCTTCTATTTCTGCTCTTTTGCAAGCTTCTTCCGTTTCCATAGCTGCTTTCTTGTGAGCGGCGTCAATTTCCATTTCTGCTTTTATGCGAGCGGCGTCCATTTCCATTTCTGCTTTTCCGCGAGCGGCGTACATTTCCATTTCTACTTTTTGCTAGCGGTGTCCATTTCCATTTCTGCTTTTTTGCTAGCGACATCCATTTACATTTCGGCTATTCTTTTTGCAAAGGTCGCCTGTATCTTGGCAGTCTCTGCTTTCGCCCGGGCTTGGGTAAGCTGCAGACTAATTGATTAACTCTTTGAGTATTGTGAGGATTTTGACCTTGAGAGACGTGAGCTATTTGAATGCTTGCTAGATGCTGAAATGTGAGAAGCAGTCTATTGGAGCAAAGCAATTTTCTCTTCCGCCTTTACTCTGGCCTGATGTACTAAATTGTCTTTTTCTGAATTAAACATTTTAATTCATCTATTTCTTGTAAAGCCTGTTCAGAATTTATCTTCTCTAAATTAGAGACATAAATGTGACTGTGGGCAAGATATTGAGCATGAGCTGTAAAAAGCTGTCTAAGGCTAAGGTCAGACGAAAGCATTTTTAACATGCGTTTAACCACACGAAATCATGGCCGTGCTAGCAGCAAATGATGTCCAATGCCGGGTAACATACGAAGAACGGCCGCACGAAAGTTCGTCCGCGCAACGCAAGTGGCAAACGAACGCATTTTTTCTAGAATGTCAAACCGCTACTACTGACGTACAGAGTGCGCTGCGTCCGCATAGCGGCGTGTTTGCGTAATTGGGAGACGTCAGACGCTGCACACATCTGGCCAACATAACGTCCAGACGCAAAAAGGGTTTTATTGATGATCTGTACAAAATCACGGACAGAAATGCGCATCGTATGACCACTATCGCGTATTCAGTGAAGAAATACGTCCATTCGTTCGAACGCACTTTTTCACGGACAACGTGAAAAATGCGTTAGTCTGACCCTAGCCTTAAACCTTCTTTTAGTGAGGATGCATCACAAATAGGTTGTGTGATGGTGGAGACATAACTCATCACCTGTTCCCAAAGCCATGACATTTGCTGTGATTTCTCATAGTTTATGTCCATAAGTGTTTCAGTAATCTTCCATGTAGGTTTTGTATTGCGTTTGCTTCTGATTAGATTTATATTCATTACTTCCACATCTGAAACAAGTTGCATTTCCTGTGATGTTAGAGGGCTTCTTCTGTCTGCCATGCTTACACAGATGAGAAGAATAAGAAGAGAGCAGCAGAGTAGCTGTGGTTAACAAGCACTGTGTGGCAAATTTTTAGGCTGGGTCAGACCAGCGCACTTTTAACGTGCGTTCTGGCGCACTTAATCACGGCCGCACTAGCAGCAAATGACGGGCAATGACGGCCAATATACGAAGTACGGTCGCACAAAAGTCCGGCTGCGCAACGCAAGTGGAAAATGAACGCATTTTTTCGAGAACGCAGAACCACTAGTACAGATGTACAGAGTGCGCTGCGCCCGCTAGCGGTGTGTGTGTGTGTGTGATTTGGAGACGTCAGACCCTGCTCGTGTCCGGCCAACATAACGTTCAGACACCCAAAGTTTCCTGGTTTGGATCCGTAAAAAATCACGCACAAAAATGCGCATCGTATGACTTTTTTCGCATATTCCGTGAAAAAATACGTCAATGCATTCGGACGCACTTTTTTACGTTCGCGTGTAAAAATGCTTTCGTTTGACCCTAGCCTAACACAGGCCCACACGCTGCAGCTGTAGGCAAACTCTGTCTGTGGGATGCAGCAGTATCTGCTCTCTGGTTGCTGAAGGCTGTTTACTTGTGCTGCAAGCTGGTGTTATAGCCTTTCATTACTGGTTCACTGAAAGCTGCGTACGTCTGCTGCAGCTGCTGTTAACGACTTTTACTAACAGCAGTAATGCTGGACAGAAATTGTCTTTTTACTATTCTGCTTCCCTAAGCAAAGCTGTGAGACGTGGGTGCTTTAGACTAGCTACGTCTGTATTTGACCAGTACTCACACAATGAAGTTCAGCAGATAGCTTCAACTCAGCAAAACTGACACGCAGAAAGATGAATCCAGTTGAAGAGTTTAATGATCAGACTGACAACCTTGAATAGTGTATAGCAATGCAGATAAAAAGACATTAGATTTGTCCAGCAGTGAGCACAGAATGGCTGCTATGTGACCAGGAAGTAACTAACAACAAGACACTAAGCAGAGGGGTGGAACTAACTGGATTCAGCAAGCTATGGATGCCCAGCAGGGGCAAAATAGCTATGAAATCAATAGCATGTAAGCAGCAAAGGCAGATTCAACACAAAACAGAAAAAATATACAATAATTCCTAAATCATGGGGCATGACAGAGACAGCAAATTTACACTGTTATACAAGCTGTACACTCACTACTTTACATTGTAGCAAAGTGTCATTTCTTCAGTGTTGTCACATGAAAAGATATAATAAAATATTTACAAAAATGTGAGGGGTGTGCTGACACATATACAAAATACCAGGAAAATGCACTTAATTTGCATAGCAAGATGACGCCAGTCCTGGAGTTAACCCCTAGCTGCCAGCAATGGTGGAGATAGGGGGTTCCAATGAACCAACCATCTCCTGATCCATGGCAGCTAGGGGTTAATGTTTGATATCGTTGGATCGGCCAGAGCATGGCCTTTCCAACGATACCAAACTTGACCATGTAAAAAAAAAAATTTTTTTAAGTTATATTTTAAAAAAAATTATAAAAACAATTAAACAAGTTTTTTTTTGTTTGTTTTGTTAATGTAGCAATATTGTTCCCATTTCAATTATAATTTGAACAATGATGCTGCACTAACGATTTTTGTATGCGGTGCACTTGTTAAAAATAGCGAAATTTTCCCCAAAAAAAATGTAACGAGTCCCCATAACTAATTTTTTTAACAAGCGCACCCCATAGAAAATATAACTGCAAATGCTCGCATGTTAAAATGTGAAAGAAAACCACTTTACACATTGTAAATTATTGAAAATTCAAATTTTGTTGCATTTTATGTTATAATATACAGACAGGACATGACGTATACATATAATAATGACATATTATGAATCTGCCGAGTCTGCCGGAAAGAACAATATATAATATGTCTGGATCATATATTAAAATAAGGCTTCAAAACGCGGTTAAACCTGATGAGCTCAGTGGTTAATAGCAAAATCGTTAACAGATTTATTTAACCAATCCTTGTTAACGGGAGTCCATTTGTAAATGTGCCCATTTACAAAAAGGGTAGTAGGGAGGAATCGTGGAACTATAGGCCAGTTAGTCTTACGTCAGTAGTGGGGAAATTAATGGAAACCATGTTAAAGGAAAGGATTGTTGAACATCTAAAAACACATAGATTACAGGATCAGAAACAAGATGGGTTTTCCTCAGGGAGATCATGCCATACTAATCTTATTGACTTTTTTGATTGGGTAACAAAAATAATAGACAAAGGTGGTGCAGTAGACATTGCTGATTTAGATTTCAGTAAGGCTTTTGATACTGTTCCGCATAGAAGGCTTATCAATAAATTGCAATCTTTGAGCTTGGATTCCAATATTGTTGAATGGATTAGGCAGAGGCTGAGTGACAAGCAACAGAGGGTTGAGGTAAATGGAGTTTATTCGGCGCAAGGTCTTGTTACCAGTGGGGTACCTCAGGGGTCAGTACTTGGACCCATTCTCTTTAATATTTTTATTAGTGATATTGCAGAAGGTATTAATAGTAAAGTATGTATTTTTGCTGATGACACAAAGATTTGCAACAGGGTTGACGTTCCTGGAGGGATCAGCCAAATGACAAATGATTTAGGTAAACTAAAAAATTGGTCGGAGCTGTGGCAATTGAGTTTTAATGTGAATAAGTGCAAGATAATGCACCTGGGGCGTAAAAACCCAAGGGCTGAATTTAGAATATTTGATACAGTCCTAACCTCAACATCTGAGGAAAGGGATTTAGGGGTTATTATTGCAGAGGATCTAAGGGTAAGTAGTCAATGTAATAGAGCAGCAGGAAATGCTAGCAGAATGCTTGGTTGTGTAGGGAGAGGTATTAGCAGTAGGAAAAGGGAAGTGCTCATACCACTGTACAGAGCACTGGTGAGACCTCACTTGGAGTACTGTGTGCAGTACTGGAGACCGTATCTCCAGAAGGATATAGACACCTTAGAGAGAGTTCAGAGAAGGGCTACTAAAATGGTGTACGGCTTGAAGAAGAAATGTTACCAGGAAAGGCTTAATGATCTTAACATGTATAGCTTGGAAAAAAGACGAGACAGAGGAGATATGATAGAAACATTTAAATACGTAAAGGGAATCCACAAGGAAGAGGAAGGGAGTATATTTAAAAGGAAACAAAGTAGCAAAACAAGAGGACATAGTCTTAGATTAGAGGGGCAAAGGTTTAAAAGTAACATCAGGAAGCATTATTTTACTGAGAGGGTGGTGGATACATGGAACAGCCTTCCAGGAGAAGTGGTAGAGGCCAAAACAGTAATTGAATTTAAGCAAGCATGGGATAGGCATAAGGCTATCCTAAACAAAAGATGAATCCAGGTAAAGTATCCATGTAATTGGGCAGACTAGATGAGCCGAAAGGTTCTTATCTGCCGACATTTTCTATGTTTCTATGAGCGAAACCTGTGAAAATGAGCCCAGCACAGAGGCGTGAAATGCCTCAGCAGCGAAAGGGTTAAAGTCCCTTTTCAAAAAACTAATTTTTAAAACTGTAACTTTGGGTACATAGTCCACACACTATAGCTTTTATAATAACCTGAAGTTGTTTCCGTGAGTGTCTCTTTAACCCCTTCACTTACAAAATCGAGATATCTTGGGCTTCAATGGCACCATCTGGTGGTATGAAATTGAGATATCTCGATCTGCAGCGCAAAAGCAAATGAAATACGTTTGCTACAAATGAACTGTATCTGCTTTTGGGTTGCAAAAGGTGCTCCCAAAGTTTTAGGCCCGTGAGAATAATGCCCAAAAGTGCTAAAACTGTAAAATCAGCTGATTAATGCTCTGAAATATCAGGCTTTCAGCAGCAATTAGCAGCCAATGCAGGGGGAAAAAAATAGACCTGCAGCTCAAAACCTATATGTATATATATATATCTGGCAGTAGATGGTGCCATCTACTGGCCAAATAGATTGTTTACAGTAATAACTATGCATTACTGTATAAATAATTATCCCCTTAAGGACCCCCGATGTACATAGTACGTCCTGTGGAAAACGCCCCTTAAGGACCAAGGACATACTATGTACACCATGGTCCTTTATCCCCCCTCCCTCCCTATAGTCACCCCTCTGTCTGGGCTCCAATGCTGGAATGACTTCTCTGAAGTCTGCCCAGCGGTTTTATAGGCTCCAGCTGTTGCAATGACATCATCACAGTGAGCAATGATGTCATTTTCAGGCATCCCCCTGAGCCTGCAGGAGGAACCTGAAAGGGGAGTGGGGTCCTTTGGACACCGCTCCCTCCCAAACAGCTGAAGCTACAAAAGAAAAGGAAAGGTATCGCTGGAGAGCACAGAGTCTGCTCTTTTCAGCGGTACCTCTCTTTAACCGCTTAGGTGCCGGATCACGATTTGTTGTTGAATCGCGATTCGCACCCAGAAGTGGCTGACATCTTGGATGTCAGCCAAGTCTCCGGGTCACACCCCACCCACTGACATTGGTGCGGTGCTCTATGTGCAATGACGTCAGTTGGCCAGTTAATGCCCTAGCTGCCAAATGGAGCTAGGGGGATCATTTGGATCCCCGTATCTCCAAATCCGTGGCCTGATGATGGCCTTTCCAATGATACCAAAGATAGCTAGGTTTGGAGTAAAAGTAAATAAATAATAATAATAAATATAAGCGTTTTTTTTTAAAAAAAAACTGGTCTGGGGGTATAATAAGATAGGACTTCAACTGACATTTAAACATGATGAGCATAAAACGGTCAAAATTAGCACAGTGCACAGAGGTGAATGGCTCAGCAGTGAAGGGGTTAAAATGCAAAAACATGTAAAAATTGGGTATTTCTAATTTTAGGACAAAATTTCAAAACTATTTAGCTGGGGTCTTTTTTGGTGGTTGTAGATTTTGGGGATTAAATTTCGAAAAAGTGTGTTTTTTCTAATTTTTCATAGTGAATTATACTATATGATGAAAATAATGGTATCTTTAGAAATTCCATTTAATGGCGTGAAAAACGGTATATAATATGTGTAGATTCCATAAACGAGTAAGAGGAAAATTAGACCTAAACACAAACAGCGCAAAAACGTAAACACAGCAGTGGGCACTTTCGGACTGACAATCATAAAACCTTCGTTCTAAAGGGTTAAAAATAATTTTACAAAAAAATCACTGGTTTCTGACAATGTTTTTTTTTAAATCCCTTGGTAGTGAACAGGTTAATAGGGAAAAAGCAAAAGTCATATAAGTTCAATGGTTTGCACCTGAAATTATAGACAAAACTAACTAAAATTAAGATTTGTCTTTGTCTATTTTTAGCATAATCACAAATTCACATAAATTCACATTCACTAAACTCTGGATTGGCCCTGAAATTGCACTAAATGCTGAATTTCACCATTTAATGCAATTTCTGGGCATATTGTCTAATCCTAAACCCGTCAATTCATCAAGTACAGGAAAATTGACAGCAAAATATAATGGTCACAATTCACTGCAATTTGGCGGCGTACAGCGGCACCAATATTGTCCCATCAAAGTCTTCTACTCAGAGACTGCTGAATTGCACCGAAATTGAGGCAAATGCCCTGATTCTGGCGTTTCATTTTGACAGGTTTAAACAGACGAATTCAATAGGCTTCAGTGTAAAAAATATAATTTTTTTTGTAAGAGCTTTTATACTTTTAATTTTTAAAAGAGCTTTTTGTATTATTTCACAGATTTTTTTTAAAAATGTAAATTAATGTAAATAAATTTTTATTAATTTTTAAAGGACTTTCTTATTATTTAGACACAATTTTAATACTTTTTATTGTTTTAAACTCCTATTAGGAGTCTTTTTTTATCAGTTCGTCAGAACTCACAGATGCACTTTAAGCTCAGTCCGATGGTTATCGACGTAATTCAGCGGTTTTCGCCGACATTCGATAACTGCTTTGGCAGATCCATTTTTGGCAAAATACGGTAACCATAAATAAAATGGTGAATTCACCATATTTTCGTGACCTGGAATTGCCGAAGTGTGCCGAAATGAGGCAAAATCAATTGTCCACCAAATCAGAACGTCTAATAACCCCTGTACATGTTGTATATTTAAAAATATTCATACAATGTTCCTAATAAGCAGCAATGAAACAATATAATAGAAAAAAATCAGCTTCCAATAAAAATAATGATGGAACAAATTAAGCCCCCCTTTAAGGTAGATAAATAAGTTATTTGTGTACATGAAAATACATTTGAGAAATTACATGAAAAACACTCTTAACAAGACTTTCTTAACATATACTTTAAATGTCGCTATATCATGTAGTCTGTGAACTGTTGACACTTCCTCGGGTAGTGATACTGTATGAGCTTTGTTTGGGAGTATCCCTAAATGTTAATTTTCCTTCCTTTTTTCATGCTGTCAAAATGTATCACTGTGTTTAGAAAATGAGAAGTTCAGAACTCAGTGCCACAGAGCAAGGATCCTGTAACAGCTCTTCTCTGACAGTGGCTGGGCTGTCACATCACAAAAAGATATTTCTGTGTATCAAGGTGGGTTAGATGTGTTATAATGAGGGGAGAACATACACATGCTAATTTAACTATTCATGCGAGCGGGCCTTGTCTTCGTTAAGCAGACCCAGCTAGCAGCTGCAAACTGTCAGGCTCCTCTGGGCTGTACGCTTTTTGATTCCTATTTAAGTTTAGATTCTCTCACTGTCTGTCAGTGAACTCTCCTCTCCTAGGAGGTTGAAAGTTCTCCGCTGATTTGCTGCCTTTTGACATAACTAAATGTCAGAAGAGATTTAACCCCTTTTGCTCCATGTTACCTTACAGTTCTGTATAACAGCAAAACAGAATTGCTTAATGCATGAAAATTTTGATATCACAGTACTGGACAAGAATAGATGGGGGTTATTCTGATCCTCATGTAACTTGTACGCACTTGATGCAGTAATAATTCAATTTATTAATATTTGTCATATGTCATAATAACGAAACATAACAACTGGAAACTACTGTCTGCTCCCTATTTAAATATTAGTTTTAATAGTATATTTTTTATGTTAATTATAAAGTAATCCTTATTAATACTATGATATTTTTATTATTAAAAAAAAACTGGGGCCCAATTACAACTGAGTCATTAAGGTAAAAACTCGAACTATTATACATAACGGCTCTCACCGTTAGTTTACTGACTCTAAGGCTGGGGTCAGATGAATGCAGTGCGAATGTGCGTTTAGCCGCACTTTATGACGGCCGAGGTAGCAGCAAATGACGTCCAACGCAGGCCCACACACGAAGTACGGCCGCACGAAAGTTCGGGCGCGCAACGCAAGCGACAAACGAACGCATTTTTGCGAGAACATCGAACCGCTAGTACTAACATACAGAGTGCGCTGCATCTGCTGCGTCCACATAGCGGTGTGTGTGCGTGATTAGGAGACGTCAGACGCTGCTCATGTCCGGCCAACATAACGTCCAGACACCCAAAGTTTCCTGGTTTGGATCCGTAAAAAATACGGCCGAAATTGCACATCTTATGACCCCTATCGCGTCTTCCGTGAAAAAATGCGTTCGGACGCATCAACGCACTTTTTGACAGTAGACGTGAAAAATGCGTTCGTCTGACCCTAGCCTAAGTGTTATTCCAACTGAGTTACAAGCTTTGCTTGCAGCTTGGAATTTGCAGCACCCTATAATATATTAACAGCTATACGATGAATTGCTGTAATACAATATATCTTTGTGTATATATTTATTGATAGATATAGGTTATTACAGTTAGAGATTTAGTTAGCGTTAGGTGTTCCTGTGCGAATTGGAGATGTTTTATCTTGTTAACTGCAGACAGCAAAGGTTTTCGAACAGGCCTTCGGCTTCCATATCCCATATGATGCAGTGTACGGTGACCAGTGCTTTCAGAGATCATTTGAGAGGATCCCTGATTAAGATCGGCAGTAATCTGATGCACTGTTACCATTCTGTTGTCTTGTACCAGCCTTGCCACTCTCCATTCTGCCCTAACATTGACTAGTCGTTGACGGGCACAATTCGCATGTTCAGACCCAGATTTTCGGCTGACAGTCCAGTCTTTAAACACTTTGAGTTCTATTAACTGCTTTGCGCAAAAGCGCATGCGCAGTGCAATTTTTTTTGCGCGCAGAATTAAACATTAACGTGCGTAAATTAACGCTGGTATTAAAATCCGAGCGCAGTTTTTTCATCCGTCAAAAAGTAAAACACGTAAAAAAGACATGCAAAAATGCGCGCTCATTAACGCTGCGCGCAGAAATCGGTAGGCGGACTGTTTTTTTCACACGATTCAGCCAATCAGAACTAAGAACCACAATTGTCTCCCGTTAAGTTTTTCGCCTGTCAAAACCAATCTGAGTATATATGTTGCAGCAATAATAAAAACACGCACAACCTCTCAATATTATTGTTTGGGTATGTGTAGAATGTGTAACTATACTTTGCTGTACGGATCCAAACCGGGAAACTTTGGGTGTCTGGACGTTATGTTGGCCGGACATGAGCAGTGTCTGACGTCTCCTAGTGTCGCACACATGCCGCTAGCGGACGCAGCGCACTCTGTACGTCCGTACTAGAGGTTCTGCGTTCTCGAAAAAATGCGTTCAAATTCCACTTGCGTTGCACGGCCGGACTTTTGTGCAGCTGTACTTTGTATATTGGTCATCATTGCCCGTCATTTGCTGCTACTGCAGCCGCAATTAAGTGCGCCAGAACGCACGTTAAAAGTGCACTGGTCTGACCCCAGCCTAAGACATGCAAATGACGTCTGCAGTTTCCCATTTTTTTCCATCCTGGTTCTGCTTTCACACAGAACACTTCAATCAATGCCATGCCATACTAGATGGCTTTTTAAAGCATTCAGGGACTCCACTATATCGTAACAACCAGTGCTTCATCCAGTGTATGTATAGAATAGTAAACAGGACCAGCACTCCAAGGACAAGAAAATATCAGCATGTATTTTGTCAATGTCAGACTAACTTTCACCAGAGCCATTCGGCTCTTCAAAAAGCATGTAGTTCGCCAATTTTTGGCGAATGGCCAGCGAAATACGGTGCTGCTCGACGTCAGTGAAAGTCCCCATAGAGAAGCAATGGTTAATCTATTCATAGAACACTGTACAGAAGTAAAATGTCAGTGAAATGCCCCAATGTTTGGTGGTTTCATGCGTCAGGTTTAATCAGGCGAATCCAATAGGTTTCAATGTTAAAAATATTCATGTTTTTATTCAATATCTATTAAACTGTTTATTATTTTAAAGTGCAGCAATAAGTCTCTTTATTTATTTTTGTTTTAGGATTTTTAGGTACTTTGTTATTTTTTCTGCAATTTGTTTTTTTTTAATAGCAATTTTTCTTTTTTCTGTACAAAGAAAAAAAGCACTCTCCCACCGGCAGACATTTCTATTATTATTCATATTACCTTATATGTTTTGTCCAGTCGTCCATTTTTGTCCAGTCGTTTTTTTCCAAACAGCGTTTCAAATTTTTTACGTTTCAATTGGCTGGGCGGTTTTCTGCGGCTGGGCGGCACTGTTTAGCGGTTTGTCGACTGTCCGGCAGGTGTGCGGCGGGTGTCCGGCGGGTTGGCGGCGGCGGTCGGTAGGTTTGGGGCAGGTTGGTGGTGGCTTTCGGCAGCCGATTCGTCGCATTCAGGTATTCTGCGGTGAAAGTTGAATTCACAGCAGGGTCAGCGAATCGGACTCACTGAAGTGCGGCGAATCAGAGCGCAACCGAATTGTCGTGACGTTTCGGTGTTATCTGAATAACCCTGTAACTTCCATTAGGACATGTGTGAAAAATGCCATATTAAGAGTTAGTCTGTAACTGAAACACTGCGCTGACATTGACAAAATAAATCCTACATGCTGATATTTTCATGCCTTTGGAATGCTGGTTCTGTTTACTATTCTATACATACACTGGATGAAGCACTGGGTGTCACAATATAGTGGAGTCCCCGAGTGCAAGATCTGTTATATGTACATACAGACACACCACCAAAGGGCAGCACTCAGCTAAAACATGTATATCTATAATGGTGCTGCTGAAACCAATAGGCATGGCATACACATATAGTGAGGGGAAAAAAATGTTTGATCCCCTGCTGATTTTGTACGTTTTCCCACTGACAAAAAAATGATCAGTCTATAATTTTAATGGTAGGTTCATTTTCAAAGTGGGAGACTATGGAGCCCCGCTGGTGTCTGGAAGAGAAAAAAAAAATTGAGCGTGGCCACAATTTATCAGGTTGTGGGGATGATCTTCTAAATTGTTCCCAGGCGTTAATTATTTTTTCCTTCGGCATGTGCATAAATTACCCTATCCGTACGACAGCCCTCCTCCCTGAGCCGCTCATCTCAGCCAGAGCTGGAGCCGCTCACAGCTCTCCCTTGCCGGCTGCAGGTGATTGTTACGATCCCTGAAAAACTCTGTGCCTTAGAATCTAAAGCTGGTGGCTTAGCTTGTTAATGTCCTTGTTTGGCATGCACAAGGTCCCAAGATCAATACCCTGCATGGTCATTAAGGTAAAAACTCGAACTATTATACATAACGGCTTTCACTGTTAGCTTACCGACTCTAAGGCTGGGGTCAGATGAACGCAGTGCGAATGTGCGTTTAGCCGCACTTTATGACGGCCGTGGTAGCAGCAAATGACGTCCAACGCAGGCCCACACACGAAGTGCGGCCGCACAACGCAAGCGGCAAACGAACGCATTTTTGCGAGAACATCGAACCACTAGTACTAACATACAGAGTGCGCTGCATCCGCTGCGTCCACATAGCGGTGTGTGTGCGTGATTAGGAGACGTCAGACGCTGCTCATGTCCGGCCAACATAACGTCCAGACACCCAAAGTTTCCTGGTTTGGATCCGTAAAAAATACAGCCGAAATTGCACATCGTATGACCCCTATCGTGTCTTCCGTGAAAAAATGCGTTCGGACGCATCAACGCACTTTTTGACAGTAGACGTGAAAAATGCGTTCGTCTGACCCTAGCCTAACGGTTATTCCAACCGAGTTACAAGCTTTGCTTGCAGCTTGGAATTTGCAGCACCCTATAATATATTAACAGCTATACGATGAATTGCTGTAATACAATATATCTTTGTGTATATATTTATTGATAGATATAGGTTATTACAGTTAGAGATTTAGTTAGCGTTAGGTGTTCCTGTGTGAATTGGAGATGTTTTAACTTGTTAACTGCAGACAGCAAAGGTGTTTGAACAGGCCTTCGGCTTCCATATCCCATATGATGCAGTGTACGGTGACCAGTGCTTTCAGAGATCATTTGAGAGGATCCCTGATTAAAATCGGCAGTAATCTGATGCACTGTTACCATTCTGTTGTCTTGTACCAGCCTTGCCACTCTCCATTCTGCCCTAACATTGACTAGTCGTTGACGGCCACAATTCGCATGTTCAGACCCAGATTTTCGTCTGACAGTCCAGTCTTTAAACACTTTGAGTTCTATTAACTGCTTCGCGCAAAAGCGAATGCGCAGCGCAATTTTTTTTGCGCGCAGCATTAAACGTTAACGTGTGTAAATTAACGCTGGTATTAAAATCCAAGCGCATTTTTTCATCCGTCAAAAAATAACACGCGTAAAAAAGACACGCAAAAATGCGCGCTCATTAATGCTGCACGCAGAAATCGGTAGGCGGACTGTTTTTCTCACACGATTCAGCCAATCAGAACTAAGAACCACAATTGTCTCCCGTTAAGTTTTGCGCCTGTCAAAACCAATCTGAGTATATATGTTGCAGCAATAATAAAAACACGCACAACCTCTCAATATTATTTTTTGGGTATGTGTAGAATGTGTAACTATACTTTGCTGTATTTTTTTTTTCGGGCTGCTGTATTTGGTTTCGGCCAGGACGTTCAGACTTGCCATTAACACCAGCTTTTCAAAGACCTAAAATTATGTGCGCAAATGTTGTCCATTAAAATTTGCGCATAGATTTTAATACCATCCACATACCAGCGTACAAACACATTTACGCTCACAATGTTAAGTATAGGACGCGCAACGTACATTACGCTCTTGCAGCGTTCATGCAGCTTCTCCCGCGGTAGAAGTTAACGCTCATTTTTTGTGCGGACATTTTTATATGACGTTCTGTGCAAAGGGTTTTTCCCCTTGCGTTAATGCGTTTTTGTGCGCGTATTAACGTTTGCGCAAAGAAGTTAATAGAGCCCTTTAACAACAGCTGCTCTTGAACATTTAACGAATTCTGCTGTTTTGCTAAAACTCGTTCCATGGCTCAAAGCGCCAACCATCTTCCCACGTTCAAAGGCTGTTAAATCGTGTTGTTTACACATATCTTCAGAAAAAAAATCTATTCTTCTGTTGTGGTATACAACCTGCTTAAAAGAGGCAGGTGGTCATGATAATCTGGCCACTCACTGTATCTAAACTATAAAACAATAAGGGCTGGCGTGTCTGTCGCCAAAACGCTACTGCGCATGCACGCGCAACCTGCGGCAGTTGGCTGCGGGCGCATCCAACGGCCGCGGCATGCGCACAGCCGGCGTGCGAGAGGGACAAAACAAATCCGATCCATTGGAGAGGCACACAGCACAGCGCCTCTCCAATGGATTGGATTTGTTTTCTGCATCTCCTCCTTGCCGGCCTGCATTGCCTCCGTGCCCGGCCTCCATCTCCTCCGCGCCCGGCCACCATCTCCTCCGTGCCCGGCCTGCCATATTACCAGTCTGCCATGCACAATACCAGTTCCCAGCCATATTACCAGTCTGCCATGCACAATACCAGTTCCCAGCCATATTACCAGTCTGCCGTGCAAAATACCAGTCTGCCATGCACAATACCAGTCTGCCATGCATATTACCAGTCTACCATGCACAATACCAGTTCCCAGCCATATTACCAGTCTGCCATGCACAATACCAGTCTGCCATGCATATTACCAGTCTGCCATGCACAATACCAGTCTGCCATGCATATTACCAGTCTGCCATACACAATACCAGTCTGCCATGCATATTACCAGTCTGCCATGCACAATACCAGTCTGCCATGCATATTACCAGTCTGCCATGCACAATACCAGTCTGCCATGCATATTACCAGTTCCCAGCCATATTACCAGTCTGCCATGCACAATTCCAGTCTGCCATGCATATTACCAGTCTGCCATGCACAATACCAGTCTGCCATGCATATTACCAGTCTGCCATGCACAATACCAGTTCCCAGCCATATTACCAGTCTGCCGTGAAAAATATCAGTCTGCCATGCACAATACCAGTCTGCCATGTATATTACCAGTCTACCATGCACAATACCAGTTCCCAGCCATATTACCAGTCTGCCATGCACAATACCAGTATGCCATGCATATTACCAGTCTGCCATGCACAATACCAGTCTGCCATGCATATTACCAGTCTGCCATACACAATACCAGTCTGCCATGCATATTACCAGTCTGACATGCACAATACCAGTCTGACATGCATATTACCAGTTCACAGCCATATTACCAGTCTGCCATGCACAATTCCAGTCTGCCATGCATATTACCAGTCTGCCATGCACAATACCAATTCCCAGCCATATTACCAGTCTGCCATGCACAAAACCAGTCTGCCAGCCATATTACCAGTTCGGCAGCCATATTACCAGTCTGCCATGCACAATACCAGTCTGCCATGCACAATACCAGTTCGCCAGCCATATTACCAGTCTGCCATGCACAATACCAGTCTGCTAGCCATTTTATCAGTTTGCCAGCCATATTACCAGTTCGCCAGCCATATTACCAGTCTGTCATGCAATATACCAGTCTGTCATGCACAATACCAGTCTGCCATGCACAATACCAGTTCCCAGCCATATTACCAGTCTGCCATGCACAATACCAGTCTGCCATGCACAATACCAGTTTGCCAACCATATTACCAGTCTGCCATGCACAATACCAGTCTGCCATGCACAATACCAGTTTGCCAACCATATTACCAGTCTGCCATGCACAATACCAGTCTGCCATGCATATTACCAGTCTGCCATGCACAATACCAGTCTGCCATGCATATTACCAGTCTGACATGCACAATACCAGTCTGACATGCATATTACCAGTTCACAGCCATATTACCAGTCTGCCATGCACAATTCCAGTCTGCCATGCATATTACCAGTCTGCCATGCACAATACCAATTCCCAGCCATATTACCAGTCTGCCATGCACAAAACCAGTCTGCCAGCCATATTACCAGTTCGGCAGCCATATTACCAGTCTGCCATGCACAATACCAGTCTGCCATGCACAATACCAGTTCGCCAGCCATATTACCAGTCTGCCATGCACAATACCAGTCTGCTAGCCATTTTATCAGTTTGCCAGCCATATTACCAGTTCGCCAGCCATATTACCAGTCTGTCATGCAATATACCAGTCTGTCATGCACAATACCAGTCTGCCATGCACAATACCAGTTCCCAGCCATATTACCAGTCTGCCATGCACAATACCAGTTTGCCAACCATATTACCAGTCTGCCATGCACAATACCAGTCTGCCAGCCACATTACCAGTTCGCCAGCCATATTACCAGTTCGCCAGCCATATTACCAGTCTGCCATGCACAATACCAGTCTGTCATGCACAATACCAGTCTGCCATGCACAATACCAGTTCCCAGCCATATTACCAGTCTGCCATGCACAATACCAGTCTGCCATGCACAATACCAGTTCGCCAGTCATATTACCAGTCTGCCATGCACAATACCAGTCTGGCAGCCATATTACCAGTTCGCCAGCCATATTACCAGTTCGCCAGCCATATTACCAGTCTGCCATGCACAATGCCAGTCTGTCAGCCATAATGCCAGTCTGCCATTCATAATACCAGTGTGCCTAAATACCAGCCTGCCATGCCATGCATACCACGTGCCATTTAATATACGCATAATGTATACGCTACAAAAAAAATGCCCGCCCAAGCCCAACACAATCTAAGGGGCCCCATGAGTTTACAATCTAAGGGGCCCCATGATTTTACAATCTAAGGGGCCCCATGAGCTTACCATCTAAGGGGCCCCACGAGCTTACAATCTAAGGGGTCCCATGAATTTACAATCTGAGGGGTCCCATGAGTTTTCAATCTGAGAGTCCGGTTCCCGTGAGCTTACAATCTAAGAGGGAAGAGGAACCTACTCTAATATATAAATTCCTTTGTAATGCGCTGTCAGCTGTGCACGCACCCATCACAGCTGCTCAGTCAGCCCTCCTGTTGCGGATGGGATGGCGATGGACGCGTTACAAACGTATTTATATAGAGAGATACTCTTGGATAGGACATTGAAAAAAAACTATGTGGACTTGAATTCTGACCTGGCGACAACAACAATAGACTGCCCTCTGGGCAGGCTTTCCACCTAGTATATATATAAAATAAAGTTTACAATTGTAGAAAACATTTACAGCAATTCAAAGAACTGCTTTCCCTCAGAGCTCATGTGCATATGCAGCAAGGAGCTCAGGGTAAGACATGCAAAAAAGGTCTCCAATTCCTCACCTTTTTTGCATCCAGGGCCTGTTTTAACAAAGAACCCTCTTTGCCAATGCAATACCATACTGGATGGCTTTTTAGCAAAGGTCAGGTTATGCAATGAGTCACAGCCACTCCTGTACAGCTGTTTTGGTCTTGGTATGCCGTCATCAGCAGGAGAAGGAGATAGACTGTAACTCATTGCTGGTTGATGCTTTACCTGGAGGGCAAAATAGTAAATTAATTATAATATATATAAATGTATATAGATTTTTATTGCAGAGGCCATTTACACATCACAGCAATGCAAAGAACTGCATCACAGAACTCATATGCTACATTCCCCATATGCAGCACAGAACTCTGAGTAAGACATGCAAATTAAGAAAAAATGGTCTAGATGAAAATACTTGTTCTTGGATAGAAAACTGGCTAAAAGATAGGGTACAGAGAGTGGTCATAAATGGTACATTTTCAAGATGGACACCAGTGGTAAGTGGTGTCCCTCAGGGGTCTGTTATAGGACCAATACTATTCAATTTATTTATAAATGACCTTGAGATAGGCATTGAAAGTCATGTATCAGTGTTTGCAGATGACACAAAGCTAGGAAAAGTAATACAATGTGAGCAGGATGTTACTTTGCTGCAGAGGGATTTAGATAGATTGGGGGACTGGGCACTTAAATGGCAGATGAAATTTAATCTAGATAAATGCAAAGTTATGCACTTTGGAGTGAAGAACACACAACCAATTTATACCCTAAATGGTGCGGAGTTAGGGAAATCCAAGCAGGAGAAGGATTTGGGAATAATCATAAACTTCAAACTATGTAACAATGTGCAATGTCAAACAGCAGCCGCCAAGGCCAGCAAAGTACTGGCATGCATTAAAAGGGGAGTTCACTCACGGGATGAAAACATAATTTTGCCTCTGTATAAATCAATGGTCAGGCCGCACCTTGAATATGCCGTGCAATTTTGGGCACCTGTCTTAAAAAAAGATATTATATCGCTAGAAAAAGTGCAGAGACGGGCAACTAAATTAATAAGGGGGATGGAAGGGTTAAGTTATGAGGAAAGACTAACAAGCTTAAACCTGTTTAGTTTAGAGAAAAGGCGCCTTAGAGGGGATCTGATAACCTTATATAAATATATACGGGGCCATTATCAACCATTGTCTGATAACCTATTCATTAACAGGACTATACATAGGACAAGGGGTCATCCATTTAGACTGGAAGAAAGAAAATTTAGCTTAAAGCATAGGAAGGGTTATTTTACGGTGAGAACTATAAAGCTGTGGAATTCTCTGCCTGTTGAGGTGGTTGGGTCAGAGTCTGTACAGACTTTTAAAAAACGACTGGATGACTTCCTGCAGACACAGAATATTAAGGGTTATAATATTTAATATGTGGGTAAAAGCTTCTTGATCCAAGGAGAAATCTGACTGCCATTCTGGGGTCAAGAAGGAATTTTTTCCCAGTATGTTGCATATTGGCGAGCGCTTCAGACTGGGTTTTTTGCCTTCTTTTGGATCAAAAGCAGTAGGTTATGTGGGAGAGGCTGAACCCGATGGACGCATGTCTTTTTTCAGCCTATATAACTATGTAACTATGTAACTATGTAAAATGACGTCTGCAGTTTCCCATCTTTTTGCATCCTGGGTCTGCTTTCACACAGAACCCTTCAATCAATGCCATGCCATACTAGATGGCTTTTTAAAGCATTCAGGGACTCCACTATATCGTAACAACCAGTGCTTCATCCAGTGTATGTATAGAATAGTAAACAGGACCAGCACTCCAAGGACAAGAAAATATCAGCATGTATTTTGTCAATGTCAGACTAACTTCACCAGAGCCATTCGGCTCTTCACAAAGCATGCAGCAATAAGTCTCTTTATTTATTTTTGTTTTAGGATTTTTAGGTACTTTGTTATTTTTTCTGCAATTAGATTTTTTTTAATAGCAATTTTTCTTTTTTCTGTACAAAGAAAAAAAGCACTCTCCCACCGGCAGACATTTCTATTATTATTCATATTACCTTATATGTTTTGTCCAGTCGTCCATTTTTGTCCAGTCGTTTTTTTCCAAACAGCGTTTAAAATTTTTTACGTTTCAATTGGCTGGGCGGTTTTCTGCGGCTGGGCGGCACTGTGTTTAGCGGTTTGTCGACTGTCCGGCAGGTTTGCGGCGGGTGTCCGGCGGGTTGGCGGCGGCGGTCGGTAGGTTTGGGGCAGGTTGGTGGTGACTTTCGGCAGCCGATTCGTCGCATTCAGGTATTCTGCGGTGAAAGTTGAATTCACAGCAGGGTCAGCGAATCGGACTCACCGAAGTGCGGCGAATCAGAGCGCAATCGAATTGTCGGTGACATTTCGGTGTTCTCTGAATAACCCTGTAACTTCCATTAGGACATGTGTGAAAAATGTCATAATTCGAGTTAGTCTGTAACTGAAACACTGCGCTGACATTGACAAAATAAATCCTACATGCTGATATTTTCATGCCTTTGGAATGCTGGTTCTGTTTACTATTCTATACATACACTGGATGAAGCACTGGGTGTCACAATATAGTGAAGTCCCCGAGTGCAAGATCTGTTATATGTACATACAGACACACCACCAAAGGGCAGCACTCAGCTAAAACATGTATATCTATAATGGTGCTGCTGAAACCAATAGGCATGGTATACACATATAGTGAGGGGAAAAATTTTTTTGATCCCCTGATGATTTTGTACGTTTTCCCACTGACAAAAAAATGATCAGTCTATAATTTTAATGGTAGGTTCATTTTAACAGTGGGAGACTATGGAGCCCCGCTGGTGTCTGGAAGAGAAAAAAAAATTAGAGCGTGGCCACAATTTATCAGGTTGTGGGGATGATCTTCTAAATTGTTCCCAGGCGTTAATTATCTTTTCCTTCTGCATGTGCATAAATTGCCCGATCCGTACGACAGCCCTCCTCCCCGAGCCGCTCATCTCAGCCAGAGCTGGAGCCGCTCACAGCTCTCCCTGGCCGGCTGCATTTGAGTGTTAAGATCCCTGAAAAACTCTGTGCCTTAGAATCTAAAGTTGGTGGCTTAGTTTGTTAATGTCCTTGTTTGGCATGCACAAGGTCCCAGGATCGATACACTGCATGGCCATAGTATTTTTTTTTTGTATATATATATATACTTCTTCTGCGTGTGCCTTAATGCATATTTATAATGCTGCTATTATAAGAAGATTGTATTATAAATAATAGTAGCATTATAATAATTTTAGGATTATTAAGTAAATAAAATAAAATTTTGTTTTAAAAAAAAGGTGTTCTTACTTATTAAGCGTAATATTATTATAATGCTACTATTATTTATAATACAATCTTCTTATAATAGCAGCATTACAAATATATATAAAGGCACAGGGAGAAGTACACTAAAATAAAAATTACTACGCCCATGCAGGGTATCAATCTTGAGACCTCATGCATGCCAAACAGGGACATTAACAAGCTGAGCCACCAGCTCATGATATGGAAAGGGATCTTTCAGGGGTCTTAACACTCACCTGCAGCCGTCCAGGGAGAGGTATGAGCGGCTGCAGCTCTGGCTGAGGTGGGAGGCTCGGGGAGGCTCGCCTGTCTGTCTTTAGCGTGCGCACGGATGAGGTAATTTGTGCGCATGCAGAAGGAGAAAAAAAATTAATTCGTGGGAACGATTCAGCAGATTGTCCCCACGACCTGATAAATTGTTGCCACGCTTTAATTTATTTTTCTCTTCCTGACACCAGCGGGGCTCCATAAGAGACAGATTAACAACAACAAAAAAATCCAGAAAAACACATTTCAAGAAAGTTATATATTGATTTACATTTTAATGAGTGAAATAAGTATTTGATCCCATATGAATAAGCAAGACTTGTGATTCCAAACTCTCCACAAGACCAAAGAGCCCTCCAAGAACGTCAAGGACAAGATTGTAGACCTACACAAGACTGGAATGAGCTACAAGACCATCCCAAGAAGCTTGGTGAGAAGTAGTGATGAGCCGCACACCCCCGTGTTCGGTTCGCATTCGAACTCAAACAATTTCAAAAGTTCGAGTTCGAACACGAACACGAACCGAACTCAATGCAAGTCAATGGGACTTGAAAGTTTGATTTTTAGAGTGCCCTCCAAGAGGACATATATGCAAGATATTTGCCATAAAAGGTGTATGGGGGTCCGGAAAGTGCCCTGGGGGACAGGAAACAAGGACAAAAAATATAAAAAAGTTTTTAAAGGACCAGTGAGTTATCCATGAAATAAACCAAAAATTCCTTAACATATCGTGCCTAGGAGGTCCCCATAACCTTCCCCGATTGCGGGAGATTTGTAGGATGTATAGAAACATTTAAAAACAAAAAAATGACATTTCAAATGACGGTAAATGGTTTTCCTTTAATCTATTCATAAACAACTGCTTGGGGCGGCAGTATGTATGAAAAGAGGAGACATTTTAGGACACCCAGAACAAGTTTAGTGATTTTTTGGCTAAATTATGGGGAAACTTATGCAGGCTTTGGATGAAAGTAACAATAGGTGCTTTAAAATTGGGCCTTTAGTGTCGGCAACAGTGCAACCCCTCTGTGGTATTGTGGAAGAGTGCAGGGTTGGACCCTAATGTCCATTATTAAAATGATATGAATCTGGTATAGGCATCAGTGGCAGTGCACCCAAATATTGTGCCTTTGGTGGCAGCAAGTGCCTTCACACCGTAAGTAACCCCTCTGTGGTATTGTGGAAGAGTGCAGGGTTGGACCCTGCGGTCCAATATTAAAATGATATGAATCTGGTAATATAGGCGTCAGTGCACCCAAATATTGTGCCTTCGGTGGCAGCAAGTGCCTTCACACTGTAAGTAACCCCTCTGTGGTATTGTGGAAGAGTGCAGGGTTGGACCCTGCGGTCCAATATTAAAATGATATGAATCTAGTAATATAGGCGTCAGTGCACCCACATATTGTGCCTTTGGTGGCAGCAAGTGCCTTCACACCGTAAGTAACCCCTCTGTGGTATTGTGGAAGAGTGCAGTGGTGGAGGTTTTGGGAATGCACAAGAGATTCCTGATCTATTCAGTTACGTCAGCATCAGGGGATTGATAGCTGCTGATCCAGGACTGATTCATTTTTATAAATGTCAGCCGGTCTACAGAGTCGGTGGACAGGCACACTCTTTTGTCGGTGACAAAACCTCCAGCGGCCCTAAACGTCTTTTCAGAAAGCATGTTGGATGAAGGGCAACCTAGTAGCTGCATAGCATATTGGCTAAGTTCTGGCCAGTGATCCAATCTCAACACCCAGTAAGCCAGTGGATCATCTGCTGTAAAGGTATCCAGGACTGCCCTTGCCCCTAGGTAGTCCTGCACCATATGGTGAAGATACTGGAAATGGGTGCCTACATTTGACGTCCCTGGGCGTCGTGGACTAAAAAGTTTTAAAAAGGCATCAGTCAAGTTGCCCCGGCCTTCACCGCTTTTCCTCTGATCATCCGCAGCCTCAGAAGCACCCGTGTCATCACTTGGTAACCTACCAGTGCCTGGAAAGGTGTGACACAAGTGTCGCTTTAGAGCGTCCTCAAGTTGTTTCATCCTGTGCTCCCTCTGTGCAGGCAGGATGAGCTCTTCAACTTTACCCTTGTATTGTGGATCAAGAAGGCTTGCCAACCAGTAATGATCCCTCTCCTTGATAGCACGAATCCTGTGGTCTTTTACCAGGCTTTGCAGGATAAGGGAGCCCATGCAGCGTAGGTTGGAGGTGGCAGTCTTCCTGGTCAATGAGGATGACCCCATTGTGCACTTCCTCCTCCCAGCCACGTACTAGTCCTTGGGTTTCTGGGCACACAAAACCCTCCCTTGAGGAATCCCCACCTTCAATGCCCCTACTACATAAATATTCCTCCTACTCATCCTCCTCCTGTCTGATCTGAGGACCCGCAGGAATGCTGTCTGCGTAAAGACTGGGGCCTTGAGAGCTAGGGAAGGCCTCCTCTTCCTCCTGCTGCTCTGCCTCTAGTGCCACATCTATAATTCCCCACAGAGTGCGCTCGAGCAGGAACACTAAAGGAATTGTGTCACTGATGCATGCACTGTCCCTGCTCACCTTCCTCGTTGCCTCCTCAAATGGTGACAGTACAGTGCATGCATCCTTGATCATCAGCCACTGTGGGGGGAAAAAAAACAAGTTGACCTGAACCTATCCTTGTGCCATACTCACACAGGTACTCATTGATGGCCCTCTGCTGCTTGTGCAGACGCTGCAGCATTGCTAATGTTGAGTTCCACCTGGTGGGCATGTCACAGTTCAGACGGTTTGTGGGAAGGTGGAATTCTCTTTGAATTTCTGCCAGGCAAACACTTGCTGGGAATGACCATCTGAAGTGGCTGCAGACTTTTCTGGCCTGGCTGAGAAGCTGTGCCAGCCCTGGGTACCTGGTTAAGAAATGCTGTACCACCAGATTTAGGACGTGTGCTAGGCATGGTACATGCGTCAACTTACCCTGGCGTAGGGCGGAGAAAAGGTTGCTGCCATTATCACAGACGACCATTCCCAGCTCAAGCTGGCATGGTGTTAACCATCTCTGCACCTACCCCTGCAGAGCTGACAGAATTTCTGGCCCGGTGTGGCTCCTGTCTCCTAAACAAACCAGCTCAAGCACAGTATGGCATCTTTTTGCTTGTGCCATTGCGTAGCCCCTGCCACGCGTCGGTTTAACTGCCACTTCGACAGAGACAGAGAAGGAGGAGGAAGAGGTGGTGGACAGACCTCATATAAGCAGCTTTCTGGAGGCGTGGTGAATGAACAAGCTCTAGCACAGAGCCCCGTATTGGATCCCTCCCAGCTGCAATCAGAGTTACCCAGTGTGCCGTGAAGGAAATGTAACAGCCCTGTCCATGCTTGCTGGACCACGTGTCTAAAGTCATGTACACCTTTCTGCTGACTGCCTTTCCCAATGACTCCATAACATTGTGTTCCACGTGCTGGTATAGTGCTGGAATGGCCCTCCGTGAAAAGAAATGGCATTTTGGAACCTGCCACTGTGGTACAGCACATTCAGCAAATTCATGGAAGGAAGCAGAGTCCACCAGCTGGAAAGGCAGCAGCTGCAATGCGAGTAATTTTGCTAAGCTGGCATTTAGATGCTGTGCTTGGGGATGGTTGGGACTATATTTTTTCTTACCCTACAGCACCTGGGGCATCGTAATCTGACTGCGTAAATCTTCAGCTGATGGGATGCTGTCACATTCTGAGGAAGGACCTGGTACACCCATTACTGTAGCATCATCCCTGTCAGTGGAGGTTGTAGGCAATGACATGGCAGGACATATAGTGGGGGTAGAGACAGATGAGGAGGAGGAGGACCTATGCAAAGTGTTGTGCCAACCGGATGCGTGGCAGGTGGTCATATGTCGCCTCAAGCATGTGGTACCCAAGCGTGGGATGTCTTTCCCAAGCTTGATCCTCATCTGACATAGATTACAAATAGCAACGGTGCAGTCTGCTGCACATTCCTTAAAGAACTCCCAGACAGCAGAGATCCTGGACGTGTGCTGCGAGACAACAGCACTCTGCACCTGAGCAGCTCTGACATCTTATGCCTTGGACTGGCTACGGTCGGTCATAGAGGACGTTGTGCCTCGTGTTTGCTGTACCTCCTCCTCCTCCTCACTTGACTCCTCTTTTCGATCAGGCACCCAGGTGTAGTCAGTGACCTCATCATCATTGTCATCACCCCCTATCTCCTCGTCATTGGAGCCAACTTGGCAGTGTGCTGCAGCTGCTGGGGCAACATGAGTGCCAGTGTGTCACTGGCACCCCCTTCCTCTAGGTTGATTATACTCCCTTCCTCAACCTCAGAGTTTGAATCAGAGCACTGAAGTTGCTGCGCATCCTCAAGCAGCATGTCACTGTCATTGTAGTCAAACAATTCAGCTGACTCCTCCGTGTGTGATAGTGAGGCTACGGCAGGAGTAGCTGTGGACATGGAGGCTGAATTAGATGTTTTGGCAGCTGAGGTGGACTGTAAACTACTACAAGCCTTTCTGGCAGAGGACTCGGAGGACTCGGATGGCTTGGTTAGCCAATCCTGCAAATCCTCTGTATGTTGCTGCAGCATAAGACGGCCAGCACCAGTTAGAAAGGACTAGCGTGCCCCTGCAGAGGATGCACCACGTCCACGATGACCAGAGGCACAGCCTCCTGACACAGAGGCGGCTTGCCCTCTTATCTGTGTCTGGGTGCGTCTGCCTGTCCTTTTGGTCTTTCTGACATGTTGATTGATATATAGATTAAAGATATACAGAACTCTTCAATTCTGTTATAAAAAATTGGAGATATGCAGAACTCTGATTCAACTGTGTTATCTAGATTAAAGATTTCCAGAACTCTGGTATAACTCATTGAGACACCGTGATCGCTGGTAGCCAGTGACAAGACACAGATTCAAATTCCCAGAAACCACCTATAAATCAGTGAGACCCTCTTATGGGTGGCAGTGACAAGACACAGATTACAATTCCCAGAAACCACCTATAAATCAGTGAGACCCCCTGATAGGACCCTCTGATAGCTGGCAACAGTGACAAGACACAGATTACAATTCCCAGATATCTGCTAGAAGTATGTGGGACCCCCTGATAGCTGGCAGTGAGAAGACACAAATTACAATTCCCAGGAACCTCCTATAAATCAGTGAGACCCCATGATGGGTGGCAGTGACGAGACACAAATTACAATTCCCAGGAACCTCCTATAAATCATTGAGACCCCCTGATGGGTGGCAGTGACTAGACACAAATTACAATTCCCAGATATCTGATAGAAGTGAGACCCCCCCAATAGCTGCTGGCAGTGAGAACACACAGATTACAACAATTCCCAGATATTTTGTAGAAGTGAGACCCCCACAATAGCTGCTGGCAGTGAGAACACACAGATTACAACAATTCCCAGATATTTTGTATAAGTGAGACCCCCACAATAGCTGCTGGCAGTGAGAAACAAAGATTACAACAATTCCCAGATATCTTGTAGAAGTGAGACCCCCACAATAGCTGCTGGCAGTGAGAACACACAGATTACAACAATTCCCAGATATTTTGTATAAGTGAGACCCCCACAATAGCTGCTGGCAGTGAGAACACACAGATTACAACAATTCCCAGATATCTTGTAGAAGTGAGACCCCCCCCCCAAATAGCTGCTAGCACTGAGAACACAAAGATTACAACAATTCCCAGATATTTTGTAGAAATGAGACCCCCACAATAGCTGCTGGCAGTGAGAACACACAAATTACAACAACTCCCAGATATCTTGTAGAAGTGAGACCCCCACAATAGCTGGTGGCAGTGAGAACACACACTAACAGAACAATCTCCTCTCAAAAAACACGTGCTGGGGGCTGTGTGAAGCCTTATATAGTGTGCTGCGGGACTTAGCTCTGTGAGCCCATGATTGGGCAAAATTTGCCCAATCAGGACTCTGAGCCGTGATTGGCATATTCTTGCACCTGTCTTGCACCTGACCTGTGGTCAGGTGCAAGGCTGTAGCCAATTACAAGCTTCAGGCCAGTGGAACAGTGCATTGTGGTCCATTGTAGTGCATTGTGGGCGAACATGCGGCGAACACGTGGAAATGTTCGGCGTTCGCGAACAGCCTAACGGCTGATGTTCGATGCGAACTCCGAACAGATCGAACCGTACAGCTCATCCCTAGTGAGAAGGTGCAACAGTTGGTGTGATAATTAACAAATGGAAGACACACTAAATGTCATCGTCCACCCGGGGTACCTACTGAGGTACCTATATTGCACAGCCTGGTCCTAACAGCCTTTGTCCTGGAATGCTTTTGTATTGGGTTCCAATCCGGGGTTTACCTCACCCCAGTGCCATGTCCAGGCTCCTGGAGATCCAGCCTGGGTTTTACCGTCCAGCCTAGGAGTTCCAGCTGAGGCCCATCTATGATTTAACCTCCTTAAAAGGCAGAGAGACTGAGCCAGCAGTGGTTCTGCATTGTACTCCCTGACTGAGGTCATCTGGATGTGTGCAAACCTGCTCCACCTCATCCTGTGTATCCAGTATCCATCTGTCTACCCTGTTGTTCCTGGATACATCTCTGTCTGTGCAAGGGACTCTCAGCGATCTCCACCTGTGGATTACTGTTCATCTCCGTCTCTGACCTTTTGATCAAGGTGCCACTGTCCGCTGTCCAGACTTATCCTTGGTGGGCCCTGTCTGCAGTCTGGGACTGCATTGCCCACAATCCTCAGACTCTCCAGTCAAGAACTATATAATAAATATAAAAGAAACAGACTGAAACCAATGTGGCTTAGTAGGAAGGTAACTAAGGAAATGAAAAATAAAAAGAAGGCATTTAAAGCTTTTAAATTTGATAAATCTGAGGCATCCTATAAAGCATATAGGGCAGCCAATAAAGCATGTAAAAATGCGATTAGATGGGCTAAACTAGAAAATGAAATAGAAATAGCCAAAGAGAGCAAGACCAACCCTAAAAGATTCTTTAGGTAAATAAATTCTAAAAAACCCAAGAGTGAAAATGTAGGTTCACTAAAATC
This sequence comes from Leptobrachium leishanense, assembly GCA_009667805.1. NCBI lineage: Eukaryota > Metazoa > Chordata > Amphibia > Anura > Megophryidae > Leptobrachium > Leptobrachium leishanense. Next base: position 85,245,773 of record CM019072.1, on the reverse strand, counting down.
TGAGTCAGGGTTATTGTTAACTGAAGATCAGGATAAAGCAGAAATTTTAAATGATTATTTTTCTTCAGTATTTATCAAAGAGAAACCTATAACAGGAGACATGAAATTCATTAATAAAAACTTACTAATACAAAGTGACTGGTTGACTCAGGACAAGGTTTTGCAGAAATTAAACAATGTGAATAAAGCCCCAGGGCCAGATAGAATTCACCCGCGAGTACTGAGAGAGCTATGTGTTGAAATATGTAAACCTCTGTTCTTAATCTTTCAAGATTCTTTTCTTTCAGGAATAGTACCAGAGGATTGGAGAAAAGCTGACGTGGTCCCTATATATAAGAAAGGTTTAAAATTTGTGCCTGGGAATTATAGACCTGTGAGCTTAACATTTGTGGCTGGGAAAGTATTTGAGGGGTTACTAAGGGATAATATTCAGGAATTTATTGGGAGGTATAATGTAATTGGCAAAAATCAGCATGGTTTCATGAAACACAGATCATGTCAGACTAACCTAATTACGTTCTATGAGGAAGTAAGTAGAAGATCAGGGGGTGGCAGTGGATGTGATTTACTTAGATTTTGCCAAAGCTTTCGACACAGTTCCACACAAAAGGTTACTATTTAAATTGAGATCAGGGGGTGGCAGTGGATGTGATTTACTTAGATTTTGCCAAAGCTTTCGACACAGTTCCACACAAAAGGTTACTATTTAAATTGAGAAAAATTGGTCTAGATGAAAATACTTGTTCTTGGATAGAAAACTGGATAAAAGATAGGGTACAGAGTGTGGTCATAAATGGTACATTTTCAAGATGGACACCAGTGGTAAGCCGTGTCCCTCAGGGGTCTGTTATAGGACCAATACTATTCAATTTATTTATAAATGACCTTGAGATAGGCATTGAAAGTCATGTATCAGTGTTTGCAGATGACACAAAACTAGGAAAAGTAATACAATGTGAGCAGGATGTTACTTCGCTGCAGAGGGATTTAGATAAATTGGGGACTGGGCACTTAAATGGCAGATGAGATTTAATCTAGATAAATGCAAAATTATGCACTTTGGAGTGAAGAACACGCAAGTAATTTATACCCTAAATGGTACGGAGTTAGGGAAATCCAAGCAGGAGAAGGATTTGGGAATAATCATAGACTTCAAACTAAGTAACAATGTGCAATGTCAAACAGCAGCCGCCAAGGCCAGCAAAGTATTGGCATGCATTAAAAGGGGAGTTCACTCACGGGATGAAAACATAATTTTGCCTCTGTATAAATCAATGGTCAGGCTCACCTTGAATATGCCGTGCAATTTTGGGCACCGGTCTTAAAAAAAGATATTATAGCGTTAGAAAAAGTGCAGAGATGGGCAACTAAATTAATAAGGGGAATGGAAGGGTTAAGTTATGAGGAAAGACTAACAAGCTTAATTTAAACCTGTTTAGTTTAGAGAAACGGCGCCTTAGAGGGGATCTGATAACCTTATATAAATATATACGGGGCCATTATCAACCATTGTCTGATAACCTATTCATTAACAGGTCTATACATAGGACAAGGGGTCATCCATTTAGACTGGAGGAAAGAAAATTTAGCTTAAAGCATAGGAAGGGTTATTTTACGGTGAGAACCATAAAGCTGATGAATTCTCTGCCTGTTGAGGTGGTTGGGTCAGAGTCTGTACAGACTTTTAGAAAACGACTGGATGACTTCCTGCAGACACAGAATATTAAGGGTTATAATATTTAATATGTGGGTAAAAGCTTCTTGATCCAAGGAGAAATCTGACTGCCATTCTGGGGTCAAGAAGGAATTTTTTCCCGGTATGTTGCATATTTCAGACTGGGTTTTTTGCCTTCTTTTGGATCAACAGCAGTAGGTTATGTGGGAGAGGCTGAACCTGATGGACGCATGTCTTTTTTCAGCCTATGTAACTATGTAACTATGTAACTATGTAACTCTCCCTGGACTTTATATAATTCCTTTGTTCTTTCAAGTGCCTGCAGTTAAGGCCCATTTATGTTTCATTAAAGAATCTTCATTGCGTGATTCCTTTCTGGCCTCCCCTCTGTGTCGCCGCCTGCTGGGCTCATACTAGAACCGCACACGCCACGTGACACTAAATAACTGTAATTTTCCCTTGTTCTGGGGCTCCATGCAAGATCTCAGCTCGTGGAGTTTCAATAATCATGAGATCGTTGAGGGATCAGCCCAGAACTACATGGGAGGATCTTGTCAATGCTCTCGAGGCACCTGGGACCCTAGTCACCAAGAAAACAATTGGTAACACACTACGCTGTGAAGGACTGAAATCCTGCAGCACCCGCAAGGTCCCCCAGTTAAGAAAGCACATGCACAGGCTCGTTTGAAGCTTGCCAATGAACATCTGAATAATTCAGAGGAAAACTGGGTGAAAGTTTTATGGTCAGATGAGACAAAAATTGCAAAATAGAGTGGGACATAATGCCTCCTCCTGATATATGTGCAAACCTGGAGGCCAACTACAAGAATCGTCTGACCTCTGTGATTGCAAACAAGGGTTTTGCCACCAAGTACTAGGTCATGCTTTACGAAGGGGTCAAATGATTAATTCACTCATTAAAATGCAAATCAATTTATAACTTTTTGAAATGTGTTTTTCTGATGTTTTTGTTGCTATTCTGTCTCTCACTGTTAAAATAAACCTACCATTAAAATTATAGACTGATCATTTCTTGCTCAGTGAGCAAACATTCAAAATCAGCTGGGAATCAAATAATATTTCCCTCACTGTAACACCTAACCATACATTGTGCTAGTACTATTTCTATAGTTGTAAACATCCAATGAGGTTAGGCTTCCTTAGACAGTGTCCACAACAGAATAAGAAAATGATTAAAAAAACAGAAAAAAATCTAGGGAACCTACCTAATGGAGTACATTGATGCTGCTGGAGTGTACAGGAGCATTTTGGTGAGATAATGTGATTAGCGAGAGAGAACTCTCGTTAGCCACTAAAGTTTGCATTATGATAAACTTTGGGAAAGTGCACAAATCTATATACACTATACTGCCAAAAGTATTCGCTCACTTGCCTTGACTCGCATATGAAGTTAAGTGACATCCCATTCCTAATCCATAGGGTTCAATATGACGTCGGTCCACCCTTTGCAGTTATAATAGCATCAACTGTTCTGGGAAGGCTGTCCACAAGGTTTAGGAGTGTGTTTATGGGAATTTTTGACCATTCTTCCAGAAGCGCATTTGTGAGGTCACATACTGATGTTGGACGAGAAGGCCTGGCTCTCAGTCTCCGCTCTAATTCATCCCAAAGGTGTTCTATTGGGTTGAGGTCAGGACTCTGTGCAGGCCAGTCAAGTTCATCCAAACCAGACTCTGTCATCCATGTCTTTATGGACCTTGCTTTGTGCACTGGTGCACAGTCATGTTGGAAGACGAAGGGGCCAGCTCCAAACTGTTCCCACAAAGTTGGGAGCATCTAATTGTCCAAAATGTCTTGGTATGCTGAAGCATTCAGAGTTCCTTTCACTGGAACAAAGGGGCCAAGCCCAGCTCCTGAAAAACAATCACACCAAACTCCCCTCCACCAAACTTTACACTTGGCACAATGCAGTCAGACAAGTACCGTTCTCCTGGCAATCGTCCATCAGATTGCCAAATGGAGAAGCGGGATTCGTCACTCCAGAGAACACGTCTCCACTGCTCTAGAGTCCAGTGGCGGCGTGCTTTACACCACTGCATCCAACGCTTTGCATTGCACTTGGTGATGTATAGCTTGGATGAAGGTACACTGTTTTTATGATGTAGGCACCCACTAGGGAAGGATTTTTAGAAACTCTGCCCCTAAGGGGGTGAAAAGGGGGTTGAATATTTTAAACAGGATACCTATAGCTCAAAAACAGAAGATGTTACAGACATGAAAATCTGTATTTAGATTCGTCTTGAGAAATAAAAAAAAATGCGTATTTTACCGTTTTTCAAAAATCCAAGTGGGGGGCGTCGAAAAAGGGGGTTGAATATTTTAAATATTTTAAACACGATACCTATATCTCGAAAACAGAAGATATTACAGGCCTGAAAATTGGTATTTAGATTCATCTTGAAAAATAAAAACACATGTATTTTACCATTTTCTGAAAATAGCTTAGGGGGGTAAAAAAGGGGGGTTGAATACTTTTATCAGTATACCTATATTTCAAAAACTGAATATGTTATGGGTGTGAAACTTGGTATTTACAATCTTCGTGAAAAAAACCAAACCTGTGTTTTGCCATTTTCCACAAATCCAATTAAGGGGGGGAATGGGGTCTGAATACTTTTAGCAGTATACCTACAGTTGTGTTCAAAATTATTCAACCCCCACTGAAATTGAGTGTTTTGGCCAGTTTGACATTGATTTTGATCATTTAGTCATCTTGCTTACAATTAAATCAAAGAGGCACGTGTAGGTCAGACAAATATAACATAACATTTATAATGAAATAACCACAAATGTCTTTTCTATGCTCACATCATTATCAGTTTTGTTCAACCCCCAAGTGACATTCAATCTTAGTACTTAGTACAACATCCTTTTACAGTTATAACAGCTTTTAAACGTGAAGCATAGCTTGACACAAGTGTCTTGCAGTGATCTACGGGTATCTTCGCCCATTCGTCATGGGCAAAAGCCTCCAGTTCAGTCACATTCTTAGGCTTGCGCACTGCAACTGCTTTCTTTAAGTCCCACCAGAGGTTCTCAATCGGATTTAAGTCAGGTGACTGCGATGGCCACTCCAAAATGTTCCAGCCTTTAATCTGCAACCATGCTCTAGTGGACTTGGAGGTATGCTTGGGATCATTGTCCTGTTGAAAGGTCCAACGTCTCCCAAGCCTCAGGTTTGTGACGGACTGCATCACATTGTCATCCAATATCTCCTGGTACTGAAGAGAATTCATGGTACCTTGCACACGCTGAAGCTTCCCTGTACCTGCAGAAGCAAAAAAGCCCCAAAGTATGATTGACCCCCCGCCATGCTTCACAGTAGGCAAGGTGTTCTTTTCTTCATAGGCCTTGTTCTTCCTCCTCCAAACATAGCGTTGATCCATGGGCCCAAACAGTTCTAATTTTGTTTCATCAGGCCACAGAACACTATCCCAAAACTTCAGTGGTTTGTCCACATGACTTTTGGCATACTGCAGTCGACTCTTCTTATTCTTTGGAGACAGCAAGGGGGTGCGCCTGGGAGTTCTGGCATGGAGGCCTTCATTACGCAGTGTGCGCCGTATTGTCTAAGCTGAAACTTCAGTACCCACATCTGACAAATCTTTTCTCAGTTCCTCAGCAGTCACACGGGGACTTTTCTCCACTCTACGCTTCAGGTAGCGCACAGCAGTCGAAGTCAGCATCTTCTTTATGCCACGACCAGGTAGCGTTTCAACAGTGCCCTTTGCCTTGAATTTGTGAATGATGCTTCCTATGGTCTCTCTTGGTATGTTTAACATCTTTGCAATCTTCTTATAGCCATTGCCCTTCCTGTGAAGAGTAATTACCTCTTCTCTTGTCTTCCTGGACCATTCTCTTGACTTCACCATGTTTGTAACCACACCAGTAAATGTCTAGAAGGAGCTGAGTATCACAGTCATTTTAAAGCTGCCTAATTGGTGCTTATTATGCTTTATTGCTGCTCCGTGACATCCACAGGTGTTTTCAATACCTGATTGAAAACACTTGAATGAACCTCTGTTCTTCAGAGTGGTAGTCTTTAAGGGGTTGAATAATTGTGTCAATGAAGAATTCACAAAAGAAACATTTACTACTGTATTACAAAACCAATTGATGTCATTTTAGTTGCATATGGTTCTTTAAAAAGTCCTTGTAGGATTTCATTCTGAATACAATTACAAATGTACACTAAATTCCTTAAAACCCTTTACAGCATTGGGGGTTGAATAATTTTGAACACAACTGTATATTTCAAAAACCAAAGATGTTACAGACGTGAAATTTGGTATTTACTATGTTCTTCAAAAATAAAAAAAAGGTGTTTTACCATTTTCCAAAATCCACATGCGCCCGGTGCCTGCCGTTCAGCTGAATATTATGCAAAGAAGAAATTGGTGGTGGCACTCCAGGACTTTAAATGAACAAAGATTTTAATCCATAGAAGTCATAGAAGTCAACGTTTCAGCCCTGACCCAGGGCTTTCCTCAGGACATACATACAGTCAAAGAAAACATAAACATTTTATAGAGACTGACATACTCACCCCTCCCTTCAATTGGCGTTCTAACACACCCAGTGCGCATGCGCCAAGTTGCGATGCTGCGGAACGGCGTAGTAGACGTGTAACCCCGGCAACCAGGGACACAAAACTGATCCCACACACCACGGTGACTTTTAGAAGAAAAATGAAAGCAAATATAAACTTGGTGATCCTCAGTACTATCAAGAGCCACAGCAGATGTACCTTGTGAAAAGGAAACACAATCCCATTAAGTCTGCTGGATAATAAATTACAACTACCCCATAGACGAAGAGGCGAAAAGGCAATCCATCCCGCCGCGTAGACCCCCCCATATAGAACTCTGAACCGATCCCACAATTTCAAATGGACCTAGGGAGACATAGATATAAAGATCAAAACATGGAGAATGTCAATTTGTCATTCAACCCCTCAGGTTGAACCGTTCGTAAAAGATGTATCCAAAAAGTTTATTTTTGCAACAGCAAGCGGCCACGGTCCCCCCCTCTCCTGGGGATCGGGATATGGTCGACAGCCACTAACTTTTAAAGAAGCGGCCATCGCGATACGCTATGCGAATATTTGAGCGATGATTTCGAATTCGTTCACACAATTGTGTTTCGGTCTTGCCAATATAGGCTAGTCCACGTGGACATGTGATTTTATAAATTACGAAATCAGTCTTGCATGAAATGTTGAAATGAATCTTAAAGATTTTTCCGGTATGAGGGTGAGAAAACGTTTTTGAAGGCAACATATGTCCGCAGGTGACACAGCCTAGGCACCTCTTGGAGCCAACATTAGTAAATTGACCAGTTTCTTGAGAATAACTATGTACCGGATCCGTTCAGACCAGCAGGTCCTTAAGGTTTTTGCCCCTTCTATAGCAAAACATCGGTTTATGTTGGAAAACAACCGGTAGTGATGGATCTTGTTCCAAAATGTGCCAATTACATTTAACTGAAGCAGTCAGCTTCGAGGTTGCCGTATGGTATAGCATGGGGAACCTAAGGCGAGGTTGTAAATCCACGTGTCGCCCCAGACGAATTGACCTTCATTAAGGCCAAATCCAGGATTATAGTTGAATAACCATGGTTGAATAACCATGGGTTCTGAATTTCTCATACATACAAAGCATTTGTTTGTCGCGGTTCATCTGCTCAGAATTATTACTAGCCACCCTCAAAAATTGTGCATAAGGAAGAGATCACAGGACATGGTTGGGGTGTGCACTAGATGCATGCAACAATGTGTTTCGATCGGTAGGCTTTGAATAAAGAGAGTAATGTAGGCCATCATTTTTCAAATAGACCTCAGTGTCCAGAAACTGTACCCTAGTTGCATCCACCTGCATTGTTACTTCGACTGGAGTTCCAAGACTATTGATATAGCTTTCAAACTGTTTTGCCTCCTCCATTGTGCCCTGCCAAACGATAAATATATCGTCGATATATCGTACATATTCGATGATGTTGGACGAAAATCTGGACAAGATGTGTTGTTTCTCCCATGAGAACATATAGGCATTAGCATACATGGGTGCCATTGCTGCACCCATGGATGTCCTGGTGCACTGTAAAAACCAGTCATCCTCAAACCGAAAATAGTTGTTCTGAAGGGTCAACAGCAATAGCTCCAATACGAACTCAATACACGGTCCTGTGTACTTATCAGATTGACAGAGAAATTCCCTCATAGCTTCCACACCAGCCTCGTGAGGAATGATGGTATAGAGGCTTTTAACATCCATGGTCATCAGGACAGCTTTATCCAAGTCGCCTTTAGCCATTGATAACCTGTGGAGAAATGCCGGTGTATCCTTAACACATTTGTGAATGTCAAGCACCGGTGCCTTAAACAAAAATCTAACCACTTAGCAATAGGTTCTAAAATGCCCCCCATTGCAAATACAATGGGACGCATATATATCGCGTATATCTATATATACATCTATATCTATATATATAAATGCGAAACCGTTTAGCCTAGGAATGTGAAATTTTGAAGGTACATTGTATTTATGACGTAGACACCCACTAAGAGAGGATTTTTGAAAACTCTGTCCCTCGGGGTGAAAAAGGGGTTGAATATTTTAAACATCTATAACACAAAAACAAGATGTTACAGAAGTGAAAATCGGTATTTAGATTCGTCTTGAAAAACAAACAAACACGTATTTTACCATTTTTCAAAGATCCAAGTGGGGGGTGAAAAAGGGGGGGTGAATACTTTTCAACAGGATACCTATTTCTCAAAAACAGAAGATGTTACAGACGTGAAAATTGATATTTAGATTTGTCTTGAGAAATAAAAAAACTTGTAGTTTACCATTTTCCAAAAATCCAGTGGGGGAGGCAAAAAGGGGGGTTAATTACTTTTTCACTATACCTATATTTCAAAAACCAATGATGTTACAGGTGTGAAATTTGGTATTTACAATTTTCGCGCAAAAAAACTAACGTGTTGTCACGGAACGGACATGAGAGCTCTTTTCAGCGAGCCACAGGACTAAAGACTGAACCCTTTTTAAAGACCATTTTTCCTGTTTTTGTTTTGGTTTTGCGTGTGAGCCTATGGACCTCTTATTTTATTGCTAGATGTGGTTGTATTGGTGTAATATAATAAAAATGTACCCTGTATGATGTGACTGTAAAAGTATGAAAGAAACCGTTTGTATGTGTTTTTCCCCGTCGCCATTTTGCTCATCCCAGCATGGTTTCACAGACCAAAGGATCTCATGCCCCAAGATGGAGGGTGCAGCGGGCCAGAGGATTGGAGGCTTTTCCAAGACCTCATCTGCCTAATCCCCTGGACAATGGGGGAGCCTGAAAGGGCAAGATAGGGAACAGGAGGCTGGGAAAGGAGCAAATCAGTGCTGGTTGTGTGGGTGGGGGAGTTGGTAATCTGTTTGTGTGAAGTTGTATAAATGACCCTGTTGAAACCCATAAAGTTGAGTTTACTGTTTTAAAGCATACAGCCACGTCTGGTGTCTTCATTTCAGAGCTACAATCACTATTGCAAGAGACACTCAGCGGTCTCCTGCATCACCACTCAACCCAGGAACGGGATCCCCAAGGCAACACCGCACCATCTCTCCAGACGCCGGACCAACGCCATTTCATCCTCCAGGTCGCTCGAGACGCCGAGTGCCGTGCCACTCGGTAGTCGGGCCAGACGCCATCAAAGGGGGGGGGTCAGATAGAGCAGGACCGCAGGCGGACTTCCATCCCGTCACATTGGTGGCAAGCGGTGAGGATAGGCTCTCTGAACCCCCAGAAAAAGCACTCAGCATGGCAGGGTACGCCAACTACAAAAAAGACACCCTGCAGGGCATCCTGGAGAACCAAGGAGGCACCCCGGGCTCAAAAAGGAAAGCCGCCCTGATCGAGGAACTGCTGGAAATGGACCAGGGAGCCGTGGGCACGCCAACCTTACCACCCACCCAGGCATTGGTCCCAGAAGATCCCTTCCAAAGGAAAGTGCGGCAGAGGCTAGCCCTCTTTGGAGCCGCCCCGTCAGAAGCCGCTATACACAATGCCATCCAGGAGGTCCGGCAGGAAGAGGAGCAAGAGAAGGACCGTCAGCACAAGCTGCGGATGGCGGTGCTCCGAGCAAAAAGGACTGAATACCCTGCCCCTGAACCCTACCCCGTAGAACCCTGGTTCGAGGTTGACAGCTCGACTGGTGCTTCATCCAGGGAATCTACACCCCCAGCGATACTTCTTTTTGGACTTACAGCCCGCCTGGAGCTGCATCCGAGGACGCCACACCCCCCATCGAGTGGTGTGCCACTGTTCCAGCACCCTCGCAGACACGAGGGCTGAATTCCCGAGAAGGCTACAGGAGGGCCTGGATCGGTATCATGGATCTACAGTTGAGCCCTCTGGGCCCTAGTGGCGGGACGAGATCCGCCAAGAACTCTGGTACGAGGCACTGTACCATGAAAGGGACTACCATGGTGTCAATGTTCCCTCTGACGCTGCCATCTACCAAGTGCAGTACAATGCCAGAGCAGCATTCCTGAAAGTCCGACCCCAAAAGGAGTGGGAGGCAGAGCTCCAATACCTGGTTCAGCAGGAGATCGCACTGGATGCCGCTTATTGGGCGTCCCAGTGGTTAATAGGCCCCCTGCTACCCCGCACCATCGACAGCGCCTCCCTCGCAGGCCTCCACTATGGCGGCACAGGGCTGCTATACGAAAGGATGGCCAACGACCCCGGGTTTGGAGAAGAGTCGGAGTGGCGGTTGGAGGAGATACTGGAACGCCGGGAAGAGGAACTCTCATACGAGAGCAAGGACTTTGAGATAGAGGAACTGGAGTTCCTGGTAGAGCGCGAATGGGATCTTGAGAAGGCCTACAGAAGGTTGTTGGACGACGCTCCGCAGTCAGGCCTAAGCCCCATGACCTGGGACTGTCTGGCCGAAGAAGCAGACAGTCCAAGTGACACGGAAGTATTGGAGCCCGAGATGCTCCCATGGGTCCCCGTCGGGACCACAGTAGACGAGCCGGCCAGGTCAGAAGAAGCACGGCAGGTGCCACACGACCAGAATGGGCCGCGTAAAGGGTCCGAGTGGCCCAGAGAGGAAGTTATCCTCCCGCCCCCGCAAGATGACACTGTGCCAGTGTCCGCTTACCCAGCAGAAGAGCTGGCAACGGGGCAGAGTGCCGCTGGCCTCTGCCCATCCTCCACCATCTGCCCCGAGGAGCAGAAGGGGGATACCCTCGAGCTGCTTATTCCGCAGCCGCTTACCCCATCCAACCCCCTGGACTTTGTTCCTGTACCCACCTCCCCAGCAGAAGAGCTGGCAATGGGGCAGAGTGCCGCTGGCCTCTGCCCACCCTCCATCGTCTGCCCTGAGGAGCTTAAGTTGCAATGGCCATTGAAACAAACAAAAACCTCAGTTTTGTTGTACATGGAACACATAGAAACGAGCGCAGATGACACCTTTTTTCCTTGATATGTTTTATACATTAACTGGGCTGTTACTCCTGGCAGTTGCTGCCGCTCTGGTGAGTATGGGCGCGACGCCATTTTTTCTGTATTTATGTATATCATGCTTGTAACACCAGTCCGTCGTTCTGCAGCTGTTCCTCTTTCCATGTTTTTGTTTTTAATCCCAAATGGGAAGTGTTTGGTGCGTGTATAAATAAAACCCACCATCTTTGCCTCTCCTTGGCTGAAAAGCAGCAGGAGGGGCTTGCAGCTGCTCAGTAGAGCGGTCTTTTGGTACATGTTAGGTACTCACTCTGTAAAGAGGTGCCGTGAAGTGGTGAGTGAGCTTACGTTGCAATGGCCATTGAAACAAACAAAAACCTCAGTTTTGTTGTACATGTAACACATAGAAACGAGCGCAGATGACACCTTTTTTCCTTGTTATGTTTTATACATTAACTGGGCTGTTACTCCTGGCAGTTGCTGCCGCTCCGGTGAGTATGGGCGCGACGCCATTTTTTCTGTATTTATGTATATCTTCCCCGAGGAGCAGAAGGGGGATACCCTCGAGCTGCTTATCCTGCAGCCGCTTACCCCATCCAACCCCCTGGACTTTGTTCCTGTACCCACCTCCCCAGCAGAAGAGCTGGCAACGGGGCAGAGTGCCACTGGCCTCTGCCCACCCTCCATCATCTGCCCTGAGGAGCAGAAGGAGGATTTACCCGAGCTGCTTATCCCGCAGCTGTTGACCCCATCCGACCCCCTGGACTTTGTTCCCACACCTGCTTACCCAGCAGAAGAGCTGGCAATGAGGCAGAGTGCCGCTGGCCTCTGCCCACCCTCCCTCATCTGTCCCGAGGAGCAGAAGGAGGATTTCCCCGAGCTGCTTACCCCGCAGCCGTTGACCCCATCCAACCGCCTGGATGTCGTTCCTGCGCTCGCTTCCCGAGCAGAAGAGCTGGCAACCGGACAGAGTGCCGCCAGCCTCTGCCCAACCTTCACCGCCTGCCTCGGGAACAGAAAGAGGATACACCCGGGCTGCTTATTCCGCAGCCACTGACCCCACCGGAGATGGAGGATGCCATTCTCCTGCCCGGGGACCCTTTCTCGGCCTTGAACCCCCCAGCTGACGCGCTGGCAATGGGGCAGAGCCTGTTTCAACTCTGCCCATCTCCACACCCCTTTGGCCCGGAGGCCCCATGCAGCCACTGTTTTTTCCAACGGCTGACCAGGGCACTTGGGGCGCGTGCATTTAGCACCCGTTTTTCCCGGGTGTGCGATACCTCCGGAGGTGGTACAGGCGGTACCCCTCCCCGACCACAGGACTCTTATTCCGGAGGGGGTACCCCCAAAGACTTGTACCCCCAACACGCCAGGCACTGCCGCAAGGACAAATGGAGAAGCCTGGTGGCTCGCCTCCTTCCCACAGACTATGGGCCACAAAGACTGCTCCGACTTCCCCATGTCCGTCGGACTCTAGAAGGGGGAGAAATGTCACGGAACGGACATGAGAGCTCTTTTCAGCGAGCCACAGGACTAAAGACTGAATCCTTTTTAAAGACCATTTTTCCTGTTTTCGTTTTGGTTTTGCGTGTGAGCCTATGGACCTCTTATTTTATTGCTAGATGTGGTTTTATTGGTGTAATGTAATAAAAATGTACCCTGTATGATGTGACTGTAAAAGTATGAAAGAAACCGTTTGTATGTGTTTTTCCCCGTCGCCATTTTGCTCATCCCAGCATGGTTTCACAGACCAAAGGATCTCATGCCCCAAGATGGTGGATGCAGCGGGCCAGAGGATTGCAAGCTTTTCCAAGACCTCATCTGCCTAATCCCCTGGACAATGGGGGAGCCTGAAAGGGCAAGATAGGGAACAGGAGGCTGGGAAAGGAGCCAATCAGTGCTGGTTGTGTGGGTGGGGGAGTTGGTAATCTGTTTGTGTGAAGTTGTATAAATGACCCTGTTGAAACCCATAAAGTTGAGTTCACTGTTTTAAAGCATACAGCCACGTCTGGTGTCTTCATTTCAGAGCTACAATCACTATTGCAGGAGACACTCAGCGGTCTCCTGCATCACCACTCAACCCAGGAACGGGATCCCCAAGGCAACACTGCACCATCTCTCCAGACGCCGGACCAACGCCATTTCATCCTCCAGGCCGCTCGAGACGCCGAGTGCCGTGCCACTCGGTAGTCGGGCCGGACGAAATCAAAGGGGGGGTCAGATAGAGCAGAACCGCAGGTGGACTTCCATCCCGTCACACATGTGTTTTACCATTTTACGAAAATCCAGTTAAGGGGGTTTGGGGGAAAGAAGTGTGACTACTTTTATCACTATATCTATATTTCAAAAACCAAAGATTTTACAGGTGTGAAGTTTGGTAATTACAATCTTCTTGAAAATAAATACGTGTTTTACCATTTTCCAAACATCCAGTGGGAGGGGGCAAAAAGGGGGGGTTGAATACTATTATCAGTATACCTATATTTCAAAAACCAAAGATGTTACAGTTGTGAAATTCGGTATTTGCAATCTTCGTACAAAAAAAAAAATGTTTTACCATTTTTTCCAAAAATCCAGTTAAGGGGGGGTGGAAGAAAGGGCTGTGAATACTTTTATCAGTATACCTATATTTCAAAAACCAAAGATGCTACAGGTGTGAAATTTGGCATTTACAATCTTCTTGAAAAAAAAAACACGTTTTTTTCCACTTTCCAAAAGTACCAAGTGGGGGGTGAAAAAATGGGGGGTTTGAACAAAAACCTCATGTTTCTTTTAAAAACAATTTTAACAGATCCCAAAATCCACGCAAGCGAAGCCACGGGCAAAAGCTAGTATAAAATATATGCTTACCTTGAAATGATCTAGTGACTGGTGATAATTTATAGTAAGTAGTTTTATAAATTCCATTGCGTAACAGAAATAACATTTAAGAAAATTATATAATAATATACATATATTAAACCATGAGCAATTTCAAATGTATCAACTAATGTAAGTTGTTTTAAATCATAGGTGCATTGTAAAACAGACAAAATATGTTGTTTTTTTCTTCCAGTGATTTAACAAGGTTTCTTGTTGCCAAGCAACTTCTGTGAGATTTTTTTTTGGTTGTACTAAGATATCATTAGAAAAAAAAAATTACTAGAATGAAATATATTAGAATTAAATGATGAATGAAGAAAAAAATATTTTATTACCAGATATAACATTTCTTTTATTTTGTAATGTACAGTTTAAAGGATGTTTGACTGTGCTTCACAACGTTAAACTCACGTAAACTCTTAAAATGTGTATAAATTACTTAGGATGCTTTTTTAATTCATTTGACAACTTGGAATTTGTTCCCGCTCAGAATAAAACCTCCTTAGTGTCTTATTAAACATGGACCTGAAAGCTCAAGAGTTTTCTTCCTGTTTTGTTTTTTTATTAAAATACCAGGTTAAGCCTTTGTCAACATCCTTTCCAGAGGAGGTATGCTCCAGACAATATCATCTCAGCAAATAATTTGATTTCAAAATTCCATCCAAATCTGCTATTGACCAGAATGCCATAGAACTAATTGGTCGAAAATGCAGTGGTATTCTGCAAAGCCTTCTCTTATGTTTGTCTAAATTGGATTTAGCGTTTAATCTGTCAAATGGTGGCTAGCAGCCTTGGTCCAAAGTCTGTCAATGATACCTGAACCTGAAGAAAACGTAAAAATTCTCTGTTTGAAGATATTGGAGAATATGTTTGTCAAAGTACTATCTCTTTTATATATGCATGTATATACTGTACATACAGAGAATGGTCATAAAAGGTAAATTTTCAAGATGGACACCAGTGGTAAGTGGTGTCCCTCAGGGGTTTGTAATAGGACCAATTCTATTCAATGTCTTTATAAATGAACTTGAAATAAGCATTGAAAGTCATGTATCAGTGTTTGCAGATGACACAAAACTAGGAAAATTAATACAATGTGAGCAGGATATTACTTTGCTGCAGAGGGATTTAGATAGATTGGGGGACTGGACACTTAAATGGCAGATGAGGTTTAATGTAAATAAATGCAAGATTATGCATTTTGGAGTGAAGAACACACAAGCCACTTATACTTTATATGCTACAGAGTTAGGGAAATCAAAGCAGGAGAAGGATTTGGGAATAATCACAGACTCCAAACTCAGCAACACTGTCCAATTTCAAGCAGCAGTCGCCAAGGCCAACAAGGTATTGGCATGCATTAAAAGGGGAATTCACTCTCGAGATGGAAATATAATTTTGTTGCCTCTTTGCAAATCAATGGTAAAACCGCACCTTGAATATGCAGTGCAATTTTGAGCACCCATTTTACAAAAAGATATTATGGTGCTAGAAAAAGTGCAGAGACGGGTGTGACAAAACCGCCACTTAAAAGTTTATTTGCATTTATTTTCTTTACAGTTCATTGTCTCTGTATATAGTGTAGAGGGTTTGTTCGGTGTGCCCTATTACCTGATGTCTGTGTTATATTAATATTCCCTTAGGTGTGTATTGTAGAGTAATGTTTCTCTGTACCTTCCCTCTGTATAGTGTACATCTCTGTATTAGCTGTCCTGTCTTTATATTGTACTCCTCTATGGCTACCCCCCTCTCTGCATATTGTGTACTCCCTGCTGTAAGAAGACTCCTTGGTTTCCCTCTAGTCCTAGAACTGTTTAGATAAGATGCAATGTGTAAGCAATCTATTGTGTTGGAAGGCTCCTTCTATTGTTCTGACTGGAGACTCTTGATCTAATCTGTAATGTATTCTGTATGGGAGGGGGTTGAGTCTCAACTGTTACCTGTGTGTCTAAAGTGAAAATAAAGCATTCTCCATTTGGATTTTGAATGAGAAACAACTCTACATAGTACGTGTCGTCTACTGTGTGTGGAAATATCTCCTGTATTCAGCGGAAAAGGGGCGTCCAGACGGAGGGTACCGAGTGTGAGGGTACCAGGATCTGTAACAACGAGCAACTAAATTAATAACGGGAATGGAAGGTTTAAGTTATGAGGAAAGGCTAACAAGCTTAAACCTGCTTAGTTTAGAGAAACATCACCTTAGAGGATATCTGGTAGGCTTGTGCACCGATTTTTTTTTCGGTTCGATTCGATTTTTCGGATTTTCAAACTTTTCGATTCGGCTCGTTTCATACCGATTTCTGTTTCGATTCGGTTCGGCTGGACTCGTTTTTCGTGTACATTTTTTTTTCCGAATATCGACCATTTTTCGTATTTTCGGGTCACTTAGCTCGTTTTTTGTATCGACTTTTCGTGATTTTGGAAATTTTCGTTTTTCGGAATTGTAGATGTTTTCGGAATATCGACCATTTTTCGTATTTTCGTGTCACTTTGCTCGTTTTTTGTATCGACTTTTGGTGATTTCGGAAATTTTCGTTTTTTCGGGACTTCTGTTCTCGTTTCAAAGCAATAAATTTCGATTTGACACATTTCAAGTCCATTCGAAAATTCCGAAAACATTTCGTTTCGGCTCGGAAAACTTTTCGGATCTGCCATTTTCGGATCTAAAAATTTTCGGAAAATCGGCCGCATCCGAAAAAAAGAATCGGGAAATTTCGTGAAAATTCCGAAACCCGAAACGCACATCCCTAATATCTGGTAACTTTATATGAATATATACAGGGCCATTATAAACCACTGTCTGGAAACAAAGGACTATACACAGGACAGAAGGTCACCCTTTTAGACTGGATGAAAGGAAATTCAGCCTTAACCCTTTCGCTGCTGAGGCTTTTCCCGCCCCTGTGCTGAGGTCATTTTTACTGGTTTCGCTCATCATTTTTAAACGCGTTTTGAAGGCTTATTTTAGTATATTACCCAGACATATTATATATCGTTCTTTCCGTCAGACTCGGTAGATTCATAATATGTCATTATTATATGTATACGTTATGTCATGTCTGTATATTATAACAAAAAATGCAATAAAATATGTATTTTCAATAATTTACAATGTGTAAAGTGTTTTTTTTCACATTTTAACATGCGAGCAATTGCGGTTATATTTTGTATGGGGTGCGCTTGTTAAAAAAATTAGAGATGGGGTCTCGTTACATTTTTTTTTGGGGAAAATTACACTATTTTTAACAAACGCACCGCATACAAAAATCGTTAGTGCAGCATCATTGTTCACATTATAATTGAAATGGGAACAATATTGCTGCATTAACAAAACAAAAAAAAGAAAAAAAAAGTGTTTATTTTTTTTTTATAATTTTTTTTAAAAAAATGTTTTTTTTTTTTTTCATTTTTTTTTTTTTTACAACATTTTTCACAGTAGTGTTTGGTATCGTTGGAACGGCCATGCTCTGGCCGATCCAACCATACCAAACATTAACCCCTAACTGCCACCGATCGGGAGATAGGGAGTTCATTGGAACTCCCTATCTCCACAGTTGGTGGCAGTTAGGGGTTAAGTCCAGGACTGGCGTCATCGTGCTACGCACGATGACGCCAGTCCTCAGGGGGAGTTCCCGGAGACTTGGCCGACATCCAAGATTTTCAGCGCCGATTCGCGATCCAGCTCCCCAGGGGTTAATGCCAGGCACCATTTGGAAGGGCAGGCTGTGCCCTTCCAAATGATGCCCGGGTTAACCCCTGCAGAGCCGCCGATCGGGAGGGAGAGAGGTCCGAAGGACCTCCCCCCCTCCCTTTCAGGCACCTCCTCCGCACATGCGGGGGGGGGCGCCTGAATTAGGTGTCATTGCGCTGCCGCGATGACACCTAATTCCGGCGGCTCCGGTCCCGGATGCGCGGCTGACATCGAGGATGTCAGCCCGCACCGGGGGGGGCCAGCGATCGGCTGGAACCCGGCCGAACGCTGACCCCAATGGGAGGACGCGCTCAGCGCGTCCTCCGCATACCAGCGGGAATGCTGAGGACGCGCTGAGCGCGTCCTCAGCATCGAAGTGGTTAAGCATAGGAAGGGTTATTTTACAGTGCGAACAATAAAGCTGTGGAATTCTCTGCCTGTTTAGGTGGTTGGATCAGAGTCTGTACAGACCTTTAAACAATGGCTGGATGACCTCCTGCAAAAACAGAATATTAAGGGTTTTAAAATTTAGTATGGGGGTAAAATATGCTTGATCCAAGGAGAATTCTGACTGCCATTCTAGGGTAAAGAAGGATTTTTTTCCCAGTATGCTGCATATTGGCGAGCTCTTCAGTCTGGGTTTTTTGCCTTCTTTTGGATCAACAGCAGTAGGTGATTTTGGAAAGGCTGAACTCGATAGACACTTGTCTTTATTTCAGTCTATGTGACTACATAACTATAACTATATATTAAATAATCCCTTTTTTATATTTTATAGGGATGTCCATGACTTTTTTTTTCGTTTCGTTTTGAGGGGGTTTTCTGTGTTTTGTTTTTTTTCGGATCATTTTGGACAGTTTTGGTTTAGTTTCGGATCATTTCGATTCGGTGATTCGGATCGATTCGGTGATTCGGCGATTCGGAATTGATTCGGCGAATCAGATCATTTCGGCGATTCGGATCAGTTGGTTTTTTGCTTTTTTATGAGTTATTTCCTTTTTTTATTGCTTATTTAAGAATGAGAAGTAGATTGCTACCAATAGGATGTAAGTTTCTTTACTCAATTATTATTTTAGGATTGTTTAGGCATTTTGTGGGTGAAATTTTAGGTTTCCTAATTTTTTTAAAAGTAAAAACAAGGCTTTTTAACCCATAGGTTTCAATGCAGAATATGAATCCACACACTTCTGGGTGGTGCCTCTCTGCAGTATAATTAATGCAGCATATGAATCCGCACACTGCCTGGCAGCACCTCTCTGGAGATCGATTCATTGATTCGGATCGATTCATTTTTTATGAGCTATAATTAATGCAGCATAGGAATCCATACATTGCTGGGAAGTTCCCGGCAGTGTGCGGTTTCATATGCTGCAGAGAGGCGGTGCCCGGCAGTGTGCATATTCATATGCTGCATTAATTATACTGTAGAGAGGTGCTGCCCGGGAGTGTGCGGATTCATATGCTGCATTAATTATACTGTAGAGAGGTGCTGCAGCATATTAATCCACACACTGTCGGGCACCGCCTCTCTGCAGTATAATTCAGCATATGAATCTACACACTGCCGAGCACCGCCTCTGCAGTATAATTAATGCAGCACATGAATCTGCACACTGCCGGGATCTTACCAGCAGTGTGTGGATTCATATGCTGCATTAATTATAACTCATAAAAAAACGAAAAGCTAACTGATCAAAAAATGAATATATTCGAATCAATGAATTGATCTCCAGAAAGGTGCTGCCCGGCAGTGTGCAGATTCTTATGCTGCATTTATTATACTACAGAGAGACACTTCCCAGTAGTGTGTGGATTCATATGCTGCATTGAAACCTATGGGTTAAAAAGCCTTGTTTCTTTAAACAACGTTAGGAAACCTAAAATTTCACCCACAAAATGTAAAAAAAAATCCTAAAATAATAAATAAGTAAAGAAACTTTCATTCTATTGGTAGTAATCTACTTCCCATTCTTAAATAAGCAATAAAAAACTAAGGGCAGTATTACATAGTTGGTGCTAACCTAACCAGAGCTGTTGTAAACTTAAAACCTCCATAGGCTATAATAGCTCTGGTAAGTTTACAACAGCTCTGATTAAGTTAGCACCAGCTTTGTAATATGGCCCTAAATAATTCATAAAAAAGCGAAAAACCAACTGATCTGAATCACCCAAAATGATCCGAATAGTCGAAATGATCCGAATCACTGAAGGATCCGAATCAAACCCAAATTTCGGATTGATCCGAAATATTCGGATGGTTGATTCTTTGTTTCGGAAATGCTCCCGAAATACAAAAATTGTGAATCTCGTCCGAATTTCAATTCTGAGCTAAACGAACTGCACATCTCTAATATTTTATACTAAGGCAGTTAAGGTTGCAAGGCCTACAAAATTATACTTCTCCAGAAATGCAATAATTGTGAATCTTTACACATAGAATGCTTATAGTTGTGGTATTGGTCATAACATAGTTCCAAAACCTTGAAAGACATAAAAATACATAAAACCTAATATAGTGCAGTATGCTCAGAAGTCCAAGAAATACTAATATTTGATTAAAAGTCACCACTCACATGGACCAGAGCCTTGTTTTTGTCTCTGTTGCAGCAGCATCTTGTCAAACTTTGGGATGAAACAGACTTCTCTGGTTTTCTCCATATAGTGCCCTCAGAAGTATAGTGCAATAGGCGTACAAATGAATACAGTAAAGTGCACTAATCAGTTCAGTTCCACTCACAAATTTCAGCGCTTCTGAGGCAACCTAAGGCTGCTCTGTATGTGTGCAGCATTCTCACTGGTTGGTGCTCCACCCTCATTGTCTCCTCTGTGGTTTTCTTGGTTGCAAGATTTGTATGAAATGTCTGTAAAAATTTAAATGGACAAATAATTCACATTAAATGTATGTTGATTAGTATTTTTTTGGTAACTGAGGCAAATCAGAGAGTTCAACAGTAACTGCTATATATATATATATATATATATACATACAGTTGAAATATATTTACAAAAGTAACAACTTGATTGCAACTATAAGGCTAGGGTCAAACGAGCGCGTTTTCTACAGACTGTGCGCCCATGTAGTATGAACGCACTTTTTTACAGATGACGCAGTAGTGACCACACAGTCCATTTTTGTGACTGACGTTACTTTTGACGGATGTAGGAGGGAAAATAGATTAAAATGAAAAAACATTTTGTCCGTCAAAAATGCTGGACGTATAAATGCAGTCCGTCTGACCACGTTCCATCACTCACACACAAAGCTATGCGGACGTGGCGCACTCTGCACGTCCGTCCTTGCAGTTTGACGCTCTTGCTAACCTGCGTCCGTTTGCCGCGTCCGTAGTGCATCGCATGTGGGCCTTCATTGGTCATGATTATCTGCTACCACGGAAATACTAAAGTGCGGCTACATGGACGTTAACACTGCGTTCGTCTGACCGCAGCCTGAAACTAGTCAAAAAACCTTGTTGCTATGTGTCAAGCAGTAAAGCAACATAGCAGTCCATCATAGGCATGAGCAGACCAAATTTTAGATTTATAAGAATTAGTAGCGGATGCACAACAGTTACTGTATATGTATTACTTACAGACTGCAAAAATATCACAAACTGATAATTTTCATATACTACTGAATATCGTGAACTAAAACATAAAAACCTAAAAGAGTAGATAAAGACTTAAAAGGTTGAAGCAGGAGCTTTACAGGGAAATATGTCTGCGAATGCCTATTGAACTCCCTGTTTATAACTCATGGTGAGGATTTAGTGCAAGATAGTGCTGAATGGAACAAGTCAAATATAAGTAATTTTGATCTTTGAGATAATACTGACATCATTGATATGGATCCCATGTCTCCATGGACATCCAAAGGTACAGCAAGCCTATAGCAAGGTTTAAATGGTAACTCCGTTGCTGCTCAACTGCGGCATAATGGACTGAATAGTGCAAAGTCTAATGCTAGTTGCTAACTCACACAGCAGTGTTTTCCAAACCTGTCCTCAAAACTCTCTGACAGGCCATATTTTAAAGATCACTTTGGAGAAATGCAGACTGAATACTGGTCACTGAGCAGCAAATTACAGTGGCAAGAAAAAGTATGTGAACCTTTTGGGATTATGTGGAGTTTTGAATGAATTGGTCATAAAATGTGCTCTGATCTTCATCTAAGACAGTGGAAGAGGAAACTGAACCCTTAGAGCAGTCCTTCCCCCCGAAGAGGATCTCACAGAATCTGAGCCTAAACATTCAGTGCGCCCCCTTCAGACTCACGCATGATTCACCAGGACATAGCACAGAGGAAGCTGTAACGACTGTGCGAAGGTTACCAGAAGTGTCTGCCCTACTTACAGGGGTGTCTAAGGATTTAGATACAATTCAGGACATCTATTTGGCCCATTTGCTGTATACTGCCAGAATGGTAGCATAGATTGATGTGAAAGTTACAGTTGCAAAAAAAAGTATGTGAACCCTTTGGGATTACGTGGAGTTTTGCATGAATTGGTCATAAAATGTGCTCTGATCTTCATCTAAGTCACAACATTTGAAAAACACAGTCTGCTTAAAATAATACAACACAAACATTATATGTTTTCATGTGTTTATTGAACATAACATGTAAACATTCACAGTGCAGGGTGGAAAAAGTATGTGAACCTCTAGCCTAATGACTTCTCCAAGAGCTAATTGGAGCCAGGAGTGAGCCAACCTTGAGTCCAATCAGTGTGATATTATTGGATGTGTTGCTGAAAGCTGTCCTGCCCTTTAAAAACAAACACCAGTTTTGGGTTTACTGATTTCAAGAAGCACTGCCTGATGTGAACCATGCCTCACATAAAAGAGCTCTCAGAAGACCTACGATCGAGAATTGTTGACTTGCATGAAGCTGGAAAGGGTTACAAAAGTATCTCCAAAAGCCTTGATGTTCATGTGTCCACGATAAGACAGACTGTCTACAAATGGAGAAAGTTCAGCACTGTTGCTACGCTCCCTAGGCGTGGTCATCCTGTAAAGATGACTGCAAGAGCACAGCGCAGAATGCTTAATGAGGTAAAGAAGAATCCTAGAGTGTCAGCTAAAGACTTACAGAAATCTCAGGCACATGCTAACATTTTTGTTGACACATCTACAATAAGGAAAACATTAAACAGGGAGAATGGAGTACATGGGAGGACAACACGGAGGAAACCATTGCTGTCCAAAAAGAATATTGCAGCACGTTTGAAGTTTGCAAAAGAGCACCTGGATGTTCCACAGCACTACTGGCAAAATATTCTGTGGACAGATGAAACCAAAATTGAGTTGTTTGGAAAAAAAAAACAACACTATCAGGGTTATCCAAAGAGATCCGAATTGCTTGAGAAAGGTAACCGAATGCTGAAAATCAGCGTTCGGTTACCTTTCCTGGACATTCGGCTATCCAGAGAGCAGGCAATTCGCCAAATCCTGACGAATTGCCTGCACATACGGTGCCTGTTCGGTCCCTGTTCGAGGGCAATGAAATCCCCATGAAAAAGCACTGCTTCGGCTATTCAGAGAACACAAACCAGCAGTGAAAGGTTCCCCTAATGCCCTGCCATTCGGTGGTTTAATTCGGCAAATTTATTCAGGAGAATCCCATAGACTTCAATGTTAAAAATATTCCCGTTTTAATTCAATATCTAATAAACCGTTCATTATAAAATTCTGCAGCAAAAAGTCTCTTTATTTATAGATTTTTAGGATACTTTAAGCATTTTTTATTTTTTTTAAAAAGTCCGATTTTTTTTGATTTTTTTTCAGTTTACTTATTTTTTTTGTAACAGCCCTCTTTATTATCATTCCCTGGACCTCCTGTGAAAATTTCAGACATTTTCGCTCAGTAGTTTCTTTGCAAACAGCGTTTCTTTTTCCCAGATTCATACAAATGGTTTTTCTAATTTATTCACTGCCTCCTCTACGTCACAGCTGCTTCGGCTCTGTGTGATTCGGCTCCTTTTCGGCTCCTGTTCGGCTTCTTCGAAGGTTAATCCAGATGTTTTTGCTTGTTTTCAGCGTGCATTCGGTTAGTTTTCGGTTAGTTTTCGTCAGGTTTGCGGCAGCTTTTCCCTGCAATTCGGGGACCCTGTGGTGCTTGCTGAATACACCGCAGGGTCACCGAAATGCAATCGGCAAAAGGAACCGAATTGAAGAGAACGAAAAGTCACCGAACGTGCGGTGACTTTTCGAATCTCTTTGGATAACCCTGTATGTGTGGTGGAAAAAAGGCACAGCACACCAACATCAAAACCTCATCCCCACTGTAAAACATGGGGGAGTGAGCATCATGGTTTGGGGCTGCTTTGCTGCCTCAGGGCCTGGAAGGATTGTTGTCATTGATGGAAAAATGAATTCCAGAGTTTATCAAGACATTTTGCAGGAAAACGTAAGACCACCTGTCCGGCAACTGAAGCTCCACAGAGGATGGGTGATGCAACAGGACAATGACCCAAAGCATACAAGTAATTCAACAAAAGAATGGCTTCAACAAAACAAAATACGCCTTCTGGAGTGGCCCATTCAGAGTCCTGATCTCAACCCGATTGAAATGCTGTGGCATGACCGTAAGAGAGCGATTCACACCAGACATCCAAAGAATATTGCTAAGAGAGAGACGGGGTGAAGCTCCCACCGGAAATTTGTGTCAATCCCACTCGCTGAATGTTGTGTGTGGGGGTTTCTCTAAATACCCAAATGAAGATTAGAAGAAAAATACAACACAGCGCTAAAAGGCCTGAGTCCACAAGAAAGCGGGGAAGACACTTTATATGTCCATAAACAGTAGTCCTTATCTTCAGGAGCAGATCTTCTTAAGAATACAGATGGGATGTACACTGCAGGAGAAAGCACAGAGAGAACCAAAATTGCGCAGTATAACAGCACCCAAGATGAGAGTAACTTGTATTTGTGTTTAACTCACATTCTGGGGAGCCTACGACCGGCTCTCAGGAGTATAGCAGACAGGGACTTATAGCAGGTGCCCATAGACCCTTCGATTTACTTCTCCAGGATTTGCCAAAAGAGAGAAAACTGCAGAACAATTGACCAAAAGCCAAAAAAAGGGCACCTCTTGGTGCGGTAAATCACAAATAATTTCGTGGTTTTAGAAAAGAGAGCCAAATTCAAACTTACAAATGGTTGAGCCTCTATTGGCTCCGTCACAATGTGCGCAGGGAGTCATAAAGGTGTTCCCCAGACCTTCTTTGCAGGATCATAAAGGCAGACAGCAATTGAATTTAAAATAAAAACATTTATTAGTTTTAAATAAACAGATATATCTACCAGGACGCGTTTTGCCATTAATGGCTTCCTCAGCTGGAGAAGCTTATCAAATAACAAATACAAGTTACTATCATCTTGGGTGCTGTTATACTGCGCAATTTGGGTTCTCTCTGTGCTTTCTCCTGCAGTGTACATCCCATCTGTATTCTTAAGAAGATCTGCTCCTGAAGGTAAGGACTACTGTTTATGGACATATAAAGTGTCTTCCCCACTTTCTTGTGAACTCAGGTCTTTTAGCGCTGTGTTGTATTTTTCTTCTAAAGAATATTGCTACACTGAAACAGTTTTGTGAAGAGGAGTGATCCAAAATTACTCCAGATCGTTGTGCAGGTCTGATCTGCAACTACAGGAAACGTTTGGTTGAGGTTATTGCTGCCAAAGGAGGGTCAACCAGTTATTAAGTCCAAAGGTTCACATACTTTTTCCACCCTGCACTGTGAATGTTTACATGTTCTGTTCAATAAAAACATGAAAATATATAATGTTGTATTATTTTAAGCAGACTGTGTTTTTCAAATTGTTGTGACTTAGATGAAGATCAGAGCACATTTTATGACCAATTCATGCAAAACTCCACGTAATCCCAAAGGGTTCACATACTTTTTCTTGCCACTGTATATCACCTATACTGTGCTTCAGATATCTTGAAAACTTTGCCTGTCAGCGTGTCCTGAGAACAGGTTTGGGAAACAGTCATACATCTGTGCATGATACAGGAATGAGAAGAAGAAAGCAGAACAGAAGTGCACTTATAGAAAGTTAGGCCCCGTTCACACCTGGGCGTTCCTGTGTGCTGTAAAACGTCTAAACACGGAAATCCTATGATGTCCTATGGGGCCCGTTCACACCTGGGCATTCTACAGCGTGTAGGAGGCGTTTTACAGCACATAGGAACGCACTGTAAAATGTCCTACACACAAAGAAGTACAGGAGCTTCTTTGGGGCGTATTGCAGCACGTTCGCAGCCATAGACTGCAGCGTGAACGCGCTGCAATGCACGTTCGCGCATTCTTCACGTTCTCGCGATATGCGCCTCAAAAAACGCGCAGGTGTGAACCCAGCCTTAGAGAGTATTATTATTCTTGGTTTAAAAGCACCAGCAGATTCCGCAGCGCTGAACAATGGTCACAATATAGACAGGGTTACAATACATTGAGACTGAACAACATTTTGACAAACCAGTAGAAGAGGAAACAAAGGCCCTATTCCCCTTAGGAATTTACAATCTAGAAGGGTTGTGGTGGAAACAGGAGGCGAGGACTGCAAGGTGAGATTGATGGACTGGTTGGGGTAGTGAGGTGTATTAGTGAGCCAGGTGGTAGACTTCCCTAAATAGGAATGTCTTAAGGGAGCGCTTGAAGGAAGGGAATCTGGGGTAAAGTCTGACAGTACGAGTTAGAGTGTTCCAGAGGATGGGGGCTGTGTGTGAGAAATGCTGCAGTCTATCATGGGAAGAGGTAATGTAGGAAGAAGCTAGGCGCAGGTCACGTTTGACCTTAGGGAGCTGGCTGGGGTACATTAGGTGATTAATGAGGACAAGTAGTGGGGAGTTGAGTTAGTGAGAGTTTTGTAGGTCAAGGTATGGATTTTGAATTTAATTCTACAGTGGATGAGGAGCCAGTGAAGGGACTCGCAGAGAGGAGCGGCAGAGACAGAGCGGCGGGTGAGGTGGATAAGCCTGGCAGAGGCATTCAGAATGATTGTAGGGGGGAGAGGTGGGAGAAAGGGAGCCCAGCTAGGAGATTATTACAATAGTCAAGCTGGGTGATTACAAGGTCGTGGATGAGTTGCTTTGTGGTGTCAGTGGAAAGAGATGGACAAAATTCTGGAAATATTACATACTAGTTGTTAAGCCTGCCCGGAGGGCAGTCTAGTGTTGTTGCCAGCTCAGAATTCATGTCCATATATTTGTTTTTCCAATGTCCTATCCAAGAGTATTTCCATATATATATGTGTTTGTAATGCATCTGGTGCCATCCCATCCGCAACAGGAGGGTCAAGTGAGCAGCTGTGATGGATGCGCACGCAGCTGACAGCGCATTACAAAGGCATTTATATATTAGAGCAGGATATATTTGCCCCCAGCTCACATGCATATATTGCCCCAGCTAACATGGATATATTGCCCCCAGCTCACATGGATATATTTGCCCCCAGCTCACATGGATATATTACCCCCAGCTCACACATGGATATATTGCCCCAGGCCAGATCACATGAATATATTGCCCTAGGCGCATATTCTTCGGATCTGGATTGAGGTCCTGAATCACGTGAGTGAAACCAATTTTTACTATATGCACTATACGCACTATAACTGTCAGTCTGCATTACGTTAATATTCCCTTTTTTAAGACTCTGGGACTGACCGCGATTATAAGAGGGCAATTGGGTGGCCATTAATAACCTAAAGCTCAAGATCCTAGAGCCGGCTGGCCCAGATGAATGTGATTGAGACCATACCATGTGATACAAATTTCTAGATCCTATAGTCTGCACCATGAAATTTTCTCCTTTGTTCCCCTGAGGTCCGGTTGAAAAAGTTGAGCAACCACTCGTCATTGGAATTGCCCTTTGCGCTACACTTATCACACATGGATATATTTCCCCCAGCTCATGCATGGATATTTTGCAACCAGCTCACATAGATATATTGCCCCAGCTCACATGGATATATTGCCCCAGCTCACATTAATATATTGCCCCATGCCAGCTTACATGAATATATTGCCCCAGGACAGCTCACATGGATATATTGCCCCAGGACAGCTCACATGGATATATTGCCCCCAGCTCACATGGAAATATTGCCCCAGCTCACCTGGATATATTGCCCCAGCTCACCTGGATATATTGCTCCAGGCCAGCTCACCTGGATATATTGCCCCAGGCCAGCTCACCTGGATATATTGCCCCAGCTCACCTGGATATATTGTCCCAGGCCAGCTCACCTAGATATATTGCCCCAGCTCACCTGGATATATTGCCCCAGCTCACATGGATTTATTGCCCCCAGCTCACATAGATATATTGCCCCAGCTCACCTGGATATATTGTCCCAGCTCACATGGATATATTGCCCGCAGTTCACATGGATATAATTGCCCCCAGTTCACCTGGATATATTGCCCCAGCTCACCTGGATATATTGCCCCAGCTCACCTGGATATATTTCCCCAGCTCACCAGGATTTATTTCCCCAGCTCACATGGAAATATTGCCCCAGCTCACATGGATATATTGCCCCAGCTCACATTAATATATTGCCCCATGCCAGCTTACATGAATATATTGCCCCAGGACAGCTCACATGGATATATTGCCCCAGGCCAGCTCACATGAATATTTTGCCCCAGCTCACATGGAAATATTGCCCCAGCTCACCTGGATATATTGCCCCCAGCTCACCTGGATATATTGCTCCAGGCCAGCTCACCTGGATATATTGCCCCAGGCCAGCTCACCTGGATATATTGCCCCAGCTCACCTGGATATATTGTCCCAGGCCAGCTCACCTAGATATATTGCCCCAGCTCACCTGGATATATTGCCCCAGCTCACATGGATTTATTGCCCCAGCTCACATAGATATATTGCCCCAGCTCACCTGGATATATTGTCCCAGCTCACATGGATATATTGCCCGCAGTTCACATGGATATAATTGCCCCCAGTTCACCTGGATATATTGCCCCAGCTCACCTGGATATATTGCCCCAGCTCACCTGGATATATTTCCCCAGCTCACCAGGATTTATTTCCCCAGCTCACATGGAAATATTGCCCCAGCTCACATAGAAATATTGCCCAAGCTCACCTGGATATATTGCCCCAGTTCACACATAGATATATTGCCCCAACTCACCTGGATATATTGTCCCAGCTATGTGCTTTACCTCCTTTGAGCAACCGCCAGCATAAACTCTACCGCTCGCTCGGCTGGGTGGGATCTATCCACCAGCCAGCCGCGATCGCGAGATCGCGGCTGGCTGGTAGATAGATCCCACCCAGACGAGCGAGCGGCCGCTCGAAGGAGAATAGTAACGTGGCCGCCGTCAGTATTTTCTTGTGACGCGGCAGTTGGATGCGCGCGCACCCAGCAGTACGCTGGTTGCGCGCGCATTTGAAGATGACGGTGTGGCGACGGACATGCCGCCATTTTACTGTTTTATAGTATAGATTGGCATAGCTGATTTATAGAACGTGTTTAAAATAAGGCTTGAGATGCCAGACATATAGGTACCTGTTACAATGGGCACTATCCAAATATTCTAATTGCATCCGCTACTAAATGTTGTAGCTTTGATAGTAAATAGTGGTCATTTGGTACCTTTAGCAGATTACGCTATAGTTCCTGGCCATACAGACATTTAATGGTACTTCTGCCCATTATTATGTTAACCCTTTTGCTTTATTTTCAATTTTAACATGCATCAATAAAAGTTAAGGTCTCATATCCATGTTTCAGTGTGTAATTACTAAATCACTCATTATCACTAATGCCATAGAATTTGACATAAGATTAAATAAGGTTTAGGAAAAGTTTCTTCAAGTCATTATTGTAATTGTTAAAGATATATTAAGGTATTGGGGAAACAGTATAAAAATGTGGCATTCCCTTGAACAGCTTCACTTCAATGTAAATTACTTCTTTTAGAGCATTAGTGATTTATCTCTTCAGATTTCAAAGGCATAATTTAGTGCATTAATTGTCCAAAAAGAATTCCATAAAATAACTTCCAGATGTCCATCCTTACATTCTATCTTTTCTTAGAAAAAAACCCATAGAGTGTTGTTATATGAACATGACCAGTAAATATCCATAAATATTTGTGCACAGGAAAGGTTTGCTGTCATGGTTTGACACAGGAAGGATCTCTGATAGTACAATCTCGCGTCTGGAAATTATCTAAGGACCCCCTAATGTGCCTCATTGCCGCTGAGTGTCAAAAATGTCAGAAGCTGGCAGTAATGAGAGGCTGACATTACCATGGGAGGGAGATGTTAGAATTACTGAGGTGGTACATGAATTTTCATGAGGGAAAGTGTAGGACGGCCGTCAGATCTCCCCGCCTGTCACTCTGCCAAAAAGAAAACATTGTTTATGCCAAAGCGCAATGGACAAGATTGGCTACTTTAGATGTGTAATCAAAATGCATATTACAAATTTTTAAAATTACATTTAGTAACGGAAAATTGAATCATACCTTCACACTGCAGTTTTTTTAAATGAGGCTAAATTTTGAAGTAATGTTAGTGATGACAGTAAACTCAAAATATTTAGGGAGGGATGGAGAACCAGAGCAGAGCAAGAAGATACAATCATAGAGAGATTAAGGTGTTAGCACAAGTTCTTTAAAAAATAAAGATTTAGAAATGACTGAAAAGCACAGAAAAAAAAGATCCACTTTAATCAAAACCAATGTGTTAGAAATGCTAATAAAACTATTGTCTAAAAAAGACAAAGCAGAAGACCCTATTTTAACTGAGCCATTATGATTAATAAGTGAGCCAATAAATATAACAGTCCCACTGGAAAATCATAATTTCTCTCATACTATTTCAGCCAAGTTAAAATATCCCTTGCATGTCAGCGATTACTGCTGTTTACTGTAAATTAGAGCTTCCTATACTTTGTAGACTTCAAACTAAGCAACAATGCCCAATGTCAAACAGCAGCCGCCAAGGCCAGCGAGGTATTGGCATGCATGAACCCTTTCCCTGTTGAGGCATTTCACCGCTGTGTGCTGAGCTCATTTTTACCACTTTCGCTCATCATGTTTAAACGCGATTTGAAGCCACATTTTATTATACGACCCAGACATATTATATATCATTCTTTCCGGCAGATTCATAATATATCATTTTTATATGTATACATCATGTCCTGCCTGTATATTATAACAAAAAATGCAATAAAATTTGAATTTTTAATCATCTGCAATGTGTAAAGTGTTTTTTTTCACCTTTTATCACATGAACATTTGCAGTTATATTTTCTATGTGGTGCGCTTGTACAAAAATTTGAAATGGGGACTCGTTACATTTTTTAGCGGGAATTACGTGATTTTTAGCAAAGCGCAGCATCATTGTTCACATTATAATTGAAATGTGAACAATATTGCTACCTTAATAAAAACAACACACAAAAAAATGCATGTTTTATTTTACTTTATACCTGGTCATGTGGGATATCATTCGAAAGGCCATGCTCAGCCCTCCATGACCCCCTAGCTGCCACGGTTCTGGAGATATCGGTGTTCAAATGAACCCCCTATCTCCACCAGGGGATTTCCTTGGGAATTCCCTGGGCAGCTAGGGGTTCCCTGGCTATCTGACGTCATCACGCTATGCGTGATGATGTCAGGCAGCGAGGGGGGGACCCGGGGGTGGAGCCGCCATCCAAGATGGCAGCCCCCACCGGAGCTAGGCTGCACTTCAGTGCCTTGCGGCGCTGAAGTGTAACCTGGTGCCTAAGGGGTTAAAGCAAGGCACTGCTTAAAAGGGGAGACTCTCCCCTTTTAAGAGGTGCCTGGCTTTTCTTTGTGGGACCTCCCGATCGGGAGGGAGAAGGATCCGAACGGATCAACCCCCCCTCCTTTCCAGGCGATCTCCGGCATTGCCAGGGGGTTACCTGGAAATTACGTCATCGTGCATGGCGCGATGACGTGATTGATGTCGGGAGGGTCTTAACTTCAGCATATGAGGATGCTGAAGTCAGACCGCCATGGGACCCCGGACAGAGAGGTGAGTATCTCCGCCGGGGGTCCCGCAAAGCTGATGACGTGTGGGACACGTCCTCAGCATATAGCGGGTGTAACTGAGGATGTGTCCCACACGTCGTCAGCAGTGAAGGGGTTAAAAGAGGAATTCACTCTCGAGATGGAAACATAATTTTGCCTCTTTGCAAATCAATGGTAAGATCGCACCTTGAAAATGCAGTGCAATTTTGAGCACCCAGTTTACAAAAAGATATTATGGTGCAAGAACAAGTGCAGAGACAGGCAACTAAATTAATAATGGGAATGGAAGGTTTAATTTATGAGGAAAGCCTAACAAGCGTAAACCTC
Source organism: Leptobrachium leishanense (assembly GCA_009667805.1). Lineage (NCBI taxonomy): Eukaryota > Metazoa > Chordata > Amphibia > Anura > Megophryidae > Leptobrachium > Leptobrachium leishanense. The sequence continues at coordinate 85,213,696 of CM019072.1, read as the reverse complement.
TTTAGTTTAGAGAAACGGCGCCTTAGAGGGGATCTGCTAACTTTATATAAATATATACGTGCCATTATAAACCATAGTCTGGAAACCTATTTTTAACAGGACTATACACAGGATACGAGGTCACCCATTTGGACTGGACGAAAGGAAATTCAGCCTAAAGCATAGGAAGGGTTATTTTACGGTGAGAAAAATAAGGCTGTGGAATGCTCTGCCTGTTGAGGTGGTTGGGTCAGCGACTGTACAGACTTTTACACAACGACTGGATGACTTCCTTCAAAAAAAATATTAAGGGTTATAATATTTAATATGTGGGTAAAAGCTTCTTGATCCAAGGAGAAATCTGACTGCCATTCTGGGGTCAAGGAGGAATTTTTCCCCAGTATGTTGCATATTGGCGAGAGTTTCAAATTGGGGTTTTTTGCCTTCTTTTGGATCAACAGCAGTAGGAGATGTGTGACAGACCTAACCCGATGGACACATGTCTTTTTTCAGCCTATGTAACTATGTAACCAAAGGTCACTATTTTTTCTTGTTTGCAGCTGCCAATGATTTAAAATTACTGGCTGCTAAAACTGGCATTTAACACTAAATTCACACTGAAAAAGCAAATACTCACCTGTGGTCCCACGGTGCAGAGGACAGCATGATCTACTCCCTTCTCTCATGGCTAGCAGAAGGACAATGGAAATACATAGATCCCAATGTCCTTCCATTAACCCTGTGATGACATGCACATGACTCAAGTAGAATCTCCCTATTATCGGCTCGAGTATATTCCAAATCAAGCTACAAACATAGTGGTTCTGTTGAGATATTGCTGAGAATGTTCTCATCAATCTGAGGCATCCTATTGTCATAACCCTGCTCCTGCCTCCTCAAGCTCCTCCGGAATCTGCCGCTCTGATCGTTTATGTCCGGCTCTATGAACGCAAGCCATCACCGGCATAGCGATGTCTACAGAGTCCTCCGCGCAGGCGCGCCCGGACCCAGCACGGAGTCAAGCCGCAAGAGTCTCTGCTCATGTGCGCCTGAATACAGGAACCCCTCCTCGGCGTCTGACGTCAGACAGAGAGCCCGAAAGCGCCAAACTATAAAACACTAAATCACATACAGTATGTGCCAGCGCTTCGATATCGTTAAGTCCAAGCTATATCTCTCTGTGACCCTAATCTACTATAGACCAGGACTTCTCCATTGACTCCTGCATATTGCCTGCCTCTCCCTATCTGTACCGCAAACCCAGAGATTCACAACGCTGACCCGGCTTGCTCCCTGACTCCTGCTTCTTGTCTACTCCCTCATCTGTACTGCGATCCCAGAGATTCCCAATGCTGACCCGGCTTGCCCCCTGACTCCTGCTTCTTGTCTACTCCCTCATCTGAACTGCGAACCAAGAGATTCTCAACACTGACCTGGCCTGCTACCTGACCCCTGTATTTTGCCTACTCCTTGAACTATACCTTGCTTACGCCGAAATCTCAGAAACCGTCTGCTTCCTGATTGCTGTATATCAAGGCCATGCTGCATCTGCTATCGGATTCTACGAACTGTAAGTTCAAAACCATTTTTTATTACATAACAGCATATCGAAGCCAGCAATGGAGCCTGCAGAAATAGCAGACGTCCTTGCGAATATTACTGCACAGTTAGCCACCCCGACTCAGAGTGTAGAGCTTGTGGCTATTTCATGGATTCTGAATTGGCTAAAGAGTTATCCATTCCTACTCGAGACAAAGAAATTCCTGTTACTTTACGATTAATTGATGATACCCCCATTAGTTCTGGGCTTGTAGTGAAAGAAACTCAAGCTATTGAAGTAGAGTCTGAATCTAGACATAAAGAAATTATCATTTTTTATCTAATTACTTCACCAACTTTTCCTTTAATATTAGGATATCCATGGCTTGAAAAACATAACCCCCAAATAGATTGGGTATCTGGTGAAATTAGTTTCTGTTCTGACTATTGTGGATTAAATTGTTTTTCTGAGCAATCAATAACTGAGTTTGTTTCTTGCATAACCCCTGACCTTGTACAATTACCACACCAGTATATTGAATTCGAAGACGTTTTTCAAAAACAGATGGCAGACAAGCTACCTCCCCATAGGATCTATGACTGCCCTATAGATCTCATTCCCAATGTTCCTATTCCTTCGGGATGCATCTACCAGTTATCCGAACCTGAACTAAAGATATTAAAAGAATACTTAGACGAAAACTTAGCCAAGGGATTCATCCGCCCTTCTACTTCCCCTGCGGGCTCCGCAATCTTCTTTGTCGGAAAAAAAGATGGTGGTCTCAGGCCCTGTATTGATTACCGATCCCTGAACGCTATTACTATAAAAAACAAATATCCATTGCCCCTCATAACTGAAATCATGGATAGGTTAAAAGGAGCCAAAGTATTCTCCAAAATAGATCTAAGGGGAGCTTATAATTTATTCCGCATATGTAAGGATGACGAGTGGAAGACGGCTTTCAAAACCTGATACGGACATTATGAGTACACATGTTTCAGAGATTCCTGAACGACATATTCTACGACATACTTGACAGCTTCCTTGTTGTCTATTTAGATGATATATTAATTTATTCCCCTTCTCTTGCTGAACAGAGGGAACACGTACGAATGGTGTTATTACATTTACGCCAACACCAACTCTATGCAAGGTTAGAGAAATGTATTTTTGAGGTACAAAAATTGGAGTTCCTAGGGTTCATAATTACCCCTAACTCCATACAGATGGATGAATCCCAAATAAAAGCCATACTCTCATGGCCAATCCCCCTAAATCGAAAGGGCCTACAGAGTTTTATTGGGTTTAGTAATTTCTACTGTAAATTTATAAGAAATTTCTCCCAAATTGTGCTACCCTTGACACGACTAACCAGACCCACCATGCCATTTAAGTGGGATACTGAAGCACAGACTGCCTTTGATACCTTAAAAGGTCTTTTTTCTTCTTTCCCCATCCTATGCTTACCTGATCCAGAGAAATAATATATACTAGAAGTAGATGCTTCAGAAACTGCTGCAGGTGTGGTATTATCACAAAAAGGAGGAGATAAAGATCTACTACACCCCGTTGCTTTTTTTTCTTAGACTTTCTCCCCTTCAGAAAGGAATTATGATGTTGCAGATAAAGAACTGCTAGCTATGAAACTAGCCCTTGAAGTGTGGAGGCATTTATTAGAGGGCTCCCCCCATCCTATCCTGACGTACACAGATCATCGTAACTTAGAGTATATCAAGTCCGCCCGTCAACTGAAGCCAAGACAGGCCCGATGGGCTTTATTCTTTAGTTGCTTTGACCTATCTATCATATACAGGCCCGGTAGTCAAAACGGTAAGGCCTTATCTCGGATACAAAGCGATTTCGAAGAAACTGATGAACAGAATCAACCGATAATCCCTGAAAAGCATTTCCTCACAACGTTTCATTCACTATGGAAAGACATACAACAACAAATTACCACGGCTAATGTACAACACCATATAAAAATGGAGGTTAAAAACGGGTTATTAATGCATAAGGACAAAGTGTACGTACCACCTTCTGTGGTAGAACAAGCATTATTATTCCATCATGACAATCCTATGACTGGTCATGGAGGAATACAAAAAACAATAAAATTAATTAAAAGAACATTCTGGTGGCCAGACATGGATTTGGATATCTACAACTACGTGAAACATTGTACAACCTGCATAAGATCGAAAGATATACACGCAAAACCCCAAGGACTACTTCGACCATTACCTATACCTTCTAGACCTTGGACGGATATCGCAGTAGATTTTATAGTAGATCTACCTTATTCTCGAAAATACAATACGATTCTAGTGGTGATCGATAGGTTTACCAAAATGGCTAATTTTACACCCATCAAGGGGTTACCCTCCGCTAAAACTACAGCTAAATTGTTTCTTACAGAAATTTTCAGACTACATGGACTCCCAGAATCCATAACATCAGACAGAGGTACCCAATTTACTTCCAAGTTCTGGGATGCTTTCTGTCAGCAACTACATATCAAAAGAAATCTCTCCACCACTTTACACCCCCAAACAAATGGCCAAAACAAGAGAACAAATCAAACATTAGAACAGTACTTACGTTGTTATGTGACTTCTCTGCAAGATGATTGGTACAATTATTTACCTATGGCCGAATTCGCCTACAATAATCAAATCCATACTTCTATCAAAGTCTCTCCCTTTTACACAAATTATGGACTACATCCAGTGATGCTACCAGGATCTCCTATCGACAGCTCTGTACCTGATGTTCAAGAACATATATCCAAAATAACACAAAATTATGGACTGATAAAACAGACACTTTCCCAAACTTGTGATCGATAAAAATTATGCAGACAGAACACGGATACCCGCTCCATGTTACAAAATCAATGATGAAGTATGGTTATCCACTAAATACTTAAAGTTAAACTGTCCCACAAAAAAATGTGGTCCCCGATTCATAGGACCGTTTAAAATAATTAAAGTGGTATCTCCCTCTGCAGTTAAACTGAAGCTACCAAAACCTATAAGATACATATAAGATAAGATGTATTCCACATATCTTTAGTAAAACTGGCCACTAAAGATCCCTTCACGAATCGTGTACCCACGCTTCCTGGTCCAGTTACGGTAAATGATAATGATATATTCGAAGTGGAAGATATACTCGACTCCTGTATACGTCGGTCTCATTTGAAGTATTTAATTCATTGGAAAGGTTACGGACCTGAAGAACGATCATGGGTCAATCAAACGCATATATCTGCTCCTAGACTTATTGAATGTTTCTGAAAGGTATTTTAATATGATAGGTAGCTTTTTAATTTTTGCATTAGTGTGAAATCCCCCCCTCCTTGTTCCAGCACGGTGTCTGTTCAATTTCGTTTCCTCTCGAGGCTAGTCAGCAGGGTGATGGAAATAGATATCCTGTGTTAACTTAGAAATGCCCGCAAAATCTTTGTTACATGATGTAGAAATGTATCTGCTCTGATTGGTTGTTGTATCACATTCCTATGTTGGGAGTGAACACTGCAGGAAGTTTTTATATATAACGAACATTTCTATTGGATGTTGAAACAATAAACGAACCTGACAGGCCACGGACTGATCAGATGATAATCTGCCATATCTCGGTGTGGTTGTGTCTATCGTCTCCTCTGATCAGAGTCGCGCAGCGCCTTACTTCGGTTTTGATATCTAGAATTTAACAGTTGGTGTCAAGAGTGGGATTTAATAATTCAATTGTCTGATATGATTTATTTCATGTTAAACAATTGCCTATATAGATAAAAGAATCTTTGCTTCCATGGGAGGCTGCCTGTGAGAGCCACTGTGTTGTTGTAGGACGCTCTGTTTGTTTTTCTTTGTTTATTGTTTGTTTATCTTAACTCGCCTGATAGAGAACTGTTAATGAGCGGTGACTCACTCGTTATGTTGATGTACCCTGATGAAGTTCTGGTGCTGAGTATTCATTATGTCACTCACCCGGGAAACTGAAAGATGTTTCTAGCGTTGAGTAAATGTGTTTGTTTTTCTGTCCATAGTGTAGCTCCTTTGTGTTCTGGAGTTCTGGCTCGTAGCATTTTATTTTAATTGATTAGGTCCGGTTTCTTCTTATATAGCAGGATAGAAAACAAAATAGCGTTGCTTCCATTGAGAGCAATTTTTCTTTTGCATTCTTGCCATTTTTTTAATTTTTTTTGTTTTTGTTGTTTATTTTATATTTTTTGCATTGCGGTATGTTTGCAAATCCTTTAAAAGTAGCGCGCAAACTGTTTTTTTTTCAGATTTAAAATTTTTGTATTTTATTTTTTCCCTTTTGTTTCTTGTCATTGATTACGTCTGTTTATTTAAATGTTTGTCTTTACTAACTATTAATGTATGTGTTTATCTTTGATGTTTTGTATTTCGTAGTTTTGATTGTGTTTTTTATATGTAATTTATGTATAGGGACTGCTTCTCTTTCTACTGGTTGCTTTGTTTCTATGTATCTTTATTGCCTTGCCTCGCGTAAAAAAAAAAAAAAGAAGAACAGGAAATGGTGACAATAGGGCTTTACTTTTACAGTGACTTTCAAAAGCGCCTGCTAACTTTTTTCTCTTTCTCATACATTCATTTTTTCTCTCTTTGTTCTTTTTTTATTAAAAACTCTTTATTTGTAATGTATAATGTTATTATGTGTTTGTATAAGGATTTTTTTTTTCTTTGAATGCTAGTAGTCTTTTAGCAGTGCAAGTTGGATAATGGAATATGTAGTTATTTTTGTTGTTCTGTGAGTATCTATTTGGGATAATTGAACAGTATATACAAATGACATGTGTCTAATGCCTTGAATGACTGTAGTAGCAGTTGAATTCTGGAGCTGTTAGTGCTTTATAAAACTAACTGTTGTGGAATTGGGCGCGGTTTGAGTGCTTTCGGGGGATGTACAGATGTGGAACAAAAGAAAGTAATTATGGGAGCTGGATTTACTGTAAATGGATTATAGAATTTGATGTATGATATAAACACTATTTTGTGTATCAAGGTGATGGGCGTCGGCCATCTGCCTTAATATAGGTTATAAATTTTCCCAAAAGAGATGTGGTTGGTTATTTTCCTCTGGTCTTTGTTTGAGTCCAGCACTAAGGGATTGACCACACCTTAATAAAGGTTATATGTTTTGCCAAAATGGCCGACTGAGGTCATTTACAGGTTTTGTAACTTGTATATGTAGGTTCATTATAAGAGACAGTAAACAAAGAGGTCATGTTTAAATTGTTTGGAATCTAAGACGATGAAGTGATATAAAGCTGAAGGATTTGAGTGAAAGTTTAATGGAAAGCGCCTACAGGTTGTGTAGCGCTGTACAAAGGAAATTAGGCAGATTTCAAATGAGAGAAGGTGTTTTGTTTTTCTTTGTTTTTTTGTTGTTTTATTTTAGTTGACTAAAAGAGATGGAAGGTTGTAGTTTGGTATCTGAGTAATGTTTGATTGTTTTCTTTTTCTGCAGTGGTAGCCAGATGTCTAGTTTTATTTTTTGCAGTCTGATGTTTTTGTCTTTTGGTGTGAAGTGCAACAACGTATAACTGTGCCCCCATTGAATATTCTTGGAGGGAATAAAACAGGTTGTAAAATAGCTCCACAAACACCTCACGTTTGAATGTTTGTTTTTAACCAATATCCTTAATAATGATTGTAGTTTTAGATGTTTATTAAGAATCTTTTTCTCTGAGTTTCCTCTGAGAACTTTGTGCTAGTTAACGCGTCAAGTTTTAAACATGCCCTTCTATACTTTCTTTCCCAGTTCATGATATTTTTGTTATTTTTTTTTTATTTGAATTGAAGAGCATTTTGAGAAAATTGGTGACCGTTGCAAAAGTAAAAAAAAAAACAAAAAAAACAGTTTTCACATTTTTCTCCCAGCCCCTCCATTTTCTCTCTCTCTCATGACCACTCCTTTTTCTTTGTGTCCAAAAATGTGTTGCATTTTTTTTCTCCATTTTAAAAGTATGAAACCATATGAATTTTAAAGTTTTTGACAGGTTAATAATACATTTTTTTCCCAAGTTTTTACTTTAGGTGAAAATTACCCATGCATGCCAACTTTGATCAAGCTAGATGGAAGATTATGTGATACCAATATTGATAAAGCTGTTGGAATTGAACTAAATTTTCTCAAACACATTATCATTTCACATTGCAATGTTACATCAACCGGATAATAAGGAATTATCAGACACCAGGCAATAAAACATTCTAGTTTATCGACAACTCATCAATAAATCATGCGATTAAAGAAGATCATTGATTTGGAAATAAAACTTAAGACGTGTCAGTTTTACAAAACTGTTATTTTCAACCAATAAAACAGAAGACAAAGAAAGAAGATAATGTATTTTTATATGCTGATGGATTATCTTTGTGTTGTCGTCTAAGTGATAATTATTTTGTGTCTTTTATTATTTTATATTTTATTATTTTTGTTGTTTGGTTACAATCAATATTGTTCAAAATTCCCTGACACATTTAGGATTATTGAAGATCACATCCAATTAAAATTAGAGTTAATTAATGTATTTAGGAACATATAATTTAATGCATTTGCATAAATACGTTTCATGACATATATAGTGGTAAATGGAAAGTTCTGATTCGGTAAAATTAATGCTGATTTTTTTTTTTTTTCATTTGAGGATTGGTGTGTTTTATAAACACCAGGTTTGTTTCAAAACACCGAACAAGACTAAATAGGATAGTAATTAAATATTTTTTTTGATATTTAAAATGGGTGGAATATGCACTTCGGCTATTTCCCTTTTGAGCCAAAGTTGCGTATATATATTTTTCTCTAACAATGAGTCAGAAGTAGTATATTTTTTTTCTCGTTGCGTGAGGCCGATAGGCTTTGCGGGGAAATTTTAAAATGTATTATCTGTGTCTCTTCTTGTGTAAATTAACATTTTTATTGTTTTCGTGCACTTGTGAGTGACAATGAATGGATGGATGTATATGATTAGCGGGGTATACCATATTTTCTTTTCTTTTTTTCTTTTCTTTATTGTTGCTACAACCGTATCGCATCATCAAGAAACCTGACAGTCACAATGACTGCATATGGAACGAATCATGGACATTTTGTGTCAAGGTCAAAGGTCACAGGTAATAAGCAACCAGCACAAAGAGACAGCTTGTTCAGGTGGGAGCTCTGATGACATTTAATGATTATGCGTCTCAAGCTGGGATGTTTAAAAAGACCAGACCTTGATCTCGCACTGTGGACTACGGTATTAGATTATGGAATATTTTTTTTTTTTATTTAATCCCATAGATAAGTGTGAGAGGAATGGATATGGGAAAATGAGAATGTATTTCTTGAGAGTGTGTATGAATGCAGGTGTGTATGCGGTCTGCGGAGTGAAGCTGAACATAGGAAAACACACAGATATAGATCTGACTCATGTTGATTATTAGATAAATAACCTTTTACATTCAAGTTATTATATTTTTCTTGTTCGGTGAAGTACATTTTGGGAAATGGGAATAAATAGTTATTCAATGTCTAGATTAGGTATTTTGGCCCAAACTCCAAGTGTGGTTCGCTGGTAGAGTGAATCTAGATAGACAAGTATATTTTATGCTCATAAAGGGCCTCCTTGGGGAATCCCTTTCGTATATCGTAACGGTATTAGGCGAGGATACTATGGCCCCAGGTATAATTAGTTTAATTGTCTAGTTTGTTTTATCCATTTTAGTGATCACGATTGTATATGTGATCAATGAGACGATTGAAAGGTATTTTAATATGATAAGTAGTTTTTTAATTTTTGCATTAGTGTGAAATCCCCCCTCCTTGTTCCAGCACGGTGTCTGTTCAATTTCGTTTCCTCTCGAGGCTAGTCAGCGGGGTGATGGAAATAGATATCCTGTGTTAACTTAGAAATGCCCGCAAAATCTTTGTTACATGATGTAGAAATGTATCTGCTCTGATTGGTTGTTGTATCACATTCCTATGTTGGGAGTGAACACTGCAGTAAGTTTTTATATATAACGAACATTTCTATTGGATGTTGAAACAATAAACGAACCTGACAGACAACGGACTGATCAGATGATAATCTGCCATATCTCGGTGTGGTTGTGTCTATCGTCTCCTCTGATCAGAGTTGCGCAGCGCCTTACTTCGGTTTTGATATATAAGAAGAAACTTGAAAAAGGTTTATGGTAATTATAATGGAAATCTAGAATTTAACAGTTTCCACCGTATACATCCTGATCGCCCCCAGAGAAAGGCGTCTTGTGAGGGGATACTGTCATAACCCTGCTCCTGCCTCATCAAGCTCCTCCGGAATCCGCTGCTCGGATTGTTTACGTCCGGCTCTATGAACGCAAGCCATCGCCGAATAGCGATGCATACAGAGTCCTCCGCGCATGCGCGTCCAGACCCAGCATGGAGTCCAGCCGCAAGAGTCTCTGCGCATGTGCACTTGACTACAGGAACCCCTCCTTGGTGTCTGACGTCAGACAGAGCTCCCGAAAGCGCCAAACTATAAAACGCCAAATCACATATGTGCCAGCGCTTCGATATCGTTAAGACTAAGCTATATCTCTGTGTGACCCTAATTTACTATAGACCCGGACTTCTCCATTGACTCCTGCATATTGCCTGCCTCTCCCTATCTGTACCGTAAACCCAGAGATTCCTAACGCTGACCCGGCTTGCTCCCTGACTCCTGCTTCTTGTCTACTCCCTCATCTGTACCGCATCCCAGAGATTCCCAACGCTGACCCAGCTTGCTCCCTGACTCCTGCTTCTTGTCTACTCCCTCATCTGTACTGCGAACCAAGAGATTCTCAACACTGACCTGGCCTGCTACCTGACCCTTGTATTTTGCCTACTCCTTGAACTATACCCTGCTTACGCCAAAATCTCAGAAACCGTCGGCTTCCTGATTGCTGTATATCAAGGCCATGCTGCATCTGCTATCTGGCTCTACGAACTGTAAATTCAATCCTTTTTTGTATTACATAACACCTATAAAGCATATAAGGCAGCCAACAAAGCATGTAAAAAAGTGATTAGATTGCCTGAACTCAGGGGCAGACTGACAACTAGTGGGGTCCCCGGGCAATAGAAGATCATGGGTCCCCCTTGTACCCAGCCCACTGACGGTCACGTCCACATAAACTCCACCCACAGACATAATGCAACACAGACATGTACAGCATTTATTTCTTTTAAAACGAATTTTCTAAGTAAATATTTTAAGAAGACAAAATCCAGTCAGACCCACATGCTAATAAGCCATCATGCCCCCTCCAGACCCCTACAGATAGCTAACACTCTGTGTGAGAGTATGGGTGTATGACAGAGCTCCACAGCAATAAAACTCACAGTAATGCGCGTTGGTTAGAAATTAGGGGTACAGATTAAGGGCTAGAAATTAGGGTTAGACGCTAGGGTTAGAAATTAGGGATACAGATTTAGGGTTAGAAACTGGTGTTAGAAATTAGGGTTAGGAGCTAGGGCTGGAAATTAGGGTTAGAAATTAGTGGTACAGATTAGGGTTAGAAACTAACGCGCGATCGCCGGAGGAGACTGCAGAGATCAGCGAGGAAGTGCACTGAGAGGTGATGTATACAGCCCGAGTGTGTCTCGGGGTTACCACTCTCAGCGGTGAAATTTAACCCCGAGACACACTCGGGATAACCGTCAGGGAGGTTAAAGAAATAGAAAAATTATAAGGACAGATGGCAAAATAAACAGATATTCAGAAAGACAGACACATAAATAGGGAGAAAGACAGATGGCCAAACCTCTCCCCTCCCCTCCCTCCATACCCACCTGCCTCTTGCTTCCAGCTTTCCCAGCTGTTCCTTGGGCTGGCTCTCCCTACATCAGCTGCACAGCAGTGTCCTCTGGTCACATGACCAGCCCCTACTACGGAGTCAGACAGAGGCAGCACAGGGGTTACTGCACTTATGTGCTGCCATACAGGATAAATCCCTATTGCAGGTAGCATGATGATGTGCTGCCTGCAGGGCCGGTGCAAGTATTTTTGGGTACACAGGCCAACATCAATTTTTCCGCCCCCCCCCAAATAAACTGACATATGCATGTAAGTGTGCATAGACTACACGTGTATTACATTAGTGGTGTGTGTGAGATGGGACTGAGTGTGGGGTTCTCTAGGCTGCATAGAAACATGTGTGGGTGGCCTGCCAGTGAAGTGAGTGTGTGAGCTGCCAGTGTGGGAGTGTGTCAGTGGTCTGCCAGTGAAGTGAGTGTGTGAGTGGTCTGCCAGTGAAGTGAGTGTGTGAGTTGTCAGTGAGTGGTGTCAGTGTGTGCTATGTATGATTAGTCATACATAATGCTGGAGCCACACAAGCGTGGAAAGAACATTAGTGAGAATGGACTTCTTTCCGCACAGATGCCCATGTGGCTGCCTTGCTGTGTGTATGTTCATACACCCAGCTCTACAAAGAACAAGCCTCTTATAGAAGATCTGGCTTTGTAGACCCATCTGCTTTCTGTTGTAGCGGCTTGATGGGGAGGAAAAAGGCACGTCTCTAGTAATGCACAGTACTAGTACACATGTTACATTATGTAGTTCTCCCAGTCGATCCATCGTAATGCTACTACTAGCACTGGGGGGGGTCACAACAGAAGTACTTAAGGGGTTATTCAGAGAACACTGAAATTTTGGTGCAATCTCGTTCGGCACACTTCGGCAAGTTCAATTCGCCGACCCTTCAGTAAATTAAGCATTCACTGCAGGGTCCCTGAAGTGTGCCAAAGGGATCCGCCGATCAATCCGCCGATGATCTGCCAAACGCAGACGCGGAAAAAAGCCGATCAGCCATCGCACTGAGGGTAAAGAAAAAAACAAAAAAATAGCAATTTTTAAAAAGGCATTTAAAACAAAAAATGCATGGAAATAATAAAAAAGTTAAAGTAAAAAAGGTTCTATAAAAAATAATAAAAAGGTCTGTTACAGAAAAAAAAGGCATTTAAAAAAAATGGGAAACAAAAATTTCACCCAAAAAAATCCTGAAAAATGCCCAAAAAATTCTATAAAATAAATAAAAAAGACGGTTTGCTGCAAATGAAAGGAATAAATGGTTGAATAAAATAATAAAAACAATATATTTTTTTACATTGAATCCTATGGTATTCGCCTTTTTAAACCTGTCAAACTGAAACACCAAAAATCAGGGCATTTCACTGACACTTCAGTGCTGTTCGGTGTTCTCTGAATAGATTAACCTAGTACTACTCTAGGGGAGAATTTCACTGCCGGAAAAGGTCATCAAATTGCAGTGATTTGAGGCAAACTGCATCGTATTTCGCTGGCAATACACCAGTATTTTGTATAGCCATGAAATTGCACTGTACAAAGAAATACATTTTTCACTGCAATTCGGTGGTAATTTTGGCACTTATTGAATAACCCTGATAGTGTTGTGACTTAACTGTCTGTAAGTGCTGTGAGTGGTTTATGGGCTGCCTGTGAGTAGTGTGATGCCTCTGAGTGGTTTGAGTGATGTATGGACTGGCTGTGAGTGATGGGAGCAATGTATGGACTGGCTGTGAGTGATGTATGGACTGGCTGTGATTAGTGGGAGTGATGTGTTTGAGTTACCTCTCACCTGTCTATTATGGGAGCCATTGAGTGGGACAAGAAATTAACACAGACCCCCCTCCCCAGCCTAACTCTGCAGAAAGATACAGGGCTCTATTAACAGCTTTGCGCCAAAGTGCACGCGCAGCGCAATTTTTTTTGCACGCAGCATTAAATGTTAAGGCGCGTAAATTAACGCTGGTATTAAAATCCGAGCACATTTTTTCAACCGCATAAAAAAGATGCGCAAAAACACGCGTGCATTAACGCTGCGTGCAGAAATCGGTGGGCGGACTGTATTTTTCACGAAATTCAGCCAATCAGAATTAAGAACCACAATTGTCTCCCGTTAAGTTTTTGCGCCTGTCAAAATCAATCTGAGTATACTGTATACAGCAATAATAAAAACAAGCACAACCTCTCAATTTTATTGTTTGGGTATGCTTAGAATGTGTAACTATACTTTGCTGTTTTATTTTTTTCGGGCTGGTGTATTTGGGTTCGGCCAGGACATTCAGATTTGCCATTAACACCAGCTTTTCAAAGACGTTAAAAGTATGCACGCAAATGTTGCCTGTTAAAATTTGTGCATAGATTTTAATACCATCCGCATACCAGCGCACAAACGCATTTGCGCTCACAATGTTAAGTATAGGACGCGCAACGTACATTACGTTCGTGCAGGTTCACCCGCGGTAGACGTTAACGCACATTTTTTGCGCAGACATTTTTATACGACGTTCTGCACAAAGGGTTTTCCCCTCGCGTTAATGCGTTTTTGCGCACGCGTTAAAGTTTGCACGAAGAAGTTAATAGAGCCCTACAGCTTTACAGGGAGCAGCACCCGCCCCACTCAGTCACAGATGGATGCTGAGGCAGATGTAAAAATAAAAATACTTACATATCCTGTGCCCCAATGAGTCCTTCCTATTGTCCCTCCTCTGTAGCTGAAGACAGTCTGTCTCCTCCTCAGCAGCCCCGGTGCAAGCATTGCGAGCTGCACTGGGACAGGATGCTGATGGAAGAGGAGGAGCCAAGTGGGGAAGCAGGAAGCTGCGTGCTCTCACTTCTCACATCAGCATCAACTGCACAGAAACTGCCCCTCTGAGTGGAGAAGCTAGAGATTCAGGCCCCCTCCCACCCCACGGACCCCCACCCCACGGGCCCTTGGTCGGTGTCTGAAATGCCCGACCTTTCAGTCCGCCCCTGCCTAAACTAGAAAATTAAAAAGAGATAGACAAAAAGAGCAAGACCAACCCAAAAGATTCTTTACGTACATACATTCTAAAAAACTCAAGAGTGAAAGTGTAGGTTCACGAAAATCTGAGTCAGGGGTATTATTAACTGAAGATTGAGATAAGGCAGAAATTTAGATGATAATTTTTCTTCATTAATTATCAAATAGAAACCTATAACAGGAGACTTGCAAATCATTGAAACTCAATTGGCTCATGAAACGGTGTTGCAGCAACTAAAAAGTGAATGTGAACAAAGACTCAGTGTCAGAATGCATTCACTAGCGAGTACTGAGGGAGCTATTGTTGAAATACGTAAACCTCCATTTTTAATCTTTAAAGATTCTTTTCTTTCAGGAATTGTTATACAAAAAAACAACAAATTGGGGGAGTAAACTCTGCAAAGAGATAAAGAGATATATCATAGTGCAATAAAACACTTATTAATGAGAAGAAAGCCCCCTCCTTTAGATCGCACTCACAAAATGTACAGAATTAAAAGGCACATCAATGATCACCGCTCCCCTGGATAGGCACAGCTGGAAATGGTTACCCCGCCGTCACAGGAAAATGCACGTCAAACTGGCACCAGTGGCAGTAAAATGATGTTTATTTAAAACAAATAATAAAAAAGCCAACGCGTTTCGTCCATAAATAAAGCGGACTTCATCAGGGCAAAAGAAATAATACAGATACATCTCATACAATACATTTATATAGTGTCTGAAATCAGGAAGTCCTGCAGTCCGGTGTCCAATTCCATCCCTCACATAAGGTTTCCGGAAGGAAGGGGCTTCTTCTCATTAATAAGTGTTTTATTGCACTATGATATATCTCTTTATCTCTTTGTAGAGTTTATTCCCCCAATTTGTTGTTTTTTTGTATACCTGTTATCAGCGTCTTTGGGAGGAAACGCTGGGGGAGAACTACTCGAAAGATACGTATTATATATTCTTTGTGTGATCTCACAATTGTGTTTATTCTTTAAGGAATTGTACCAGAGGATTAGAGAAAAGCTGATAAATAGCTCCATTATTATGGGTGTGCTGATTGTTACCTCTCATTAATATAGACCCATTTGGGCGATTTAAGATGGCAAATTTTTGAAACCTTTGGTTTCTTTTGTTATATGGTTTGTGCACATGGACTAGATAATATTAGAGCCCGTACCCATTATCAGCCCTAACATATTTTGCATCAAGGAGGTACTTTAGTTATAACTAACTGTGCACCAGATTTCCATTCAAATGTTGCTGTTTGTGAAACCCTAATTCTTTCATTGGAGAGGCACGAGCAAATTTTAACAAACTATCCAGTAGTCACTTCCTACCTGGTCTGATTTTGCTATAGAATAAGAGAGTTATTATTGTTTATACAGCCCACAGGGCATGCCTTCGGGCAAACCGGGCGTTTGTCCAGTAGGCCTCTAGCCTCCCGGGCTGGTCGGCCGCTAGCCTACCTTGCCGGCTGGCTGACATAGCCAGCTGCCTGGCAAGGCAGCCTAGGCAAACTGAAGAGGCTCTCCACACGAAAAATGCCTCCCCGCCGCTCAGCGGGATCAGCGGCTGTTGTTTTCTACATCCCCGGCTAACAGACATACACCTCCTAATTGCGCGCCCTCTGCGGTGCTGGGAGTAAGTGATCATATAACGACACTTCCTCCCAGCGCTTCATCACCGGCCCTGCAGATCTGCATGAGGAGAGTGGTGGGAGCTCCAGGACTTGGAGTGGGGGGGGGGTGGTTGTAGAGAGTGACTTGAAGTCATCCCAATACTTAGTCACCATGGTGTAGCTCAACCATGGGTAACGGATGTTGCTTTAATTCTGGCCACTATAGAGAACACCAATAACTGCCCTCCATCCCCTGGACGGAAAAAAAAATGAAAGAGGGGGGCGCACAATGAAAAGGGGGATGAAATGGGGAATGCAAGAATGAAATAAAAAAGGAAAACAAAATTAAAAGAGGGGGATGCAATAGAAAAGGGGGATGAAATGGGGAATGCAAGAATGAAATAAAGAAAAATGAAATTAAAAGAGGGGGTGCAATGAAAAGCGGGGATGAAATGGGGCGAATGCAAGAATGAAATGAGAAAAGGGGGGATGCAATGAAATGGAGGGGAATGCAAGAATAAAATGAAATAAGAAGGAAAATGAAAAGAGGGGGTGCAATGAAGAGGGGATGAAATTAAATGAGTGAGAGAATGTAATGAAAAGAAGGGGGAATGAAATTCAGGGGAGAATGCAATGAAAAGGGGGGGAATAAAATGAAAAGAGTGGGGTTAAATTAAAATGAGAAGAGTGGGTGAAATGGAAAGTGTGGGAAATGATAAGGAAGGGAGTTGGGGAGTTTGACGTGATAAAGGGAGGGTTACATTAAAAAGAGACTCACTGCATTTACTGTTAGAGGTCTATTGCTGTGGACCCTGTGTACGCTCAAACTCATTGGGCTCTATTACATAGTTGGTGCTAACTTAACCAGAGCTGTTGTTAACTTAACAGCTCCATAGGCTATAATGGCTCTGGTAAGTTTACAACAGCTCTGGTTAAGTTAGCACCAACATTGTAAATACTGCCCATTGCCTCATTGCCTTTACGTTTTGAGGTCTATTGTTGTGGATTCAAGTGTACGTTCAAACTCACTGCCTTTACCATGAGAGTTTTACTGCTGTGGAGCTCTCTGATACAATAATGTGCTGTATGTTTGAGCTTAAGTTCTATTGCTGTGGAGCTCTGTGATACGCTCATAAACACCGCACATTACTGTGAGTTTTATTGCTGTGGAGCTCTGTGATGCGCTCATACACACCGCACATTGCTGTGAGTTTTATTACTGTGCAGCTCTCTGATACACTCATACACACTGCACATTGCTGTGAGTTTTATTGCTGTGCAGCTCTGTGATACGCTCATACACACAGCACATTACTGTGGGTTTTATTGTTATGGAGCTCTGTGACACCCTCAAACACTGCACTTTACGGGGGAGCTCTGTGACACCACCATAATGTGCAGTGTTGTATGGGTGTCACAGAGCTCCACAGTAATGTGCGGTATGCATGAGGGTGCTACAGCGCTCCACAGTAATGTGCAGTGTTCAGGGGTGGACTGACAACCAATGGGGCCCCCGGGCAATAGGAGGTCAAGGGGCCCCATTGTACCACACCCACAAAATGCCACACACATACAAACCCAACACCCATGTACATTGTTGTATAAAACTTTTTTCTGAACTCATTAAAATAATTTAGAAAATTATGTGAAGAAAATCCTCTCAGGGCCCACCAGCAAATTGGGGAATCCATTGCGCCCCCTCCATACTTACAGATGACGACCGCTCTGCTACAGCCATCACCCACTTATTGCAACTGAGACTGTGCAGTGGCACAAAAGGTCCCTTTGGCAAACGTGGGAAATGGACGATCTCGTTTCAGGTTTCTAACATAAACGTATACACATTGCACATCAGACAGCTCCACAGCAATAAAACTGGCAGTAATGTGTGGTGTGTATGAACGTATCACAAAGCTCCACCGCAATAAAACTGACAGTAATGTGTGGTGTGTATGAGTGTATCACAGAGCTCCACAGCAATAAAACACACAGTGATGTACAGTGTGTATGAACGTATCACAGAGCTCAACAGGACTGAAACTCACTGATGTGCAGTGCATATCTGTAAAGCGTGACCAGATTCTGGTCACCAGAAAGCGGTACGTGCAGCTCAGGGAGACGAGCTGTCTGTGAAGCAGGATGTGCCCTGGGGTCTGGACTGCCTCGTGGCTCGCCTCCTCCTTCCCGCACCACTGGCGCGGGCGACCAACCCCAACCATGCCAAGAAAGAAATGGCACTGAGCTGCAGGACTTGAACGACGTGCTGAGTACATCCTCTGAACACAAGCCAGAGGATGTGCCCAGCACGTTGTCAGCAGCAAAGAGTTTAAGAGGGGTAAAATTTGAGTAGCGCCCATTTAACCTATTGTTCCCCCGCACCAATATGTAGTCTTCTACCTGTACCTCACGATGCTGTCATACATAAGGTTTTGGAGTGCAGGCAGCAGATATTGTACTTGGCGATTCTAGGAGCAATACCATCCTTTTGGGTGCAGGGCTAGGGGGCATCGTCGGGCTGCGACAAGGACACAGGTGCAGACGTTTATGCACAGGAGCCTGTTTAGGCTGTGGTCAGACGAACGCAGTGCAAACACGTGTGCAGCCGCACTTTATTACGGCCGTAGTAGCAGCAAATGACGTCCAACGATGGCCAATATACAAAGTACGGCCGCTCGAAAGTTCGGCCGAGCAACGCAAGCGACAAAGAAACACATTTTTTCGAGAACGTAGAACCGCTAGTACTGACGTACAGAGTGCGCTGTGTCCGCATAGCGGCGTGTATGCATGATTAGGAGACATCAGACGCTGCTCATGTCCGGCCAACATAATGTCCAGACACCCAAAGTTTCCTGGTTTAGATCCGTAAAAAATCACGGCCGAAATTGCGCATCGTATGACCGCTATCGCGTCTTCCGTGAAAGAATGCGTTCGGACGGATCGCACTTTTTAACGGTAGACGTGAAAATTGCGTTCGTCTGACCCTAGCCTTAAAGACAAATACATGCATTTACACACACAGCCATACGTTCACAAACATAGCCATAACCGACCCTACACACCAGGGGTATGTAGCAATAAAACTAACAGTAATGTGCGCTGTGTATGAGTGTATCACAGAGCTCCACAGCAATAAAACTGTAGCAGCGGGCTGGTGTCATTAAAAAGTGCAGCAGTCATTTTATTGGGCTGAAGATTGCCATGGGGGGGCATTTGCACCAGTGCCACCTAGCCCAGTCCGCCCCTGCCCCAGATACATGTATACACAGACCCCCGATACATGTATACATACCTAGACACAGACTCCCAGATACATGTATAGCCAGACACAGACCCCCAGAAACATGTATAGCCAGACACAGACCCCCAGATACATGTATACACAGACACATCCCCCCAGATACATGTATACCGACCCAGACATCAGACCCCAGTGTCAGCCGAGCGAGGTGGTGGTGATAATGTTGGCGAACAGCTGAGAAGCACGATGCAGGCAGACGGCAGGCAGACGCCAGACGCGCCCTCTCTGTCATACACATTACCACAACATATATACAATATATATACACACATTACCACATCATATATACACACTATATACACACATTACCACACCATATATACACTATATCCACCAAGTTTCAGATGCACACGGAGACTAACAGGGTTATTCAGAGAGCGGTGAAAACCAGGAGAATGACTGGAGAAGTGAAAATTTGAGGTCAAAATAGCCGATTTGGAAAGTGAGATAAATGGGAGAATTTTTCTGGTTTGGCCATTTTGACCTCGAATTTTAATTTCTCCAGTCATTCTCCTGGTTTTCACCTCTCTCTGAATAACCCCCTATGTAAAATTTAAAAAAATATATACACTATACAGTATATACAGTGGCAAGAAAAAGTATGTGAACCCTTTGGGATTACGTGGAGTTTTGCATGAATTGGTCATAAAATGTGCTCTGATCTTCATCTAAGTCACAACAATTTGAAAAACACAGTCTGCTTAAAATAATACAACACAAACATTATATGTTTTCATGTGTTTATGGAACATAACATGTAAACATTCACAGTGCAGGGTGGAAAAAGTATGTGAACCCCTAGCCTAGTGACTTCTCCAAAAGCTAATTGGAGCCAGGAGTGAGCCAACCTTGAGTCCAATCCGTGTGATATTATTGGATGTGTTGCTGAAAGCTGTCCTGCCCTTTAAAAACACACACCAGTTTTGGGTTTACTGGTTTCAAGAAGCACTGCCTGATGTGAACCATGCCTCGCAGAGAAGAGCTCTCAGAAGACCTACGATCAAGAATTGTTGACTTGCATGAAGCTGGAAAGGGTTACAAAAGTATCTCCAAAAGCCTTGATGTTCATGTGTCCATGGTAAAACAGACTGTCTACAAATGGAGAAAGTTCAGCACTGTTGCTACTCTCCCTAGGCATGCTCGTCCTGTAAAGATGACTGCAAGAGCACAGCGCAGAATGCTTAATGAGGTAAAGAAGAATCCTAGAGTGTCAGCTAAAGACTTACAGAAATCTCAGGCACATGCTAACATTTTTGTTGACACATCTACAATAAGGAAAACATTAAACAAGAATGGAGTACATGGGAGGACACCACAGAGGAAGCCATTGCTGTCCAAAAAGAATATTGCAGCACGTTTGAAGTTTGCAAAAGAGCACCTGGATGTTCCACAGCACTACTGGCAAAATATTCTGTGGACAGATGAAACCAAAATTGAGTTGTTTGGAAAAAACACCCAACACTATGTGTGGAGAAAAAAAGGCACAGCACACCAACATCAAAACCTCATCCCCACTGCAAAACATGGCGGCGGGAACATCATGGTTTGGGTGCTGCTTTGCTGCCTCAGGGCCTGGACGGATTGCTGTCATTGATGAAAAAATGAATTCCAGAGTTTCTCAAGACATTTTGCAGGAAAACGTAAGACCATCTGTCCGCCAGCTGAAGCTCTGCAGAGGATGGGTGATGCAACAGGACAATGACCCAAAGCATACAAGTAATTCAACAAAAGAATGGCTTCAACAAAACAAAATACGCCTTCTGTAGTGGCCCAGTCAGAGTCCTGACCTCAACCCGATTGAAATGCTGTGGCATGACCTTATGAGAGCGATTCACACCAGACATCCCAAGAATATTGCTACACTGAAACAGTTTTGTGAAGAGGAGTGGTCCAAAATTACTCCAGATCGTTGTGCAGGTCTGATCTGCAACTACAGGAAATGTTTGGTTGAGGTTATTGCTGCCAAAGGAGGGTCAACCAGTTATTAAGTCCAAAGGTTCACATACTTTTTTCACCCTGCACTGTGAATGTTTACATGTTCTGTTCAATAAAAACATGAGAACATATAATGTGTTAATGGTATTAATGGAAAAGTATGTCTTTTTGCTGATGACACAAAGATTTGCAACAGGGTTGACGTTCCTGGAGGGATCAGCCAAATGACAAATGATTTAGGTAAACTAAAAAAATGGTCGGAGCTGTGGCAATTGAGTTTTAACGTGGATAAGTGCAAGATAATGCACCTGGGACGTAAAAACCCAAGGGCTGAATATAGAATATTTGATACAGTCCTAACCTCAACATCTGAGGAAAGGGATTTAGGGGTTATTATTTCAGAGGATCTAAAGGTAAGTAGTCAATGTAATAGAGCAGCAGGAAATGCTAGCAGAATGCTTGGTTGTGTAGGGAGAGGTATTAGCAGTAGGAAAAGGGAAGTGCTCATGCCACTGTACAGAGCACTGGTGAGACCTCACTTGGAGTACTGTGTGCAGTACTGGAGACCGTATCTCCAGAAGGATATAGACATCTTAGAGAGAGTTCAGAGAAGGGCTACTAAAATGGTGTACGGCTTGGAGGAGAAAAGTTACCAGGAAAGGCTTAATGATCTTAACATGTACAGCTTGGAAAAAAGACGAGACAGAGGAGATATGATAGAAACATTTAAATACGTAAAGGGAATCCACAAGGTAGAGGAAGGGAGTATATTTAAAAGGAAACAAAGTAGCAAAACAAGAGGACATAGTCTTAGATTAGAGGGGCAAAGGTTTAAAAGTAACATCAGAAAGCATTATTTTACTGAGAGGGTGGTGGATACATGGAACAGTCTTCCAGTTGAAGTGGTAGAGGCCAAAACAGTAATTGAATTTAAGCAAGCATGGGATAGGCATAAGGCTATCCTAAACAAAAGATAAATCCAGGTAAAGTATCCATGTAATTGGGCAGACTAGATGGGCCGAAAGGTTCTTATCTGCCGACATTTTTCTATGTTTCTATGTTTCTATGTTTGTGTTGTATTATTTTAAGCAGAGTGTGTTTTTCAAATTATTGTGACTTACAGTAGATGGAGATCAGAGCACATTTTATCACCAGTTCATGCAAAACTCCACGTAATCCCAAAGGGTTCACATACTTTTTCTTGCAACATCATATATACACTATATACACACACATTACCCCACCATATATACACTGTATACACACATTACCACACCATTTATACACTATATACACACATTAACACACCATATATACACATTACAACACCATATATACACTATATACACATATTACCACACCATATATACACATTACAACTAGGGATGAGCGTCGGTTCGGATCAATTCGGAGTTCGATTCGAACATTGCCCGTTCGGCTGTTCGTCGAACTCCGAACATTTCCACGTGTTCGCCGCATATTCGCCCACAATGCACCACAATGGACCACAATGCGCTTTTCCACTGGCCTGAAGCTTGTAATTGGCTACAGCCTTGCACTTGACCGCAGGTCAAGTGCAAGACAGGTGCAAGACTATGCCAATCACGGCTCAGAGTCCTGATTGGACAAATTTTGCCCAATCATGGGCTCACAGAGCTAAGTCCCGCAGCACACTATATAAGGCTTCCCTGCCTGCAGCCCCAGCGTGTGTATTTGCAGGAGCGAATCAGAGAGGAGAGGAGATTGTTCTGTCAGGGTGTATCAGTGACGTTGTAGGAGATTTCTGGGAATTAGAATCTGTCTTGGCACTGCCAGGCTATCAGGGACAGTGTGTATCAGTGAGTTGTAGGAGATTTCTGGGAATTTGAATTTGTGTTGGCACTGCAAGGCTATCAGGGACAGTGTGTATCAGTGAGTTATTCAACAGTTCAGCAAATTAGAATCTGTCTTGGCACAGCCTGTTATCAGTGTGTATAAGTGAGTTATACCACAGTTCAGCAAATTAGAAACTGTCTTGGCACAGCCAGGCTATCAGTGTGTATCAGTGAGTTATACCACAGTTCAGCAAATTTGAATCTGTCTTGGCACAGCCTGTTATCAGTGTGTATCAGTGAGTTATACCAGAGTTCAGCAAATTTGAATCTGTCTTGGCACAGCCAGGCTATAAGGGACAGTGTGTATCACTGACTTATAGCATTGTTCTGGAAAATCTGTATAGCTTTGCTCTAATTCTAGATACCATAAAATAACACAGTTTAATCAGGCTGCTGCCAGCTATCAGGGTGTTGCAGCCTGTAGGAGAGGAAGTGAATCAGAGAGAGAGTAGAGGACATTGGCAGCCTTGCAGGGAAAATAACAGTAAAATCGCTGACTTATATCAGAGTTCTGAATATCTTTAATCTATATACCAGAGTTGAATCTGAGTTCTGCATATCTCCAATCTTTATACCAGAGTTGAATCAGACTTCTGTATATCTCCAATCTTTATACCAGAGTTGAATAAGACTTCTGTATATCTCCAATCTTTATACCAAAGTTGAATCAGACTTCTGTATATCTTTAATCTATATATCACTAACATGTCAGAAAGACCAAAAAGGACAGGTAGACGCTCCCAGACACAAATAAGAGGGCAAGCAGCCTCTGTGTTGGAAGGCTGTGCCCCTGGTCGTCGTGGATGTGGTCCAGAGGATTTGCAGGATTGGCTAACCAGGCCATCCTCATCCTCCGAGTCCTCTGCCAGCCATGCTTGTAGTGGTTTACAGTCCACCTCAGCTGCCAAAACATCTAATTCAGCCTCCATGTCCACAGCTACTCCTGCCGTAGCCTCACTATCATATACGGAGGAGTCAGCTGAATTGTTTGACTACATTGACAGTGACGTGCTGCTTGAGGATGCGCAGCAACTCCAGTCCTCTGATTCAAACTCTGAGGTTGAGGAAGGGAGTATAATCAGCCTAGAGGGAGGGAGTGCCAGTGACACACAAGGAACTGGCACTCATGTTCCCCCAGCAGCTGCAGCATATTGCGAGGTTGGCTCCAGTGACGAGGAGATAGGGTGTGATGACGATGATGAGGTCACTGACTCCACCTGGGTGCCTGATCGAACAGAGGAGTCAATTGAGGAGGAGGAGGCACAACAAACATGAGGCACAACGTCCTCTATGAGCAACCGTAGCCAGTCCAAGGCATCAGATGTCAGAGATGCTCAGGTGCAGAGCGCTGTTGTCTCGCAGCACACATCCAGGATCTCTGCTGTCTGGGAGTTCTATCATGACATGTGCAGCAGACTGCAGCGTTGCTATTTGTAAGCTATGTCGGAAGAGGATCAAGCGTGGGAAAGACATCAGACTCTGGGTACCACATGCTTGAGGAGATATATGACCACCTTCCACGCATCCCGTTGGCACAACACTTTGCATAGGTCCTCCTCCTCATCTGTCTCTACCCCCACTATATGTCCTGCCATGTCATTGCCTACAACCTCCACTGACTGGATGATGCTATATTAATGGGTGTACCAGGTCCTTCCTCAGAATGTGACAGCATCCCATCAGCTGAAGATTTACGCAGTCAGATTACATTGCCCCAGCTGCTGCAGCGTAAGAAAAAATATAGTCCCAACCATCCCCAAGCACAGCGTCTGAATGTCAGCTTCGCAAAATTACTCGCATTACAGCTGCTGCCTTTCCAGCTGGTGGACTCTGCTTCCTTCCGTGAATTTGCTGAATGTGCTGTACCACAGTGGCAGGGTCCAAAACGCCATTTCATTTCACAGAAGGCCTTTCCAGCACTATACCAGCACGTGGAAGACAATGTTATGGAGTCATTGGGAAAGGCAGTAAGCAGCAAGGTGCACATTACTTTAGACACGTGGTCCAGCAAGCATGGACAGGGCTGTTACATTTCCTTCACGGCACACTGAGTAAATCTGCTTGCAGCTGGGAGGGATCCAGGATGGGGCTCTGTGCTGGAGCTTGCTCATCCACCACGCCTCCAGAAAGCTGCTTGTATGAGGTCTGTCTGCCCCACCACCTCTTCCTCTTCTTCCTCCTCCTCCTCCTTCAATGTCTCTGGCGAAGTGGCAGTTAAACCGACGCGTGGCAGGGGCTACGCAATGGCTCAAGCAAAAAGATTCCATACTGTGCTTGAGCTGGTTTGTTTAGGGGACAGGAGCCACACCGGGCCAGAAATTCTGTCAGCTCTGCAGGGGCAGGCGCAGAGATGGTTAACACCATGCCAGCTTGAGCTGGGAATGGTCGTCTGTGATAATGGTAGCAACCTTCTCTTCGCCCTACTCAAGGGTAAATTGACGCATGTACCATGCCTAGCACACATCATAAATCTAGTGGTACAGCATTTCCTAACCAGGTACCCAGGGCTGGCAGAGCTTCTCAGCCAGGCCAGAAAAGTCTGCAGCCACTTCAGACGGTCATTCCCAGCAAGTGTTCGCCTGTCAGAAATTCAAAGAGAATTCCACCTTCCCACAAAACGTCTGATCTGTGACATGCCCACCAGATGGAACTCAACATTAGCAATGCTGCAGCATCTGCAAAAGCAGCAGAGGGCCATCAATGAGTACCTGTGTGAGTATGGCACAAGAACAGGTTAAGGTCAACTTGTTTTTTCCCCCCACAGTGTCTGATGATCAAGGATGCATGCACTGTACTGTCACCATTTGAGGAGGCAACGAGGATGGTGAGCAGGGACAGTGCATGCATCAGTGACACAATTCCTTTAGTGTTCCTGCTGGAGCGCACTCTGCAGGGAATTATAGATGTGGCACTAGAGGCAGAGCAGCAGGAGGAAGAGGAGGCCTTTCCTAGCTCTCAAGGACCCAGTCTTTATGCAGACAGCATTCCTGTGGGTCCTCAGATCAGACAGGAGGAGGATGAGGAGGAGGAGGAATATTTAAGTAGGTGGGATTCCTCAAGAAAGTGTTTTTTGTGCCCAGAAACCCAAGGACTAGTACGTGGCTGGGGAGGAGGAAGTGCATGATGGGGTCATTCTCATTGACCAGGAAGACTCGGAAGCTAATGCCACCTCCAACCTACGCTGCATGGGCTCCCTTATCCAAAGTCTGCTAAAGGACCACAGGATTCGTGCTATCAAGGAGAAGGATCCTTACTGGTTGGCAAGCCTTCTTGATCCACGATAAAAGGGTAAAGTTGCAGAGATCATCCTGCCCGCACAGAGGGAGGACAGAATGAAACAACTTGAGGACGCTCTAAAGTAACACTTGTGTAATACCTTTCCAGGCACTGGTAGGTTACCAAGTAATGACACAGGTGCTTCTGAGGCTGCGGATGATCAGAGGAAGAGCGGTGAAAGTGGTGAATGCTTGACTGATGCCTTTTTATATTTTTTTAGTCCACGACGCACAGGGACGTCAAATGTAGGCAGCCATTTGCCAGCGTCTTCACCGTATGGTGCAGGACTACCTAGGGGCAAGGGCAGACCTGGATACCTTAACAGCAGATGATCCACTGGCTTACTGGGTGTTGAAATTGGATCACTGGCTAGAACTTAGCCAAAATGCTATGCAGCTACTAGGTTGCCCTTCATCCAGCGTGCTTTCTGAAAGGATGTTCAGTGCCGTTGGAGGTTTTGTCACAGACAAAAAGGTGTGTCTGTCCACTGACTCTGTAGACCGGCTGACATTTATAAAAATGAATCAGTCCTGGATCAGCAGCTATCAATCCCCTGATGCTGATGTAACTAAATAGATCGGGGATCTCTTCTGCATTCCCAAACCTCCACCACTGCACTCTTCCACAATACCACAAAGGGGTTACGGTGTGAAGGCACTTGCTGCCACCAAAGGCACGATATTTGGGTGCACTGCCACTGACGCCTATACCAGATTGATATCATTTTAATATTGGACCGCAGGGTACAACCCTGCACTCTTCCACAATACCACAGAGGGGTTACGGTGTGAAGGCACTTGCTGCCACCAAAGGCAAAATATTTGGGTGACCTGACACTGACGCCTATACAAGATTCATATCATTTTAATATTTGACCGCAGGGTCCAACCCTGTACTCTTCCACAATACCACAGAGGGGTTACGGTGTGACGGCACTTGCTGCCACCAAAGGCACAATATTTGGGTGCACTGCCAGTGAAACCTATACCAGATTAATATAATTTTAATATTGGACCGCAGGGTCCACCACTGCACTCTTCCACAATACCACAGAGGGCTTACGGTGTGACGGCACTTGCTGCCACCAAAGGCAAAATATTTGGGTGCACTGACGCCTGTACCAGATTCATATCATTTTAATATTTTACCGCAGGGTCCAACCCTGCACTCTTCCACAATACCACAGAGGGGTTACGGTGTGACGGCACTGTTGCCGACACTGAAGTCCCAATTTTAAAGCACCTATTGTTAATTTAATCCAAAGCCTGCATAAATTTCACCATAATTTAGCCAAAAAATCACTAAACTTGTTCTGCATGTCCTAAAACGTCTCCTCTTTTCATACAGGCTGCAGCCCCAAGCAGTTGTTTATGAATAGATTAAAGGAAAAGCATTTACCATCATTTGAAACGTCATTTTTTTGTTTTTAAATGTTTCTATACATCCTACAAATCCGCCACTTCACGGGCAGGTTATGGGGACCTCCTAGGGACGATATTTGAAGGAATTTTTCATTTCTATTCTTAACCTTTATTTCATGGAACACTCACAGTTCCTTTAAAAACTTTTTTTTAAACTTTTTGTCCTTGTTTCCTGTCCCCCAGGGCACTACCCGGTCCCCCATACACCTTTTATGGCAAGTATCTAGCATATATGCCCTCTTGCAGGGCACTCTAGAAATTGAACGTTCTTGTCCTATTGACTTACATTGAGTTCAGATCGTGTTCGAGTTCGATCTCGAACTTCTGAAATTGTTTGAGTTCGAAGTCGAACCGAACACGGGGGCGTTCAGCTCATCCCTAATTACAACACCATATATACACTATAAAACACAAAGGGTACTAGACCCGGTGTGAGTACACTTAACTTAAATAAGGAATCTTTCAACAAAAATCCTGGAAGATCTTGATACCAGAATCAAGGTGGATAAACCTAATATGGCGAGAAAAAAACAACTCCATGGTGCAAATAACATATGGTAATATATGTATATAATATGGATTAATTCGGTGTAGCTGAAAACTCACAAAAATGGAGCCCTATCGGCTCAGATGAAATCGCCTCTTGACCACTCTGGGGGGTCACACCCCTTGTGACGAAATCTTCAAGTTTACAGATATCTTCACACTCAATATAGGAATGGGTAACTTCTTAGTACTTGAAAGAAAGAGAAGACCTCCATTGCGCAAATATCAGCGTTACTCAGAGTAATAATGTGATAACAAGTGGGTGCTCACAGTCTCAAGAGCCTCTAGTAACAGTGGCTCAGTAGATAGGCATATATAATCAAGGATCAAGTCTCAGGCTGGATTGCCAGTAAAAACATTGGTATTCCCAATGTAGATTTAATAAGCATAAAACAACAAAAGCTTTTAAAAGATACGCGTTTCGCCCGCACACACTGCAGGCTTCCTCAGTCTTGCAAATATACAATCACAAACATACATTTAAATAGCCATATGATAACGGATAATTGCCGGCACCTGCAGTTACCGACCGCATATGCGTGTCAACTGCGATATCAGCGTGCGTTCCATTTCGAGACTTCCGGTCATGTGACCGGATGTCAAGTCCCATTCGGTTTTCAATATGCGTTCCAAAGTGCGTTTCACAGGATAGCATCTTACGGATTGGGGCTTGCAGATTCTTTCATGCTATATCGAGTCTTCGTTTCTTACATCCATTGTTGTCCTATTTGAAAAACAGACGCTAGTATACTATCCACCAATGAATGTCAATATAAAAATGAATGGTTGATAGTAAATAGCGGATTGGTTCCATACAATGTTGAACTCAATATATATAATATGCATTGGAAGTAAATGGGCAATCAGTGGATATACTCTTAAGTGGATAGAAATCTATTGGAGTAAATGACAAAACTCAAAATCGGCATTTAAGCCGTTGGGTTCAAGAGTATTAAGTCGAAAAATCCATTTCATTTCAGTTTTTGCTTATTTTAGATCAAGCTCTTCTCCTCTCCAATGTTTAGTTATTTTTTTCAATAGCAAAAAATTCTAGACCTATTGGGTTATTATTATTATTATTATTATTATTATTATTATTCTTTATTTATAAAGCGCCAGCATATTCCGCAGCACTGTACAATAAGCACAGTATAGACAGGGTTACAATACATTGAACAACATTTGACAAACAGTACAGGAGGAGATGAGGGCCCTATTCCCGTAGGAACTCACAATCTAGGAGGGTTGGGGTTGGAAACAGGAGGAGAGGACTGTAAGGTGAGAGTGATTGATGGTTGTGTCAGTGAGTTGGGTGGTAGGCTTCCCTAAATAGGAACGTTTTAAGGGAGCGTTTGAAGGAAGAGAAGTTAGGGGAAAGTCTGACAGTACGAGGGAGAGCGTTCCAGAGAGTGGGGACTGCGCGTGAGAAATCCTGCAGTCTATCATGGGAAGAGGTGGTGCGGGGAGAAGCTAGGCGCAGGTCACTGTTTGACCTTAGGGAGCGGGCTGGGGTGTATTTGGTGATTAGTGAGGACAGGTAGTGGGGCGCTGAGTTAGTGAGGGTTTTGTAGGTAAGGATAAGGATTTTGAACTTAATTCTGCAGTGGATGGCGAGCCAGTGAAGGGAATCGCAGAGGGGAGCAGCAGAGACAGAGCGGCGTGTGAGGTGAATTAGCCTGGCGGAGGCATTCAGGATGGATTGTAGGGGGGAGAGGCGGGACAGAGGGAGGCCAGATAAGAGATTATTGCAATAGTCGAGTCGGGAGATTACCAGGGCATGTAGGAGTTGTTTTGTGGTGACATCGGTAAGAAATGGCCGAATTCTGGAAATATTACGCAGTTGGTATCGGCAGGAGGAGGAAAGAGACTGGATGTGGGGGATGAAGGAAAGAGCAGAGTCAAGTGTAACTCCAAGACAGCGAACTTGGTTTGATGGGGAGATGGTGATACCCTCCACCGTGATAGAGAAGTCAGGAGGTGGGGAGGCATTGGAGGGAGGAATAAGTAGGAGCTCAGTCTTTGACATGTTGATCTTTAGGTGGTGGGAGGCCATCCAGGAGGAGATGCCAGATAAACAGTCACTGACTTTTGAAAGGACAGGGGGAGAGAGATCAGGGGTAGAGAGGTAGATCTGAGTGTCATCAGAGGTGGTAATTAAAGCCAAAGCTGTTGATGATTTTGCCCAGGGAGGAGGTGTAGATGGAAAAGAGCAGAGGACCAAGGACAGAGCCTTGAGGTACACCACAGATAGAGGCAATGAAGAGGAGGAGTTACCAGCAAAGGACACACAGAAGGACCTGTGGGATAAATAGGAGTCAACCCAAGCAAGTGCAGTGTCACCGAGACCCAGAGAGTTGAGGGTCTGTAGAAGGAGGGGGTGGTCAACAGTGTCAAAAGCAGCCGAGAGGTCAAGCAGGATGAGAATAGAATAGTGGCCGTGTTTTTTAGCAGTTAGGAGGTCGTTGGTGACTTTGGTGAGGGCAGTTTCAGTTGAGTGTAGGGGACAGAAGCCAGATTGCAGGGTGTCAAGTAGGGAATTGGAGGACAGGAAGAGGGAGAGGCGGTTGAAACTAGTTTTTCTAAGAGCTTTGATGTGAAGGGAAGCAGGGATACAGGGCGGTAGTTGGATGGAGAGTTGGGGTCTAGGGATGCTTTCTTTAGTAAAGGGGTAACTAGCGCGTGTTTGAAGGCGGATGGAAAGGAGCCAGTGGAGAGAGATAGGTTGAAGATGTGTGTGAGAGCAGGGGTGAGGGAGGAGGAGAGGGGAGGAATTAGATGTGAGGGAATGGGGTCGAGCGGGCACGTGGTGAGATGTGAGGAGGACAATAAGGAATTATTATGGTTGGATTTAAAATGATTAGAGACACAATGTTTATCATAACCTCTGATAATGTTATTAATATGTTCATTCACCCGAACTTGTAATGCCCGTGTGGTTTTGCCAACATAATATTTATTGCAGGGGCATCGTAACACATAGATAAGATAATTAGAAAAACAGGTTAATTTGTCTTTAATTTTATAGTTGTTTTGACACAGAATGTAGTGATATGTCTTTTCTTACTATGCGAATTTCTACAACTGATACAGTCTCCGCAACCATAAAATCCAGCTGTAAGTCCAAACCAATTCGTCTGTATCTTCTTCTCCCATAAATGATTTTTAACTAATTTCTGCGTCAGACTGCCTCCACCTCTATATATGACCTGAGGTTTCGTTGGTAGAATATCCCTAAGTATAGGATCCTCTTTAAGTAATGGCCAATATTTCTGAATATATCTTTTAATATTCCTATTACCAGTGTTATAATCCATGACAAAAGGAAGTTCAATATTATCAGTTTTATCTTTTGTCTTATATTTTAATAGCATATTCCTGTCCGAATTGTAAACTTGCTCCCTTGTATGTTCCAATTCTATCTTTGTATAACCCTTCTCGATGAAATCATTCATTAATTTATCAGACTGTTTTTGAAATTGCTGAATATCCGTGCAGTTTCTACGAAGACGAGTCATTTGTCCTTTAGGGACAGTTTTTAACCATGGAGGGAAGTGATCGCTTTCTAAACCAATATAGCTGTTAACATTAACATCCTTGAAGTGCGTTCTGGTTTTCATAATGCCACCTTCAATATATATACTAAATCCAGATACTCCACCTCTGTGTTACTGGTTATTGGTTGGCATTGAGATATACCATAAATTCATTCAGGGCATATAAATCCCCCTTCCATTAATAATGACGTCATCGATATATCTTTTGTACAGGACCAGGTGTTGCCCCCAGCGATGCCCCGTCCATACCATCTGGTGCTCCCAGTATGCCATGAACAGATTGGCATAACTGGGGGCAAACCTGGTCCCCATAGCTGTACCAGTCAGCTGTAAATAGAAGCTATAATCATACAAAAAATAATTATTTTCTAATATTAGTTTGATACCCTCAATTACAAAGTTCACTTGCTCGTCCTCAAAATGGCCCATCTCTCTCAGAAAAAATTGTGCAGCTTCACAGCCCAAATGGTGTGGAATTATAGTATACAGTGAATTAACATCACAAGTAACTAACTGGAAGGTATCTTCCCACGTTATGTTCCCTAATGTATTAATGATGGCCATAATATCCTTAACATAGGAACGAGTTGATACAACTAAGGGTTGCAACAAATGATCTAAGTATTCAGATAGATCATTAGATCTAGAGATTAGAACTAAGTGGGATATCTTAACCTTAGAAAGATATATCAAAGATGGTATTACTCCAAGAGGTTTACGATGGCAAAAGGAACCATCGATCGACAAAAGTGACGAGTCCTTTTTAGAAGATTGGTGTAATATGCTGCAAGGCTTCTCCATCATTATGATGGAGAAAGTAATTTCTAAACAGAAAAATATACTGATAAAATGAAATGATGAAATAGAAGACCTCTACACAAAGATAATTGAGGGTCTATCTATGGAGGAAAGAAATGTTATTTTCTCCCGTATAGAAATAAGTTTAGAGAAAACTGAGAAGGAAGTGTCCCTAAAGAAAAAAGTAAATATATCCGCGATAAGAAGGATTATGCCAATAAGAAAGTTTGGTTATTTTCTCAAGAAAAAGATATATCATACAGAGAATCCTCTCAACCATGGAAATGGCCCAAGAGCACACGCCCAAATGACTCCTTTTGGTCTGAGATACAGAAAGATAAAGCCACTATGAAGGATACCATCTTTCGACAAAAAGGAGTTCCTAGAAAGGAGGACGAGGTAATGAAGGAAACCCCCATCCCAAATTCCACCGACAAGACTCTATCCGTACCCCTACAAAGAGATTCTCACCCTATGATAAATGGGACTGGAATAGGTATGAACCGCCTGGAAGGGGAAGAAGGGGTAGGGGAAGATATCTGGGAGGAGGTGCATACTGGGGACACCAGAGAGGGGGCTATTATCCCCGCTCTGGTTACCCCCAGTACCATCATCAACCTTTGGAATTGAGAAACCGATTTCAAGCTTTAGAGGAGGCAGAAGGTGATCATCATCCTTTTCAGATGAATCAAGAATGGGAAGGAGGGGGCAAACCTCTGAATCCTTTGGAACAACGCAAAGGCAAAATGAAGGGAGCAGAAGGAGGTCGATTATTGGGAATACATTCGAGAAAACGATCTTTAGAAAACGAGGAAGAAGAGGAGGAAGAGACCTTCAGAAGAGAAAAAAGAGGAAAAACGTAACCTCTGAGGGAATTTTCAATCTGAGTGGAAAAGAACTCACTTATGGCGAAATTCACCTCCTCAATAGAGGTTTAAAATTCATACCAAAAAAAACAATGAACAGTTTCAACACATACATAGATTTACAAAAATTCAAACGAAGTCTCAGTTTAAAAAAAATCTTTGCTTAAACCCCCATAGAACGAACATTAATAGAGGAAGGAAAATATAAACATACTACTCTTAAAAAGAAATCCAAATTCTACCCTAGACACATGATATCCAAAGAGATGGAAACTTTTGATCTGATGATACTATCTGAAATCAGAAAAGAAGAATAAACTTATAAGAAGAAATAACATTACAAAGGATTAAACTCTCTATGCAAGAATAAGGAGTTGGTTATTAAACCTGCGGACATGGGGGGTGGAGTGGTAGTCCTCAGTAAGGATAAATATGAAAGAGAGGCCTTAAGGTTGTTCGGACATACTAACACTTATAAATGCCTGGGGGGAGATCCCACAACATCAATTACTACCAAATTTTTAGCATATTTAGATAAAGGAAAAGAATTGGATATCTTAACAGAGAATGAATATGAG
The DNA here is from genome assembly GCA_009667805.1 of Leptobrachium leishanense. NCBI lineage: Eukaryota > Metazoa > Chordata > Amphibia > Anura > Megophryidae > Leptobrachium > Leptobrachium leishanense. Next base: position 85,179,577 of record CM019072.1, on the reverse strand, counting down.
TATTTATGTGTACAACATCCTAAAGTTCCAGTCTTCTACTGTTTACCTAAAGTTCACAAAGATCGAGAGAATCCCCCCGGACGACCTATAGTCTCTGGAATAGGGTCAATTTCTTCTAATCTATCTGAATACTTAGATCATTTGTTGCAACCCTTAGTTGTATCAACTCGTTCCTATGTTAAGGATACTATGGCCATCATTAATACATTAGGGAACATAACGTGGGAAGATACCTTCCAGTTAGTTACTTGTGATGTTAATTCACTGTATACTATAATTCCACACCATTTGGGCTGTGAAGCTGCACAATTTTTTCTGAGAGAGATGGGCCATTTTGAGGAAGAGCAAGTGAACTTTGTAATTGAGGGTATCAAACTAATATTAGAAAATAATTATTTTTGGTATGATTATAGCTTCTATTTACAGCTGACTGGTACAGCTATGGGGACCAGGTTTGCCCCCAATTATGCCAATCTGTTCATGGCATACTGGGAGCACCAGATGGTATGGACGGGGCATCGCTGGGGGCAACACCTGGTCCTGTACAAAAGATATATCGATGACGTCATTATTATTTGGAAGGGGGATTTATATGCCCTGAATGAATTTATGGTATATCTCAATGCCAACCAATAACCAGTAACACAGAGGTGGAGTATCTGGATTTGAGTATATATATTGAAGGTGGCTTTATGAAAACCAGAACGCACTTCAAGGATGTTAATGTTAACAGCTATATTGGTTTAGAAAGCGATCACTTCCCTCCATGGTTAAAAACTGTCCCTAAAGGACAAATGACTCGTCTTCGTAGAAACTGCACGGATATTCAGCAATTTCAAAAACAGTCTGATAAATTAATGAATGATTTCATCGAGAAGGGTTATACAAAGATAGAATTGGAACATACAAGGGAGCAAGTTTACAATTCGGACAGGAATATGCTATTAAAATATAAGACAAAAGATAAAACTGATAATATTGAACTTCCTTTTGTCATGGATTATAACACTGGTAATAGGAATATTAAAAGATATATTCAGAAATATTGGCCATTACTTAAAGAGGATCCTATACTTAGGGATATTCTACCAACGAAACCTCAGGTCATATATAGAGGTGGAGGCAGTCTGACGCAGAAATTAGTTAAAAATCATTTATGGGAGAAGAAGATACAGACGAATTGGTTTGGACTTACATCTGGATTTTATGGTTGCGGAGACTGTATCAGTTGTAGAAATTCGCATAGTAAGAAAAGACATATCACTACATTCTGTGTCAGTCAAAACAACTATAAAATTAAAGACAAATTAACCTGTTTTTCTAAATATCTTATCTATGTGTTACGATGCCCCTGCAATAAATATTATGTTGGCAAAACCACACGGGCATTACAAGTTCGGGTGAATGAACATATTAATAACATTATCAGAGGTTATGATAAACATTGTGTCTCTAATCATTTTAAATCCAACCATAATAATAACCCAATAGGTCTAGAATTTTTTGCTATTGAAAAAATAACTAAACATTGGAGAGGAGAAGATCTTGATCTAAAATAAGCAAAAACTGAAATGAAATGGATTTTTCGACTTAATACTCTTGAACCCAACGGCTTAAATGCCGATTTTGAGATTTGTCATTTTCTCCAATAGATTTCTATCCACTTAAGAGTATATCCACTGATTGCCCATTTACTTCCAATGCATATTATATATATTGTACCATTGAGTTCAACATTGTATGGAACCAATCCGCTATTTACTATCAACCATTCATTTTTATATTGACATTCATTGGTGGATCGTATACTAGCGTCTGTTTTTCAAATAGGACAACAATGGATGTAAGAAACGAAGACTCGATATAGCATGAAAGAATCTGCAAGCCCCATCCGTAAGATGCTATCCTGTGAAACGCACTTTGGAACGCATATTGAAAACCGGAATGGGACTTGACATCTGGTCACGTGACCAGAAGTCTCGAAATGGAACGCACGCTGACATCGCAGTTGACACGCATATGCGGTCGGGAACTGCAGGTGCCGGCGATTATCCGTTATCATACGGCTATTTAAATGTATGTTTGTGATTGTATATTTGCAAGACTGAGGAAGCCTGCAGTGTGTGCGGGCGAAACGCGTATCTTTTAAAAGCTTTTGTTGTTTTATGCTTATTAAATCTACATTGGGAATACCAATGTTTTTTACTGGCAATCCAGCCTGAGACTTGATCCTTGATTATGTATGCCTATCTACTGAGCCACTGTTACTAGAGGCTCTTGAGACTGTGAGTACCCACTTGTTATCACATTATTACTCTGAGTAACGCTGTTATTTGCGCAATGGAGGTCTTCTCTTTCTTTCAAGTACTAAGAAGTTACCCATTCCTATATTGAGTGTGAAGATATCTGTAAACTTGAAGATTTCGTCACAAGGGGTGTGACCCCCCAGAGTGGTCAAGAGGCAATTTCATCTGAGCCGATAGGGCTCCATTTTTGTGAGTTTTCAGCTACACCGAATTAATCTATTTTATACATATATTACCATATGTTATTTGCACCATGGAGTTGTTTTTTTCTCGCCGTATTAGGTTTATCCACCTTGATTCTGGTATCAAGATCTTCCAGGATTTTTGTTGAAAGATTCCTTATTTAAGTTAAGTGCGCTCACACCGGGTCTAGTACTCTTTGTTTTTTATTGACTTATTGTAAAGGGTTTACATAGTGTTTTTGAGCAGCATATGTTTATTCTTACACGAGTATATATTAGCGCCACCTGTCCCTCCATTTGTTTTCCATTCTAATATATACACTATAGACACACATTACCACACCATATACACTATATACACACATTATACACACATTTCCACATCTTACATGCAATTACTTACAAATGGACATGTGACAGAGACCAGCTGCAGGAAAATGGTGGGGGGCAGGGGGTCCTACAAGCAGGCACTGCTACTTACTGCATCGGCATCCTGCTGTAGTCTGTCTCAGACAGGCAAGGCAGAGCAGATCACAGCCTGCTTCCTGTCTTCTCCCAGCAGGGGAACTGCATTTTGAGAAGGGGAGGAGCCAAACACATGGATCTCTTCCTCACTTCCTCTCTGTGGTTGCCTGTGATCACAGAGGGAAGGCAGCCTGCACACTGCATTACCTGACACCTCAGTGGCAAGGAGGAGTGAGGAGGAAGTAAATTCTCCTGCCCTCAGGCTCCGGGCCCCCCTTCCCTCGCGGGCCCTCGGGCAGTGCCCGAGTGCCCGATGGGTCAGTCTGCCCCTGGCAGAGTTGTATGGGTGCCACAGAGCTCCACAGTAATGTGCAGTGTTGTATGGGTGCCATAGAGCTCCACAGTAATGTGCAGTGTTGTATGTGTGTCATAGAGCTCCAAAGTAATGTGTGCAGTGTATGAGATTATCACAGAGCTCCACAGCGATAAAACTCACAGTAATGTGCGCTATGTAGGAAAAAAGTGCGCTGATTATTCTAAAATGCCCGGGCCTATATTTTGTCCCAGTCCGGGCCTGCCACAGGGTGAGCGACAAATATTGTGCATGTTAACTGCTCATTAAACTATGACTATATATCATCTGTATTATACACCAATAAGAGGCATTTGCAGATTTGTAACATTAACAATTTAGGCAATATTATTTGTGCATGCAGGACTTTAGATGTATAACGATCTGCATAATTAATGAGATTACACGAGCAAGCTATAATATCTATATAATTGCTTTAAATACCACCCTGATTGAGCTGTTGTATTTTAATTTGTGTATGTGGTGACTAGTTCACCGGTCAAGTTTTTCATGTGTCTTTTATTAAATTGCAATCAATGTAATGTTTTATTTCTATCTTTCATCACATTGTCACTCAACTGGTACCTTTCATAGAAAAGGTGGTGTCTTATGTTTAATATAGGTTAACACTGAAATATAGAGTGTCAGTTTTGAGAATATTATGCAATATACTCATTAGAGATGTGCACCGATTTTTTTTTTCAGTTCGTTTCATTCGGATTTTGTAATTTTTCATTTTAGATCGCTTCGGACGATTTTCTTTTCGGCTCCTTTTGTTTCGGCTCGTTTTTCGTATCAACTTTTTCCGTGATTTCAGTCATTTTCGTGTTATCGGATCGGCTCATTCTTCGTATCGACTTTTTTTTCTTGATATCGGAAATGTTTGTGTTTTTCGGAACGTCTGTTCTTCTCGTTTCAAAGTGTCTGTTCCTTTTGACTCGGATCCGATATTTCTGTCCATACGGTAATTCTGCCAATTCTATCGTTTTTATTATTAAATAAAGATCCTTTTTTTCTTATGCATTGCACAACTTTATTTAATCATATTAAAATGGTATGAAAGGAACAAAAATGAACAAAACGATTTAAAAAACCCAAGAAAGACCCAAATGGTCTGACTTTCAAAATAAAAACCAGAATAAAAGGTTTTAAAATGAAAAAAAAGCAGAACAAAATTATCAGGAACGAAAAAAAAAACCAGAAAAAATAAAATAATTGAAAACGAAAAAAAAATTAAAAAAAAATTAATGCAGCATATGAATACGCACACTGCGGGGAACAAGCGCCTCTCTGCGCGGTATAATTAATGCAGCATATGAATACGCACACTGCGGGGAACAAGCGCCTCTCTGCGCAGTATAATTAATGCAGCATATGAATATGCACACTGCGGGGAAGCGCCTCTCTGCAGTATAATTAATGCAGCATATGAATCCACACACTGCGGGGAAGCGCCGACCTGCGTTATAATTAATGTAGCATATGAATCCACACTGCGGGGAAGCGCCTCTCTGCGGTATAATTAATGTATACGTCTGTGTTATTTATATATGTATCATGTCTGTATATTATAACTTAAAATGCAATAAAATTTTAATTTTCAATAAATTACAAGGTGTAAAGTGTTTTTTTCTCACAATTTAACATGCGAGCGTTTACGGTTATATTTTCTATGAATTGCGCTTGTTAAAAAAATTAGAGATGGGGGACTTGTTCTATACATTTTATTGGGTGAAAATTACACGATTTTTAACAAACGCAACCCATACAAAAATAGTCAGTGCAGCATCATTGTTCACATTATAATTGAATGGGAACGATATTGCTGCATTAGCAAAACAAAACAGAAAAAACAACTTTTTTTAAAAAAAGATTTTTTATTTTTAGATTTTTTCTCAACTTTTAACATGTTCATGTTTGGTAAGGTTGGAAAGACCATGCTCTGGCCTATCCAACTATAACAAACATTAACCCCTAGCTCCCATGGATCAGGAGATAGGGGGTTCATTGGAACCCCCTATCTCCACCATTGGTGGCAACTAGGGGGTTAACCCCAGAACTTACTCTATCCGACGTCCTGATGTGAAACATCGGGACTTTGGTTAGATTTCGACTATTTTTAAAAAAAAATTATGCTTCAGGGAGGCGCTTCCCCGCAGTGTGGGATTCATATGCTGCATTAATTATACCGCAGGTAGGCGCTTCCCCGCAGTGTGTGGATTCATATGCTGCATTAATTATACCACAGGGAGGCGCTTCCCCGCAGTGTGCGAATTCACATGCTGCATTAACCACTGACAAGTGCTCCTCCTGTGCTATGGACACGCTGTGCGGGATTCCGGCCAATTGCTGCATCCCCCCGGTTTTGTTAATGCAGCAATATTGTTCCCATTTCAATTATAATGTGAACAATGATGCTGCACTAAGGATTTTTGCATGGGGTGCATTTGTTAAAAATTGTGTAATCTTCCCCCAAAAAAATGTAAGAAGTCCCCCATTACAATTTTTTTTAACAAGCGCAACTCATATAAAATATAACCGCAAACACTCGCATGTTAAAATATGAAAAAAAAAACACTTTACACGTTGTAAATTATTGAAAATTGTATTGAATTTTTTGTTATAATATACAGACAGGACATAACGTATACATATAATAATGATATATTATGAATCTGCTGAGTCTGCCGGAAAGAACAATATATAATATGTCTGGGTCATATAATAAAATAAGGCTTCAAAACGCGTTTAAACATGATGAGCGAAACCGGTAAAAGTGAGCTTAGCACACAGGCGTGAAATGCCTCAGCAGCGAAAGGGTTAATATATTTATTTTTTTCATTCTAAATAATTTTATTTGTTCTGTTTTTTTTCATTTCTAATAATTTTGATCAACTTTTTTCCATTTTAAAACCTTTTGTTCTGGTTTTTATTTTTAAAGTCAGACCATTTTTAAATCGCTTTGTTAATTTTTGTTCCTTTCACACCATTTTAATATGATTAAATAAAGTTGTGCAATGCATATTCATAAGAAAAAAAGGATCTTTATTTAATAATAAAAACGATAGAATTGGCAGAATTACTGTATCGACAGAATTATCGAATCATTGGAAACGATACGGAATTACGGAATCAGCAATGTAACGGAAAAATACAATGTCCGAAATGACAGAAATGGAACCGAAATCACAAATGGAACGAAAATGAATTGCGATTTTACACATTTCACGTCCATACGGAAATTACGAAATTATTTAGTTTCGATTCGGAAAATCGGCCGAATCCGAGGGGCACCGAATCGGCCTGATTCGTGAAAAAAACTAATCGGTCCGAAACGAAACGCACATCCCTAATACTCATGTAAAATATTTTTTCCCCCAAACATCCCTAGGTGGATGTTTTCTTAGTGACCGAATGACTGCCTTGTGTGTGAGCCAGACAGTGGCCACAGAGTTTTCCTCCTTAGTATTGTCAGAACAATAATTCTTAAGACACTGTGAGATGCTCTCTGCACACTCCTTGTCCACAATTAAGGAATCATTCAAACATGCCTGTAGTGGGATAGGCAACTGTATAAATTGTTGTAAGGGGGCATGATCTGACCATGTTATTAATCCTATGTTAGCATCTACTAGGCGATAACCTGAAGATATGTGGATCAGACACAGGTCAATTCTACTATTTGAGGAATGGACTTTTGAGAAGTGTGTGTAATTGGTGAGTTAGCATGGCACAATCACCAGGCATCGAAAAGTTCATTGGACTGTAACAGCTTAGAAAAGAGGTTCCCCAGGTGAATCACTTTATGAGGACACATGCGAGTGTGGGAGGTTTGGGTGTCTTCCAATGGAGACTGCGACACTGTTGAATTCACCGCAAATAATAAGTAACACCTGTTGCAGTGTGAAAATTGTTTTGAGGGCTTCCAAACAAATTGGATCTGGTTAGCATTTGATTTGCTATTGTAATAGGCATGACATTCAAAGATCCCACCAAGATCAATATTTTACTCTCTGGATCAGAGTATTGTGTCAAACATGTAAATATCCAGTCCCTTTGAAATAAAATAGAAGCCTAGTTATATTTGTAAACTCAGCGCTAAAAACAAAAAAAATAATTTATATATTTAATGATGAAACTCCAGCACTTTACCAATAATCACCCCGAAGTTTACACAGTAGGGTATTTTCTCCCCATAGGAAAAAGAAGGGGGTGAAGCGCCCACCGGAAATAAGTATCTATCCCACTCGCTGAATGTTGTGTGTGGGGGTTTCTCTAAATACCCAAACGACAATTGGACAAGAAATACAACACAGCGCTAAAAGACCTAAGTCCGCAAGAAAGTGGGCTAGATACTTGATATGTCCATAAACAGTAGTCCTTGTCTTCGGGAGCAGATCTTCTTAAGAGTGCAGATGGGATGTATACTGCAGAAAAAACACAGAGAACCAAAGTTTCGCAGTATGACAGCACCAGAAGTGAGAATAACTTGTATTGGTGTTTAACTCACATTCTGGGGAGCCCACAACCGGCTCTCAGCGACATAGCAGGCAGGGACTTATAGCAGGCGCCCATAAACCCTTCGCTTCACTTCTCCGGGATTAGCCAGAAGGAGAAAAACTGCAGAAAATTTGACAGGAGACCAAAAGAAAGGCACCTCTTGGTGCGGTAAATCACAAATAATTTAGTGGTTTTTAAAGGAGAGGGCCAAATTCACACTTACAAGCGGTTGAGCCTCTATTGGCTCCGTCACAATGTGCACAGGGAATCATAAAGGTGTTCCCCAAACCTTCTGCCGAACATCAAGGCACCTCTAGTGAGGGTGAGTCCTATCCAAAAAATGAAGCCACAGGCTGCTGTGTAGCCAACCATAACTTGCTCACGCTGCTTGTCCCTGAGAGCCGGTTGTGGGCTCCCCAGAATGTGAGTTAAACACTGATACAAGTTATTCTCACTTCTGGTTCTGTCATACTGCGCAACTTTGGTTCTCTGTGTTTTTTCTGCAGTATACATCCCATCTGCACCCTTAAGAAGATCTGCTCCCGAAGACAAGGACTACTGTTTATGGACATATCAAGTATCTAGCCCACTTTCTTGCGGACTTAGGTCTTTTAGCGCTGTGTTGTATTTCTTGTCCTATTTTCTCCCCATCTATACAATAAATTGTCATTAATGTTATACTTAAACCCAGTCTAACAGAGTTACTCCGACATTTCAGTGCCCTACCGTTTCCCGCACTTCGATTAGATCAAATTGCTGATCAAATTCAGCATTCACCACAGGATCCCTGAAGTGCTGCAACCGAGCCTCAAAACTGCTGAATAGATAAAAAAAACGCCAAAACGATCAAAAAAAAACACTGAAAAAACACTCTGAAAAGACGCCGATATACCTGCCGAATGCATCCGACGAGCTGCTGCAAAACTGCCGAATCGATCAAAAAAAAGCTGACGACCCACCGAACAGAGCACCGACCTCTTGCTAGAAAAAGCCGACAAACCGCCGAACTGGGTAAAAAAAAAAAGAAAAAGACCTGCAACTTTTAAAAGGCGTTTACAACAAAACTACTGCATAAAAATGCCTGGGAATAATATACAGTTGTGTGAAAAAGAGTTGGCCCCCTTCCTGATTCTTTATTTTTTTGCACGTTTGTCACACTTTAATGTTTCAGATCATCAAACAAATTTAAATATTAGTTAAAGATAACACAAGTAAACACAACATGCAGTTTTTAAATAATGGTTTTTATTATTAATGGAAGACAAAATCCAAACCCGCATGGCCTTGTGTGAAAAAGTGTTTGCCCCTCCTGTTAAAACATAATTTAACTCTGGTTTATCACACCTGAGTTCAATTTCTCTAGCCACACCCAGGCCTAATTACTGCCACACCTGTTCGCAATCAAGAAATCACTTAAATAAGACCTGCCTGACAAAGTGAAGTAGACCAAAAGATCCTCAAAAGCAACACATCATGCCAAGATCCAAAGAAATTCAGGAACAAATGATAAAGTTATTGAGATCTTTCAATCTGGAAAAGGTTATAAAGCCATTTCTAAAGCTTTAGGACTCCAGCGAACCACAGTGAGAGCCATTATCCACAAATGGCGAAAACATGAAACAGTGATGAACCTTTCCTGGAGTGGGCGGGAGACCAAAATTCCCAAAGAGCGCAGCGACAACTCAACCATGAGGTCACAAAAGACCCCATAACAGCATCCAAAGGACTGCAGGATTCACTTGTCTCAGTTAAGGTTTATGAGGGTAAGGTACCAAAAGGTTCATGACTCCACCATAAGAAAGAGACTGGGCAAAAATGGCCTGCATGGCAGACTTCCAAGAGCAAAAAAGAACATAAAGGCTTGTTTCATTTTTGCTAGAAAACATCTTGTTGATCCCCAAGACTTTTGGGAAAATACTCTGTGGACTAACGAGACATAAGTTGAACTTTTTGGAAGGTGTGTGTCCCATGACATCTGGCATAAAAGAAACACCACGGCCTGGCTGCTGACCGCGATGGCCGCTTAACACGAGAGCTCCGCACCGACCAAAGCAATCCAGCACCAGCCCGGCACGCAGCACCTCTGATGGGAAAACAACTAAAACCCCCGCCACTAAGAAGCAACAGGAGGGTCCCCGGGGCGCCGGCGCATTGTGCCTCCGCTCTTTCCTCCTCCCGATGGAGACGCATATGGAGGCCGCAACCAAGCCAGGACCCACAGTAGACCCGCTCGCGGATCCGCTGGAAAACCCGCTCGCAGACCTGCTCGTGGATGTCTCCGGCATACCAGCGCTTCAGAGCACCGCATCGCCGCCACACTCCCCAGCCAGGTCGGTGACCGAGGACCCAGCTTCATGGGGGAACTGCTGAGAGCTCTACCCACGAGAGCCAATATTATGACGCTCCAGGCCTCCATAATGGCAGAGCTCCGCCACCTCAGAACGGATGTCCAGGGCCTCTGCGACAGAGTGGATTTGGTAGAGGCTGCCTGTGACAAGACAAGACAGGCCCAGATTATCACGTCTGACACAGTACATTTGCACTCAGCCCAAATGAGAAGTATGGTGCAGCACATCATGGACCTGGACAATAGAGGATGCCGCAACAACCTTAGGCTTTGAGGCCTACCCGAATCAGAGGAATCCCCAACAGAACTCAGGTCTGCTTTAACCACAAATTTTAATTCCCTTCTGGAACGCCCTGCGGACACCCGAATTGACTTTGTGCGTGCACACAGAGCCCTCAGACCGCGAGGTCCGACGGGGGCCCTCCCTGCGACGTAATATGCTGTCTTACAAATTTTGGCATTAAGGAGGACATCTTGCGCCACTCGCGGAATTCCACACAGATTTCATACGAAGGGACACCACTCCAGCTGTTCCCAGATCTCTCCCCGGCGACTCTAGCCTATTGAAGGTCATTGAAGCCCCCCACTAGTCAACTGATGGCCCAAAAAAATTGCTATCGTTGGAACATCCCTATTGGCCTGGCTTTGATGACTCCCGCTGGCCCATACCTAGTGGCCTTGGAGGCGGATGTCTCTCCGCTTCTGGAAGACCTCCAACTTCCACCCATACAACTACACTGGGGGGATCCGCTGGCTCTGTACTCCTCGCATCGTGGACGTCCTCCTCCGCCTGGGCTCCCTCAGAGGCCCTCGAGGACCAGCTCCCAGGATGTGAGGAGGTCCAGAGCGGTTGACTGATTTTCCTCAATTTTCCTGGATTTACGTGACTCGTACTACATCCCCCGCGCCTCCCATGTTTGATGGAGATGCTGACGAATGTCAATCAGTTTTGACTTTTGAGCGGGGAGCTCTCCCTTTTTGCATGCTTCACAAGTCGTACTCGACCTTATCTTCTCACTATGTTTGTTGCCCTCTATTTTATGTACTGTTACCTCTTATGCTGGACCCTCCTGCACACTTCCCCTATGAGTGTCTTGGCTTCCACCAGCCACACCGTCCACATCTGATGTCTGATACGTGGTACTGAAGATGGCCCACGCATTGCCCTATCGTCCCCCTGAACACCGCTAATCCTGAGGTGGGATACACCTTCAGCAATTCCACAGCCTGTCATGGGTTGTCACAGAGCGGGAGAAGGGGATAATTGCTACACTGCTGTCATGGAACGGACATAGGGGCTCGGACCAGCGAGCCCCAGAACTAACAGCCTGGGACATTTCAAAGACCTTTTTCTTTGTTTGAGACTCTTTCGGTTTTGCGTGTTGAAATGAACAGTTATACCTTTTCCAGATGTGGTTTTATTGGTGTGATGTATTACCATGTATCCTGTATTGTATGAGTGTGGATTCAGATGTGTAATTGTGTGATGCATTTAAAGGTATTATATTTCCCCTTGGTTGCTAGGAGTGAAAGGCTGTGTTGAAATTCAATTGTATGCTAATTTCTGTGTACATTAGCTCTGTGTGTGTGTGTAATCTGATGATGCAAGCATGCCATTGTATGCAAATTGAGTTCCCATTCAAGCCTGGGCATGTCTCCTTTGTGTGTGAGATGTTTAAATGCGTGTCCTATTTTGAGTAAAGAGTCAGTTCAACTGCGTTTGACTTGAAGCATACAGCCCCGTTTGGTGTCGTCATTTCATCGCTAAAATCACAGTGCAGGAGACACTCTGCGGTCTCCTAGCTCCCCACTACGCAGAACGGGTCAACTTAATTCGGCAGCACCATCTCGCCAAGTAACGCCAGGGTCATCTCAGGCCACTCGAGACGCCGAGTGCCGTGACACTCGGTAGTCGGGCCTGACGCCATCAAGAGGGGGTCAGATTGGAGCACACCCGCAGACGGATAACACCCCATTCCGTCACACTGGTGGCAAGCGGTGAGGATAGCTCTCTGCAACCCCAGAAGACCCTCATCATGGCAGCATATGCCAATTATAAACGGGACACACTGCGGGGCATGCTGGAGGACCGTGGAGGAACCGTGGGCTCAAAGAGCAAGGATGCCCTGGTCGAAGAATTGGCGGCCCTGGATCAGCAGACCAGGGACCTGCCCGCAACCTCACCACCGATCGTAGCTCAGGCGTCCAGCCCTGAAAACTCCTTACAGAGGAAGGTACAGCAGCGGGCAGCGGCTTGCGGAGCCGCGCCGACAGAAGCCACCTTCCAGAACTTCGTCCGGGACATCACCCATGAAGAAGAGCAGGAGCGGGTGCGCCAACATGAGATACGGCTGGCGGAAATCCAGTACCAACAGGGAGGAAACCCCAACTGGGAAAGACCAACGGCACGGAAGGTGCCCTTCCAGGCCTTCAAGAGCTTCAACGAGGCAGAGGAGGAAATAGAAAGTTTCCTCCAGGACTTTGAACGCTCGTGCCAACTACACGAGGTTCAACGGGCCGCTTGGGTTGGGGTCCTGGCGTGTAAACTAACAGGGCGGGCTGCGGAGGCCTACAGGACTGTCCCAGATGAAGAAGCCCGGGACTACGAACAGGTGAAACAAACCCTGCTGGCCCGTTTTGCCATCACCCCCGAAGCCAGCCGGATGAAATTCCGAAATTCCCGGCGGCCCCACGGTACTACCCATGTGGAGTGGGCGCACCGGCTGCAACGGGACATGAAGACCTGGTTCGCCGGAAGCAAGGCTCGAACCCTCGAAGAAGTCACTCAGCTGTTCCTTCTCGAGCAGTTTTTCAACCACACCGCCCCGGCCGTGCGGGAGTGGGTGAGGGACAAGAAGCCCCAGACGGTGCAGCAAGCGGCCACCTGGGCCGATGAGTATACGGACACGCGCACGTCCCACGGGTGGGAACAACCTCCACCCTCCCGATCCACCCTACCACCTCCCCGTGCCACACCCCCCCTCTCCGGCCGGAGCCAACAGCACGCTGGCCCGCACCCCGGGTCCCAAACAGTGCCCCTTCCACGGCTACCATCCGTTGTTATGGGTGTGGCCAGATGGGCCACTACCGCCAGAACTGCCCCAACCAGCCGCCCCTTCCGCGGGGCCCCATCCGAGCCCCACCCGCGGCTCATTGTTACCAGGAGGAATCCCCATACTGGGACCCACAGGAGGAATGGGGGATGCTGCATGAGGCCGATCCCGTGCAGGCTGCATCCGCCGACAACCGCCAACACCACAGACAGGCGGTATGGATTAATGGGCGGGCCGCCGAAGGTCTCCGCGACTCCGGCGCTACCATCACGCTTGTCCGGCCTCACCTGATTCCCTGAAAGGACCGGCTGGACCGCACCGTCGCTGTTCGCGTAGCCGGAGGCAAGGTGCTCCGACTCGCTAACGCCCGAGTCCATTTGGATTGGGGGTCGGGGGAGGGATCCGTGCGGGTGGGGTTACTCGACCAACTACCGGCAGAAATCCTCCTGGGGAACGACCTGGGACGCTTGGTATCAGTCTACGCCACGGACGCGGCCGCCCCAGTGACCACCCGGCAACAAAGCCACTGGATCGACCAAGGCACTCCGGTCGGGACCCAGGTGAGACCAACCAGACCTCTCCGACCTCCCAAACCCCCCAAGCCTCCCAGAACTCCCCCCCGACTGGACGAACCCACACCTCCTCCCCCGGACCACCCCCTCACGTGGAGCTCTCCAGCCACCCTCCGGCACCAGACCCAGACTGACCCCACCCTAGAAAGGTACTGCGACCGGGCCGGCCAGGGTCCCGGCGACGGACGGGACGACAGCATTGAGTGGGAAGATGGGCTACTGTATCGGTACACCAATAGGGGAGATGCTCTGAAACCACGGGCTCCCCACAAACAGCTAGTAGTACCGCAGGCCCCAGAAAGGAACTCCTGAGACTGGCCCACGACATTCCCCTCGCCGGCCATCTAGGAATGGCCAAGACCCGACACCGGTTAACCCGAGCATTCTTCTGGCCTCGCCTTAGTGAGGATGTCCGGGAGTACTGCCGCACCTGCCCGACCTGCCAGAAAACGGGGAAAACTGGGGACCACCCGAAAGCCCCCCTTCACCCCATGCCCATCATTCAAGAACCCTTTAGTCGGGTGGCGGTAGACATAATTGGTCCCTTACCCTGCCCCAGCGCCACCGGGAAGAGATATATTCTCACCGTGGTGGACTACGCCACCCGATACCCCGAGGCGGTGGCCCTGTCTAACATTCAGGCAGACACCGTCGCCGATGGCCTCCTACAGGTGTTCTCTAGGGTAGGATTTCCTCAGGAAATCTTGTCTGATCAGGGCTCCCAATTCACCGCTGAGCTAACCCGACAGCTCTGGCGTCTGTGCGGGGTTAAGGCGCTTCACAGCGCCCCATACCACCCGCAGACGAACGGGCTGTGCGAGCGGTTTAATGGGACCCTGAAACAGCTCATCCGCGCTTACACCCAAGAGAGGAAAGACTGGGAGAAATACCTACCCCACCTTTTATTTGCCTACCGGGAGGTCCCCCAAGAGTCGACCGGGTTCTCCCCCTTCGAACTCCTGTACGGGCGACGGGTGCGAGGCCCCCTAGACTTAATCCGGGCGCAGTGGGAGGGGGGACAGGAAGCCGAAGGGCTCCCCGCCGTGAGTTACGTCCTGGAGCTCCGAGAGCGCTTGACCGAACTCACGGCGATGGTTCAGGGGAACATGCAGGCAGCCCAGGCCCAGCAGAAGGCATGGTACGACCGCTCTGCCCGCAGCCGCTCGTTTCTCGTGGGGCAGAAGGTCCTGGTGTTGAAACCACAGCGGCAGAACAAGCTGCAGGCGTCCTGGCAGGGCCCCTATCGGGTGGTCACCCAAGTGGGAGAGACCACCTACGTGGTTGTCAGCTGTACCGACACCAGGATCCAGCGGACGTTCCATGTCAATATGCTGAAGGCATACCACGAGCGCCCCGAGACGGTATCTGCCATCTGCGCTCCTGCGACCGAGGAGGCAGAACAGTTCCCCCTGGTAGACCTCCCCGGGATAGACGGTCGGCCCTCAGGGGTGGAACAAGTGCAGCTAGGGGAAGGGTTGGGTCCCCATAAGCAGGAGCAGGCTAGGCAGCTGCTCCAAGAGCACCAGGAGCTCTTCTCCGCACTCCCTGGCTACACCAGCCGGGCCGTGCACCAGGTGGAAACCCCCGGCCAGCGTCCCCTTCGGCAACCGGCATACAGACTCCCGGAGGCAGTACGCGAATCCATGCGGGCTGAAATCCGGGAGATGCTGGAGCTGGGAGTTATCGAGCCCTCTGCCAGTCCATGGGCCTCGCCCATCGTCCTGGTCCCCAAAAAGGATGGTACCACCCGGTTTTGTGTCGACTACCGGAGGCTCAATGACTGCACTTACCCCATGCCCCGAGTCGACGAGCTGTTGGATCAGATCTCCCAGGGCCATTTCTTGACCACAGTAGATCTGTGCAAGGGGTACTGGCAGATTCCCCTTTCAGAGGAGGCGACCCCGAAGTCGGCCTTCATCACCCCGTTCGGCCTTTACCAGTTTTGGGTCATGCCGTTCGGGATGAAGAACGCCCCGGCCACTTTTCAGCGGTTGATCGATCGCCTCCTCGATGGCCTCCAGGAATTCGCTTGCGCGTACCTGGACGACATCGCCATGTACAGCCAGACTTGGGAGGAACACCTTCACCATCTGGGGGTGGTATTCGCTCGGATAAGGGACGCCAACCTGACCCTTAAACCCGCGAAGTGTAGGATAGGGATGTCCGAGGTACAGTACCTCGGCCACCGGGTGGGTCGGGGAACCCAGCATCCAGAACCGGCTAAGATAGAAGCCATTCTGGAGTGGCCCACCCCCATCACCAAGACTCAGGTCCTCGCTTTCTTGGGCACGGCAGGGTACTACCGGAAATTCGTTCCCAACTATAGCGTCCTCGCCAAACCCCTGACCGACCTGACTAAGAAAACCCTGCCCCGCCAAGTCCTGTGGTCCCCGGAGTGCGAAACTGCCTTCCGACAACTGAAGACCGCCCTAACCCAAGCCCCCTCTTGGCAGCTCCCAATTATAACAAACGCTTTATTGTCCATACGGACGCATCGATGTTCGGACTGGGAGCCGTACTAAGCCAAGTGGGGGACGACGGGGGGGATCATCCGGTGGCTTACATCAGCCGCAAACTCCTACCCCGGGAGGTGGGATACGCAGCGGTCGAGATAGAATGTCTGGCCTTGGTTTGGGCCCTGCGAAAGTTCCAGCTGTATGTGTACGGGCGGTCCTTCACCGTAATGACGGATCACAATCCCCTGGTGTGGCTCAACCGGATGGTGGGGGAGAACGGTCGCCTGTTGCGGTGGAGCCTGGCCCTCCAACCTTTTAACTTTTCTATCCAATACCGGCCCGGGCCACAGAATGGGAATGCCGACGGTCTATCTCGGCAATCCAAGATCCAAGCTCCCCGACTTCCCCTATTTGACCCGTGTGGGTCCAACCGGGTCCGTCGGACTCGTTTGAAGGGGGGAGGAATGTCATGGAACGGACATAGGGGCTCGGACCAGCGAGCCCCAGAACTAACAGCCTGGGACATTTCAAAGACCTTTTTCTTTATTTGAGACTCTTTCGGTTTTGCGTGTTGAAATGAACAGTTATACCTTTTCCAGATGTGGTTTTATTGGTGTGATGTATTACCATGTATCCTGTATTGTATGAGTGTGGATTCAGATGTGTAATTGTGTGATGCATTTAAAGGTATTATATTTCCCCTTGGTTGCTAGGAGTGAAAGGCTGTGTTGAAATTCAATTGTATGCTAATTTCTGTGTACATTAGCTCTGTGTGTGTGTGTAATCTGATGATGCAAGCATGCCATTGTATGCAAATTGCGTTCCCATTCAAGCCTGGGCATGTCTCCTTTGTGTGTGAGATGTTTAAATGCGTGTCCTATTTTGAGTAAAGAGTCAGTTCAACTGCGTTTGACTTGAAGCATACAGCCCCGTTTGGTGTCGTCATTTCATCGCTAAAATCACAGTGCAGGAGACACTCTGCGGTCTCCTAGCTCCCCACTACTCAGAACGGGTCAACTTAATTCGGCAGCACCATCTCGCCAAGTAACGCTAGGGTCATCTCAGGCCGCTCGAGACGCCGAGTGCCGTGACACTCGGTAGTCGGGCCTGACGCCATCAAGAGGGGGTCAGATTGGAGCACACCCGCAGACGGATAATACCCCATTCCGTCACAACTGCCTCACAGTCGAACTTTCGGCTTCTTGTGGGCATGCCTGATTCCCTGCCCACACGACACTTGCGCACGTGGCAGTGGTAATATCCTTTATTGGTTCCATTAATGTGCCTTATATTGTATTCTTTGACTTTGTTTAATGCTGGTTTGGTTTAATATCACTATGTTCACTCAACTGGGTCAGTGCGCTGCCCTCCATTTATTGTGTTCAGACCACACCTCCGCTGAACGGTTCTTTTGACGAACTGCCCGGACTTTTCCCGGTATCGCGGTTTAGCAGTCGCGACGCCCCCATCCCTTCCCGAGGTTGAGTGTTCCTCCCTTTCCCCTATTCCCTCCGGGTGCGCGCTGCCTTCATTTGTGGCAGTAGCTCCTACGAACTGATAGCCGCTCCCCCTACACTGGTACCTCTTGCCTGTAAATAGTTGTTGTTGTTGTTTCCCCCGTGAGGCCGCACACTCCCTGATTCTCCTAGCTTAAATCCCCTGACTCCATCCCCCCGTTACCCCCCCATGGCATTCAAACAGGCTTCATTGGTGTTGTACTCCATCAATGCCAGCGGCCTCAATATCCCAGAAAAATGATCCACCGCCTTAACTGACTTTCGCAAACACAAAGCTTCAGTGGTGTTTGTGCAAGAGACCCATTTTCGCAGCAGCTCCAGACCCAGATTTGCTGACTCTAACTATCCAACTGGACTGTTTAGTGACACCTCGGGCTCTAAATCTAGGGGGACGGCCATCCTTTTTCATAAATCGGTCCCCTTTCAAGAGACTGCCACGCTAATGGACAAAGGTGGTAGATATGTATAGGCAAAAGGGCAGATTGCTGGCCAGATGTTTACCTTTTCCAACGTTTACGTTCCCAACAAGGCGCAGCACAGATTTCTGGCCAAGGTACTAGGGAAACTGCAAGCCTTCTCAGAAGGCACACTGATCCTGGGGGGCAACTTTAACGTTCCATTACACCCGTCGGTGGATACCTCGACGGGGCACTCCTCCCTACCATCCCACGTTCTCAGCTCTATATCACACTCACTGCACTCCTCCCGCCTGGTGGACTGTTGGAGGGCGCTTCACCCCTCTGACAAAGACTTCTCATTTTACACACACACTACTGCCTCCTACTCCCGCATTGACTATATATTCCTTCCCTTTTACCATCTTCACCTCCTCCTTTCCGCGACTATTGGGAATATCACCTGGTCCGACCACGGCCCTATCATCGCCACTTTTCTGTCTCCTACTTTTCGCCCCACTACTTCAAACTGGCACTTGAATGATGCTCATCTAGCAATCCCTGCTCTCCTGGTGGATAGTAAGCTAGTTTTGGAACTAAAACATTCGAAAATGTGGAACCAGGGATTTCCCCGGCCATGGTGCTCATAAATGCATAATAATGAGGGGGCATTATATCAGTGTGGGCACCGCGATTAAAAAGGGTAGGGAAGCTGAGATCTTAGACCTTCTTTCTAAAATTGAGCTTTGGAGCTCCAACACAAACGCACAGGGGAAGCGGCACTTCTCTCCTCATTGACAGACCTCCGACGCTCCCTGCCTGACATAATGCACACTAAAACACCATAGGGCTCTACGGCGCTTCCAGGTGTATTTCCATGTCCATGGCAATAAAAGCGGGCACCTTCTGGCCATGCAACTGGCTAAGAGGTGAACTGCTACCTACATCCCTAGTATTAGGAACAAGAAGGGAGACTTGCAACACCTTCCCCAACATATTATGCAGTCCATTACGGAATATTACAAGTCCTTATACGCCATTCCTGGCTCCCCTTCGGAAGCTGCCAGCGCACAGCTCTGACTAGATATAGACCGTTACCTCACCCACTCCCTTAAATGGAAGGTCTCCTCGGCTGCGGCGGAGCTCTTAGATGAGCCCCTCACTGACGAAGAGCTGCATCTCGCCATTAAATCGACATAAACCGGTAATTGCCCGGGCCCTGACGGATTTCCGACTCATTACTATAAACAATTTGTTGACATCCTCTCCCCTCACTTCCTTCAGGCATATAACTCCCTTTCAGACTTGAAGACACTGCACCCACAATCCCTGATGGCCAACATAGTCCTTATACCTAAAGAAGGTAAGGACAAGGAATACTGCGCAAATTATAGACCAATATCCCTTCTTAACTGCGTTGTCAAATTGTTTGCAAAAATTTTAGCAAACTCGTATATCCCATCTCTGATACATCTGGATCAGGTGGGATTTGTACCGCATAGGGAAGGCAGGGACAACACGATCCGCGCTTTACGTCTCATACAAGCTGCTCCTAAGGTCCTAGGGGGAATGTTGCTCCTATCTATAGACGCGGAAAAAAAAGGCGTTCGACAGAGTGGGGTGGAATTTTCTATTCGCTACGCTCCATCATGTTGGGCTCGGCCCCTCCCTATGCTCATGGATCCAAGCGTTGTATAATGGCCCTTCAGCTAGCTTCCCTATCTGTAACGGTACATGGCAGGGCTGTCCCCTTTCACCCTTGCTCTTTGTATTGTCCCTTGAACCATTTTTGGAAGCCGTCTGCCAGCATCTGGACATTTCAGGTGTCTCGCTGGGACGCGACTCCCACAAGGTTGCCGCGTATGCGGATGATCTCCTGTTTTTTGTCTCTAACCCCTTGATATCCTTACCTAACATCCTAGCGGCATTTGACGAATACCACGCATTAGTCAACCTTAAGATAAATTTTTCAAAATCCTCCATTCTGAATGTTTCGGTCCCTTCCCACCGGGTGGTTTCCATGCGTCCTACTCTCCCTTTCCTCTGGGCAGGTTCCCGGCAGAAATATTTGGGGGTCTGGTTGATGGCGAATAGCACACGCTTGTATGACTTCAATTTTTCACCATTGCTCTCCGCTGTCCGCCGAGACCTCAAGGCATGGGACCTCCCACATATTTCCTGGTTGGGGAGGGTCTCCGTAATTAAAATAAATATCTTGTCCCGCTTCCTTTACCTGTTTCGGACGCTCCCCATTGCCATACCCCACCCTTTCTTTGCTTCTCTCCGCTCTCTGCTGTCCTCCTATATCTGGAGACGTGCGTGACCGCGCATCTGATTCGACACACTGACGCGTTCTAGGACCCAGGGGGGATTGGGGGTCCCAGACTTCTTCCGATATTACACTTCATGCCGCCTACTGCGGGCTGCGGAATGGACGAGGGACGGGGTAGTGAAGAGATGGAAGTCAGTGGAACTGTTGGAGGTCCACTGGCGGTATTGCCCTGGGTGCCCAGACTACTGGGCCTCTGTTTGACACGGTCCTCTCCCTACACACAGGTTACCTTGCAATTCTGGCATTGGGAAGCGACTCATTCTAGCCTCACGACGTATCCCTCTCCAATGATGCCACTCACATATGGCAAAGGGTTTCTCTCCCACATGGGCCCAAGGGCGTTAGTGTCACTGATTACCACCCCGGTCCCTAGTGTTCACCACTTCCTGACCAGTACGGGCATGGTAACTCTGAGCCAGTGGCGGAACTACCATGGTCGCAGCGGTCACACTTGCGACCGGGCCCTGGCATTCCGCCACTTCAGGGGGGGCCCTGCGGCTCACGAAGGCTTTTGTTTTAAATTTGGAAGCCGGTGGCACTATTTTTTTTAGCCAGCTGCACGCTCCTGTCCCGGCACATGTGACCGGATGTGTGTGGGCACAGTCAGGAAGTGAAGAGCGGGCCTGGATCAATGCGCATGTGGGGCTGGGCTGACGCACCCGAATTCTCCTCGTCGCCTGCTGGCACCACCGCACCAGAAGCAGGTATGTGTTATGGCAGCGCAGCACTACTGACACTAGCCCTACATTTATACAAACAACTGGAGGGGGGGGCCTTCAACATGGCGGCCTGCATTACCGGGGGGGGGGCTGTGTGAGCCACACCAGAAGCGCGTTCAGTACCTCAAATATCCATGTGAGCTGGGGGCAAATATATATACCCATGTGTGAGCTGGGGGCAAATATATACCCATGTGTGAGCTGGGGCAAATATATACCCATGTGTGAGCCTGGGGGCAACTATATACCCATGTGTGAGCCTGGGGGCAAATATATACCCATGTGTGAGCTGGGGGCAAATATATTCATGTGTGAGCTGGGGGCAAATATATACCCGTGTGTGAGCTGGGGGCAAATATATACCAATGTGTGAGCTGGGGCAAATATATCTATGTGTGAGCTGGGGCAAATATATACCCATGTGTGAGCTGGGGGGCAAATACAGTTGTGTTCAAAATTATTCAACCCCCACTGAAATTGAGTGTTTTGCCAGTTTTGACATGGATTTTGATCATTCAGTCATCTTGCTTACAATTAAATCAAAGAGCACGTGTAGGTCAGACAAATATAACCTAACATTTATAATGAAATAACCACAAATGTCTTTTCTGTGCTCACATCATTATCAGTTTTATTCAACCCCCAAGTGACATTCAATCTTAGTACTTAGTACAACATCCTTTTACAGTTATAACAGCTTTTAAACGTGAAGAATAGCTTGACACAAGTGTGGGGGGGGAATGGGGTCTGAATACTTTTAGCAGTATACCTACAGTTGTGTTCAAAATTATTCAACCCCCACTGAAATTGAGTGTTTTGGCCAGTTTGACATTGATTTTGATCATTTAGTCATCTTGCTTACAATTAAATCAAAGAGGCACGTGTAGGTCAGACAAATATAACATAACATTTATAATGAAATAACCACAAATGTCTTTTCTATGCTCACATCATTATCAGTTTTGTTCAACCCCCAAGTGACATTCAATCTTAGTACTTAGTACAACATCCTTTTACAGTTATAACAGCTTTTAAACGTGAAGAATAGCTTGACACAAGTGTCTTGCAGCGATCTACGGGTATCTTCGTCCATTCGTCATGGGCAAAAACCTGCAGTTCAGTCACATTCTTAGGCTTGCTCACTGCAACTGCTTTCTTTAAGTCCCACCAGAGGTTCTCAATCGGATTTAAGTGAGGTGACTGCGATGGCCACTCCAAAATGTTCCAGCCTTTAATCTGCAACCATGCTCTAGTAGACTTGGAGGTATGCTTGGGATCATTGTCCTGTTGAAAGGTCCAACGTCTCCCAAGCCTCAGGTTTGTGACGGACTGCATCACATTGTCATCCAATATCTCCTGGTACTGAAGAGAATTCATGGTACCTTGCACACGCTGAAGCTTCCCTGTACCTGCAGAAGCAAAACAGCCCCAAAGCATGATTGACCCCCCGCCATGCTTCACAGTAGGCAAGGTGTTCTTTTCTTCATAGGCCTTGTTCTTCCTCCTCCAAACATAGCGTTGATCCATGGGCCCAAACAGTTCTAATTTTGTTTCATCAGTCCACAGAACACTATCCCAAAACCTCTGTGGTTTGTCCACATGACTTTTGGCATACTGCAGTCGACTCTTCTTATTCTTTGGAGACAGCAAGGGGGTGCGCCTGGGAGTTCTGTCATGGAGGCCTTCATTACGCAGTGTGCGCCGTCTTGTCTGAGCTGAAACTTCAGTACCCACATCTGACAAATCTTTTCTCAGTTCCTCAGCAGTCACACGGGGACTTTTCTCCACTCTACGCTTCAGGTAGCGCACAGCAGTCGAAGTCAGCATCTCCTTTCTGCCATGACCAGGTAGCGTTTCAACAGTGCCCTTTGCCTTGAATTTGCGAATGATGCTTCCTATGGTCTCTCTTGGTATGTTTAACATCTTTGCAATCTTCTTATAGCCATTGCCCTTCCTGTGAAGAGTAATCACCTCCTCTCTTGTCTTCCTGGACCATTCTCTTGACTTCACCATGTTTGTAACCACACCAGTAAATGTCTAGAAGGAGCTGAGTATCACAGTCCTTTTAAAGCTGCCTAATTGGTGCTTATTATGCTTTATTGCTGCTCCGTGACATCCACAGGTGTTTTCAATAACTGATTGAAAACACTTGAATGAACCTCTGTTCTTCAGAGTGGTAGTCTTTAAGGGGTTGAATAATTGTGTCAATGAAGAATTCACAAAATAAACATTTACTACTGTATTACAAAACCAATTGATGTCATTTTAGTTGCATATGGTTCTTTAAAAAGTCCTTGTAGGATTTCATTCTGAATACAATTACAAATGTACACTAAATTCCCTAAAACCCTTTACAGCATTGGGGGTTAAATAATTTTGAACACAACTGTATATACCCATGTGTGAGCCTAAGGGGAAATATACCCATGTGTGAGCTGTGGGCAAATATATACCCATGTGTGAACCTGGGGACAAATATATACCCATGTGTGAGCTGGGGCAAATATATACCCATGTGTGAGCTGGGGCAAATATATACTCGTGTGAGCTGGGGCAAATATACCCATGTGTGAGCTGGGGCAAATATATACCCATGTGTGTGCTGGGGGGCAAATATATACCCATTTGTGAGCGGGGCAAATATACCCATGTGTGAGCTGGGGCAAATATATACCCATGTGTGAGCTGGGGGCAAATATATACCCATGTGTGAGCTGGGGGCAATACTAGCTTTTTTATAAAATCCTTTCTAAAAAAATATTGCAGGAAAAAAAAGTAAAAATAGATTTTTTATTTTTTTTTGGAGGGGGGGCCCCTTCATGGATTCTTGCACCGGGGCCTTCAGGTTTCTAGTTACGCCACTGCTCTGAGCGTCCTGATAGGGGATAATCCACCGAATTTCTTGCACCACTTTAAACACCGTTAGGTCCCTGAGTGCCTTCGGTTTGCGAAGAGTTCGCACTTGCACAGACGCCCATTCACTCACCTGAAACGTCGCTGCGCCTCGTCCACCCCCCTGACTAATGGTGTGTCATTCATGTACGCTCTACTCAGGGATGTGGCCTCTGTTGTCCCACCTTTGTTTATGGGTAAATGGGAAATGATGTTAAACTGCACTTTTACTGACGAGCAATGGATAGATATATGTGACCTGACCCACCGCTGCTCCGTAGCCAGTAGGATCCAAGAAACGGCGTATAAATTGTTATCACTTTGGTATTACACTCCTCTCCACCTACATGCTATCTCGCCTGATACCTCCCCAGATTTCTGGCGCTGTTTCCGGGCCCAGGTTCTGTTCTTCATTTATGGTGGGATTGCCCTCTGCTCCGTTGGTCAAACCTACACTCAATCGCTAGTGGCCTTCTAGGCTACCCCCCTTTCACGGCTGCCTCAATGTTACTACACCAGACCTCAATGTCAGTGTCCGCCAATAGGAAATCTCAATTACCCCGCATCCTTAATGTTGCTAAGGGCCTAATTCCCCTGTATTGGAGACAGACTACCCCACCCCCCCTCCAAGAGTGGTTTAGGAGAATGGAAGAGCTCAGAGCACTGGAGCATCTTCACATGTCCTCCACAGATCAATTGCCCCGGTATCTGTTGGTATGGTCCCAATGGGACACGGTCACAACGTCCTCTGCCTTCCTTGCCAGCCTAGGCTCGATCCCATTCCCGATTAGGGCCATAGGGAGGGTGAGGCGAGGGAGGCACTCGCCTCAGGTGCAGCAGCTGTGAGGGGCGCAGCCAGTGCAGAGGAACCCCGATAGGCTGATTCACTTTTGGTCCGCTGGGAGGCCGTTTTATAATTTTAAACCCTTTTTTCCCATCAGCCTGACAGTATCGCACTGCGGGGGGGCGTCGGCCACAAGGATTAACAAGCTGGAAGGGGGGTGTATGGCCGGGTATCTGGCACAGCCGCAGATAGAAGCAGGCAGCCTTCTCCAGTGCTTGCTCGCAAGTGGCAGGCTTCCTGAAAGCCGTTCTGGCCAGTGTGTTTGTCATGTGCTGGGAAGGGGCCCTGCATCCTGAACTGCGTGTCAGCTGTAGACAGGCCTGTCTTTAATATTGATTGGACCCTGGGCAAACATTTTTTTGGGCCCCCCCCCCACACTGTACATTACTATGGGGGTTATTCACAAAGCACAAAAATTTCGGTGCTTTGCAATAAGATGTGCTTTGGCGGCTACATTTTGCTGATCCTACGTTGACCCATACACAGCACATCACTGTGTGTTTTATTGCTGTGGCGAAGTTCTGCAATACTCTCACACACACACTATATTACTGTGACTGAGTCTTATTCCTGTGCAGCTCTGTGATACACGTGCAGGGTCAGCACCCTTGGCTCTACAGATGTTTTGGGCCTACATTTACCATGAGACTCACCCAATCTAATGAGTAGCTGAGCATCATGGGAGATGTAGTTCTAAAACATCTGTAGAGCCAAGGTTGCTGATCCCTGTAACAGTTCAGAGGAGAGCGCTGTGATTTTACATAATAAACTTTTTATGCTTTACTAGAATTACTCGTTATCTATTTTCCTGCTCTTTAGCATGAATGCAAAATGGAATGCAAAACACGCACGCACACACAGATAGAGTAGGTTTCCTTGTCTGGCTTTGTTCCACATGTCTTCTGATGATTTGTGCCCCTGGATAATTCACTAAGTGCCTCTTCAAAGGGGATGAATCTTAGAGATTGTAAACTCTTGGGTTGGAAGCAGAATCCTATTTTCCCCTCTTAGATTGTAACCTCACAGAAGTGGGCTTCTATGTTCCTGTCATTCTCCATATAATCACACTATGTTGTGTCTGTTACTGGGCAGCGCAGCGCTGGATGTGCTGCGGACCAGGATTGGCTGGGACACGTTAGCCGCTTCCTCATAGACTAGCTGCCGTCACATAAAGGGGCATAAGGAGCAATTTCCCACTAAGCATTTGCAATAAATGTGTTGATTATGTGATCATGACAGAGTTTGTTTAAGGTTGTCCAAAACGCAAAACCCACACACTCTTCAGTATCAAAGCATTACACCTTCACCTTTATATAAAACTAGTTGTAAAGCCTGCCCAGAGGGCAGTCTATTGTGGATATACTGCCCCAGCTCATGGATATACTGCCCCAGCTCATGGATATACTGCCCCAGCTCGTGGATACTGCCCCAGCTCGTGGATACTGCCCCAGCTCGTGGATATTGCCCCAGCACGTGGATACTGCCCCAGCTCGTGGATACTGCCCCAGCTCGTGGATATGCCCCCCAGCTCTGTGGATATGCCCCCCAGCTCGTGGATATGCCCCCCAGCTCGTGGATACTGCCCCCGCACGTGGATACTGCCCCCGCACGTGGATTACTGCCCCAGCACATGGATATTTGCCCCCAGCTCATGGATTTGCCCCAGCTCATGGATTTGCCCCAGCACGTGGATACTGCCCCAGCACGTGGATACTGCCCCCGCTCGTGGATACTGCCCCCGCTCGTGGATACTGCCCCAGCACGTGGATACTGCCCCAGCACGTGGATACTGCCCCCGCACGTGGATATTTGCCCCCAGCTCATGGATTTGCCCCAGCACGTGGATACTGCCCCCGCACGTGGATACTGCCCCCGCACGTGGATACTGCCCCCGCACGTGGATACTGCCCCAGCACATGGATATTTGCCCCCAGCTCATGGATTTGCCCCAGCTCATGGATTTGCCCCAGCACGTGGATACTGCCCCAGCACGTGGATACTGCCCCCGCTCGTGGATACTGCCCCCGCTCGTGGATACTGCCCCAGCACGTGGATACTGCCCCAGCACGTGGATACTGCCCCCGCACGTGGATATTTGCCCCCAGCTCATGGATTTGCCCCAGCACGTGGATACTGCCCCCGCACGTGGATACTGCCCCCGCACGTGGATACTGCCCCCGCACGTGGATACTGCCCCAGCACATGGATATTTGCCCCCAGCTCATGGATTTGCCCCAGCTCATGGATTTGCCCCAGCACGTGGATACTGCCCCAGCACGTGGATACTGCCCCCGCTCGTGGATACTGCCCCCGCTCGTGGATACTGCCCCGCCGTGTGATACTGCCCCAGCACGTGGATACTGCCCCAGCACGTGGATACTGCCCCCGCACGTGGATATTTGCCCCCAGCTCATGGATTTGCCCCAGCACGTGGATACTGTCCCCGCATGTGGATACTGCCCCGCACGTGGATACTGCCCCGCACGTGGATACTTGCCCCCAGCTCATGGATTTGCCCCAGCTCATGGATTTGCCCCAGCTCATGGATTTGCCCCAGCTCATGGATTTGCCCCCAGCTCATGGATTTGCCCCCAGGTCATGGATTTGCCCCCAGGTCATGGATATGCCCCCCAGCTCATGGATTTGCCCCCAGGTCATGGATATGGCCCCCCCAGCGCTCATACTTACCTGTCGAGCGGCGCCAGGGAAGTGAAGATTTCCCCGCTTCCTGTTTTTGAAGGACCAAGCCCCGGTCACGTGACCGGGGCTTGGGTCCTTCAAAGCGGAAGCGAGGGAACTTTCTCCGCCGCTCGGGGGGTAGGATGCGCGCGGCAGCCTACCCCTGAGCGGCGGAGGGAACTTTCCCTTCGCCGCTCGGGGACCCGTTAGATGCGCACAGCAGCCGGGTAGAGGCTGCGCTCGCAGCCTCTACCCGGCTGCCACGCGCATCCAACCCCGAGCGGCGGGGGAAACTTTCCCTTCGCCGCTCGGGGGTTGGATGCGCGCGGCAGCCGGGTAGAGGCTGCGAGCGCAGCCTCTACCCGGCTGCTGTGTGCATGTGTGTAACCGCCGCGGCGAGCCGGCAGCCGGCTCGTGCCGCGGCGGTTGCATGCGCGCGCAACCAACCGCCGCTGGTTGCGCGCGCATGCGCAGTAGGGCTTTGGCGACGGACAGCCAAAGCCTTACTCTATTTGTATTAGATACACATTCTTTGGGACTGTAAGGACTGTCATGTTTTTGTGTCACTGTCAGGTCAGGATAAACATACACGGACTGAAACGCACTAAGTACCCAAGTACATGCACACACTGAGGGTGTTATACAATAGAGCGACTAACGCTAAGCAGATGGGAATATATTTAGTGCACAGTAATTAAAAATCGTACCAATGCACTCACACAATGTCACAATACAATGTGTAACAGACATATAAAGGTTTCTTTCGTGTGACGGGTCTGAAATTCGTACCAGTTCACTCTCACAGAATACTAGAGGATGCAGGTAAAACCTTTATGTGTCTGCATCATCCTCTAGTATTCTGTGAGCGAACTGGTACGAATTTCAGACACGAAAGAAACCTTTATATGTCTGCTACACATTGTATTGTGACATTGTGTGAGTGCATTGGTACGATTTTTAATTACTATGCACTAAATATATTACCATCTGCTTAGCGCTAGTCGCTCTATTGTATAACACCCGTGACCCTCAGTGTATGTATAACGTACTGTATTTTCATTTTTATAACCTATCGTATTGACCCCAACTGAACTTTAGCTGTTGTGTAGGCAGCAGTGTCAACCATATATGAGCCACCGACCTTATCTGAAGAGCGTGTCAGTGCTGCAGACAGTGCTTGCTGGGCCTGGGTCTCTGAGCAGCTCCTGTAAATGCAGCCACCAGTGAAAATCATGCGGGGACGTTCTGCGCATGCGCGCCGCCCCGCATCACGTGGTACGTGAAGAGGGCGGCGCCAACAGCGTGTGTGCCGTTCCAAGCCTTGTGTCGGCTGGAAGGAAGGCACGCATGCTGGCGCTGCAGCGGATCTGTGCCTGCCTGCTGCCACCCCGGGCCCTTCGTGAATCATTGATGACACTGCACACACAGCCAGATGGCACCGCGGGGCCGCCGGCAGCTTCATCATACGGAGCAGACACAGTTACAGTGCACAAGTCATTTTCGGCGGCGCTGGCGGTCATTGCCACGGGCCCAAGGGGCAGCTGCTTTGGGCCCCTCAAGTGACTGGGCCCGGGGCAGCTGCCCCTTTTGCCCCGCGTTAAAGACGGCCCTGGCTGTAGAAGCAGGGAACTGGCCCTGCTGCATATCCCTGTGACAGGCAGCATTTCATCATGCTGCCTGCACTAACAGGGATGTATACTGTATGGATTGCCAGCACACAGACAGGGGTGCAGTAAACCCTGCCTGGATGCCATGTGACCAGAGGACCCTACTGATACCGGGATACAGCCTGTCAGCCAGCAGTAGGAGAGCTGGAAGCATGAGGCAGGTGAGTATGGGGGGAGGGGAGAGGTCTCTCCACCTATGTCTGTCCCTTTTATCTGTGTTTCTCCCTGTTTATGTGTCTGTCTTTCTGAGTATGTTCATCTGTCTGTTTTGGTATCTGTCCTTACAATTAATCTAATTCTCTACTTCCCCTCATTAATGTTCTCCTTCAACCTTTAAATTTTTCTCTTTCCCCTTCTCCTTTGTCATTTCTTCTCAGGCACTCTGTTATTTTCACTCTACTTTCTAACCCTAATCTGTGCCCCTAATAGCATCTAACCCTAATCTGTACCCCCTAGTAGCATCTAACCCTAATCTGTACCCCCTAATAGCATCTAACCCTAATCTATGCCCCCTAATAGCATCTAACCCTAATATGTACCCCTAATAGCATCAAACCCTAATCTGTGCCCCTAATAGCATTTAACCCTAATAGCATCTAACCCTAATCTGTACCCCCAATAGCATCTAACCCTAATCTGTAGCCCTAATAGCATCTAACCCTAATCTGTGCCCCTAATAGCATCTAACCCTAATCTGTAGCCCTAATAGCATCTAACCCTAATCTGTGCCCCTAATAGCATCTAACCCTAATATGTACCCCTAATAGCATCAAACCCTAATCTGTACCCCCTAATAGCATCTAACCCTAATCTGTAGCCCTAATAGCATCTAACCCTAATCTGTGCCCCTAATAGCTTCTAACCCTAATATGTACCCCTAATTTGTGCCCCATATAATTTCTAACCCTAATCTGTACCCCTAATTTGTGCCCCTAATAACTTCTAACCCTAATCTGTACCCCTAATCAATGCCCCTAATAGCTTCTAACCCTGATATGTACCCCTAATCTGTGCCCCTAACAGCTTTTACCCCTAATATGTACCCCCAATCTGTTCCATTTATAGCTTCTAACCCTAGTTTCTAAAATCAGTTTCTACCTGTAATTGGTAGCCCTAGTTTCTAACCCTAAATTCTAAACAAAGCACATTACTGTGAGGTTTATGGCTGTGGAGCTCTGTGATACGCTCATACACACTGCACTTTACTGTATTACAGATCTGCACAGCAGCAAACGCTCATACGCTCCGCACATTATTGTGAATTTTGTTGCTGTGCAGCACTGTGATACACACCGAACATTACTGTATCACAGTGCTGCACAACAACAAAATTCACAATAATTTGCGGTGTGTATGAGCGCATCACAGTGCTGCACAGCAACAAAATTCACAATAATGTGCGGTGTGTATGAGCGTATCACAGCTGCACAGCAACAAAACTCTCAGCAATGTGCGGTGTCTATGACCGTATCGCAGATCTGCATGGCAGCAAACGTTCATTCGCACCGCACATTATTGTGAGTTTTGTTGCTGTGCAGTACTGTGATACACTCATACACACCGAACATTACTGTATCACAGTGCTGCACAGCAACAAAACTCACTGTGCAGTGCGTATGAGCGTTTGCTGCTATGCAGATCTGTGATACGGTCATAGACACTGCACATTGCTATGAGATTTGTTGCTGTGCAGCTGTGATACACTCCTACACACCGCACATTATTGTGAATTTTGTTGCTGTGCAGCACCGTGATACACTCATACACACCGAACATTACCGTATCACAGTGCTGCAGACTATAATGTGGAAACGGGAACCCCCGTGCATGCGCCCCATAAGCATGACATTCGTGATATCTGATTGGCTGAGAATGCTAATCACAGTTTGGATAATTATTTGGCACTTTGTTATAAATTTTACAGATCTTCAGTTCCAGTTCGTTCTTCGGACAGTGTGCAATTGCTTTGCAGCCCTGCTGACGGTGAGTTTGAACTGGAACTGAAGATCTGTAAAATTCAAAACAAAGTGGCAAGTTATTATACAATCTGGGGTTAGCATTCGCAGCCAACCAGATATCACAGATGTCATGTTTATGGGGCGCATGCGTAGAGGATCCCATTTCTATATATATATTAACCTCTGTAAAAATTATTGTCTGTGTGGGGGTGCAATTTTCTGTTCTTGCCTCGGGTGCAAAAGGAGCTAGCTACAGCTCTGCCCCCGATAGACCCCCCTTAAAGCCCTTTCCTGACTAGACCCCCCTACCCCACCCTCCCTCTTTTCAGGATGGTCAGGGAAATGTGCGACCCGATTTCGTTACTTTTGAGCCTTTCTTATTCCCATTTGTTATTACCAAATGCTGTGTCATTGAGTGTTTCCTTTATGTGATTACATACCTTTATTATTGTGTCCTGCGTGACCGTCTGTCTTTTGTAGTTTTTTTTTAAAAACTTAATAAAACAATATTTACAAAAAAAAAAAATGTAAACGCACATTTCAGAGACAGAACATCATACCAACAGTAAAATATGTTGGTGGTAGCGTGATGGTCTGGGGCTGTTTTGCTGCTTCAGGACTAGCGATGAGCCGAACACCCCCGAGTTCGGTTCGCACTCGAACTCGAACTTTTCAAATGTTCGGATACGATCTCAAACTCAATGCAAGTCAATGGGACTCAAAATTCGATTTTTAGAGTGTCCTCCAAGAGGGCATATATGCTAGATATTTGCTATAAAAGGTGTATGGGGGTCCGGGTAGTGCCCTGGGGGACAGGAAACAAGGACAAATAGTTTAAAGAAGAACGTTTTTAAAGGGACATTGAGTTTTCCATGAAATAAGGGTTAAAAATAAAAAAGAAAAATTCCTTCAAATATCGTGCCTAGGAGGTCCCCATAACCTGCCCGTGAAGTGGCGGATTTCTAGGATATATAGAAATATGTAAAAACCAAAAAATGACATTTCAAATGACGGTAAATGGTTTTTGTCACGGTTCCCGGATCCCACCACGCAGTCCTTAAAGCCCAACACTCCACAGAGCCAAAAAACTACCAACAGGGTAGCCGTAAAGGAATTCCTAACTGTCTGGTCCTTAAAATTGGCCAGGTATATGTATACTAGCTAGACAGAAAGACTTAATCAAAGACAATGTCGTAATACAAAACCAGGTCAGCAACACGGGGGTAGTCAGACGAGCCAGAATCAGGAATACAGAGTATAGAATAGTCAAATGGAATAGCTGGGTCGATATCAGTGCAGAAGCGTAGTACAAGGAAATAGTCTAGGGCAACAGAAGGCAGAATAGTCAGAAAACAAGCAGAGGTCAATAACAGGTTAAATCACGAGAGAATTCAGGTACAAGGAGCTCAGGTATGGATAACCACGATCTGGCACTGCTTAGAAGGAACTGCTGTTTTTTAAAAGACCTTCACCAGACCGCGCCCCCCTCTCAAGCCGCGCCTCATGCAGCCACCTCCCTGCCTGTTTCAATTTAAACCGGGTGTTGGTGAGCGAGCAGCATCAGACATGCTGCCGTCAAGCACACCGGAAAGGCTGGAAGTCCCCAACGTTACAGTACCCCCCCTCTCCACGGGAGGCCACCGGACGACCAACAGGACAAGTGGCAGGATGACAACCGGGGCAAGTGGCAGGACGACCACCAAGGTGATCGGGGTGAGAGGCATGGAACTCCCTGACCAACCTAGAGGCAGACATGCTGGAAGCCGGAATCCAGGACCGGTCCTCCGGACCATAGCCCACCCAATCGACCAAGTACTGCAGAGCACCCCTGAACAGCCTAGAATCCAGAACTTTCCTAACCTCATACTCCGTTTCTCCATCAACCTGAACAGGTGGAGGAGGAGGAATGACCCGCGTGTACCTGGTACACAACAAAGGCTTCAGTAGGGAGGTGTGGAAGACGTTGTGCAAGCGAAGATGTCTAGGAAGGGCAAGAGCATAAACCACAGGGTTAACGCGGCGAATGATCTTGTATGGACCGATAAACCGAGGTGCCATTTTCATAGAAGGCACCCGCAACTTCACATTCCTAGTGGACAACCAAACTCTATCCCCCACGTTGTAGGAAGGAGCTTGTAACCTATGCCTGTCAGCCTTGCGTTTCTGGACAGCAACATTGCGCTCCATGTTTTTGCGAATCTGTCTCCAAATATCCTGTAGTTGTGTGAGATGTTCATCGAGAGCCGGGATGGCCTGTTCAGCAAACTGAAGCGGTAGAGCCGGAGGGAAAAAACCATAGATAGCAGAAAAAGGAGAATGGCCAGTGGTCTCGTTAACGGCGTTATTACGTGCATACTCAGCCCAGGGCAACAACTCCGACCAATTGTCTTGTTGTTGTGTGGTATAGCATTGTATGTACTGCTCGAGACACTGATTTGACCTCTCTGCTGCCCCATTGGTTTGTGGATGATATGCTGAAGAGAAGGCCAATTGCACCCCCATCTCCGCACAGAAATCCCTCCAGAAACGAGAGATGAACTGAGCTCCTCTGTCAGAGACTATTTCAGACAGAACCCCATGTATTCTTACAATCTCTCTAGCAAAGACGACCGCCAGTGCTTTGGCTGTAGGAAGCTTAGGTAAAGGAAAAAAATGAGCCATTTTGGAGAAGCGGTCTAAAACTGTCAGAACCTCAGTATAACCCTTGGACTTTGGCAAGTCCACAATAAAATCCGTGGACAGATGAGACCAAGGCCTATTAGGAATGGGTAAAGGCTGCAATAGACCGACAGGCAAGGTTTTACTGGTTTTGCTTCTGGCACAGACTTGACAAGCCAAAACAAACAGACGTACGTCCTGTCGCATGGTGGGCCACCAGAACTGTCTGGAGATACTGGTAAGAGTCTTAGTAATACCAGGATGACCTGCTAGTTTTGAATCATGAAACATTATGAGTAATTCTTGTCTTTCCTTTTCAGGCACAAACAACATATCTGGAGGCTTGTTAGGTGGAGCCCCCATTTGAGCTGCTTGGAGGCGTTCCAGGAAAGGTGAGGAAACAGACAAAACCATGGAAGCCACAATACGTTCAGGAGAAACTATAGGATTGTGGTCTTGTGTATTTGATTCATACGGGTCATATTGACGAGATAAGGCATCAGTCTTTACATTGCAGTCACCTGGTCTGTAAGTCAACACAAAATTAAACCGATACAGTAGTAATGACCACCTGGTGTGTCTCGAGTTCAGACATTTAGCATCTCCGATGTACGTAAGGTTCTTATGATCAGTGATTATCAACAAAAGGTCAAGAGTACCTTCCAACAAATGTCTCCACTCTGACAGGGCAGACACAATAGCAAGCAATTCTCTGTTACCGATATCATAATTGCGTTCTGCTGGTGATAATTTTCTAGAAAAGAACCCACAAGGATGTAGAGGTTTCCCTGGAGACTCTCTTTGAGATAGGACAGCCCCAATGCCTATCTCGGAAGCATCAACCTCAAGAACAAATGGAATTCTGGGATCAGGATGCCGTAACACGGGAGCGGACGTGAAAGCCTGTTTGAGAGCTTCGAATGCCTGTTTGGATTGTGAAGACCAGACCTGGTTCTTCAGACCTTTACGTGTCATATTAATGATAGGAGAAGCTACAGCAGAATAATTCTTGATAAATCTCCTATAATAGTTGGAAAAACCCAGAAACCTCTGTATGGCTTTGAGGCCTTGAGGGAGAGGCCATTCTGAGATGGCCGTGAGTTTGGAAGGATCCATCTCAAAACCTCCTGGAGTGATAATGTATCCAAGAAATTTTACAGTAGTAATGTCGAATAAACACTTCTCCAGTTTGCAATAAAGACCATTGTCTAGTAATTTTGCTAATACCTGTCTGACATGTTCATGGTGGGTTTTCAGATCGGGAGAGTAAACCAATATATCGTCTAAGTATACGATAACAAAGGATTACAAAAAATCTCTGAGCACAATATTAATTAAATCTTGGAATACAGCTGGAGCATTACAGAGACCAAACGGCATGACCACATATTCATAATGCCCACTCCTGGTGTTAAATGCTGTTTTCCACTCATGCCCATCTTTTATACATATCAGGTTGTAAGCCCCTCTCAAATTGAGTTTTGTGTATACTGCTGATCCCCTTAACCTGTCGAACAGTTCTGATATAAGAGGGATAGGGTCTTGTTAAGCCCCCAATAATCGATACACGGGCGTAAATCTCATTCTTTTTTAGACACAAAAAAGAACCCAGCCCCTGCTGGAGTAGAGGAACGTCTGATAAAACCTCTCTCCAAATTCTCCTTTATGTACTCCTCCATGATTTGGTTCTCTTTTATGGATAAAGGATATACTTTGCCTCGAGGAGGCATGGTTCCTGGATGAATATCTATGGCGCAATCATACGGTCTATGTGGAGGTAGTTTCTCTGCCTCTCTTTTATCGAATACAGCCCTGGGGTCGGCATACCAGTCAGGAACCTCTGTAGACAATGGAGGAGCTGTAGTTGTGTTCAGGGCACCAATATGCTGAATGGGTATTAAACAAGTCCCAAAACAAGCAGGACTCCAAGACAGTATCTCTCCCTTAGCCCAATCAATAACAGGATTATGTTCCACCAACCAAGGGAAACCAAGCACAACAGGATTGGAAGGTGAACGGATAACCTGAAATATGATCTCTTATTTATGCAAGAGACCAGTGGTAAGAACCACTGTAACAGTATTGTGAGTAATTCTGGGGCAGGATAACGGCCTACCGTCTATGGCTTCGATGGCCAAGGGTGTCTCTCTTACAACCAGAGGGAGAGAAATGGAGGAAGCGTATTCAACATCAATGAAATTACCAGCAGCCCCAGAATCAACAAAAGCGGTAGAATGCGTGGTCTTGGTCTTCCAAGCCACGGATACTGGTAAGAAGAGTCTAGTATTTTTGACAGGAGACATGAACGTCACACCCAAGGCCTGTCTCCTCAGCTGCCTTAGGTGCGGTAGTTTTCTGATTTATCATGCATTCTAGGGCGAGTGGTACATTGAAGTCGTAAATGTCCTTTGAAACCACAATACAGGCACGATCCCTCATGAAGACGCCTTGTTCTCTCTTCCTCTGTAAGCCTAGTATGGCCTAGTTGCATAGGCTCAGAAGGAGGGGAAAACTCTCTTGGTGGTGCCTGAAAGACAGGGGCCAACCTTGGTAACGGTCTCTTAGGTTTCTCTCTTGGAGTTCTTCTGTCCCTTATCTGATCATCCAGAACTATACAATAATCTATAAGTTCACTCAACACCTCAGGTAATTTACGAGGGGCCAACTCATGCATCAATGACTCTGATAACCCCTCCATAAAAGCCAGAACCAGAGCCTCATTAGTCCAGTTCAAGTCAGAAACCAACGTTTTAAATTCTATAGCATAATCAGACACACTCCTGTTCCCTTGACGTATGCGGAACAAGGATTTTCCAGCTACCTTGGCCTTTCTGGTAGGATTAAACGTACGTTTTAACTCGACTATGAATTCTTTATAATTCAGTACGATAGGCTTCTCTGCCTCCCATAAAGGATTCACCCATGTCAACGCTCTGCCAGACAGATGGTTAATAATGAACCCCACTTTGGCTATGTCAGTGATAAACATTTGTGGATTTAATTTAAAATGAATATCCACATGGACCAAAAACCCCCGGCACTCCGAGGGAGTACCGTCAAACCTCATAGGAGCGGTCATGTGTACCTGGGATGTCTGAACAACAGGGGACACAGGTATAGCAGGTGGAGGTGCAACCCCAGCTGGTTCCAGGTGAGCCGTACGAGTCAGGATAGTTTGTAAGGCGAGAGCAAACTGATGCATCCTATGGTCCTGCTCGTCCTGTCTGAATACAAAGTTACTCAAATGCTGTGTTAAGTCTGCGGGATCCATTTGGACAGATCGTAATGTCACGGTTCCCGGATCCCACCACGCAGTCCTTAAAGCTCAACACTCCACAGAGCCAAAAAACTACCAACAGGTTAGCCTTAAGGGAATCCCTAACTGTCTGGTCCTTAAAAATTGGCCAGGTATATGTATACTAGCTAAAGCAGCAGGTAAAAGGTTGAGAAGCTGTGGATCCTTGTTGTGCCTGGGTGGGATGAACCCAGTTGGAAGATGCGAATCAGACGTCTCCAAGACTTAATTAAATGAATAATCGGGAAGGTATATAAATGAATTACAATTTATTGAATAATAACAAACTGCCCAACGCGTTTCGTCCTAAGCCTTTCTCAAGGGCGATAAATCAAAATTAAAAGCATAAAAAATAATATTATTTTTTATACTTTTAATTTTGATTTATCGCCCTTGAGAAAGTCTTAGGACGAAACGCGTTGGGCAGTTTGTTATTATTCAATAAATTTTTAATTCATTTATATACCTTCCCGATTATTCATTTAATTAAGTCTTGGAGACGTCTGATTCGCATCTTCCAACTGGGTTCATCCCACCCAGGCACAACAAGGATCCACAGCTTCTCAACCTTTTACCTGCTGCTTTATCTTGAGGAGAGTGGGAATACCTCCACAAGGAGCGGATCAAACTTCAAAAGCTAAGTACCTTGTACCACACATTTTTCTATATGTATACTAGCTAGACAGAAAGAGTTAATCAAAGACAATGTCGTAATACAAAACCAGGTCAGCAACAAGGGGGTAGTCAGACGAGCCAGAATCAGGAATACAGAGTATAGAATAGTCAAATGGAATAGCCGGGTTGATATCAGTGCAGAAGCGTAGTACAAGGAAATAGTCTAGGGCAACGGAAGGCAGAATAGTCAGAAAACAAGCAGAGGTCAATAACAGGTTAAATCATGAGAGAATTCAGGTATAAGGACCTCAGGTATGGATAATCACGATCTGGCACTGCTTAGAAGGAACTGTTGGTTTATAAAAGACCTTCACCAGACCGCGCCCCCCTCTCAAGACGCGCCTCATGCAGCCACCTCCCTGATTGTTTCAATTTAAATCGGGCGTTGGTGAGCGAGCAGCATCAGACATGCTGCCGTCAAGCACACCGGAAAGGCTGGAAGCCCCCAACATTACAGTTTTCCATTAATCTATCCATAAACAACTGCTTGCGGCGGCTGTCTGTATGAAAAAAAGAGAACTTTTCGGACACGCAGATAAAGTTTAGTGATTTTTTGGCTAAATTATTGTGAAACGTATGCAGGCTTTCGATGAAAGTAACAATAGGTGCTTTAAAATTGGGCCTTCAGCATCGGCAACAGTGCCATCACACAGTAACCCCTCTGAGGAAATGAATCTGATACAGGCGTCAGTGGCAGTGCACCCAAATATTGTGCCTTTGGTGCCAGGCCAGCAAGTGCTATCATACAGTAACCCCTCTGTGGTATTGTGGAAGAGTGCAGGGGTGGACCATGCAGTCCTATATTAAAAAGATATGAATCTGGTAAAGGCGTCAGTGCACCCAGAAAATTGTGCTTTTGGTGCCAGACTGCCAGGCCAGCAAGTACCATCATACAGTAACCCCTCTGTAGTATTGTGGAAGAGTGCAGGGTTGGATCTTGCAGTCCTATATTAAAAAGATATGAATCTGGTAAAGGCGTCAGTGCACCCAGATATTGTGCTTTTGGTGCCAGACCAGCAAGTGCATTCATACAGTAACCCCTCTGTGGTATTGTGGCAGAGTGCATGGGTGGACCATGCAGTCCTATTTTAAAAAGATATGAATCTAGTAAAGGCGTCAGTGCACCCAGATATTGTGCCTTTCATGGCAGCAAGTGCCTTCACACCGTAACCCTTTTGTGGTATTGTGGAAGAGTGCAGGGTTGGACCCTGCGGTTCAAAAAATTAAAATGATATAAAACTGGCACAGGCGTCAGTGCAGCCAAATATTGTGCCTTTCATGGCAGCAAGTGCATTCACACCGTAACTCTTTTGTGGTATTGTGGAAGAGTGCAGGGTTGGACCCTGCGGTTCAAAAAATTTAAATGATATAAATCTGGCACAGACGTCAGTGCAGCCAAATATTGTGCCTTTCATGGCAGCAAGTGCATTCACACCGTAACCCTTTTGTGGTATTGTGGAAGAGTTCAGTGCTGGAGGTTTTGTGAATGCAGAAGACATCCCCAATCTTTTCCGTTACGTCAACATCAGGGGATTGATAGCTGCTGATCCAGGACTGATTCATTTTTATAAATGTCAGCCGGTCAACAGAGTCGGGGGACAGACGCACTTTTTTGTCTGTGACAAAACCTCCAACGGCACTGAACATCCTTTCAGAAAGCACGCTGGATGAAGGGCAACCTAGTAGCTGCATAGCATTTTGGCTAAGTTCTAGCCAGTGATCCAATTTCAACACCCAGTAAGCCAGTGGATCATCTGCTGGAAAGGTATCCAGGTCTGACCTTGCCCCTAGGTAGTCCTGCACCATACGGTGAAGACGCTGGCAAATGGGTGCCTACATTGGACGTCCCTGTGCGTCGTGGACTAAAAAAATATAAAAAGGCATCAGTCAAGCGGCCCTGGCCTTCACCACTATTCCTCTGATCATCCGCAGCCTCAGAAGCACCTGTGTCATCACTTGGTAACCTACCAGTGCCTGGAAAGGTGTTACACAAGTGTCGCTTTAGAGCGTCCTCAAGTTTTTTCATCCTGTGCTCCCTCTGTGCGGGCAGGATGAGCTCTGCAACTTTACCCTTGTATCGTGGATCAAGAAGCGTTTCCAACCAGTAATGATCCCTCTCCTTGATAGCACGAATCCTGGGGTCCTTTAGCAGGCTTTGCATTATAAGTGAGCCCATGCAGCGTAGGTTGGAGGTGGCATTAGCTTCCGAGTCTTCCTGGTCAATGAGGATGACCGTATCGTGCACTTCCTCCTCCCAGCCACGCACTAGCCCTTGTGTTTCTGGGCACACAAAACCCTCCCTTGAGGAATCCCCACCTTCAATGCCCCCACTACTTAAATATTCCTCCTCCTCATCATCCTCCTGTCTGATCTGAGGAGGACCCGCAAGAATGCTGTCTGTGGAAAGACTGGGGCCTTGAGATCTAGAGAAGGCCTCCTCTTCCTCCCGCTGCTCTGCCTCTAGAGCCACATCTTTATTTCCCTGCAGAGTGTGCTCCAGCAGGAACACTAAAGGAATTGTGTCACTGATGCATGCACTGTCCCTGCTCACCATCCTCATTGCCTCCTCAAATGGTGACAGTACAGTGCATGCATCCTTGATCATCAGCCACTGCGGGGGGAAAAAAAATAAGTTGACCTGAACCTGTCCTTGTGCCATACTCACACAGGTACTCGTTGATGGCTCTCTGCTGCTTGTGCAGATGCTGCAACAATGTTAATGTCGAGTTCCACCTGGTGGCCATGTCACAGATCAGAAGGTTTGTGGGAAGGAGGAATTCTCTTTGAATTTCTGCCAGGCAAACGCTTGCTGGGATTGACCGTCTGAAGTGGCTGCAGACTTTTCTGGCCTGGCTCAGAAGCTCTGCCAGCCCTGGGTACTTGGTTAGGAAATGCTGTACCACTAGATTTAGGATGTGTGCTAGGCATGGTACATGCGTCAATTTACCCTTGCGTAGGGCGGAGAGAAGGTTGCTGCCATTATCACAGACGATCATTCCCAGCTGAAGCTGGCGTGGTGTTAACCATCTCTGCACCTGCCCCTGCAGAGCTGACACAATTTCTGGCCCAGTGTGGCTCCTGTCCCCTTAACAAACCAGCTAAAGCACAGTATGGCATCTTTTTGCTTGAGCCATTGCGTAGCCCCTGTCAGGCGTCGGTTTAACTGCCACTTCTCTAGAGACACAGAAGGAGGAAGAGGAGGAGGAGGAAGAGGGAGAGGTGGTGGTGGAGCAGACAGACCTCATACAAGCAGCTTTCTGGAGGCGTGGTGGATGAACAAGCTCCAGCACAGAGCCCCATCTTGGATCCCTCCCAGCTGCAATCAGAGTTACCCAGTGTGGCGTGAAGGAAATGTAACGACCCTGTCCATGCTTGCTGGACCACGTGTCTAAAGTCACATGCATCTTGCTGCTGACTGCCTTTCCCAATGACTCGATAACATTGTCTTCCACGTGTTGGTATAGTGCTGGAATGGCCTTCCTTGAAAAGTAATGGCATTTTGGAACATGCCACTGTGGTACAGCACATTCAGCAAATTCACGGAAGGGAGCAGAGTCCACCAGCTGGAAAGGCAGCAGCTGCAATGTGAGTAATTTTGCTAAGCAGGCATTTAGATGCTGTGCTTGGGGATTGTTGGGACTATATTTTTTGTTACGCTGCAGCAGCTGGGGCAATGTAATCTGACTGCGTAAATCCTCAGCTGATGGGATGCTGTCACATTGTGAGGAAGGACCAGGTACATCCATTACTGTAGCATCATCCCTGTCAGTGGAGGTTGTAGCAGGCAATAATATGGCAGGACATACAGTGGCGGTAGAGACAGATGAGGAGGAGGAGGACCTACGCAAAGTTTTGCGCCAACGGGATGAGTGGCAGGTGGTCATATGTCGCCTCAAGCACGTGGTACCCAAGCGTCCGGTGTCTTTCCCACTCTTGAGCCTCAACTGACATAGATTACAAATAGCAACGGTGGAGTCTGCTGCACATTTCTTAAAGAACTCCCAGACAGCAGAGTTCCTGCATGTGTGCTTTGAGACAACAGCGCTCTGCACCTGAGCAGCTCTGACATCTGATGTCTTGGACTGGCTAGTGCTGCGGTTGGTCATAGAGGATGTTGTGCCTCGTGTTTGCTGTGCCTCCTCCTCCTCCCTTGATTCCTCTGTTTGATCAGGCACCCAGGTGGAGTCAGTGACCTCATCATCATTGTCATCATCATCCCCTATCTCCTTGTCACTGGAGCCAACTTGGCAGTATGCTGCAGCTGCTGGGGCAACATGAGTGCCAGTTATTTGTGTGTCATCACTGGCACCCCCTTCCTCTAGCTTGATTATACTCCGTTCCTCAACCTCAGAGATTGAATCAGAGCACTGCACTTGCTGCGCATCCTCAAGCAGCATGTCACTGTCATTGTAGTCAAACAATTCAGCTGACTCCTCCGTGTGTGATAGCGAGGCTACGGCAGGAGTAGCTGTGGACATGGAGGCTGCATTAGATAGAAGTATGTGGGACCCCCTGATAGCTGGCAGTGATAAGACACAGATTACAAGTCT
Source organism: Leptobrachium leishanense (assembly GCA_009667805.1). NCBI lineage: Eukaryota > Metazoa > Chordata > Amphibia > Anura > Megophryidae > Leptobrachium > Leptobrachium leishanense. The sequence goes on along the minus strand of CM019072.1, from coordinate 85,137,163 downwards.
CAGAAACCTCCTATTAATCAGTGTGACCCCTGATGGATGACAGTGAGAAGACACAAATTACAAGTCTCAGAAACCTCCTATAAATCAGTGAGACCCCCTGATGGGTGGCAGTGAGAAGACACAAATTGCAATTCACATAAATCTGTTAGAAGTATGTGGGACCCCCTGATGGGTGGCAGTGAGAAGACACAGATTACAAGTCTCAGAAACCTCCTATAAATCAGTGAGACGCCCTGATGGGTGGCAGTGAGAAGACACAAATTGCAATTCGCATAAATCTGCTAGAAGTATGTGGGACCCAGGGCCGTAGGAAGGGCGAGGCGAGTGAGGCGCCTGCCTCGGGCACAGCTGTGAAGGGGCGCAGCCATGGCGCGAGCGGCTGCACTTCCTGTCAGCGGCCGTTCAAGCAGGAAGCAAACGTCCGCCGGCAATGAGAGGTGAGCTGGGGCAATATCCAGGAGACCTTGGGGGCAATATCCATGAGACCTGGGAGGCAATACGATATCCATGAGACCTGGGGGGCAATATCCATGAGACCTGGGGGGCACTATCCATGAGACCTGGGGGGCACTATCCATGAGACCTGGGGGCACTATCCACGAGACCTGGGGGGCAATATCCATGAGACCTGGGGGGCCATATCCATGAGACCTGGGGGCACTATCTGAGGACACTATCCATGAGACCTGGGGGGCCCTATCCATGAGACCTGGGGGCACTGTCCAGGAGACCTGGGGGCAATATCCATGAGACCTGGGGGCACTATCCATGAGACTTGGGGGCACTACCCATGAGACCTGGGGGCAATATCCATGAAACCTGGGGGCACTATCCATGAGACCTGGGGGGCAATATCCATGAGACCTGGGGGCACTATCCATGAGACCTAGGGGCAATATCCATGAGACCTGGGGGCACTATCCATGAGACCTGGGGGGCAGTATCCAGGAGACCTGGGGGCAATATCCATGAGACCTGGGGGCAATATCCATGAGACCTGGGGGCACTATCTGGGGACACTATCCATGAGACCTGGGGGCATTGTCCATGAGACCTGGGGGCACTATCCATGAGACCTGGGGGCACTATCTGGGGGCACTATCCATGAGACCTGGGGGGCACTATCCATGAGACCTGGGGGGGGCATATCCATGAGACCTGGGGGGGGCATATCTATGAGACCTGGGGGGGCATTATCCAGGAGAGCTGGGGCATATCCATGAGACCTGGGGCATATCCATGAGACCTGGGGCATTATCCATGAGAGCTGGGGCATATCCATGAGACCTGGGGTATATCCATGAGACCTGGGGCATTATCCATGAGAGCTGGGGCAATATCCATGAGAGCTGGGGCATTATCCATGAGACCTGGAGCATTATCCATGAGAGCTGGGGCAATATCCATGAGAGCTGGGGCATTATCCATGAGACCTGGAGCATTATCCATGAGAGCTGGGGCATATCCATGAGAGCTGGGGCATATCCATGAGACCTGGGGCATTATCCATGAGACCTGGGGCATTATCCATGAGAGCTGGGGCATATCCATGAGACCTGGGGCATTATCCATGAGAGCTGGGGCATATTCATGTGAACTGGAGCAATATATACCCATATGAGCTGGGGTCAATAATATCCATGTGAACTGGGGAAAATAGTCTGGGGGCTCAGTGCTGTGTATATTATTCTGGGGGGTGTATATTATGCTATATGTTTTTTTGCTATACGTGCATGTATTCTGTGTGTACTGTATTTGTACATGTACTAAGTGTGCACTATATATGTAGGGTACAAAGGGTGGTCCGATCCATTACTTCTGGTCGTGGGGAGCATCCAGGAGTTTAGCACTGCGCCACTGGTTGGGGACTCTGATTTTTAAAATTATGTGGGGGGGGGCACAATTTTCTGTTTTTGCCTCGGGTGCAAAAGGAGCTAGCTACGGCTCTGGTGGGACCCCCTGATAGCTGGCAGTGATAAGACACAGATTACAAGTCTCTGAAACCTCCTATTAATCAGTGTGACCCCTGATGGGTGACAGTGAGAAGACACAGATTACAAATCTCAGAAACCTCCTATAAATCAGTGAGACCCCCTGATGGGTGGCAGCCAGTGAGAACACACGGATTATAACAATTCCCAAATATTTTGTAGAAATTGCTGACGCCCAAAATACTGCATGGCACTGGCTGTGACAACAAGACACCTCAATTCCCAAATAATTTGTAAAAATTACTGACGCCCAAAATACTGCGTGGCACTGGCTGTGACAACAAGACACAGATCACCTCCATTCCCAAATATTTTGTAGAAATTACTGACGGCCAAAATACTACGTGGCACTGGCTGTGTGACAAGACACAGATCATCTCAATTCCAAAATATTTTGTAGAAATTAGTGACGCCCAAAATACTGCGTGGCACTGGCTGTGTGACAAGACACAGATCACTTCAATTCCCATATATTTTGTAGAAATTAGTGACGCCCAAAATACTGCATTGCACTGGCAGTGAGTCACAAGACACAGATCACCTCAATTCCGAAATATTTTGTAGAAATTACTGACGCCCAAAATACTGCGTGGCACTGGCTGTGTGACAAGACACAGATCACCTCAATTCCCAATATTTTGTAGAAATTACTGGGCCCCCAAAATAGTTGCTGGGAGTGAGCACAAAGATTACCTCAGATTACCTCAATTCCCAAATATTTTGCTGAAATTACTGAGCACCCCAAATAGTTGCTGGGACTGAGCACAAAGATTACAACAATTCCCAGATATTTGGTAGAAATGAGACCCCCCCCCCCAGGACCCCCACAGTAGCTGGTGGCAGACTGGCAGTAAGAACACACACTAACACAACAACTATCTCCTATGAAATCTCCTCTCAAATGCGTGCAGAAGCGCTGTGTGAAGCCTTATATAGTGTGCTGTGGGACTTAGCTCTGTCAGCCCATGATTGTGCAAAATTTTCCCAATCAGGACTCTGAGCCGTGATTGGCATAGTGTTGAACCTGTCTTGCACCTGACCTGTGGTCAGGTGCAAGGCTGTAGCCAATTACAAGCTTCAGGTCAGTGGAAAAGTGCATTGTGGTCCGTTGTGGTGCATTGTGGGCGAACACGCGACGAACAAGCGGAAATGTTCGTAGTTCGCGAATATGCGAACAGGCTATGTTCGATGCAAACTGCGAACCGATCGAACCGAACAGCTCATCCCTATTCAGGACCTGAAAGACTTGCTCAGGGGTCAAGTCCTGGGAAAAAAGTGAGGGAACTCACTGAAGATTTCCACAATGAGCATGCGTGCCATAACTCACTCACCAATTGCACATGCACAGGACACGTCACACTGACACGTCTCCCTGGAAGCGCAAACCTCAATGGAGTCCTATGTACTCAAGGAGGTGATACTTGCGGCAGCGCAGAAGCGATACTGCAAGTATCCCTTCTGTTAGCGCTGCGTTCTGGTACAAGGTACCAAGGTAGCGCTTGCCCCGGAATACCGCACAAACATGGGGACGCTACGGGAAAACCTGCAGGTGCTGTTTTTCACTGTTAGGGTCCCCATTTTTGTACAAACTAGGGAATAGGGCCCATTACAATTTTATTTTATTACAATTTAAGGAAATAAAATCAGTCCCATTTTATTATAAATATCTATATATATATATATATATATATGATGAGTATATAAATAATATAATGTAAATAATTTCTTAAAATTTTACATTATATTTTTAACCTTTTTTTCCCATCTGGCTCTACAGCTGGCAGAGAGGGGGGCACACGTCTCTGGCACTCTGTGATGTTCCTCCAACTAGTCTCCAACGCCGTGATGTTCCTCCACTAGCCTCCAGCAGCAGCGACTCTAGGAACAATATATAGAGGGGGCACATATGAGACCAGTGTCAAAACTTCACCACTAAATCATACCACTGAAAAAACTAAATAAATATAAATAAGATTCCCAAATCACAGAGTAATGTGATGCAGTGATACCTTTTTATTGTGCTAACCTGATACTTAAAAGATAAGGTTTCACATTCTTTCTCCTCGGGTTTTGCCTGAGACCCAAGAAAGATGAAAATGCTCAAAAGCTTTTCTTTATAGTTTAGAGAAATTTCAGCAAACATCAGTGCTGTCTAAATAATCCCCTATGCTAAATATGTCTCATACCCAAGACACCCAGCCGTCCATTAGGTGAGAGGTAGAAAACCATGGCCTCAAGATGTTCTGGAACTACATCTCCCATGATGTTCAGCCCCTCATCAGGTTAGCTGAACCTCAGGGGAATCATAGTTCCAAAACAGATGGAGGGTCCTGATTCTGGTGATCATAGCAGACCCAGCAGGTAAGCATTAATGGCATTCCACTTCTGGTGCCAACCAGAATTGGCTGGCAACCTACTGGCTGCAACTCCGTGCTCCTCAAGCCAGCCAGGAATGGGAGTGAGTGTCCAACAGGATAATGAAGACCCACAGGAAGCCCTAAAAATGAGAACAGGCCACAGATACGCTGTAGGGGCCTACAAAGTGTGCAGACGTACAAAACACATGCTTAGTGACACCTATAGGTCACTATTACATTGTTCGAGCAAAAACGCTTGCGCAGCGTTATTTTTTTGTGCGCAGTGTTAAATGTTAACATGCCTAAATTAACGCTGGTATTACAATCCAAGCGTATTTTTTAATCCGTCGAAAAATACTGCGCGTAAAAAAGTAGCGCAAAAACGTTTGCGTATTAACGCTGAGCGCAGAAATCAGTGGGCGGACTGTTTTTTCACGCGATTCAGCAAATCTGACTTACGAACCACAATTGTCTCCCGTTCAGTTTTTGCGCCTGTCAAAATCAATCTGAGTATATACAGTATGCTGCAGCAATAATAAAAACACGCACAACTTATCAATTTTATTGTTTGGGCATGCGTAGAATGTGTAACTACAGATTGCTGTTTTTTATTTTTTGGCTGGTGTATTTGGTTTCGGCCAGAACGTTCAGATTTGCAGTTACCACCAGCTTTTAAAAGACGTTAAAATTATACGCAAACGTTGTCCGTTAAATTTTATGCTAAGATTGTAATACCTTGCGCACACCAGCACACAAACGCAAATGTTAAGTATAGGACGCGCAAAGTACATGACGCTTGCAAAGGGTCCGCGCAGGTCCACCCACGTTAGTTGTTAACGCACATTGTTTGCGCGGATATTGTAATACAACGTTCTGCGCAAAGGGTTTTGTCCATCGCGTTAACGCGTTTTTGCGCACGCGTTAACGTTTGTGAGAAGAATGTAATAGTGCTCATAGTGTATGATACAATAAAGATGCTCTCAGGCATCACTCTCAGGCTGCTCTGTGTCCCTGTATTTGTGACCACTGTACATTAGGGATGAGCCGAACACCCCCGAGTTCGGTTCGCATTCGAACTCGAACTTTTCAGAAGTTCGAATTCGAACTCGAACACGAACTCATTACAAGTCAATGGGACTCAAAATTCGATTTTTAGAGTGCCCTCCAAGAGGGCATATATGCTAGATATTTGCCATAAAGGTGTATGGGGATCCGGGTAGTGCCCCGGGGGACAGGAAACAAGGACAAAAAGCTAAAAAAAATTAAAGGGACAGTGAGTTTTCCATGAAATAAGGGTTAAAAATAAAAACAAAAAATTCCTTCAAATATCGTGCCTAGGAGGTCCCCATAACCTGCCCGTGAAGTGGTGGATTTCTAGGATGTATAGAAATATTTAAAAACAATGTCCGGGTCCGTGTAGTGCCCTGGGGGACAGGAAACAAGGACAAAAAGTTTTAAAAAAAGAAGTTTTTAACCCCTTCACTGCTGACGACGTGTGGGCTCAGTTACTCCCGCTGTATGCTGAGGAGGACGTGTCCCACACGTCATCAGCTTTGCGGGACCCCCAGCGGAGATACTCACCTCTCTGTCCGGGGTCACGTGGCATTCTGACTTCAGCGTCCTCAGACGCAGAAGTCAAGCTCCTCCCGATGTAAATGACGGCATCGCGCCATGCGCGATGACGTTATTTCCAGGCGACCCCCCGGCAATGCCGGGAGATCGCCTGGAAGGGAGGCGGGATCCGTTCGGGAGGTCCCACAAAAAAAATCCAGGCACCGCTTAGAAGGAGAGAGTCTCCCCTTTTAAGCGGTGCCTGACTTTAACCCCTTAGGCACCGGGTCGCACTTCGGCACCTTGCGGCGCCGAAGTGCAGCCTAGCTCCGGTGGGGGCCGCTATCTTGGATGGCGGCTCCACCACCGGGTCCCCCCTCACTGCCTGAAATCCTCACACATAGCGTGATGTCATCAGATACCCGGGGAACCCCTAGCTGCCCGGAATCCCCTGGTGGAGATAGGGGGTTCATTTGAGGGTTCACAGAGATGCTGTGAGGTTGTGTATAGAGATGCTGTGAGGTTGTGTATAGAGATGCTGAATGGGGTTGTGTATAGAGATGCTGTGAGCTGTGTATAGAGATGCCTGTGAGGTTGCGTATAGGATGCTGTGAGGTTGTGTATAGCGATGCTGTGAGGCTGTGTTTAGAGATGCTGAAGGGGTTGTATAGAGATGCTGTTTGTTTATTAGAGATGCTGATGGATTGTGTATAGAGATGCTGTGTATAGAGATGCTGATGGGTGTGTTAGAGATGCTGTGTTGCTGTTAGTAGAGATGCTGATGGGGTTGTGTATAGAGATGCTGTGAGGTTGGTGTTAGAGATTGCTGTGTATAGAGAATGCGAGGGGGTTGTATATAGAGATGCTGTGAGGTTTGTGTAATAGAGATGCTGTGTATAGAGATGCTGATGGGGTTGTGTATATGAGATGCTTGTTTTGTGTATAGAGATGCTAATAGTATTGTGTATAGAGATGCTGTGAGGTTGTGTACAGAGATGCTGTTAGTGTCACGTACCCCCGTTCCGGCGGCGCCTGGCAGCAGCGTCCTCGCTGCTCGCTGGCCAGGCGCCGAGTAAATAGCGCCGGTCGCTTCCGCACACGTGGGACGCCGGGGGGCGGGGCCTCGCGTGATGACGCGGACCCGCCGGGTTTAAAACCCAGCTTCTCCACTATGCCAGTGCCCTGACGTGGTAGTTACTTCCCGCAGAGCTCTTGTGCGTTTCTGGCTAGAATTATTCTGTGTATCGACCCCTGGCATTGGCATAACGACTATTCTGTGTATCGACCCCTGGCATTGGCAAAACGACTATTCTGTGTATCGACCCCTGGCATTGGCAAAACGACTATTCTGTGTATCGACCCCTGGCATTGGCAAAACGACTATTCTGTGTAATCGACCCCTGGCATTGGCAAAACGACTATTCTGTGTATCGACCCCTGGCATTGGCAAGCGACCATTCTGTGTCTCGACCCCTGGCATTTGTATCACTCCTCTATTCTGGTACGGAGGTCAGTCTGTGTGGCACCCTAGGCACATCAGACCACCCCTTGTATTTTGTATGTGCTCTGTACTGCCATCCTAGCAATCTGTCTAGACGTGCCGACCACTCTAAGGATCGGAAGGGTAGAGAGTGTCCTGTCTCAAGGGACTACTAGTCAGAGAGTAGAGGGATTCGTGACGTCTCTTTTTGTATGTGCTCTGTACTGCCATCCTAGTAGTCTGTCTAGACGTGCCGACCACTCTAAGGATCGGAAGGGTAGAGAGAGACCTGCGTATAGGGACCAACAATATAGTAATCAGGGGGATCCGTGACATTACGTCAGGGCCAATGGATCCCGCAGACCTCTCTTCTCAGTTAACAAGAATTGCAGCCCGACAAGAAGAGCAGGACCACAGGATGGACCAGATTGCTCTTGCTCTGCAAACCCTGTTGAATCGATCCACTGCTGGTACTGCAAGTCCTCCAGAACCAGTATTGCCTAGGGCCAGTTCGGCCTCACCCGAGGGGTGTAGGCTCAGTATGAAGGCACCCGTACGCTATGATGGTACGCCTAACTTGTGTCGGGGTTTTTTGACCCAACTGGAGATTCTATTCGAGAACAATCCGGGGTCCTGTGTATCCGATAAAGCCAAAGTAGGCTACCTAATTAACCATTTAACTGATAAAGCGTTATTATGGGCCACACCATTGTGGGAAAACAAAAAGCCCATCATATATGACTATGAGGGCTTTACCTCTGAACTAAAACGTACGTTTGACCCCTCTAGAAGGGCCACCAATGCAGGCAGGTCCTTATTCCACATTAAGCAAGGTAATAGGAGAGTCTCTGACTATGCCATAGAATTTAAGACCTTGACATCTGAGGTACACTGGCCTAACGACGTTTTAACCTTGGCGTTTACCGAAGGCCTGAACGAGGCTTTGATGTTTGAGCTGGCTCCCTTGAAGTTGCCCGAACATCTGGACCATTTGGTTGATTTCTGTATTGCCATGGACGACCAAATTAGGGACAGGAGGCATTCTAGAGACAGACCCAGAAGGGTTTTGCCTCCTTTACCCTTAGTACCCAGACACACCAGTACGTCAGGTACTCCAGAGCCAGAAAGAACCGATCTGCCGGTCGTGGAACCCATGCAGATAGGTAGAACAGGTATTTCGGAGGCTGAGAGAGCTCACAGAAGGGAAAGGGGGCTCTGTTTTTACTGTGCCGGGGCAGGGCATTTTCGTCTTCAATGTCCTCAAAGACCCAGGGGTGGCAGGGGTGACGTTGGCAAGCCGGGCCAGAGAACACCTACTAGCCAGGTAATCGGTTCACTTTATGCCTCCTTTGTTGATAACGAAAAAAAAAAAACCCGGATTCTGGTGCCCATCTCCTTAACCTGGGGGGGGGTGCACCTCGAGACTGAGGCGTTCCTAGACTCTGGAGCCTCAGGTAACTTTATGGATAGAGTGTTTGCCTCCAAGAACCTCATGCCTCTAGTTCTCAAAGAAAGACCTCTAATGGTGGAGGCCATAGACGGGAAACCCTTGTCATGTCCCCATATCACCCACGACACTATAGAGGTATGCATGAAAACAGGAGTTTTGCACCGGGAAACCATACGATTCCAGATTATTGACTCTCCCTCATGCCCCGTCGTCCTAGGGTTTCCATGGTTGACTGAGCATAACCCGGTGATTGATTGGGTCCAGAGAGACATAAAATGTTGGGGTCCCAGTTGTCAGTCGAAATGTATGGGCAGGGTCACTGTTATTGGTAGCCTTAATATCGCCACAGCACCTCCTTTATCCACAGTAGTCCCTGACTGTTATCAGGCATTAAAAGAGGTTTTTTCGAAGGCCAGGACTGAGGTTTTACCACCACATCGCCCGTATGACTGTGCCATAGAGTTACTCCCCGGTACTATGCCTCCCAGAGGACATGTATACCCCTTGTCGCAAAAGGAGAACGATATTATGGAGGAGTATATAAAAGAGAATCTTGAGCGTGGATTCATTAGACGGTCCTCCTCCCCAGCAGGAGCTGGTTTCTTTTCGTCTCCAAGAAAGAGGGAGACTTGCGACCATGCATAGATTATAGAGGTTTAAACAGAATAACCATAAGAAATGCATATCCCATACCCCTTATAACAGAGTTGTTCGACCGACTGAAAGGGGCCCGTATATACACGAAGCTCGATTTGCGCGGAGCCTACAATCTGATAAGGGTAAAAAAGGGGCACGAGTGGATGACGGCTTTTAATACGCGTAGCGGGCATTACGAATACCTGGTAATGCCCTTTGGGTTATGTAACGCGCCAGCTGTGTTTCAGGATCTCATAAACGACACCCTAAGGGATTTTCTGCACACATTCGTCATAGTGTACCTCGATGACATCCTGATATACTCTCCAGATAAGGAGACCCATCACGCCCATGTGCAACAAGTGTTAAGGAAACTATTGAAGGCCGGGTATACTGCAAATTAGAAAAGTGCCTATTTGATATAGAGATGGTGCACTTCCTTGGGTATATCATAACCCCTGAGGGGTTTCAGATGGATCCGGTAAATTGTCAGCAATCCTCGACTGGCCCCTACCCCAAGGGCTTAAAGCCATCCAGAGGTTTCTAGGTTTTACCAACTATTATCGAAGGTTCATTAAAGACTTCTCGGCCTTGGTAGCTCCTCTCACGGCCATGACTAAGAAAGGGGTGGGAAATCAGAAGTGGACACCCCAGGCCAGGCAAGCCTTCGAGGCCCTCAAACAGGCATTCACGACTGCCCCTGTTCTCCGACATCCTGATCCAGCTCTGCCCTTCCAACTCGAGGTTGACGCCTCCGAACTCGGTCTTGGAGCAGTCTTGTCCCAAAGGCGGGCACCCGCTAAACCTTTACATCCATGCGGTTTCTATTCCCGGAAGTTGTCTCCGGCCGAGAGAAACTATGATATCGGTAATAGAGAGTTGTTAGCAGTTATTGCAGCCTTGGCAGAGTGGAGATACTTATTAGAGGGATCTACAGACCCAATCGTTATCATAACCGATCATAAGAATCTCACGTACATTGGAGACGCGAAACGATTGAACGCCAGACAAGCGAGATGGTCTTTGTTTCTTTCAAGTTTTAATTTCGTCCTCACGTATAGACCTGGGTCAAGAAACATTAAAGCAGATGCGTTATCGAGACAGTATGAATCCTATGAACATAACATTCAGGATCAACATCCCATTGTACCTCAGGAGAGGATTATAGCCTCTACCACGATTAGTGTCTCGTCCCCTCTGATGATCCGATTGCAGACTGTGCAAGATAAGGCTCCGGGGGGGAGGCCTCCCGCGAAGCTCTTTGTACCTGAGAAGGAAAGAAAAGAAGTCCTTAGGATTTACCATGACAATAAAACCTCTGGGCACATGGGGATCACCAAAACAGTGGCTAGCATCCGAAAACTGCTATGGTGGCCCACGATGCGCCGGGATATTAAGATTACGTAGCCGTGTGCGAGGTATGCACAAGAAATAAGAGTCCTAAGACAGCGCCCATTGGTTTACTCCAGCCCCTGCCTATCCCCGAACGACCATGGTCGCAGATAGCCATGGATTTTATAGTAGAGTTACCCGAGTCCAAAGGGAATACTGTCATACTCACGATTATAGATCGCTTTTCCAAAATGGGTCACTATGTTCCTCTTAGGAAACTACCGTCAGCAGCCGAGCTGGTGCCCATTTTCATCGCCAATGTGGTCCGCATACACGGTATCCCTCTTGGGATTGTTTCTGATAGGGGGACCCAGTTTGTCTCCAGATTCTGGAGGGGGTTCTGCAAGAATGTGGGAATAGACCTGTCCTTCTCCTCGGCCTATCCACCCCCAAACGAACGGAGCAGCAGAAAGGGCCAATCAAAACGTTGAGAAGTATCTCAGGTGTTTCATATCTGAACGACAGGATAATTGTCAGACCTGCTACCTTGGGCCGAGTATGCCTTAACAGTGCCGTGAGTGAAGCCAGTGGTCATTCCCCTTTCTTCACGGTTTACGGATTTGATCCTCCCGTGCTTCCCACTGCATTTCCTGATACCGCAATTCCTGCTCTGGATGAGCACTTGGCGTCATTGACTGAGACCTGGGGGAGGGTTAAACAGGCACTGGAGAGGAGCAGTATTGTCCAGAAAACGAAGGCCGATAGACGTAGGGGACCAGCACCTGTGTATCAAGTCGGGGACAGGGTTTGGCTTTCTTCGCGGAACGTTAAGCTCTTAGTACCATCGATGAAACTAGCCCCCAGATACATAGGTCCTTACAAGATACTGCGGCGACTCGGCCCGGTTTCCTATGCCTTGGCGTTGCCCTCCCATATCAGGATACACAACGTTTTCCACGTGAGTCTGTTGAAGCCACTGTTGTGTAATCGTTACTCCAGGGTCCGTGCTCCTCCGCCTCCTGTCTCTGTGGAGGGCGAAGAGGAGTTTGAGTGCAGGCCATTCTGGACGCCAGGAGGTCTAGGGGGGGCCTGCACTACTTGGTTGACTGGGTGGGCTACGGTCCGGAGGATCGCTCCTGGCTTCCGGCGCCGAGGTCCATGCCCCTCGGTTGGTGAAGGCCTTCTATTTGGCTCATCCCCATGCCCCTGGGGGTCGTCCAGTGGCCGCCCGTTGAGGGGGGGGTTCTGTCACGTACCCCGTTCCGGCGGCGCCTGGCAGCAGCGTCCTCGCTGCTCTCGCTGGCCAGGCGCCAAGTAAATAGCGCCGGTCGCTTCCGCACACGTGGGACGCCGGGGGGCGGGGCCTCGCGTGATGACGCGGACCCGCCGGGTTTAAAACCCAGCTTCTCCACTATGCCAGTGCCCTGACGTGGTAGTTACTTCCCGCAGAGCTCTTGTGCGTTTCTGGCTAGAATTATTCTGTGTATCGACCCCTGGCATTGGCATAACGACTATTCTGTGTATCGACCCCTGGCATTGGCAAAACGACTATTCTGTGTATCGACCCCTGGCATTGGCAAAACGACTATTCTGTGTATCGACCCCTGGCATTGGCAAAACGACTATTCTGTGTATCGACCCCTGGCATTGGCAAAACGACTATTCTGTGTATCGACCCCTGGCATTGCAAAACGACTATTCTGTGTATCGACCCCTGACCCCTGCATTGGCAAGCGACCATTCTGTGTCTCGACCCCTGGCATTTGTATCACTCCTCTATTCTGGTACGGAGGTCAGTCTGTGTGGCACCCTAGGCACATCAGACCACCCCTTGTATTTTGTATGTGCTCTGTACTGCCATCCTAACAATCTGTCTAGACGTGCCGACCACTCTAAGGATCGGAAGGGTAGAGAGTGTCCTGTCTCAAGGGACTACTAGTCAGAGAGTAGAGGGATTCGTGACGTCTCTTTTTGTATGTGCTCTGTACTGCCATCCTAGTAGTCTGTCTAGACGTGCCGACCACTCTAAGGATCGGAAGGGTAGAGAGAGACCTGCGTATAGGGACCAACAATATAGTAATCAGGGGGATCCGTGACAGTTAGGCTGTGTATAGCGATGCTGTGAGGCTGTGTATAGAGATACTGAAGGGGTTGTGTATAGAGATGCTGTTTGTGTATAGAGATGCTGATGGGGTTGTGTATAGAGATGCTGTGTATAGAGATGCTGATGGGGTTGTGTATAGAGATGCTGTGAGGCTGTTGTGACAGGATGCCGTCTCTTCCCATCTGTCCTGGCTCTCCAGACACCCCCTTACCAGGATCAGCCCGGCCTCTGAGTTGCTGGGAACTCAGTGCCTCGAGCAGCCTGATCCACAGCTCCAGACCCGCTTGTTCTGAACTCCTGCCTTGGAGCCTCTTTGCATTTCCAGAATGCCGCTCAGTGCCTTCTGAGAGTGATTATAGCTGTAGCATAGCTGAGACACCAGTCAGGCTGCATGTTCATTACAGGATACACACTGGCCATTTCACATGGCCTGCTTTTATTTGGTTCAGAATCAGATAACAACAGTTAACATTCCCGACCCCAGACATTACGGCACCGCCATTCAGCAGTTCCCCATCAGGTCCTCTCAGAGTGCAAGCTCTTGAGCAGGGGCTTCTCTGGTACTGTTCTATGTGTTTAACTTGCATGTATATTGGTTATCCTGTCTTTCCCATTTGTTCAGAGCTACAGTACATGGTGTTGCCTTATAATTAACTGTACCTGCAGTCATACAGAGCACAGGTCTTTGTTTGGGGGGGATTCCAGAGGAGCAGCAGCGATCCAGGGGTACCGTTTGATAGCTCGGGTCCCTACGGTGTCACAGTCCAAAAAGCGCCCAGATCTGGTGGTAGGGGCACGAATGGCAGCATATAGTAGATATCCCCCTTGGATGCCGCATGGTCAGGGCTGCTTAAGCTCCTGGGGTCAAGAAAGGCTCAGCAAAGTGGGTTCCCAATGGAGCTCCCTCCTGAAAATCACCACAACAGTAGCTCGCCTGAGGATCACCCCACGTTTGAAAAATCACCCTGCTGGAGCAGTTAGTTTTCGGGGCGCAGACGTTTAAAGTTTCTGCAGATGGCTCCATTACAGATAATGAGGTGCATTCCAGGAATGGGATTGGTTGGCCCTTCTAGCTCCTTGGATGGTGATTGGCTGGGGTTTCAAACCCAGCTCATACTTTCAATCCCACGCTAACCTTGGTGTCGGATAACACAGTGAGCATAAATCTTAAAGGCCTTTTGATTACATGCTGATATAGGGGGGGGGAAGAGTCACAAAAACACCACTTTAAAGCACTAACAGACAAATAGCTTAACTGAGGGGAATAGCAGAGTAGTGAGAGTTTAATACAGGCCACAGTCTCTGCGCAAGGGGTTCCGCGACAACAATACATTTAAAACCACACAATATAAATGAACATAAGGTCTTCCGCAAAGCAGCGGTCTATGTCTTTTGGGGTTTTCGCCATGGAAATAAAAGTCTTGGGGTTTGACACGGGGATCGCTACGTTAGTTCCATGACAGCTGTGTATAGAGATGCTGTGTATAGAGTTGCTGATGGGGCTGTGTATAGAGATGCTGTGAGGTTGCGTATAGAGATGCTGTGAGGCTGTGTATAGAGATGCTGATGGGGCTGTGTATAGAGATGCTTATGGGGTTGTGTATAGAGATGTTGTGAGGTTGTGTATAGAGATGCTGTGTATAGAGATGCAGATGGGGTTGTGTATAGAAATGCTGTTTGTGTATAGAGATGCTAATGGGGTTGTGTATAGCGATGCTGTGAGGCTGTGTATAGAGATGCTGTGAGTTTGTGTACAGAGATGCTGTGAGGCTGTGTATAGAGATGCTGTGAGGCTGTGTATAGAGATGCTGAAGGGGTTGTGTATAGAGATGCTGTTTGTGTATGGAGATGCTGATGGGGTTGTGTATAGAGATGCTGTGTATAGAGATGCTGATGGGGCTGTGTATAGAGATGCTGTGAGGTTGTGTATAGAGATGCTGTGTGGCTGTGTGTGATGGAACCGTTCTCCTGTCTTGACTCTCCAGACACCCCTTCGTTGCGATCAGCCCGGCTACTGGGAGCGCTGTCCTCAGCACCTCGAGCAGCTTGACCCGCCTGCTTCTGTTCCTCTGCCCTGGAGCCGTTAGGAATTTCGAGAAGGCCGCTCTGTGCTTTCTGAGGTGGAGTATAGTGTAGCGTCGCTGAAATAAAACACCAGATGCGGCTGTATGCTTTAAAACAGAATTCTCTCTCTGTCTCAGTCTCTGAGAGTTCTGACTTTTAATGAACAAAAACGCCACCATTTATGCTGAAATCCAACATCCATAATTTGCATAAATGACGCACATTGTCGTACTAAAATACTAATTATGTCAGATAAGTATTTACAATAAACATTCTTTACATTCTTTAGCCTTTAGCTCACACAACATTTGCATAATCTATTGTTCTAGCACATCAGATTAAAGACAAACACTATCTCAGACTTCTTGAATCAAATATGCAGCCAGATAAGGGGAAAAGCCCTGTTGCATAAATTACACAGCAGTAAAGCTTGTTTACTGGCTATACAAAACACATTTAGCTACAGGAATATAAGTATATTTAAAACTAAAGTTCCGACAATTTTACACTAAACAAATTTAAACTAAAACCAAACGATGTAAAATATATTTAAAATCACACGATACAATTGAACATAAAGTCTCTTGGGGTTTGAAGCATGGAGCGTTACATCAGTTCCATGACATATGTCCCCCCTTCCAGAACAGCAGGGCAAGCTTAGATCCCAAACAGATCGCTTACAGAAGTCTCTCCTTCTGCTGATGCCCCCCCTCCCAGACATCCAAACGGGGCCCACCCCACAATCCCAAATGGGTGCAACTCTTCCTGGGACCAGGAACCTAGCAGCCTCCCAGAATGATCACTCACCGGTCTCCTGGGAAGGGGGGGGGAGTGATCTCCTCTCTTTCTGCACCTTGGTTGGTAGGGGTGGCGTTATGAGGGGTCCCCATTAGACATGTGCACAGCACAAAATTTCGTTTTGAACTAATGCATTAGTACTAAAATGCAATTTATTTAGTTGCTAAAGAAATTCGTTTTCAGTTCTTTAGTATGAAAACTAATTTCATTCATCCGAAAACCAGTGGATACAATTACTATTGTAGTGGCTCCTCAGAGGGCTGAGATCGCTGCTTGTTACAGTATCTCTCACTCTCAGCACAATGTGGGCCATATTATATAGCTGGTGCTAACATAACCAGAGCTGTTGTAAACTTCCAGAGCTATTATAGCCTATGGAGGTTTTCGGTTACAACAGCTCTGGTTAAGTTAGCACCAACATTGCAATACTGCCCCGTGTCAGGCAAAGCTGTTACAGTAACTGACTGCTGCTCATCACAGCGCTCAGAGTTTCAGTAAAACTAGTAAATAATATTTTTATATATAAGACGTTAGAACAATATTATTTTCTTGTTTTACTGAAACTCTGAGCGCTGTGATGAGCAGCAGTCAGTTACTGTAACAGCTGAGCCTGATACATTGTACTGAGAGATAATGTAACAAGCAGCCGATCTCCGCGCTCACAGCCACTGGATTTAAAGGGCTAAAAAAAAAAGGCTCCTCTCTGTATAATGTTTAGAACATCCTCCTGCATTAATTAATACCCCTCTCTGTATATGTATACAACATCCACCTGCATTAATTAATACCCCTCTCTGTATAATATATAGAACATCCTCCTGAATTAATGTCCCTCTCTGTATAGAACATCTTCCTGCATTGGCATGTGGAGGGTGCAGAACTTCGGATGTTGCGATGTTGCGCTCTTCATTGCTGGTCTCCTTCACTCATCAATATAATATCACAAAGAGGACTGAAACTAAAATGTAGTGCATTTTATTTTAGTTTCTTTCGTCTTTTGTACTGAGCAGTTTCGTTTCTCTTGAGTCATACTAAAACTAAATTATCCCAAAATTCGGACTAAATCGCTTTAGTACTAAAACGAATGCACATGTCTAGTCCCCATTTTCCTCTGGGAACAGTCACAAGTGGATGCCAGAACAGCCTCCATCAACACCGGGTACAAACGCTCTTCGGTGCAAAATATATCAGGGGCAATGACTCGACCCCCTGTTGTGCTGCTCTCCTTCATGGTGGGCAAGTCGGTGCTGGCAGCTCGTAGCAGGGACAGCTCATCTTGCAGCCGCTGGCACTGTGCTTGCGTCCCATCAAGCTCAGCCTTCAGGTGACTGGTAGTGCCCTGGTGCTCCTGCGCCGATACATCCAGTTGGTGTGTCAGGCGGCTCACCTCCTCCTCGCTTGCCTTGGTTTGAGCGAGGCTCTCTTTCAGAGCTGCGTTGGTTTCTTGCAGGTGGTGTTGGCACAGCTGGAGTTTGTTCTGGAGCAGCTGTATTTCCTCTTGCTGCTCATAGGCCCGTGCCTGAAAAGTATCCTGGGAGAGCTGTGTCTGCTCCAACTCCTGCTCACAGAGCTCCAGACGAGTTTTAAAAGCTGTTTTTTCTATGTGTTGAGCAGCTCCAGTTCGCCGCTCAGCCTCCAGCTGCTCGATCATTACACGGGAGCCGTGCTCCAGCTCCACTATCTGAGCCTGAGCACCACTGAGCTCCGTGTGTAGGGTGAGGGTAGACTCCTCTCAGGCCTGCAGCTGGGCTGACAATTGTTGTATGGTGGCTGCCTGTTCTTGTTAGCCTTGTGCACCTTTTTTTTTTTCGGTTCGGTTCGTTCGTTTTTTTAAATTTTCGTCTCGGCTCATTTCGGTAGCTTTCTGTTTCAGTTCAGTTCGGTTCGATAAATTTTTTCGCATCGACTATTTTTTCTGGGATATATCGTTCATTTTCGAGATTTCGGGTCTGCTCGTTTTTTGTAGAACTTTTTGTTCGTGCTTTCGGAAATTTTCGTGTTTTTCGGAACGTCTGTTCTCCTCGTTTCATCACAGTGACTGACTGTGCTCTGTCTATTCGTTTTGACGTAAACAAAAGTACTACACATTAATACATAGTTTACTTTACTAACTATAGTACACACACTACAACAACTACATACATTACATACACATATACATACTATTAGTACATATAGTTACTACTGTACTAAATTTTTTTTATTTTTAATATTATAATATAAAAAAGTAAGTAAACTAAATAATATAAAATATAATAAAATAATAATTAATATTAAATTATCAATACAATAAAAATAAAATAGAACTTTATAAAATTAAATTATATATATTAATTATTTTGTTGGTTTATTTTTCGGTTGTTTTTCGGATCCGATATTATTTTCTATCGTATCTATACGATAATTCTGCCGATACGATAAGATAATTCTGTAGATACGATAATTTGAATACGCATTTCACAAATTTATTTAATCATATTAAATAAATGGTATGAAATGAATGGAACATAGAAAAATTAACAAAACGATTAAAAAAACGCAAAACTGACCGTCTGACTTTAAAAATAAAAACCAGAACAAAAGGTTTTAAAAGGTAAAAATAGTTGATCAAAAAAATTATCTGAAATGAAAAAAAAACAACAAATAAAATGATTTAAAACAGAAAAAATAAATTAACCCTTTCACTGCTGAGGCATTTCACGGCTTCACGGTGCACGCCTTGTGTGCTGTGCTGCTGAGCTAATTTTTTTTAACGGTTTCACTCATCATGTTTAAACGCGTTTTGAAGCCTTATTTTATTATATGACCCAGTCCCAGACATATTATATATCATTCTTCTTTCCGGCTTACTCGGCAGATTCATAATATATCATTATTATATGAATATATATATGTATGCGTCATGTCCTGTCTGTATTTATATTATTTAAAAAAATGCAATAAAATTGGAATTTTCAATAATTTACAAGGTGTAAATAAAGTGGTTTTTTCACATTTAACATGCGAGCGTTTGCGGTTATATTTTATATGAGTTGCGCTTTTTAAAAAAATTTGAAATGGGGACTAGTAGTTGTTACATTTTTTTGGGGGAAAAATAAATTACACTATTTTTAACAAACACACCCCATACAAAAATCCTTAGTGCAGCATTATTGTTCACATTATAATTGAAATGGCAACAATATTGCTGCATTAACAAAACAAAACAAAAAAACTGATTATTTTTTTTGAATATTTTTTTATTATATGTTTATATTTTATAATTTTTAACATTGTCATGTTTGGTATCGTTGGAAAGGCCATGTTCTGGTCGATCCAACGATACCAAACATTAACCGATAGCTGCCGCGGATCGTGAGATGGGGGTTCAATGGAACCCCCTATCTTCACCATTAGTTGCAGTTAGGGCTTAACTCCAGAACTGACTTCATTGCGCTATGCAGTATGCACAATGACGCCAGTCGTCACTGGGAGATCCCGGAAGCAGACATCCAAGATGTCAGCCAGCTCTGGAAGAGGATCGTGACCTGACGCCTTTCTGTGCCGAATTAGCATGGATCCGGCCCCCACCTGGGGGCACAGCAATTGGCCGGAATCCTGGCTGATGATGATTGCTGCCTGCCTCCTGTGCTAGGGACACGCTCAGGAGGAGCACTTGGCAAGTTGGCATGCATGAGGCGCTGAGCGCGTCCTTAGCAGCCAAGTGGTTAATGCAACATATGAATCCGCACACTGCGGGGAAGCGCCTCTCTCTGCAGTATAATTAATGCAGCATATGAATCCTCCACACACTGCGGGAAACCGCCTCTCTCTGCAGTATAATAAATGCAGCATAAGAATAGAATCCACACACTGGCAGGCAGCACCTGTAGTCTACAGTATACTAATGCAGCATATGAATCCGTAGTTCTGCAGTAAAGAGTCTCTTTATTTTAATTTTTTTAGGATCTTTTAAGCGCTTTTGCTAAAAAAATTCTGAGCAACAAAGTGTGGGAAATGTTTCGCCCTATAGTCTTCAATGTCCACTAGTATATTCCTGTTTAATTCAATATCTAATAAACCGTTACTTTATTATTATAATCTGCAGTAAAAAAGAGTCTCTTTATTTTTAGATTTTTTTAGGATTTTTTAATCATTATTTGAAATTTTTGTTTTTGAGCCACAAGGACAAGAAGTGGACTGGGAAAGTTATGCCCCATAGGCTTCAATCAACTGTTTGGGTTGTGTTTTTTGTGATTCTATGCTCTAGAATCATCTTTGGGGGTTTGATTACTGCGTGCATAGTCCAATCAGCTGCTTCCTTTTCTGGAATTTTCACTGAAGGCTGGCACAGACACACACTGTCACTTCCTGTTGACTGCAGGCAGTGCAGGGTATATACACTTCCATTCCTCTTGGGTGTGCCATATTGCTTTTGTTCTTCTGAATGAGAAGACAGCACTGAACGAGTCTGGACTCTGGAGACAGTGAAGGAGAGAAACAACGCTTTGCTTTGCATTTGCAGTGAGTGACTGGAGTGGGAGTGTAGAGACTCTTATTGGACTGACTGCGAGAGTGTAAGTAAAGTAGTAAACTACTTATTAATTTATTTGCAAAGGATTTTACCAGGAAGGATACATTGAGATTTCTCTCATTTTCAAGTATGTCCTAGGTTCAAGAACATTGAGTGGTTACAGTTGTTACAGAAATACAAAGTAATAATACAAAGAAATACTTGTAATAATATCTCTTCTGTTCTTAATTTATCCTGGCAACATTTGTTTGCAAATATATTTCATACTTGTGTATTTTTTATTCATGATTTTTCATTTAGCTTTGCCTTGATTTTTTTTGAGTGCTGGTGCACTGGAGAGAGACTGAGTGAGTAGACTAGAGATGCTGCGGAATATGCTGGCGCTTTATAAATAAAGAATAATAATAATAGAGACAGTGAGACTGATATCTATCTATTCTTTATTAATATTATTATGCCTGTCGGTGCTCTCACTCACTGCTCCGTGTGTCCAGCGCAGCGTCTCATTTTTTTTTCTCCCATGCAGGCCCAGGGGCGGACAACTAATGGGGCCCCCAGGCAAAAGGAGGTCATCGGGCCCCCCTTGTTTGCACCTACAGGGGGCCACACCCATAAAAAAACCTCCCTACAATGCAGCACCCACGTGTACATGTATTATTGTGCTAAAGAATTTAATTCTGAACTCCTAAAAATAACCTTTTTGAAAATCCACTTGGACCCTGCAGTGAATTGGGGGATCCATTGTGCCCCCACCATACTTATTACAGATGCCCACCGCACTGTGGCCCATTAGTGGTTGTTTTTGTCTTTGGACCTATATATTTCCCCCGGCAGTTCCCTCATCCTATAACCTCCGATCCAGGACCAGCACCTTACTTGCAATACCACAATACAAAAAGAAAGTAGCTCGATCCTCATTTTCCTACAGAGCACCACAAATATGGAATAACCTCCCAGACACCATCAAATCTTCCCCCAGTCTAAAGTCCCTTAAAACTTCCCTATTAACATACCTCAATTCGAAATGCACCTGTAAACATGTAACATAATGACTTTATTTCCTACATAATTTATTTATTTTGCTGTTAATCTGTATATTTGGTCTTGTGTTAATATCTTGCATTTTACTATTTTGTATTTCTGTAACCACTCAATGTTCTTGAACCCAGGACATACGTTGAAACTGAGAGAAATCTCAATGTATCCTTCCTGGTAAAATCCTTTATAAATAAATAAATAAATAAATATATATATATTTTTTAATATACAAAAATTCAGTTACAAAATATTTTATTTATGGTTTTATTTTTTATTTGTTTAGAGAACATAACATCATGGACTCGACAAGCAGTGGTACTGGTGACACACCAAGCACCATCATTCAAAGGACGGCCCCATCTTCTAGTACTCGCAGGACTGTTTCAAAGGGCAGTAAAAAAAATAAACAGCTTGGAAGTCGTCCTGCTGTCACTGTTTCTCAAGACTGCCAATTATTAAAACCCGAGGGAAAACAAACAGAACAGAGTCAGACAGTAGTAGTACTAGTCAGAGAAAGAGAAACCCAGTCCCACCCAGCAAACAAATAAAGACATCATCATCATCATCATCCTTTACTGGTAGTGGCAAGGCGGCTGAGCTTAAGAGTAAGACGTATTTATCTGAGTCAAGAACTAAGTCAGCAATTCTGTGTCAGCAGTTGAAGGAGCTAGTTCCTCCAAAAACAATGTGCACAATAACCAGCGCCACTTGTAGAAGCACAACAACTACCCTGGCTGGGGCAGCTAGTGCTACTTCTACGGCGTCAAAAAATGTGCTAGTACCAGAGATGTTTTATTCTAGTAGAGGCACGAAGGTATGTGGGAAGGTTTTTGAAAGTCATCATTCATTTAAGCAGCCCAAGACTGAGCTTCTGCAGTATCAGGAGGGAATTGCTTTAGCTCAATCACAAAGTGCCACCACCACCACCACCACCGCTGCTGAACTTGATAGAACCCAAGAGAGAGATACTGGTGGTGTTCTATCCCATTCCCTATATCCTAGTAGCCTTCAGGGAGAAGGAATCCAGCGACAGGACTCAACATCTCCCACTGGTGATGATGAATTTTTATCTTCACACAAAGACTATAATAGAAAATCTCATTTAAATTTGGATCTACAAGAGCAAGAAGATGTACAGCCTTATACTCCTTTTCAAGGTTCCCTATCCCCTTACCATAGTACACATGATCATTCCCCAATTTTGTTTTCCTGTGAAAACTCGTCGGCATCACCAGTGTCACCTGTCTCTCAGTCCCAAGTAAAAATTATTAGTACCAATATCAAAATTTGTGCTCCCGTCACCAGTGCCCCTAGTACCACCACACCAGTAGTAGGAACCCCTCACCCCACTATCCCAAAAATGTTTAAAAACAATAAACATGGGTTACAACAAGGAGAAACTGAAAGTACTGCTACTATTACATCAGAATGCACAGGCCAGGTTCAGCGTGTGGAATTGGATGAAGAATGTGGCTCTAAACAAGAACCTTCACCAGCAACAAGTGGCCGCCGTCGGTCGAAAGTGTGGCAGTATTTTACTGAAAGTGTGGATAAACGTACAGCCAAATGTCATTTGTGCGGAACATGGGTCAGCCGTGGTCAACAGACAAGCACTACCACTGGCATGAACTCACACATGAAAACCCACCACAAGGCAGTGATGCTAGCTTTAGAAAAAGGTTCTCCTCTACCGGCACTGCCACCTAGCACTAGTGCTAGCACTACTAGGGAATCTATTTCTACTCCCACCACCAGTGCCACACACACCTCCACTTCTGCAGCAGCTGTTAAAAGTCAGTGCAAACAGCCATCCTCCACACAGCCCACTATGGAGCAATTTGGTGGGCTTCAGCCCAGGGGAATATCGAAGCAGCAGACCCGAAAAATCACAAGACTCATTGCAGAGTTAATAACTGTTGGGGGTGCTTCTTTTAATTTGATAGGCATTGATTCTTTCAAGCGCCTCATGCAGGCTCTCTCCCCCCAATATAAAGTGCCTTCACGCACTACATTTAGTCGATCTGTAGTGCCCGCTATGTACCGGTCCTGCGTTGCAGTTTTGAAGGAGGAGCTGGGAAGGGCTGCTGGACGATCAGTGCACTTCACCACAGATCTATGGACTGCTCCAAATAGTCAGCATGCCTTTCTGTCCTTGACTGGACATTGGTGGCAGTCGCAGCCCAATGTGCCCGAGCAAAAGCAGCCAGCAGCAACAAGTTCAGGGGCAAAAAAAAAAGTGCTGGGCCTTGTGCCGATGATACAGAAAAGAAGACAGCATTACATTCCTTCCTCCTCCACGCTGAGGTGAAGGATCATCAGCACACCGCAGAGAACATCTTACATGCACTGAAAAACATGATGGCACAGTGGCTAGGGGAGCAGTCTGGTACACCGGGGTGTCGCTACATGGGGGTGGGGGGTGCGGCCCATACCAGGTGACACCCGCCTTTAGGGTGACACCGTCACCCAAATTTCGGGTGTCTCACCCTCCACTGCGTGTTCACTCCCTGCGAGCGTCCGAAGCTGTGCAGCTTCAGCGCTCGCCTGGGGGAAACACGTCACCAGCCAATCGCGGCTGGTCACGTGGCTCCCCCAGGCGAGCGCCCAAGCTGCACGCCGCCAGACGCTCAGAGGGAGCGAACACGAGGCGGAGGTGAGCTGGGGCATATCTATGAGCTGCTGGGGCATGGCTGGGGCATATCCATGAGCTGGGGCATATCCATGAGCAGCTGGGGCATATCCATCTGCTGGGGCATATATCCATGAGCTGGGGCATATCCATGTGCTGGGGCAGTATATCCATGAGCTGGGGCAAATCCATGAGCTGGGGAAGTATCCATGAGCTGGGGCATATCCATGAGCTGGGGAAATATCCATGAGCTGGGGGCAGTATCCATGAGCTGGGGCATATCCATGAGCTGGGGAAATATCCATGAGCTGGGGGCAGTATCCATGAGCAGGGGCATATCCATGAGCTGGGGTAGTATCCATGAGCTGGGGCAATATCCATGAGCTGGAGCATTATCCATAAGCTGGGGGAAGTATATCCATGAGCTGGGGCAGTATATCCATGAGCTGGGGGCAGTATATCCATGAGCTGGGGGCAGTATATCCATGAGCTGGGGGTATATCCATGAGCTGGGGCAATATCCATGAGCTGATGGGGCAGTATATCCATGTGCTGGGGCAGTATATCCATGTGCTGGGGCAGTATATCCATGAGCTGGGGCAGTATATCCATGAGCTGGGGCCATTATCCATGAGCTGCTGGGGCAGTATCCATGAGCTGGGACAGTATATCCATGTGCTGGGGCAGTATATCCATGTGCTGGGGCGGTATCCATGAGCTGGGGCAAATCCATGAACTGGGGCAGTATCCATGAGCTGGGGCATTATCCATGAGCTGGGGCATATCCATGAGCTGGGGCATTATCTATGAGCTGGGGCAATATCAATGAGAGGAGCTGGGGCAGTATATCCATGAGAGGAGCTGGGGCATTATCCTTGAGAGGAGCTGGGGTAGTATATCCATGAGAGCAGCTGGGGCAGTATATCCATGAGAGCAGCTGGGGCAGTATATCCATGAGAGGAGCTGGGGCAGTATATCCATGAGAGAGGCTGGGGCAGTATCCATGAGAGGAGCTGGGGCAATATCTATGAGAGGAGCTGGGGCAGTATATCCATGAGAGGAGCTGGGGCAATATCCATAAGAGGAGCTGGGGCAATATCAATGAAAGGAGCTGGGGCAATATCCATGAGAGCTGCTGGGGCATATCCATGAGAGCTGGGGCATATCCATGTGTGTTGGGGGCAGTATCCATGAGAGCTGGGGCAATATCCATGTGTGAGCTGGTCTGGGGCAATATATCCATGTGTGAGCTGGTCTGGGGCAATATATCCATGTGTGAGCTGAGGCGCAATATATCCATGTGTGAGCTGAGGCGCAATATATCCAAATGTGAGCTGAGGCGCAATATATCCAAATGTGAGCTGGGGCAATATATATCCATGGGTGAGCTGCTGGGGACAATATATAACTGTGACATGGGGCAATATATCCATATGTGAGCTGGGGGCAATATATATCCATGGGTGAGCTGCTGGGGGCAATATATCCAGAGCTGTTGGGGGCAATATATATCCATGTGTGCTTTCACTGCCTTCGAACAGGCACTGTACTTGCTGGCAGTTGGCAAAAATTTGTGTGAGCATATGAGAGAGCTCCACAGCAATAAACCTCACAGTAATGTGCGCTGTGTGTATGAGCATTCAGTGTTATATGGGAGTACTGCTTTAGGAGTAAGAGTAGTTAAAAAAAAATCCGGGGGGGTGACACCATAAGTTACCGCACCGGGTGACACCAACCCTAGTGACGCCACTGCTGGTACACAAGCTCAAATGGGTTTTGTAGTAACCGATGGTGGAAGCAACATGACAAAGGCTCTCCGGGATGGAAGATTTGTGGGTGTGCGGTGCGCAGCTCACATCCTGCATCTAGTGGTGACAAAGGCGAGTATTAGTGGAGGAAGAAGGTTGGGGGCACTTGTTGAATCGTGCAGAAAAATTGCTGGCCACTTCCACCACAGCGCAAGAGATAGCCAGCTCCTTAGGCAGGAGCAGAAAAGGGCTGGACTGCCAGAACACTGGTTAAAACAAGATGTGGCAACAAGGTGGAATTCCACATTAGACATGCTGGAAAGGATTCTCAAACAGCAAAAAGCAATCCACGCAATGGCCTACAAACATTCCATTGGCATTAGCAGCCCACTAGGCAGGGATGACTGGGCCGTGATGGAACAGGCAGTGGAAGTCCTGAAGTCTTTCCGATTAGCTACAGAACACTTGAGCAGAGC
This sequence comes from Leptobrachium leishanense, assembly GCA_009667805.1. Taxonomy (NCBI): domain Eukaryota; kingdom Metazoa; phylum Chordata; class Amphibia; order Anura; family Megophryidae; genus Leptobrachium; species Leptobrachium leishanense. The sequence goes on along the minus strand of CM019072.1, from coordinate 85,110,996 downwards.
GAGTGCTAGCTTGTCTGAAATCACACCCGTATTCTACCAACTCCGTGACTCTATAGATGACTTTCTGTCCAACAGAGAAGAGTTGCCTGGCAGTAAAACTCCACTTGCCGATGTCACTGTCCTTCTGACCAGACTCTATGAACAGCTGGAGTACCGAATAAGACAGCACATTGCCCCTTGTCCTGAGTATATGCTGGCCACAATTTGCAACCTTACTTTTAAAGGAAAGTCTGCACTCCGTGTTGATTACCTTTCATTTTGGCAGCAAACACTCATAGATAAGATACGGGACAGGGAGCGTAAAAACCGTGCACAGTTCCAGAGGGAAAAGTAGGAGACAGAGGAGGAGACGTTGGAGTTGGAGGAGTCTGTCATTGAGGATGATGACAGTGACACACCCAGATGTGAGAGGAGGACCAGTGCTGCTGCTCAGAGCAGCGTTCCCAGACCAGTATTTTTACAAAAATGTACACGGGTTATGGGTTAGAATACGGAGTCAGACCTAACAAAAACCTGCCAATTGAAAATGCTAAGACATTTGTTACGGCATACCTTGCTGAGTCTCCTTTGGACACACAAAGATTTAAAACCCGGCAACCACATTACCAAAAGAGAACTCCAAACTGTCCAAATTCCTATTTATTCTGCTACTTTCCCTGGCAAACGATGTGGAAACTAACCCTGGTCCTATAGGTGACACAACCTTTAGTCTCCCCACTAAAAAAGGCCTCTCATTTGTGCACTGTAACATCCGAAGTTTACTCCCTAAATTGGATGAGCTTCAGGCTTGGTGCTGCTATTACAAACGCAAAATCATTGTGCTCACAGAGTCATGGTTAACCCCAAAAGTACCAGACTCTGCCATATCAATACAGAGGTATTCATGTTATAGAAAAGACAGAACAAAGAGAGGAGGGGGAATTGTTATTTATGTTGTGGAGTCCATAAAGTTCACCCCCTTACAGACTTCTAGCTCTCCTGTCACCTTTGATTTCCTCTCTGGTATAATTGAGATCCCATTCAGTAAATCAATCATTGTTGCTGGGTTCTATCGTCCACCGAGCTCTCCAGTGCACTCCCTCTCTGACATATCTCAAATCCTTAATAACCTACTTGCCCAAAACCAAAAAAGTGAACTACTGGTCCTCGGCGATTTTAATACAGATTGGCTAAATCCTAAAAACAATAAACACTGCTCACTGTTTAAAACTTTGCAGCTAACTCAATCTCCTCCCCCACTCGCATTACTATGAAAAGCCCTAACCATACCTTGCTGGACTGGATTCTCTCCTCATCTCCTGATCAGTGTACTGAGTGTGAAAAATAAAGGCCTTGAAATCTCCCCCCAAAGGTAATAACCACCAGGTCTTTCAAGAAATTTATCCTTGAATCCTTCCTAAGTGATCTCAAACAGCTCCCCTGGTACAGGCTAAACCTAATCCCAGACCTAGACTGTGCAGTTGAATACTTTCAGTCTGAGCTCCTGCAAGTCTGGAATTCCCATGCCCCGCTGCGTAAAGTGCGAGTAAAAGGGACCCATCTCCCCTGGGTTACAGCTGATCTTACACTAATGTACCAGCTTAGAGATTCACTATGGTCAAATTTCAAGAGTACTGGTTCCATGAACGATCACTACGAATACCGAAAATGCCGGAATGAATGCAAAAAACAAACAAAAATGGCCAAAGCCCATTACTTCAATGAAAATCTAAACAATAACATTTCAAACCCTAGAAACTTTTGGAGAACCACAAGGAACATACAAGCACCCCCAGTCCACTCCCAGCCGGCTGCTGTCAAAGTAAACAACCAATCCCTGCAACACCCCCTAGATGTAGCAAATGCCTTTAATGATTAATTTGTTGGATGCGCCACCACTTTGATTGCCAAGCTAGGAAATGACATGCAATCAGAGAGGCCTCATGCAGGTCAGGCCCCTCCAACTGTGCAAAGTCCCTGTATCAGACAGGAATTCAGTTTTAGACCAGTGCCTGTCAGTGTCGTTACTAAACTTCTCCGTAAGCAAAAAATGAAATACCAGTCTGGACCTGATCAAATACCAGCAATGCTGCTGAAAATCAGTGTAGCCAGCAATTGCAAATCCTGTCGCAACCCTAATAAATGAATCACTGGCGACTGGATACATACCCAAGCTCTGGAAGACTGCAAGAGTGGTACCTATCCATAAAAGTGGTGACAGTACTTTAGTATCCAACTACCGTCCAATATCGTTGCTCCCTGTAATGTCAAAAGTCTTAGAAAAATGCGTCTACACACAATTACGGGATTATTATCAATATTGGAACTACTTAACCCCGGATCAATCAGGCTTTCCTCCAAATCACTCAACTAGAAACGCCCTTTTAAAAGTCTGCAATGATATCCAAGCTGGGATGGAACAAGGAAACCTAACTGGAGCCATCTTCCTTGATTATGCCAAGGCCTTTGACACAGTAGACCATGGCATCTTGTTAGAAAAACTTAAATACTCTGGCATTGGTGATCGCACCCTAACCTGGTTTCAGTCATATGTATCCGACCGATCACAATATGTGTCAATTTCTGGCAGCTCCTCCCTCCCACTCACAGTCACTTGCGGTGTACCCCAAGGCTCAAAACTAGGCCCCCTGCTATTCACAATATTCATAAATGATCTGCCCAACATCTGCAAAGCCTCAACTGTACATATGTACGCAGACGACACTGTAATCTATACCAGCAAACCAAATCTCCCGCAGCTGGAGGCCGTGCTGCAAGAACAATTCACAGAGGTAGAAAAGTGGATCAAACACAACAAACTTTTTTTAAATACTGACAAAACTGTAACGATGCTCTTTGGAACAGCACCTAAACTACACAAATTGCAAAATCCCCATCTATGTATTGAGACAAAATCAAATGGCACACTGACCACAGTCACTTCTCTCAAATATCTAGGTATGTGGTTGGACCCTAATCTATCCTTTGGCCCCCACATTGAAAAACTTGCATCTAAATTTTACCCCAAACTAGGTGCCCTGTACAGAAACAAATCCTTCCTGAGCCCCGCGGTAAGAAAGCAGATTGTACAACAAATGCTTATGCCGGCTATTGATTACGGAGATGTAGTGTATGCAGCAGCCCCGCAAACACACCTTCAGAAACTTACTACATTGTATAACTCCTTCTGCCGCTTTGCGTTACAAAGTAACTACATGACCCACCATTGTGACATGTTAAAAGAGCTAAACTGGCCATCGCTGGAGTCTAAACGCACCCTTCACCTTTCCAGCCTGGTGTTTAAGAGCATTTCTGGGAAGCTGCCACCCTACCTGAATAGACTGCTTCCTCTAGCAGCTCTCCCATCATATAACCTCCGATCCAGGACCAGCACCTTACTTGCAATACCACAATACAAAAAGACAGTGGCTCGGTCTTCATTTTCCTACAGAGCACCACAATTATGGAATAACCTCCCAGACACCATCAAATCTTCCCCCCAGTCTTAAGTCACTCAAGAGCTCCTTACTAACATACCTCAATACAGAATGCAACTGTAAACATGTAACCTAGTGACTATATTTCCTACATATTTATTTTCTTGTTAATCTGTATATTTGTGTTGTTTTTAATATCTTGCATTGTATTACTTTGTATTTCTGTAACTGTAACACTTCAATGTTCTTGAACCCAGGACATACTTGAAAACGAGAGAAATCTCAATGTATCGTTCCTGGTAAAATCCTTTATAAATAAATAAATAACCCAATACAGACCCTTTTCAGTTTTGGGAGAACAAGAGAAGTGTGCGGCCTACATTTGAAGAGGTAGCCATGGAGCTCCTTTCTTGTCCACCAACCACTGTACAAAGTGAGCGCATTTTCTCCATTATGGGGAATATTCTGTGCCCTCAGCGCTCCCAATTATCACCCCAGCTGTTAGAGCAAATGACATTTCTGAAGGTGAACTTGCCGAAGCTGGGATACCCGGCCCTAGGTTTTGATTCAATCTAGAAATGCAAGCACACAAGTTTAGTTAGTAGAAGTTCATAAATCTCTGTTGTTTTTTTTTTTGTTTTTTTATTTATTTTTTAAAGATAGATAGATTAAGATTTTTAAAAGTTTGTATTTGATGAAGAGTAGGCCCACACCAGAAACACCACTCAGCTTGTGAAACCTTCACCCTTAGGCACCCAGGTGAGTGGCTCAATATATTTATTTATTATTTACCTTATGCCGAAACCATCATTCAAAATAATCATTTCTGCTTAATATTATTAATCTGTAAATACCTCTTCCTTTCACAGTTTTTGAAAAAATTGTTACCTTGAAATGTGTGAAGAAGATGGAAGATAGTTATGACGAGCTTTGCACAGACTGCATATGGTAAGAAATTTTAGATGAATTAAATTTACAATAAATAGACAGTAATATATTTACAATCAATAATTTAATTTGGATTTAATATATTTACAATAAATAGACAATAATAATATATTATATTTACAATATATAAATAATTTAATCATAATGAATTAATTTAATAGATTTAAAAAAAAAAATATTTTTAAATATTTTTCCGTAAAGGATACATTTGTTTTTTTCTTGTTTTCAAGTATGTCCTCCTGGGACTTTTACAAATATATATAATTGAACCTAAATAATTAAAATATAAACAGTGCACTAATACAAGGTATTTCTGGACACAGACGCCAGCCGGTTCACAGCCTGGGTCTGCTTCCTGATCTCCTGCCCAAGCCGTTGTGTCTGAAAAAACAGCCTCTCCAAGGTATCCTGGTGGATTGGACATGGCTGTTAAACTGTAATAGGAGACAAGAAACAAGCAAAGTTTATAATTCTGTAACATCTGTGCGATTGATTTAGGATTGTGTTCTTTCTTCCTGCAGTGTGACTTTGCAGCGCGCATACTTACGTGCACTCGTGCAGGAGGACTGACAGCGGGTGATGGTACTCTTCCCACAGGATGCATCATGCCACGTTACGGACTACCGTTGTTAAAGACAAAAGTACAATACTTACTTAGCAGATGGATAAAGGTTCGTTCTCTCCCCCTCCCTCCCTCTACCCCTCTCCCTCTACCCCTTCTCCCTAATTATTTTTCCCTTGTGTGTTTGTTTTGTAGGTACTCACTGGAAAGGGCCCCAGACGTGCTGCCTTGGAGCTGGTCCCTCTGGTGATGCATCCGTAAAATAGGAATGTGAAGCAAAAGGTAAGTCTCAAGTGTTGTGAAAAAGACCAATTTTTTTTTACATACATTTACATTATGGGATATTCAGAGTCAAACTGACCCTGAAATTTCATGCAGATCAGTTAATTTTGCTATACGGTGCAATTGTGGCCTGGCCAATCAGTGGGATTTCTGTACTCTTTGAATTGACCAACAGTGATTGCTTTATGTAACGATCTATTTCTTTTCATTTAACTCACCAGCTCTCTGCTGTCTGTCGTGCTCAGAGTCTGTAAGTATCCTGATTCCTGACCCGTCGTGACATCCAAGAGGTGATCCACCAGACGCCTCTCCGACCGGCTCAGTTCCCCATGGTGCATCTTCTGTTCTCCAACTTGCGCTGTACAGTCGCCTTGCGTTTGCAGTCATAATAGCTAAAGAACAAAACAATTATATTAGTTAAAAAATGTTTTTCTAAAAAATTGCATTTATTCATTGTCGGGTCAATGAACAATTTTCTCAGTTTACAAGAAGTTAGAACTGATTGCAGCAAAGTTGTGACTATAGTAGGAGACAAATTTTATGTGATTTATGACAACATATGTAAACAATTGAAGTATTTACAGTTCTGATTTATTTATATATTTTTTTATTTTACTATATTTTGTGCTACAAGAAATAAATAGTTTTGTCAACAAGTTATATCATGTGTCTCCTCTCCACTCATTAGCATTTATTGACAAAACAATTATTAGTTAAAAAAAATTCTAAAAAATTACATTTATTCATTGTCGGATCAGTGAACAATGTTTGGTCCTATACTGTGTTTGTTTAGTCAGGTGTGCTACCTATTCATGATTAGGGATGGGCTGCCGGTTTAAATCAGTTCGTTAGAACAGTTGATTTGAACATCGGCAGTTGTAAAGTTCAAACTGCAAACTTTTTGGGCCATTGGAAAAAAGTTCGACCAAATTTTTTTAAAAAAAAGGTACTATAAATAAAGACACCCTTACCTGCAGAATATTATAAGCAAAGGTTTGGTAGATATTGCATTTAAAACGTGAATATTTTTAACAATGAACCCTATGGGGCTAAAACATTTTCCACACCTTGTTGCTAAAACCTTTCCCACACCTTTTTTAACATTTCAAATGAACTATCAAATGGATAATGGATATCCATTTGATAGTTCACTTCAAATTTGGTAGTTAGTCATTATAAAAATACTCAAATAGGTGCACATTTTTTAAAAAATCTTTAGTTTTTCTTCGTTTCCTGTTCCCCAGGGCAGTAGCCAATATCTTGCACAAATATGCCCTCTCGAAGGGCACTTTAATTTTCAAACCTTTTGAGAACCATAGACTTGCATTGTGTTCTATGTTCAAATTCTAAAGTTCGAATGCGAGGCAAACACAGGGGTGTTCGGTCCATTACTATTCATGATGTATAAAAAATCTGTAATTTACTTACCCGTGACAAATGCATTCAATGTTTCGATGGGTTTGCTGGACCGTGTAAAAAACTGTAAACAGCATCCCTCACCCGTCCCCATGCAGCCCTCTTCATGGCCTTGTTAGTCTTGGATGAGAAGTTGGTTTTTTTCGGACACCACCGCCACCACCAGAGCATTGTTCTCATCGGTGGGAACCTTGGCCCCCTTTTCTGCACAGGCTGGAGTACATGTAAGGACAGGGTGGAGGAGGAACTGCCACTGCCCTCCCTTATCCTCCCACCCCTCTCACACATCATCCACATCACGCCACCTCTCTCTCACTTCCCGCCCCCCTCACAACACTCACATGCCCCAAACCCCTCACACCCCCTCACCACACGCTCCGGCCCAAACCCCTCACCCCTCACACCCCCCTCACCACTCACACGCCCCAAACCCCTCACACCCCCCTCAACAATCACACACCCTCACACACCCCTCACACGATGAGGTCTTGGCTGGACTGTCGGCAGCTGCCATTCCCCACACTGTTGTCTTCCTGCAAAGATGTGACCATGTTGGCGGGCAGCGTCTTAGTGGGCAGCGGTGGGAGAGAGAGAGCTCATAGCTGGGAGGAGGTGTTGCGTGAAGCCGCAAACAGGGGCAAATAAACTAGACCTGAGCCGCACTGAGAATCTTTGGGTTGTGTCGGAGAAGACTTCACGCAGTGCTGCCATCAATATTTTTTGATAAATTCTTGGTTCTACAATGAATGTGACTGTGGACAAAAAACCATGTTGTTGTGACATCGCCCAAGCTTAACAAAATCAAAACCATGCCACGGTAAAATGTAATCAAATCTCGAGGCAGTACAACAAGGTTGTGTTAGTGTGTGACATTTTTTGGCCATGCAGGCACTGGCAGTGTGTAGAATGTGCACAGTCACATTTATGGCACAAATATGTTGACAAATTTATGACAAAGGGTCCATAGAAATGTCAATAAATTTATGTACATATAATTTTAACAGTGTGGAAACCAAGCAATACATATTAACTTATTAAGTAAGGACGAGCAACGCACACAAACACAAAATAGTGAAAAAATCTAACATTTATTTACAAGAAAAAGAAATGAAAAAAAGTCAAACTGCCCAACTGGGACACAAACAATTAGGGGAGGAGGAGGCTGGTCTCTCTAGAGCCGTTCCAGGACTTCAACGGCGTTGTTGACATGCTCCCTCAACTCCTGGAGCAACTCCTGCATGGCTTGGAGGTTGGTGCCAGCCAGGCGTAGCTCACCAATCGCCAGCCTGATGCTGGACCTGTCCGGTCTGGCTTCTCTTTCTATATATCCAATAAATGAAAGAAGGAAAATACAGTAAGTAAAAGTAAAGCAGGTTTCTATTTTTGACTGAAAGTCTTTAAAAAATATAACAATATGTACCAGTGCTGGCGGCCTCCTGAGTCTCCGACTCCCCCTCCTCTTCCTCCTCCTCCTCCTCCTCCACCACCACCATCAGTATATCTTCCGGTGCTATATCTAAGAAATTAAAGAAATAAAAAATACAGTAAACAACAAAACTGATTTATTTTTGAACAAAAGTCGTTGCAAAATACAACAGTAAAAAAAAAACCTGCACTGGCTGCCTCCTGCGGCTCGGGCTCCCTCTGTCCCTCATCATCATCCTCCTCCTGCTCCTCCTCCTGCTGCACCTCTTGTGCTGCTATATATAAAAAAAAAAAATGAAAATACACAGTAAACAAAAAAGGTTTCTGTTTTTGAGCAAAAGTCATTGCAAAATAAAACAGTAATATAGTTACTATATATACCAGAGCTAGTGGTCGCCCGTGGCTCTCGCTCTGTGGTGGTTCTGCTGCGTGCCGCCGCCTGCACCGTGGCAAGAGTCGATGCCTTCTTCCTGTTTTCTGCCAAATCCAAAAAATATTATAACACGTAAATAATGCATACACTATAATATATTGCCGAACGTATTGCGACACCCCTCCTCCACCACTACCCCACTACCAGTTTGACCCACCACTACTACTCTACTCCCATGATCTCATAGTTCTAAAGTCAGTGAGGTCACAAAATATTTATTTATTATTTACCCCTGGCCTGCACATGTAGACATCTATATATTACGGTTCAATTATAAAAAAAAATAAGTAAACATTACGCCGACCCATCACAATATGTGTCAATTTCTGGCAGCTCCTCCCTCCCCCTCCCAGTCACTTGCGGTGTACCCCAAGGCTCAATACTAGGCCCCCTGCTATTCACAATATTCATAAATGATATGATCTGCCCAACGTCTGCAAAGCCTCAACTGTACATAATATGTAACTACGCAGACGACACTGTAATCTAAACCAGCAAACCAAATCTCCCGCAGCTGGAGGCCGTGCTGCAAGAACAATTCACTTCACAGAGGTAGAAAAGTGGATCAAACACAACAAACTTTTTCTAAATGCTGGCTGACAAAACTGTAACGATGCTCTTTGGAACAAAACCTAAACTACACAAATTGCAAAATCCCCATCTATGTGTTGAGACAAAATCAAATGGCACGCTGACCACAGTCACTTCTCTCAAATATCTAGGTATATGTGGTTGGACCCTAATCTATCCTTTGGCCCCACATTGAAAAACTCTCATCTAATAAACTTTACCCAAACTAGGTGCCCTGTATAGAAACAAATCCTGCCTGAGCCCTGCGGTAAGAATAAGCAGATTGTACAACAACAAATGCTTATGCCCTATTGATTACGGAGATGTAGTGTATGCAGCGGCCCCGCAAACACACCTTCAGAAACTTACTACATTGTATAACTCATTCTGCCGCTTTGCATTACAATAATGTAACTACATGACCCACCATTGTGACATGTTAAAAGAGCTAAACTGTGGCCTTCGCTGGAGTCTAAACGCACCCTTCACCTTTCCAGCCTGGTGTTTAAGAGAATTTCTGGGAAGCTGCCACCCTACCTGAATAGTCTGCTTCCCCTAGCAGCTCCCTCATCCTATAACCTCCGATCCAGACCAGGACCAGCACCTTACTTGCAATACCACAATACAAAAAGACAGTGGCTCGGTCCTCATTTTCCTACAGAGCACCACAATTATGGAATAACCTCCCAGACACCATCAAATCTTCCACCAGTCCTAAGTCACTCAAGAGCTCTTTACTAACATACTTCAATACAGAATGCGCCTGTAAACATGTAACACAATGACTATATTTCCTACATATTTATTTTCTGTTAATCTGTATATTTGTGTTGTTTATTAATATCTTGCATTGTATTACTTTGTATTTCTGTAACTGTAACACTTCAATGTTCTTGAACCCAGGACATACTTGAAAACGAGAGAAATCTCAATGTATCCTTCCTGGTAAAATCCTTTATAAATAAATAAATTACGTTTATTCAATAAAAACTATTATTTGTGTTGTGTCTGTCTGTGTGCAACTGTGCATACAAAACGGAATTGTCCTGACTGCTTTTAGTTATTTCAAAGATGGCTTCAGTCTTATTTTCTGCTAATAAAACTGTGGATATAGCAGAAACAACAATATCGGTCATTTTGTTTTGAAATTCGCATCCAAAGCGTTCAATGACAATGCTGCAGCAAACTGAATTGCTGTGCAGCATCAATTCACTCAGCAGCTGCTGACGTATTAATTGAACGCGGCTCTGTTTGGAATCGGATGCACTATCAGAAGAACTATATGTCCCATCCTACCACTACTTACATAGCAGCAGAGGCTCAGAGATTTTTTTTGATGCGCAGGCCAATATTGGGCAAGCTGCGGGTCATCTCGTATGCATCACTCAGTCACAACAACCTCCCCCAACACACTACAGTACACACAGCACTGGCAGAACTACCGCCATAGTGATTAGCGACCAACACGGGTGCTATGAGGCCCGCAGCCGAGTGGGGCCTGGTGAGGATAAGTGACAACAACCAGGGTGCAGCCGGTGCCTTTTGGATAAATTGATATGGGGGGATGAATTGATATTCGGGGGATACATTTATTTGATATTGGGGATGGGGGTATTATTGATATTGGTGAGAGATAAATTGATATTTCTCTGTTTTCCCAGGAAGGATGCATTGCGATTTTTGTATCATTTCAAAGAAGGATTGTGTCATCATGGAACTGACATAGTGCTCCACGGTTCAAACTTTAGTTTACTTTACTTTAGTTTTAAATATATATACGTAACGTTATTTATTTCTTAAAAATAAAAATGTGATTTTTTTTTAAAGATACAAGCAACCTGGCTGCCTGCGAGTGCGACTATTGATTGTCATGTCAAATGCTTTCTTTCGTATAGGATGATATAAATATATAAATAGGTTGAGACGAGTAATTTCAATTTGTGGATTTATGGCTGCTAAAGGGATTTTTCTTATTTTATGTGTCTATCTCTGTTATCTCTTGAGAGACTCACTTACATAAAGTTGAACTTGTGAGTCACCCATTGTCTACTAGAGTTAGTCTCTCAGCCACACACTATCTGCATGTCATCTGATTTGATTCTCTTTCAATAGATTATGTAAATGATGTTTGAGCTGAAGGGCAGGCCAAAGGATGTGTTTAGTTTATTGGGAATGAATGAATATGTCACATAATAGTACACAGTAGGAGCCAGGTACATGACATGTTCACCATTTACTATGCAATTTCTGTTGGACCTGTCACCTCTGCATAGTGGCGGTTGATATTTCTCACGTTTTACACAAAGGATTCATTGCAATTTCTCATGTTTTCCAGGCAGGATACATTTTTTATTATTATTATTATTATTATTCTTTATTTATAAAGCGCCAGCATATTCCGCAGCGCTGTACAATAAGCACAGTATAGACAGGGTTACAATACATTGAACAACATTTGACAAACAGAACAGGAGGAGATGAGGGCCCTATTCCCGTAGGAACTCACAATCTGGGAGGGTTGGGGTTGGAAACAGGAGGAGAGGACTGTAAGGTGAGAGTGATTGATGGTTGCATCAGTGAGTTGGGTGGTAGGCTTCCCTAAATAGGAATGTTTTCAGGGAGCGTTTGAAGGAAGAGAAGTTAGGGGAAAGTCTTGATATGGATACTGCAAGCATCACAGCAATGGCCACGGTCCAGTGATGAGAGATAGCTGCTTTGTCACCAGACCCAGTGACCATACAGAAAACAACTCGAGTGAGAATAATAGAAGACCAGGACACAAGTGCTGTCTCAAGTTATTTCTTTACTCTGGAGCAAAATTTCATACACCCAGTAGTTTTGTCAAACATATGGAGCGTCACAAATTCATGAATTACAAACCGATACGTCAGCATTATAGGAAGATGTGTTTTTCCTACTTTGGGCAGTACCTAGACTTACACAAACATTTCCTGTACTAGCCTAGTAGGCACGCCTAAATTGACATCACAGCTATATCCTATTCTAGGAATAGGAATGTTCCATAGGATGTATTTAAACAATTGACCATGGACCATGTGTATCCTTCCCTTCCTCTCGGCTGGTCAGCCTCTCATAGTTTCTAGAGGAAATGAAATTGAATAGAACATCTGCACTCCTTAAAAACAGGAAACCAAGAAAAAAACCATACTTCAGCATTACCTCATGATTAGGCATTTGCTGAGCAGTCAATCTGGCCCTATATATTTATATACAGTTGTGTTAAAAATTATTCAACCCCCACTGAAATTGAGTGTTTTGGCCAGTTTGACATTGATTTTGATCCTTCAGTCATCTTGCTTACAATTAAATCAAAGAGGCACGTGTAGGTCAGACAAATATAACATAACATTTATAATGAAATAACCACAAATGTCTTTTCTGTGCTCACATCATTATCAGTTTTATTCAACCCCCAAGTGACATTCAATCTTAGTACTTAGTACAACATCCTTTTACAGTTATAACAGCTTTTAAACGTGAAGCATAGCTTGACACAAGTGTCTTGCAGCGATCTACGGGTATCTTCGCCCATTCGTCATGGGCAAAAGCCTCCAGTTCAGTCACATTCTTAGGCTTGCGCACTGCAACTGCTTTCTTTAAGTCCCACCAGAGGTTCTCAATCGGATTTAAGTCAGGTGACTGCGATGGCCACTCCAAAATGTTCCAGCCTTTAATCTGCAACCATGCTCTAGTGGACTTGGAGGTATGCTTGGGATCATTGTCCTGTTGAAAGGTCCAACGTCTCCCAAGCCTCAGGTTTGTGATGGACTGCATCACATTGTCATCCAATATCTCCTGGTACTGAAGAGAATTCATGGTACCTTGCACACGCTGAAGCTTCCCTGTACCTGCAGAAGCAAAACAGCCCCAAAGCGTGATTGACCCCCCCGCCATGCTTCACAGTAGGCAAGGTGTTCTTTTCTTCATAGGCGTTGTTCTTCCTCCTCCAAACATAGCGTTGATCCATGGGCCCAAACAGTTCTAATTTTGTTTCATCAGTCCACAGAACACTATCCCAAAACTTCTGTGGTTTGTCCACATGACTTTTGGCATACTGCAGTCGACTCTTCTTATTCTTTGGAGACAGCAAGGGGGTGCGCCTGGGAGTTCTGGCATGGAGGCCTTCATTACGCAGTGTGCGCCGTATTGTCTGAGCTGAAACTTCAGTACCCACATCTGACAAATCTTTTCTCAGTTCCTCAGCAGTCACACGGGGACTTTTCTCCACTCTACGCTTCAGGTAGCGCACAGCAGTCGAAGTCAGCATCTTCTTTCTGCCACGACCAGGTAGCGTTTCAACAGTGCCCTTTGCCTTGAATTTGCGAATGATGCTTCCTATGGTCTCTCTTGGTATGTGTAACATCTTTGCAATCTTCTTACAGCCATTGCCCTTCCTGTGAAGAGTAATCACCTCTTCTCTTGTCTTCCTGGACCATTATCTTGACTTCACCATGTTTGTAACCACACCAGTAAATGTCTAGAAGGAGCTGAGTATCACAGTCATTTTAAAGCTGCCTAATTGGTGCTTATTATGCTTTATTGCTGCTCCGTGACATCCACAGGTGTTTTCAATACCTGATTGAAAACACTTGAATGAACCTCTGTTCTTCAGAGTGGTAGTCTTTAAGGGGTTGAATAATTGTGTCAATGAAGGATTCACAAAAGAAACATTTACTACTGTATTACAAAACCAATTGATGTCATTTTAGTTGCATATGGTTCTTTAAAAAGTCCTTGTAGGATTTCATTCTGAATACAATTACAAATGTACACTAAATTCCCTAAAACCCTTTACAGCATTGGGGGTTGAATAATTTTGAACACAACTGTAGATATCAAATATTACTAGAATATAGAAATATGAATTCAATGAATTATCTACCATATTTCAATCCCTTTCAATCCGTCTTTTGATCATGAATCACGTGATCACTAATTAAAAAGAAAATTAAACTAAACTAAACTAGTGAACCTATTACAAATGGGGTTACATTGTCATCACATTATACATATAAATCATTCTAATACGTAGAAATAAAAAAAAGAGAGATTAGTCATTACTCATAAGAGTGGAACGTTGAAAAGGAATCAAAGTAGGTGGGGTGGAAGTATAGGATAGGCTGGCATCATAGGTGAGTTAGAAACGCAACATTTCTCAAGGCAAAGCATCAACAATTTGTAAAAAATGGCAATAACAAGAATAATCATAACGAGATACATTAAACCATGTAAAATAGTTGAACCTAGGCTACCAAAAATAGAACTAAAGCCAAAGGTCCAATCAAATCCATCTAAGGGACTTGATACTTTCCTGAGTTGGGTTTGAATTTCCTCAATATCATGTATATCTTGAGAAACTTCACCTGAAATGTCATCAATGTGAAAACAACAATGGGTCAAATTAAGAAGACCACATACACCACCCTCCTTCATTAACAAATAATCAAGGGCCATACGATTCTGAATTACTGCATCTCTAATCTGACGTTGCTCAGCAGAAAGAACTGCTAGAGCATGTGTAGTGTGATTAAACAAGTCATCAACTAAGTCAACAAAAAGGTTCATTTTAGAATACAAACGAGCAACACCATATGCGGGTAGCAAGATTCCACCAAATCGCTCTGCCTCAGAGGTTTTGACAGATATGGAGGAGCGACGAGAGCGATGTACAGTGTTATGTAGGTCAATGCGCATACCAGACGGAACATAAGTGTGAATAGTATGAGATGGACCAATAAGACCCAAAACACATTCACCAACATAAGTTCTAGGTATTACCAAATATGCCCATTTACAACATAACCAGTAAAAGGGGGGTTAAGGGCAAGGTAGCATAAGCATCAATATAATATGTTGCAACCATTATCATACTAGAGTATGTGCCATCTTCCACTTGCAAGGTCCAATCTTTTGGACTGTTGGAATCATGTAAGTTAAGTTTCCAAAAGATGCTACATTCCACACAGTATTTTTAAACAAAACATGGGTAGCATTAATTTGGGATGCGTTAATACATCCAAACATGAAATCAGCAGAGTTGGCGTTGCCAACACTTACAGGAAAAGTTTTATCCATCCATTGCCATAAACTTACACATTTATCTGGTATACCTGGGTTAGAACAAAGGGGGAGGACACTAACTTAGAATGCCAAGGGGTGCTAAACCAGGACGAAGAACTATTACCGTAAAGAAAGGAAACACGAAAAGTGGCTTGTAGATTCATCTCAGAATTATTAGGGACATACATATGATCCATTATAACCTGGCAAGGAGGTTCCTTTCTGTTAGGTTCTGGTGAAGGCATTCTACCAGTAATGTTAAATCTCATTCGTATCACTGCAGTACCACGATGTTCCTGTAAGAGGGGAGCACGTATAAAAGTGGCACCGGGATTGTTAGTAGTTTTAGAGAAAGTAGGCAATGTAAACAAATCATCATCAAAAAGACTTAGATTCAAAGCAACTCCTTCATACGGTATACCATATTTAGAACTAGTTGGTTTGGCCATACATATCCAGCAGGACTTGTTGAAACCTGAAAGTTCATATATAGTCTGAGCAGCATATGCATAGTTATTAGGTCGATGCAAGTCTCTTTTCAAGCGCATATTAAGAACTGGGGGACGAGCAAAGGAGATATTGTGGGGACCTACAATATCTTCCCAGAAACATCTGTGATAGTAACATGAACTACCAGAAAGTATTATGAAATAAATCATAATGATTAAAAGTGAACCAAAAAAAATACAACAGTTCTTGGAAAAAGAGCAAAACATCTTGGTAGTAGTTCTAGCAATAGACACTGCAAGTGTAAAATCAGAGTAAATACAATATGTATTACTTTGTGAAAAAGGAAAGTTCATCAAAAAATAAACAGTTCGTGTAAATGAGGACAAAAGGTACTACTCTTCAGGTTGAGTAGGACAGTTAATAGGCATAAAAAAATAAATTGGGGGAAAACGATTCTTCAGCTGGGAAACCAGCCAACAGGTTAGCAGGGGCTTACAACTGCTGTGGCCCACACTCCAGATTCATCAGTGGGGTACGACACAGGAGGAGGTCATCTAGAAGCAGGGGTCATCGATTCCACGTCTGGGGTTGAGGTCACAGGTGGATCAGGAATGAAGTCATCAGGGATGAATGGCGCTTTCTTTATCCTTGATGCATGGATCCAGGAAGGTGATTCATCAGTCAGCACGGCGGTTCTGGTCACAGCAAGGACGGTAGTCGGCTCTCCATATGGTGGATCAATGGTTTTGTGACGATGCAGGGCCTTCACGAGCACTCGATCTCCTGGAACAAAACGGTGAGTAGGATCTGTGGAGAGAGGCGGGAGAGAGCAGGAGACCGTTCTATGGAAATCATGCAATGTTTTAAGCAATTGAGTAACATATGCTTCTCTAAATTCATCCAGATCACCTGGTAACATTACCAGGGGACCTTGCTTAGGAATCCATGGGGTAGGAAAGGGTCTTCCCATGAGAACTTCAAAGGGGGAAAGGCCAGTGACAGAATGGGTGGTCATTCTTATTTCTGCAAGAATGGCTGGAAGGTAATCCGGCCAGTTCTTGAAGGTACCCTCAGTAGCTTTTCTAAGTTTATTTTTGATATTTCTATTTTGTCGTTCCACGATTCCGGAACTTTCCGCATGGTATGGGCAATGAAACTTCCATTGAATGGCCATTAATTTTACCAATTCCTGTGTGATCTTGGAGGTAAAGGCAGGACCATTATGTCAGGTACGGGAGTGCGGCGGTGGGTGAAGTGAGCCCAGGATGCAGTGATCATAGGAGTCACACAGGTTGCTGGGTATTGAAGGTTTATTAAATAATAAACAAAACAAATGGTAAATAATAACAGCACTAGCAGGCAGGCAACAGACTGTATGCAGGATTCAGCTTGACAATAGGGATTCTTGAAAGCAGGGTATACTTGACAAACGAGGATTCTTGGAAGTGGGGTACACTCGAAGAACGAGGGTTCTTGAGAGCGGGGTACCTTGGTGGGGAGATTCTCCTTGGTAGCAGGGTTCCACTTGGGTGTATCACTGGAGGGATTCAGGTAACACGGTAGGGAGCTTCAGGAACAGGTCTGGTTGTCTGCACTTCCAGAGACGTTATGTTGAAGCCCTGATGGAAGGGTGGATCCCTCTTTTAAGCAGGCTTCATTTAGGTGAAGTAGTATACACCTGTAGGTATCACAACAGAAGCTTAACAGCCAGATAGGGGAATCGAACCTGCATACAAACCTAGACAGGTGAATAAGGGTTTGCCACGGTTTAGGTGCGGGCATAGGCTTAATTCATGACAGTACCCCAACCCAAGGAGCGCCTTCCGGGCGCGAACAATCAGATATATATATAGCAAGGGGGCCACCTATTTTTTCCTGCGCCGCCGTCGGTTGGGGCCAGGACCCGTCACCTCCAAGGATGAGGTTTGGGTGGTCAAGATGGTCACAGGGTTTTCAAGGTCTGTTCGGCGTATCACGATACCTTGGACACTGTAGGGTATCGTGGGATCCATATCTGAGGTGCTATCGAGCACAGTGGGTTCGGAGTCGTCCTGATGTATGGGGTTGCTGGTGGCAACCAGATCGGGAGTAGAGAAATGTCCACGGGCTAATGCAACCTGTACCTGAGACTGCAGGTATTTGTGGTTCAGCTGCATGTCCTGTATGGTATTGGTAAGGGTGTTCACCTGAGCTGCCATGGCAGAGACAAGTACCAGGACTTCACTGGATGGACTGGCTTTACCAGGAGTTGGCAGGGTAGCTGCAGCGGTATCAGTGTCCACAAATGTTTGGTGGCAGCAGTCTGGGCTTGGACCTCGGTACAGCACGGCTCTTGGACCTGGACCTCGGTACAGCACGGCTCTTGGACCTCGGTACAGCACGGCTCTTGGACCTCGGTACAGCACGGCTCTTGGACCTCGGTACAGCACGGCTCTTGGACCTCGGTACAGCACGGCTCTTGGACCTCGGTACAGCACGGCTCTTGGACCTCGGTACAGCACGGCTCTCGGAATCCTGCGGGGTGCAGGGCAGCAACGGCTGGAGAATCTGCGATGTGCAGGGCAGCAACGGCTGGAGAATCTGCGATGTGCAGGGCAGCAACGGCTGGAGAATCTGCGATGTGCAGGGCAGCAACGGCTGGAGAATCTGCGATGTGCAGGGCAGCAACGGCTGGAGATCTGCGACGTGCAGGGCAGCAACGGCTGGAGAATCTGCGATGTGCAGGGCAGCAACGGCTGGAGAATCTGCGATGTGCAGGGCAGCAACGGCTGGAGAATCTGCGATGTGCAGGGCAGCAACGGCTGGAGAATCTGCGATGTGCAGGGCAGCAACGGCTGGAGAATCTGCGATGTGCAGGGCAGCAACGGCTGGAGAATCTGCGATGTGCAGGGCAGCAACGGCTGGAGAATCTGCGATGTGCAGGGCAGCAACGGCTGGAGAATCTGCGATGTGCAGGGCAGCAACGGCTGGAGAATCTGCGATGTGCAGGGCAGCAACGGCTGGAGAATCTGCGATGTGCAGGGCAGCAACGGCTGGAGAATCTGCGATGTGCAGGGCAGCAACGGCTGGAGAATCTGCGATGTGCAGGGCAGCAACGGCTGGAGAATCTGCGATGTGCAGGGCAGCAACGGCTGGAGAATCTGCGATGTGCAGGGCAGCAACGGCTGGAGAATCTGCGATGTGCAGGGCAGCAACGGCTGGAGAATCTGCGATGTGCAGGGCAGCAACGGCTGGAGAATCTGCGATGTGCAGGGCAGCAACGGCTGGAGAACCTGCGATGTGCAGGGCAGCAACGGCTGGAGAACCTGCGATGTGCAGGGCAGCAACGGCTGGAGAACCTGCGGGTTGCAGGGCAGTGACAACATTATTGTGGAGTGATCTCCAGGCGCTTTTGGGGTTCTGAAACACCTGCAGGTCTGCGTATCTGACCACAGTCCCATTGGAACCATACGTGAACCCAGGGGGCAAGGGTTCCATAGTAATGGTGCCTTCAGGGGTAGAGACAGTGGTACCGATATATGCTTGGCATGGTTGTCCAGAAACCAGCCCGGATTTGCGGCTGTGAGGAGTGGGAGTCTCAACCTTTTTGAACCCAAGAGCCCTCCTTAGTATGGAGGCAGCTGGACTCTGCAGCAACAGTGATTCTTCTAGGTCATGGAGACAGGAGTTGGCTTCCAGATTTCGGGGTTCTGGTTTCACCGATGACTTGAAGACGGTTGCTGGGGCGTAGACAGCAACACCAAGGTACCTGGAATGCTGGTTGAGAGTGGTGGGTGTCTGAGAAGGGGAGGCAGCAGCTAACTCCATGGGAATTTCAGGTTCATATTCTGGAGGTAGGGTGGACTCGAACTCCATGGTTTCGGCAGGATAGGGGTCTTCAAGGTCTGTGACCTCAGGATAGGTGTCCAGTGACACCATCCTATTTGGCTGGCACCTTTGGAGCTTATCCGAGTAGGCCTCCATAGACTTTTTATACACAGTCCTTGTTTTAGCAGGTGTGGGTTTTCTGGACAAGGACTTGGTAGGAACAATTTCCCTTTTTGGTCTGGTGGAAGCAGACTTGACAGGCACTGCCTTCTTGAACTTGGTGGGCAGTGCTTCACTAGGCATTGGGACCACAGGCGGAGTAGAAAAGGGTTCTCTGGCCTTGATAGAAAAAGTCCTTTTTGATTTAACAGGTGCAGACTTGGGAGTAGCACCAGGTAGCACTGGGGATTGCAGGGTTTCGTTTGAAACTCCAGGGAAAGTGCGGGGCAGCTTGGGGGGCCGCACTAAACATTCCGAGATGGAATGGGACGGTTCCCCGCAGTAGAAGCAGAGCTTCTGGGACCTTCTCCTAGCAATTTCTTCGGATGTTAGGGGTCCTCTACCCACTTTCTTTGGAGCTGGAGTGCACACCTTAGTAGAGGTGTCATTTAAACCCTGCTGCATACTTGCAAAAACGGAGTCCAAATGTTGCAGGATGTCTTGAATGGCTTTTCTGAGGTACTCCATAACGATTTGGATCACCGCGGACTCACTGTGTGAAGGCTTCAACATTCTGTCAGGTACGGGAGTGCGGCGGTGGGTGAAGTGAGCCCAGGATGCAGTGATCATAGGAGTCACACAGGTTGCTGGGTATTGAAGGTTTATTAAATAATAAACAAAACAAATGGTAAATAATAACAGCACTAGCAGGCAGGCAACAGACTGTATGCAGGATTCAGCTTGACAATAGGGATTCTTGAAAGCAGGGTATACTTGACAAACGAGGATTCTTGGAAGTGGGGTACACTCGAAGAACGAGGGTTCTTGAGAGCGGGGTACCTTGGTGGGGAGATTCTCCTTGGTAGCAGGGTTCCACTTGGGTGTATCACTGGAGGGATTCAGGTAACACGGTAGGGAGCTTCAGGAACAGGTCTGGTTGTCTGCACTTCCAGAGACGTTATGTTGAAGCCCTGATGGAAGGGTGGATCCCTCTTTTAAGCAGGCTTCATTTAGGTGAAGTAGTATACACCTGTAGGTATCACAACAGAAGCTTAACAGCCAGATAGGGGAATCGAACCTGCATACAAACCTAGACAGGTGAATAAGGGTTTGCCACGGTTTAGGTGCGGGCATAGGCTTAATTCATGACACATTATCTGAATCAATAGATATGGGGCATCCATATCTGGGTATTAATTCTTTACAAAGAATTTTGGCAACAGTTCTGGCATTTTCTCTTGCAGTAGGGAAGGCTTCAGGCCATCTAGAAAACTTGTCAACTATTACCAGAAGGTATTTCAGGTTACCTTTTGCAGTGGGCATGTGTGTAAAATCAATTTGGAGTTCCTGGAATGGACCATTAGCAGGCGGTAGGTGTTGAGTTTTAATTTTTGGGCCCTGTGTATTATTTCTGGCACATATAAGGCAACGAGAAAGTTGGGAATTAAGATTACAAACAGAAAAATGCTTAGCCATTTCGCTGTATGTGAGTTTGGGAGATCTGTGGCCAGGATCGTGAAAAGAAAAAATAAAGATTGGCGCTGCTGCAGCAGGTAAGCCAACTCTTCCTCCTTTCTCATAAATTCTAACATCAGGCGGAATTTCTTGAGACTTCACAAGGCCTTCTGAGGCCCAATGATAAACATCAGCTTCAGTAGCACCTGCCTGGAGTTCTTTAAGCATCCATTTCTGGGGCAGCAGAAAAGGAGAAAGGTAGCAGGTGACAATTGGAGGGTGAGGAACAAGAGAAATGGTAGGAGATGAAAGAGCAGCAGCTTTAGACTCAGCGTCAGCAAAATGATTGCCACGAGAAACAAAAGAGTCAACAGGATCATGACCTTTGCATTTAACAACAGCAAGACGAGAAGGCAATAGAATAGCAGACAGGAGATCAGAAATCAGATCAGAATGAGAAATAGGACGTCCATCAGCCGTAGTAAAACCACGGCGATGCCATAGTGCACCAAAATCATGCACAACACCAAATGCATAATGAGAGTCAGTATAAATGGTGACAGGGAGATCTTTAAAAAGTTTACATGCAGCTGTTAAAGCAAAGAGTTCTGCAGCTTGCGAAGAATTTGAAGGAATGGAAGCAGATTCATGTACAATGTCAGGCAATTCAACCACAGCATAACCAGTCAGATACTGTGAATCAGAAGGACGAGAACAGGAGCCATCAACAAAGATATGACGAATATCAGGACCTTCTAGAGGAGTGTCAGAAAGATCAGATCTAGGAGAGGTCGTTAGTTGAATGAGCGGAAGACAATCATGTAATTCACGAGGCTCCTCTTGGTCTTCGCGTAGATGCAGGAGAGCGTTTAGAACAACAGAAGGACCAGAAGTGACAGAAGAGTATTTGACAGACAGATTGGAGGTAGAAGTTAGTATAGTTTCATAACCAGACAAACGTTGGGAAGAAATGTGCTGGGTAGAAAGGTTACGAAGTACATGCAAGACATTGTGTTGTGTATGGAGAATCGTGTCAGTACCTAGGGTTAAGGACTGAACTGTTTCCACAGCCATGGCACAGGCAGCCAAGGAGCGGAGACAATTTGGCATTCCCTGAACAACAGGTGGCATGACTTTTGACAAAAATGCAGTTGGACGCAGTGCCCCCCCGTGGACCTGTGCAAGAACAGCCGCCATTGTGCGCCCATCCTCCCTACAGTAGAGGTGAAAAGGCAGTTTATAGTTCGGTAGCCCCAGTGCTGGTGCAGTAGCCAACAGTTCCTTTAACGTATCAAAGGCAGACACCATGTCCGGAGACCAAACAATTTGGTCCGGAGCTGTGCACGCAGCAGACGCACGAAGAACAGAGTCATAATAGGAACAGTCTGGTATCCAATGACGAAAAAAATTCACCATCCCTAGAAAGGACAACATGTCTGTTTTGGAGGCAGGACGCTTGAGCTGGAGCAGGCTCTGAATGCGGGACGGTGAGAGGACACTAGATCCCTGAGTGAGAACGAAACCCAAATATTCAACAGAGGTGGAGCAAAATTGCATCTTTTTCCTGGACACCTTGTGGCCTTCTGAGTGTAGATGGTTTAGGAGAGCAACAGAGTCAGTGTAACATGCAGCTTGGCTGAGGCTACAAGGGAGGAGGTCATCCACATACTGTAGTAAGGTGGAGCCTTCCGGCGGACTGTAACTCAACAGAGTCTCACGCAGGGCACGAGCAAAAGTCGCAGGACTGTCAATAAATCCCATAGGTAAAACTGACCAACAAAATTGACTACCTTCAAATGTAAAAGCCAAAATGTGTTGTGTATCTGGATGTACTGCGACAGAAAAAAAGGCATTTTTTTAGGTCTATGACTGTAAAATGTGTGGAGTCTGGGGGTATGGAGGTGAGAAGGGTTGGGAGGTCAGGTACAATTGGAGAAATAGGAATTATGATTTCATTGAGAGATCTGAAATCCTGAGTAAAGCGATATCCATCTCCTTTAGGCACAGGATTTACAGGCGTGTTGTACGAACTTACAATGGGACGCAGAATGCCAGTAGCAAGGAAGCGGCGAATGAATTCCCGTATTCCTTCAACTTTAGCAGGTGACAGATTATATTGCTTGTGATAGACAGGAGTTGCCGATTTTTTTAAATTTTTCGGAATATGGAGTGCAGGAGATAGAACCCACATCATATTCGTCAATTGCCCATACATCCGGATGTACACACAATTCGAGATCAGGTGCTGAAAGGAAAGCACAGTGAAGAGGAGAGAAGGAATGGGAGGAAGTGTTAGATGGAGACACTGGAGAGAGAGGAGTGGGGGCTGTTGGGGGATGACATGTGCTGGGAGCAGCTTCAAAAGAAAAAAATGGAGAATCCACATGTAAAGATCCAGATGGCATGCAGATAATAAACACAGCAAGCAAAGAAAGCAAATCTCTGCCTAACAAATTAACAGGACAGGTAGGGAGAACATGAAAAGAATGAAACACAGAGGCAGGAGAAGAATTTGAAGAAATAGCAATGGGTGGGGTGACAAACGTATCTGTTAGAACTCCATTAATCCCCAAAGATGGCGTCTCAGCAGGTTTAATTGACCACAAACACCACTCTATTGTAAGCGTCGAATTTGTAGCACCCGTATCCACAAGGAATGGGGTTTTATGATGCTCCAAATTAAGGATCACTAGGGGCAAATGGTCAACTGTTTCTGAAACCTGAACACATGAGATGGAGCATGCCTCTGGGCCACATAATGCATTTGATTGGTTTTGCCAATCAATCTTATGACGAGGTGGATCACAGGCATTGTTAGGAGAGGTAACAGCATTGCTTGTTGGAGATCTTGGCTGGGGGTTCATAGCAGTATTGCCAATGTTCCTGGGATTATGAGGGCATTCATTACGCCAGTGATTTGGATCTCCACAAATGAAACAAGTACCTAGGGTACGTGTGGGGTGTTGAGGACGATAATAAGTCCGTTTAGGGCGAGGACCATTATTACCTGGGGGACCTGAAGGACTGTTAAAAACAGCTAACATATATTTAGAATGCTGCAGGTCAAAGCAACCTGCAGAATCTTTAACAAGGAGCCTATTATTAAGATCAATAGGTACCACCATTGGCCAGTTATCAATCACCTGTTTAGCAATTCTCTGGGTATCATCTCTGAGATTACCCATGAGAGTTTGAGTGTAGAGGAGACCCATATCTCCATCTAATGTCATGCCGGCATCCTCCTTCCAGTTCTTATGGAACCGGTGGACGAATTCGGTAACAGATTCTTTGGCATTTTGTTTGCATGCAATGGCTGCGACCATAGAACGTCGAGCTCCATAATTACGAGTCCATTCATCACAAACTTCTGTCCACATATCATCAATCTGGGGCGATGTTTGTAAAGGCAAATTTTGGGGTGTAATAGGGGCACCTATTAGAGGAACATGGGGGGGTTGAAGTGAGAGAACACGAGTCCAATCAAAACCAGTGTCATCAGCATATCCCATGACACCGTTAATGATCAACTTGTAATCTTCCTGAGTTAATTGCAATCCTCGTGTTGCCCGTTTAAGGTATTGTGTTGTCGCAGTCGGGGAAATTCTGGGACTAGGAGAACCCTTAATTATCGAATTTAAGGTTCCTATATCAGGGGGCATTATAACGACATTATTTCCTGCAATTAAATAGGGCATCTGATATCTAGCAGGGGGGTTGATAGTTTTGCCAGATTGGGTCCTAGTTATTATGTTCTGAAGTTGGGGTTCAAATTGGTCAATAAAAGATTGCATTTGGGGAGAGTATCCTACACGGTTGGGTTTGGAAGTGGATACAAATGAGGATGTACTGAATTTAAACATAGGGGTTTTATTTTGCCAATCATATGTGCTAGTTTCATCTTGTTCTGTGTCAGATTCTGTTTCAACATGGGGTATTCCTACCATAGCACCTAAAACACCTATATTTTGTGTTAGGGCTTCGGGGGAAGGCAGAGGATTTGTAGTCGTTTCAATAGTTGTAATCACAGCTGCCAAAGTCTTAGGGTCAAGGCTGGGATAAAGGGAAGAGGGTTTGGGAGTAGGTTGTGAAAGGGCAGGAGGAGAGGAATTGTAAGGTGGGGGATTATCGATGGACCATGATACATCTTTAGGAGTTTTAGAAATGGGGTTATATGAAGAGGAAAAGTGAATCCACACTTTACCACATTCCTTCATATATTTTCTATCCCAATTTGAGTCAGGTTGGAAATATGGGAAAGCTTTCTGGTCGCCAAGACATAAGCCTTTTATCATGGACATATGATAGGAAGAGAAGCTTCCTGAATTTGGGAATGGATCAAAAGAATGCATGGCTGTAGTCCAGCCAGCGAGACAATCTGTAAAGGGCGTGGTGAAATATCCGCCAGCAACACGTTGTACATAATCGGCGGGCGTTTCAGCAGGGCCATTTTGGGGCATTAACTTCTTATTGAAGTGCTTATCTAATGTGCCCGTTGTTTTTGGATCTATATGGGAGGATTTTTTGGCACCCATATCGCAAAAAAAAAAAAGACGCGGTGGAGGGGGGAAGGAGAAGGGCCAGCGTAATTAAAAGGGTGAGAGGGAAAGGGTCGCAAAAATGCGCAGTTTCCTCTATTGTCACTGAGCCAAATCACAAAACAGCAATCTCCATTCTATTTAAAATCTTTTTAACTACACTATCAGGGAAAACACGCACAAATAGGAAATAACAAGTAGTCAGGTAAATAGAGATCCAATTCTCGGGGCGGGAAACTTAAAGGTATTAATCTTTTAAAATATAATACTCTTTACAACACAATTCAAATGTGAGTAACTAACTGCGGGGACATCCAACAATTGATCAAGGAAACAAAGAGAAAGGATCACTATTCTTTACCCAGACGATTGTAAAAGAAATCCTATTTTTCATTCACCATCACTTAAACAATCAAATCATTCAAAATAAACTCTTGCACTATCAAATCAAATAATGTGAGTTCGTAAATTTGAACAAGCAAGTTATCTATGATGAATATTAGGTTCAATAAATATTAATAAAATAGATATGTAACCCATACTCACCCAGACAAGTTGATTAGTTCAAATCCGCACTTCTGATACCAAATTGATATGGATACTGCAAGCATCACAGCAATGGCCACGGTCCAGTGATGAGAGATAGCTGCTTTGTCACCAGACCCAGTGACCATACAGAAAACAACTCGAGTGAGAATAATAGAAGACCAGGACACAAGTGCTGTCTCAAGTTATTTCTTTACTCTGGAGCAAAATTTCATACACCCAGTAGTTTTGTCAAACATATGGAGCGTCACAAATTCATGAATTACAAACCGATACATCAGCATTATAGGAAGATGTGTTTTTCCTACTTTGGGCAGTATTATTATTATTATTATTCTTTATTTATAAAGCGCCAGCATATTCCGCAGCGCTGTACAATAAGCACAGTATAGACAGGGTTACAATACATTGAACAACATTTGACAAACAGTACAGGAGGAGATGAGGGCCCTATTCCCGTAGGAACTCACAATCTGGGAGGGTTGGGGTTGGAAACAGGAGGAGAGGACTGTAAGGTGAGAGTGATTGATGGTTGCGTCAGTGAGTTGGGTGGTAGGCTTCCCTAAATAGGAATGTTTTCAGGGAGCGTTTGAAGGAAGAGAAGTTAGGGGAAAGTCTGACAGTACGAGGGAGAGCGTTCCAGAGAGTGGGGGCTGCGCGTGAGAAATCCTGCAGTCTATCATGGAAGAGGTGATGCGGGGAGAAGCTAGGCGCAGGTCACTGTTTGACCTTAGGGAGCGGGCTGGGGTGTATTTGGTGATTAGTGAGGACAGGTAGTGGGGAGCTGAGTTAGTGAGGGTTTTGTAGGTAAGGATAAGGATTTTGAACTTAATTCTGCAGTGGATGGGGAGCCAGTGAAGGGACTCGCAGAGGGGAGCGGCAGAGACAGAGCGGCGGGTGAGGTGAATTAGCCTGGCGGAGGCGTTCAGGATGGATTGTAGGGGGAGAGGTGGGACAGAGGGAGGCCAGATAAGAGATTATTGCAATAGTCGAGTCGGGAGATTACCAGGGCGTGTATGAGTTGTTTTGCGGCGACAGCGGTAAGAAATGGCCGAATTCTGTAAATATTACGCAGTTGGATATCGGCAGGAGGAGGAAAGAGACTTGATGTGGGGGATGAAGGAAAGAGCAGAGTCAAGTGTAACTCCAAGACAGCGAACTTGGTTTGATGGGGAGATGGTGATACCCTCCACCGTGATCGAGAAGTCAGGAGGTGGGGGGCATTAGAGGGAGGAATAAGTAGGAGCTCAGTCTTTGACATGTTGATCTTTAGGTGGTGGGAGGCCATCCAGGAGGAGATGCCAGATAAACAGTCACTGACTTTGGAAAGGACAGGGGGAGAGAGATCAGGGGTAGAGAGGTAGATCTGAGTGTCATCAGCGTAGAGGTGGTAATTAAAGCCAAAGCTGTTGATGATTTTGCCCAGGGAGGAGGTGTAGATGGAAAAGAGCAGAGGACCAAGGACAGAGCCTTGAGGTACACCAACAGATAGAGGCAATGAGGAGGAGGAGTTACCAGCAAAGACACACAGAAGGACCTGTTGGATAAATAGGAGTCAATCCAAGCAAGTGCAGTGTCACCGAGACCCAGAGAGTTGAGGGTCTGTAGAAGGAGGGGGTGGTCAACAGTGTCAAAAGCAGCCGAGAGGTCAAGCAGGATGAGAATAGAATAGTGGCCGTGTTTTTTAGCAGTTAGGAGGTCGTTGGTGACTTTGGTGAGGGCAGTTTCAGTTGAGTGTAGGGGACGGAAGCCAGATTGCAGGGGGTCAAGTAGTGAATTGGAGGACAGGAAGAGGGAGAGGCGGTTGAAGACTAGTTTTTCTAAGAGCTTAGAGGTAAAGGGAAGCAGGGATACAGGACGGTAGTTGGATGGAGAGTTGGGATCTAGGGATGGTTTCTTTAGTAAAGGGGTAACTAGCGCGTGTTTGAAGGCGGATGGAAAGGAGCCAGTGGAGAGAGATAGGTTGAAGATGTGTGTGAGAGCAGGGGTGAGGGAGGAGGAGAGGGGAGGAATTAGATGTGAGGGAATGGGGTCGAGCGGGCACGTGGTGAGATGTGAGGAGGACAATAAGGAATTGACTTCCTCCTCAGTGGTTGGGAGGAAGCGGCAGAGGGTGGCAGATGGGACCTGTGGGAGTGAGGTGGCAGATAACTATCTTGTGTTGGGATGTTGCTTCTGATAGTTAAAGTTTTACTGAGGAAGTAGTCTGCCAGCTCTTGAGCGCTGAAGGCAGCTGAGGGGGGAGGTGCAGGTGGGTAGAGGAGGGTGTTGAAGGTGGACCAGAGCCGTTTAGGGTTGGAGGACAGCGTAGATATAAGAGATGAGAAGAAGGATTGTTTGGCCAAGTGGAGGGCAGAGGTGTATGACCGGAGAATAAACTTGAAGTACCTAGACTTACACAAACATTTCCTGTACTAGCCTAGTAGGCACGCCTAAATTGACATCACAGCTATATCCTATTCTAGGAATAGGAATGTTCCATAGGATGTATTTAAACAATTGACCATGGACCATGTGTATCCTTCCCTTCCTCTCGGCTGGTCAGCCTCTCATAGTTTCTAGAGGAAATGAAATTGAATAGAACATCTGCACTCCTTAAAAACAGGAAACCAAGAAAAAAAACATACTTCAGCATTACCTCATGATTAGGCATTTGCTGAGCAGTCAATCTGGCCCTATATATTTATATAGATATCAAATATTACTAGAATATAGAAATATGAATTCAATGAATTATCTACCATATTTCAATCCCTTTCAAGTCTGACAGTACGAGGGAGAGCGTTCCAGAGAGTGGGGGCTGCGCGTGAGAAATCCTGCAGTCTATCATGGGAAGAGGTGATGCGGGGAGAAGCTAGGCGCAGGTCACTGTTTGACCTTAGGGAGCGGGCTGGGGTGTATTTGGTGATTAGTGAGGACAGGTAGTGGGGAGCTGAGTTAGTGAGGGTTTTGTAGGTAAGGATAAGGATTTTGAACTTAATTCTGCAGTGGATGGGGAGCCAGTGAAGGGACTCGCAGAGGGGAGCGGCAGAGACAGAGCGGTGGGTGAGGTGAATTAGCCTGGCGGAGGCGTTCAGGATGGATTGTAGGGGGGAGAGGCGGGACAGAGGGAGGCCAGATAAGAGATTATTGCAATAGTCGAGTCGGGAGATTACCAGGACGTGTATGAGTTGTTTTGTGGTGACAGCGGTAAGAAATGGCCAAATTCTGGAAATATTACACAGTTGGTATCGGCAGGAGGAGGAAAGAGACTTGATGTGGGGGATGAAGGAAAGAGCAGAGTCAAGTGTAACTCCAAGGCAGCGAACTTGGTTTGATGGGGAGATGGTGATACCCTCCACCGTGACAGAGAAGTCAGGAGGTGGGGAGGCGTTGGAGGGAGGAATAAGTAGGAGTTCAGTCTTTGACATGTTGATCTTTTAGGTGGTGGGAGGCCATCCAGGAAGAGATGCCAGATAAACAGTCACTGACTTTTGAGAGGACAGGGGGAGAGAGATCAGGGGTAGAGAGGTAGATCTGAGTGTCATCAGCGTAGAGGTGGTAATTAAAGCCAAAGCTGTTGATGATTTTGAACAGGGAGGAGGTGTAGATGGAAAAGAGCAGAGGACCAAGGACAGAGCCTTGAGGTACACCAACAGATAGAGGCAATGAGGAGGAGGAGTTACCAGCAAAGGACACACAGAAGGACCTGTTGGATAAATAGGAGTCAACCCAAGCAAGTGCAGTGTCACCGAGACCCAGAGAGTTGAGGGTCTGTAGAAGGAGGGGGTGGTCAACAGTGTCAAAAGCAGCCGAGAGGTCAAGCAGGATGAGAATAGAATAGTGGCCGTGTTTTTTAGCAGTTAGGAGGTCGTTGGTGACTTTGGTGAGGGCAGTTTCAGTTGAGTGTAGGGGACGGAAGCCAGATTGCAAGGGGTCAAGTAGGGAATTGGAGGACAGGAAGAGGGAGAGGCGGTTGAAGACTAGTTTTTCTAAGAGCTTTGATGTGAAGGGAAGCAGGGATACAGGGCGGTAGTTGGATGGAGAGTTGGGATCTAGGGATGGTTTCTTTAGTAAAGGGGTAACTAGCGCGTGTTTGAAGGCGGATGGAAAGGAGCCAGTGGAGAGAGATAGGTTGAAGATGTGTGTGAGAGCAGGGGTAGGAGGGAGGAGAGGGGACGAATTAGATGTGAGGGAATGGGGTCGAGCGGGCACGTGGTGAGATGTGAGGAGGACAATAAGGAATTGACTTCCTCCTCAGTGGCTGGGAGGAAGCGGCAGAGGGTGGCAGAGGGGACCTGTGGGACTGGAGGTGGCAGATAACTATCTTGTGTTGGGATGTTGCTTCTGATAGTTAAAGTTTTACTGAGGAAGTAGTCTGCCAGGTCTTGAGTGCTGAAGGCAGCTGTGGGGGGAGGTGCAGGTGGGTAGAGGAAGGTGTTGAAGGTGGACCAGAGCCGTTTAGGGTTGGAGGACAGCGTAGATATAAGAGATGAGAAGAAGGATTGTTTGGCCAAGTGGAGGGTAGAGGTGTATGACCGGAGAATAAACTTGAAGTGAACAAAATCAGCTTTAGAGTGGGATTTCCTCCAGGCACGCTCTGCGGTGCGGAAGCATCTTTGCAGGTAGCGAGTCTGGAGGGTGTGCCAGGGCTGAAGCTGGCGGCATGGGGCCTTACAGAGTCGAAGAGGAGCAAGAGTGTCTAGAGCAGAGATAAGTTGTAGTGATTAGTGGCAGCATCAGGGCAGGTGAAGGATGAGGTATGAGGGAGGTGGTGAAGTAGGTTGGAGAATTGATGGGGGTCCACAGCATGTAGATTTCTGCGAGTGCGTGTGCGGGGTGGGGGAGCAGGGTGTTTAGGAAGTCCAGATAGGTTGAAAGAGAGAAGGTGGTGGTCAGAGATGGGGAAAGGGCGACATTTGAACTCAGAAATGGAGCAGAGGTTGGAAAAGACAAGGTCAATAGCGTGACCATCGCGGTGGGTAGGGAGGAGGGAGGATTGTGTGAGTCCAAGGGAGGACGTGAGTGAAAGAAGTTTGGAGGCAGCAGGGGCGGATGGATCGTCAATGGGAATGTTGAAGTCCCCGAGAATTAGGCATGGAAGATTAGAAGACAGGAAGTGAGAAAGCCAGGTAGCAAAGTGGTCAAAGAACTGGGAGGCTGGTCCCGGTGGGCGGTAGATGACTGCCACCCTGAGAGCCAGAGGAAAGAACAGGCGGATGCAGTGTGTCTTGAAGGAGGAGAAGGAGAGGGATGGGGGTGGAGGGAGATGCTGGTAGGTGCAGGTGGGAGAGAGCAGGAGTCCGACTCCGCCACCATTTCTCTCACCCGGTCTGGGGGTATGGCTCAAGTGTAGACCGCTATGTGAGAGAGCAGCAACGGAGGCCGACACGGAGAGGGAGTTAGCCAGGTTTCAGTTATAGCTAGGAGGTTGAAGGAGTTTGAAAGGAAGAGGTCACGGATTGCTGTGAGTTTGTTGCACACAGAGCGAGCGTTCCAGAGGGCGCAGGAGAAAGAGGACAGGCGCTGGGGGATTATGGGAATGAGGTTGCTGGGCTTGCAGGGAGGTGATTTATGTGCGATGGAGATAGGATGAGAGGGAAGTATTGGATGTGTTGTGGGGCCAGGGTTAGGGGATATGTCACCTGAATAGAGTAACAGCAGGAGGGTGAGAAAGAGAAGGTGGGAATGGGATTTGTGGGAGTGGGAGTGATTGGCAGCACGAGAGTTAGAGGGAGACCATGTTCTGAGGAAACAAAGGAGCTCATGTGAGGCCATCATGTGGGACGAGAGGAGGGAGGGAGAGATGCAGATAGTGTAGGGGTCGGTGGTAGAGGGGCAGGAGCTCCATTTAAGGAGAAAGGTAGAAGTAAAGAGTAGAAGCGTGAGAGAAAGCATGATATAGACGTGTGTTTACCCGGAGTAAAAAGTGGGCCTTGCAGTTCCTTCCTCCAGTCCCGCAAATCCAGGAATCAACTCTGAACGTCCACTTAGGATGCCACTGAACTCCAGGAATCAACTCTGAACGTCCGCTTAGGATGCCACTGAACTCCAGGAATCAACTCTGAACGTCCACTTAGGATGCCACTGAACTCCAGGAATCAACTCTGAACGTCCACTTAGGATGCCACTGAACTCCAGGAATCAACTCTGAACGTCCACTTAGGATGCCACTGAACTCCAGGAATCAACTCTGAACGTCCACTTAGGATGCCACTTAACTCCAGGAATCAACTCTGAACGTCCACTTAGGATGGCATTGAACTCCAGGAATCAGCTCTGAACGTCCACTTAGGATGCCACTGAACTCCAGGAATCAACTCTGAACGTCCACTTAGGATGCCACTGAACTCAATGAATCAACTCTGAATGTCCACTTAGGATGCCACTGAACTCCAGGAATCAACTCTTAACATCCACTTAGGATGCCACTGAACTCCAGGAATCAACTCTGAACGGCCACTTAGGATGCCACTGAACTCCAGGAATCAACTCTGAACGTCCACTTAGGATGCCACTGAACTCCAGGAATCAACTCTGAACGTCCACTTAGGATGCCATTGAACTCCAGGAATCAACTCTGAACATCCACTTAGGATGCCACTGAACTTCAGGAATCAACTCTGAACATCCACTTAGGATGCCCCTGAACTCCAGGAATCAACTCTGAACGTCCACTTAGGATGCCCCTGAACTCCAGGAATCAACTCTGAACGTCCACTTAGGATGCCACTTGGGGAGGTCACTAGAGCCAGTCTTAGTGGTTATATAGGGCAGACTGATTGCATTCAGGCAGTTAAAATGTAAACACCTGAAGCTGGATGGGCTGTGTATATAGGGCAGGAGATTCACATGCTAATTAGCAAAGCAAATGGTGGAGAAAAACAAAAATAAATAAAAAAACAGAAAAAGACCAAGGTAACGTTACAATGTGGATGCCTGCGAATACTGGGTGATGGGGGTCCTACCAGCAAAAGTATGCAGGGGATCAGTTGAGATGTGGGTGTCTGTGGATAATGGGTGATAATGTCCTACCAGCAAAAGTATGCAGGGGATCAGTTGAGATGTTGGTATCTGTGGATAATGGGTGATAATGTCCTACCAGCAAAAGTATGCAGGGGATCAGTTGAGATGTGGGTGTCTGTGGATAATGGGTGATAATGTCCTACCAGCAAAAGTATGCAGGGGATCAGTTGAGATGTGGGTGTCTGTGGATAATGGGTGATAATGTCCTACCAGCAAAAGTATGCAGGGGATCAGTTGAGATGTGGGTGTCTGTGGATAATGGGTGATAATGTCCTACCAGCAAAAGTATGCAGGGGATCATTTGAGATGTGGGTGTCTGTGGATAATGGGTTATAATGTCCTACCAGCAAAAGTATGCAGGGGATCAGTTGAGATGTGGGTGTCTGTGGATAATGGGTGATAATGTCCTACCAGCAAAAGTATGCAGAGGATCAGTTGAGATGTGGGTGTCTGTGGATAATGGGTGATAATGTCCTACCAGCAAAAGTATGCAGGGGATCAGTTGAGATGTGGGTGTCTGTGGATAATGGGTGATAATGTCCTACCTGTGGAGAGAGGAGACACAGGAATTAGGGATCGTGATGGTGGATGGCATAGGGGATCTTGGATAAAACTCCAGGAATCAACTCTGAACGTCCACTTAGGATGCCACTTGGGGATGTCACCATGTTTTCCAGGCAGGATACATTGCGATTTCTCATGCTTTCCAGGCAGAATACATTGAGATTTCTCATGTTTTCCAGGCAGGATACATTGCGATTTCTCATGTTTTCCAGGCAGGATACATTGAGATTTCTCATGTTTTACAGGAAGGATAGTACATAACATTGAGATATCTCTGGTTTTCTGTATGTCATTCTGGGTGGCGGCGACGGCGAGTAATGTAATGTTAGGTGTCTTGCCCAAGGACAGGACACTTACTGGAGAAACGGAGAGGTGCTCTTGCCGGGATCGAACCCATGTCTCCTCCAGTCCCACTCCTCCAGGCTCTCTCTCCACGCAGACGCAGACAGAGCAGGGATGTTTCCTCTACTCCACCCAGCCTGCCAGTACTTAATTAATTGGTATGCTGCTCATGCTGGGGGACAAATTAATTATATTATAATAAGCTGTTGCCTGGGTAGTGGGTAGTGGGTACTGTGCCACATGCGTGAGTGTAGTGGTGGTCGTGTGTTCATTTTTTTTTGGGGGTATACTATGCGAGTGTTAGCAGGTTGCATGCGGGGGAGGGGCCCATAAAAATTTTTTTGAAATGGGGCCCTGTGATTCTAGTTACTCCCCTGGTACACAGACAGCACACAGTCACACACACACACAGCGCCAGCATTGTAATTTCATATCATATACAATACATCAAATATCAGAATTTTCATGTATAGTATCATAATCACAAAAAAGAAGAGCTTTGGAAAAATGCATGTGTGTATGAGTCCAGAAAAAAAAAGAGAATCAATCAACGTATTTCTGTGCACATTAGATTTAGCACACACATGCAAGCACTTTATTATTATATACAGGATTTATATAGCGCCAACAGTTTGCACAGCGCTTTACAATATAACACAACACTTACGTTTGGCTATGACGCGCAGGATTTCCCTCATCTGCTCCTCCTCGCGCATCTTTAAATCTGACCAACGCTTCCTTAGTTGGTCATTAGTGTGATCCGTATTAAACTCTTCCTGCAGAGTGCGGCGTACCTTCCTTAGGATACGGTCCTTTCTTATGTTGTTTTTGCTGCCGTAAGGGCCCTTACGGCAGTCATATTTTTTACATATGCACACAAGCTGCACCATCTCCATAAAGGACATGTTACTTGCTCTCGTCTTTCTTCTTGACCCTGGGGTCTCTTCAATGTCTGGTCTGTGTTCAGAGGGTTGGGGAAGCCTGCTTCACTTGCTTCTGCCATCATGGGGAACTTTGGCCTGTACTACAATCCGATAATATCGGCAAAAATACGTAAATTTTACGACCGGTCGTAATTACGGACATCATCAACGCGCATGCGCGACCCGTGGATTAACGAACGAACCGGTCCAAAACGACATGTAAATTTTAAATGCGTTTTGAAGCCTTATTTTATTATATGACCCAGACATGTTATATATCGTTCTTTCCGGCAGACTCGGAAGGTTCATAATATATCATTATTATATGTATGCATCATGTCCTGTCTGTATTATAACAAAAAATGCAATAAAATTGGAATTTTAATGTGTAAAGTGTTTTTTTTTCACATTTTAACATGCAAGCGTTTGTTTGCGGTCATATTTTATATGAGTTGCGCTTGTTAAATAAATTAACACATTCATCTACATAGTATACATAAAATATCACAATTTTCACGAATACATAATATCGAAAAAAAAAGAGCTATGGCAAAAATGCATGTATGAGTCCTGAAAATGAAAACGCAAAGCTATACACAGTGCATGAAACAAGGACTAGATCAATCAACATATTTCTGTGCACATTAGCAGTGGCACATGCAAGCACATTATTATTATTATTATACAGGATTTATATAGCGCCAACAGTACTTTGCGCTGCGCTTTACAATATAACATAACAATCAATTGCTCCTCCTCGCGCGTCTTCAGGTCAGACCAGCGCTTCCGCAGCTGGTCGTTACTACTTCGGTCCTTTTTCCAGGAGGGTGGTGTAAGGATACGGTCCTTGCGGACATTGTTCTTCCTGCCGTGGGCCCTTACAGCAGTCATACTGTCATAGTCACGCTACTCGAACTTGCGAACCAGCTCCACCATCTCCTCAAATGCCATGTTGCTTGCTGGCCCACTGCTTCTTCCTGGGTGTCTCTGGGATGGAAGGGGGGTGACGTGTCCGTCCAAATAGGACTCTCTTTGAGTTTGAGCCATGATGGGATGTTTTTTTTTTTGGCCTGTCCAAAATATTCTTAAACTCTACAATCAATGCTCCGTAAAGTTTACGACAGGCCGTAATGGAGACGGACATACGTGCGTATATCCCATCATGGACATATACCATCATCATGCGCGAACCGCGGATGTAAATGATCCGACTACGACAGAATTATCGTATCGACAGAATTATCGTATCGACAGAATTATCGTATCAACAGAAATATCGGATCATTGGAAAATTTGCAAATAACATATAGGCACTCGCAGTCAGATTTTCTAACGGTCAGGATCAGGATGCTGGACAGCAACAGTGCTATATCCAGTGTGCTGATGGTTAGAAAATGTTAATGTATATACGTTTAACGGCCGCATGCGCACGGACTTACTCTATCCTCCAAATAAAGTTCAGATGTGAAACATCGGGACTTTGGATAGATTTAAATTTTCGACTATCCGAAAAGTTAAAACAATAAAAATGGTCGAAATCTAATGCAAAGTCCCGATGTTTCACATCGGGATGTCAGATAGAGTAAATTCTGGAGTTAACCCTCTAGGTTGCCAGCCACCAATGGTGGAGATAGGGGGTTCCAATGAACCCCCTATCTCCTGATCCGTGCCGTGGCACCTACCTAGGGGTTAATGTTTGGTATTGTTGGATCGGCCAGAGCATAGCCTTTCCAACCATACCAAAACATGACCATTGACCATGTTACAATTTAATTAAAAATATTAAAAATAAAAAGATAAATAAAAAAAATTAAGAAATAAATAAATTTAAAAAAATAAATAGTTTTTTGTTTTGCTAATGCAGCAATATTGTTCCCATTTCAATTATAATGTGAACAATGATGCTGAGCTCAGCTGCACTAATTATTTTTGTATGGGTTGCGTTTGTTAAAAATTATGCTAATTTTCACCCAAAAAATTGTATGTAACTAAACAAGTCCCCCATCTCTAATTTTTTTTAACAAGTGCAACTCATAGAAAATATATTTACAACTAGAGATGTGCACAGCACAAAATTTCGTTTTGAACTAATGGATTAGTCCTAAAATACAATTTATTTAGTTGCTAAAGAAATTTGTTTTCAGTTCTTTAGTATGAAAACTAATTTCATTCATCTGGAAAACCAGTGGATACAATTACTATTGTAGTGGCTCCTCAGAGGGCTGAGATCGCTTCTTGTTACAGTATCTCTCACTCTCAGCACAATGTGTCAGGCAAAGCTGTTACAGTAACTGACTGCTGCTCATCACAGCGCTCAGAGTTTCAGAAAAAGTAGTAAATAACATTTTTATATATGAGGTTAGAACAATATTTCCTTGTTTTACTGAAACTCTGAGCGCTTTTACAGGCAGTTACTGTAACCGCTGAGCCTGATACATTGTACTGAGAGATAATATAACAAGCAGCCGATCTCAGCGCTCACAACCACTGGATTTAAAGGGCTAAAAAAAGGCTCCTCTATGTATAATGTATAGAACATCCTCATGCATTAATTAATACCCCTCTCTGTATAATGTAGAAAATATCCACCTGCATTAATTAATACCCCTCTCTGTATAATGTGTAGAACAATCTCCTGAATTAATGTCCCTCTCTGTATAGAACATCCTCCTCAATTTTTATACCTTTCTCTGTATAATGTATAGCACATCCTCCTGCATTAATTAATGCCCATCTCTGTATAGAAATAGAACATCCTACTGCATTGCCATGTGGAGGGTACAGAACTTCGGAATGCAATGCTTATCCAGCACAGGAGAGGGAACTTTTACTTAAACTTTGTTATCTCTGTTGGGGAGACAGACAGGAATATAAAAGCAGGGGAGAGGGAAAATATGAACGTAAATTGGTCTGAAAGCTCAGAGAAGAGATGACTGGTGCAAATTTATTTTTATAATAAAAAAATAAAGCACTTTAAATCCAGGGAAAACATTCAAATAAATCACGCTGAAGGCTCATATTGACAGAGTAACTGAGAGCTGGATACTAAATGTATCAGACGTAAAAACCCCTTATAACAAGCAGCACTGGGAGAGGAGAGGGACTTTATATAAAACATGTATTATAGATGAGGAAAGGGGGATAGTGCTCCTGGATAATATAAAATGTATCAGACCTAAGCCCCTATTATGCAGAGCGGGAGGGGAGATAAAACACGTTTTATAAAGTCTCTCTCTTCTCCCAGCGCTGCTTGTTATAAAGGGGTTTTTACTATCCAGCCCTCCTCTGTCATTAGCTTTCAGTGTGATTTATTTGAATGTTTTCCTTCTCCAGCTGCTTTTATCATCTTGTCTGCCTGATAGACATGCAAGGGTTAAGTAAAGGTTTCCTCTACTGTGTTGTCTGTCTGTGCTGCGAGTGAGTATTCTGGAGCTCTATCACTGTCAGATTTTTGGGTAGTTGTTGGGAAGGATTACTCATACAAACCTTTTCTGTAGCTTTGCGATGTTGCGCTCTTCATTGCTGGTCTCCTTCACTCATCAATGTAATATCACAAAAAGGACTGAAACTAAAATGTAGTGCATTTTATTTTAGTTTCTTTCGTTTTTTGTACTGAGCAGTTTCGTATCTCTTGAGTCATACGAAAACTAAATTATCCCAAAATTCGGACTAAATCCTTTTAGTATGAAAACGAATGCACATGTCTATTTACAACCGTAAACGCTCACATGTTAAAATGTGAAAAAAAAACACTTTACAGTCACCTTGTAAATTATTGAAAATTCAAATTTTATTGCATTTTAAGTTATAATATACAAACAGGATACATTACATATACATATAACACAGACGTATACATATCAAATAAATTATACCGCAGAGAGGTGCTTCCCCTCAGTTTGTGGATTCATATGCTGCATTAATTATACCGCGGCGCGCTGAGAGGCGCTTGTTCCCCACAGTGTGCGTATTTATATGCTGCATTTTTTTATTTATTTTTTTCATTTAAAATCATTTTATTTTTCGCTTCTGATAATTTTGTAACTTTGTTCAGCTTTTTTTCCATTTTAAAACCTTTATTATGGTTTTTTTATTTTTAAAGTCAGACCATTTGGGTCAGTTTTGCATTTTTTAAAATCGTTTTGTTCATTTTTGTCCCTTTCATAGTCGATTTAAAAAAAATTAATATGATTAAATAAAGTTGTGCAATGCATTATTCATAACAAAAAAAAAGGATCATTATTCAATAAACAAAAAATGATAGAATGGGCAGAATTACCGTATCAACAAAATTATCGGCCGTATCAACAGAATTATCGGATCGTATCGACAGAATTATCGGATCTTATCGACAGACTTATCGGTTCATTGGAAAGAAATGGTCAAGTCAAGAAGTCATGGAATTGTTCGGAATGAAAAATGATATGATACATTACAAATTTAAATTAGAATCCAATATAACCGATAAAATAAAAATAATACGATGTCCAAAATTACGGTTTACTGAAATGGAAACGAAATCCCGAGTGGAACCAAAATCACGAATAGAGCGAAAATAAATTTCGATTTGACACATTTCAAGTCCATTCTAAAATTCCGAAAATTTTCGTTTCGGCTTGGAATTTTTTTTCGGATCTGACGTTTTTCGGATCCGGATCAATTTGGAAATTCGTACGAATCTGAAGACACGAATCAAGACATTTCGTGAAAAATCCGAAACCCAAAACGCACATCCCTAGTTCTTGCACTTCCATGCAGCGACCATCTCTCTCCACCATGACAGCTCGCAGCTCATCCTGTAACTGGTGCAATTGCAGGCCAGTCTCTTTCTCGCCCTGGGTGGCAAAGTCTAGTTGCCCTTTCAAGGTCTCTACCTCGCTTCGAAGCGGGTCACAACATTTGCATTCGCTCTCCAGCACCACCTCCATTTCTTTCACCCGTCCACCCCTCCGCTTCTTTTTAGCCTTACTTGAGGGTGGGTTGACGGTCACGGTTGGTGCGGAGGCATATTTTGTTTGGGTCTTGGTGTTGGCAGAAGCTGATGCTTCAAAAATCCCTGGTCTCTGCCAAGCCAAGTCTGTAGGCACCCTCTGGGTGTATGGTGTAGTTGCCAGCCAGTTCTCCTCCTGGCTACGAATGTCCCCTGGCTCAATCCAGCCTGGGACCTTGTATTTGTTGTATTCCCCCTGCAGAGGGTTAAAATCTTCCTGATCCTGCACACCCTTTCTGCAATAAACAGACCTCATTCCAAACGCTCTGGAACAGGTCCATGCTAGGGTTTGGACCATATTGCGTGAGGCGTCTTTTTACCTCCTTGAGCATTTCCATCTCGCTCCTGGTTGCACCACACTTGTGCCTTTGACCCTTATTTCAGTATTCGTTCCTTCCATGGCTCTCCAGCAGGTCCTTCAGGGTGTCCTGCTTGCAGGCTGCGTAGTTTGTCATCTCAGGGTGTCATAGTGTTTGAGAGCCTCTATCCACACCGCTTGCCACCAATGTGACAGAGCCGTTCTCTTTCGCCTGTCCTGACTCTCCAGACACCCCTTAGTTGCGGTCAGCCCGGCTACTGGGAGCACTGTCCTCAACGCCTCGAGCAGCTTGACCCGCCTGCTTCTGTTCCTTTGCCCTGGAGCCGTTAGGAAGTTTGAGAAGGCCGCTCTGTGTCTTCTGAGGTGGAGTATAGTGTAGCGTCGCTGAAATAAAACACCAGACGCGGCTGTATGCTTTAAAACAGGATTCTCTCTCTGTCTCAGTCTCTGAGAGTTCTGACTTTTAATGAACAAAAACGCCACCATTTATGCTGAAATCCAACAGCCATAATTTGCATAAATGACGCACATCGTCCTACTAAAATGCTAATTACATTATGTCAGATAGGTATTTACAATAAACATTCTTTACATTCTTTATCCTTTAGCTCACGCAACATTTGCATAATCTATTGTTCTAACACATCAGATTAAAGACAAACACTATCACAGACTTCTTGAATCAAATATGCAGGCAGATAAGGGAAAAGCCCTGTTGCATAAATTACGCAGCAATAAAGCTTGTTTACTGGCTATACAAAACACATTTACCTACAGGAATATAAGTATATTTAAAACTAAAGTTACGCCATTTTACACTAAACAAATTTAAACTAAAACCAAACGAAGTAAAATATATTTAAAATCACACGATACAATTGAACATAAAGTTTCTTGGGGTTTGAAGCATGGAGCGTTACATCAGCTCCATGACACTGTGTATTGAGATGCTGTGAGGCTGTGTATAGAGATGCTGAAGGGGTTGTGTATAGAGATGCTGTTTGTGTATAGAAATGCTGATGGGGTTGTGTATAGAGATGCTGTGAGGTTGTGTATAGAGATGCTGTGTGGCTGTGTATAGAGATGCTGTGTATAGAGATGCTGATGGGGTTGTGTATAGAGATGCTGTGAGGTTGTGTATAGAGATGCTGTGTATAGAGATGCTGATGGGGTTGTGTATAGAGATGCTGTGTGTGTATAGAGATGCTGTGAGGCTGTGTATAGAGATGCTGTGAGGTTGTGTACAGAGATGCTGTGAGACTGTGTATAGAGATGCTGTGAGGCTGTGTATAGAGATGCTGAAGGGGTTGTGTATAGAGATGCTGTTTGTGTATAGAGATGCTGATGGGGTTGTGTATAGAGATGCTGCGTATAGAGATGCTGATGGGGTTGTGCATAGAGATGCTGTGTTGCTGTGTATAGAGATGCCGTGTATAGAGATGCTAATGGGGCTGTGTATAGAGATGCTGTGAGTTGCGTATAGAGATGCTGTGAGGCTGTGTATAGAGATGCTGATGGGGCTGTGTATAGAGATGATGATGGGGTTGTGTATAGAGATGCTGTGAGGCTGTGTATAGAGATGCTGTGTATAGAGATGCTGATGGGGCTGTGTATAGAGATGCTGTGAGGTTGTGTATAGAGATGCTGATGGGGCTGTGTATAGAGATGCCTTGCGGCGCCGAAGTGAGGCCTAGCTCAGGTGGGGGCCACCATCTTGGATGGCGGCTTCACCCCCGGGTCCCCCCTCACTGCCTGACATCCTCACGCATAGCGTGATGACGTCAGATAGCCGGGGGAACCCCTAGCTGCCCGGAATCCCCTGGTGGAGATAGGGGGTTCATTTGAACCCCGATATCTCAAGGCAGCTAGGGGGTCATGGAGGGTGTCAATCGAAAGGCCTGAGCATGGCCTTTTCAAATGATACCCAACATGACCAGGTATAAAGTAAAAAAATAAAACCAAAAATAAAAACCTGTATTTTTTTGTGTGTTATTTTTATTAATGCAGCAATATTGTTCACATTTCAATTATAATGTGAACAATGATGCTGCACTAATGATTTTTTCTATGGGGTGTGTTTGCTATAAATCACGTAATTCCCCCCACAAAACGTAACAAGTCCCCATTTCTAATTTTTGTACAAGCGCACCCCATAAAAAACATAACTGCAAACGCCCATGTGCTAAAATGTGAAAAAATACA
The DNA here is from genome assembly GCA_009667805.1 of Leptobrachium leishanense. NCBI lineage: Eukaryota > Metazoa > Chordata > Amphibia > Anura > Megophryidae > Leptobrachium > Leptobrachium leishanense. Next base: position 85,068,566 of record CM019072.1, on the reverse strand, counting down.
CTTTACACACTGCAGATGATTAAAAATTCAATTTTTATTGCATTTTTTGTCATAATATACAGGCAGGACATGACGAATACATATAAAAATTATATATTATGAATCTGCAGTCTGCCAGAAAGAACAATATCTAATATGTCTGGGTCATTTAATAAAATGTGGCTTCAAATCGCGTTTAAACATGATGAGCGAAAGCGGTAAAAATGAGCTGAGCACACAGCAGTGAAATGCAGCATGTCAGAGGAAGATTTAGTAGAGAAATTAACACTTCTCAGAATCACAGGTGTTGTTTGATACATCTGGAGACACCACACACTCAGTATAGTCTACAATTCATTAGACCAGACTAAAAACACCTGTTGTTTACGCCGTTTTAGAACACAGGTCATTTAGAGGTGAGAATCTTTGCACGTACACATTAGTTTTTAATTCAATATCTAATAAACCGTTGCTTATAATATTCTGCAGTAAAGAGTCTCTTTATTTCTAGATTTTTTAGTATTTTTTTAAGCATTTTTTATACTTTTTTGCAAAAAAAAATTTGCGAACTCGAACCGAACACGCTAAAAAGGTTGAAGTTCGCGAACTTGCGAACAGCCAAAGTTCGAATCGAACTCCGAACTGATCGAACCGAACAGCTCATCCCTACTGTACATGAAAGACACGAAAGTTTGTATTTTTTATAACACACGAGGGGAAGAAACCTATATTGTTTGGTAAATAGATTTTCTGCCAAGCCATTTTTAACCCCTTAAGGACGGGAGTAATTTTACAACTTCGGCGCTGTTTCGGAAGTAGAAGTTTGCTGAGCTCATTTTGACTGTTTTTAAGTCACGTATTATTATACAAAAAAATAAAGAATTTTTAGAACACGGGGAAATAAGCACAAGCCAGTGTCAGTTGTGGGCATGAACCCTAGTAAATATCGAAAAAAGAGTGTGGTAGACACCGGCTACCAAAATAACCTTTATTGGACGAAATACAAAGTAAACACACAATAATTAAAACACATATAAATTGATGGATTGAAAGCCTCCTTGGACCAATAGTAACTTGCCCCTATAAGGGAATTAACCTGAATGGGATTATGTGTTATCAGATCTAAATGATAGCAATAGCATTTAAATGCACATTAAGCCACTGCAAAACGACATCATAGATAGCAATGCTAGACAATTCTGAACAGTTGTGAGCAAGGAAGATAGTGGAATGATGAATACACAATTAGATGAAAAAATAACCTGGTATAAAGTCACAAAAATTCCCTGGTATGAAATCACATTAAATTCCCTGATATAAAATCACAACAATTCCCTAATACAAGAAACAGATTGCAATTGCATAGAATAATTCGAAAATTAAACCAAATTGCGAGCGGACAAGTGTGTACGTAACAAGGTATAAACATATATATAGATGTTGAGATGGTGAGTTGCCATCAGATTGTACCATGTATTGAATCAAGTGCAAACTAGCAGAATTGGATAATGGGGTAGATAACAATTATTATGACCCAATTCAAATTATAAATCCACAGCTTCCAAAAAAAAAAAAAACAGCATTTGAATGCACATTTAGCCACTGCAAAACAGCATCATAGGTAGCAATGCTACACGATTCTGAACAGCTGTGAGCAAGCAAGGTAGTTGATTGATAAATTCACAATTAGATGAATAATTACCCTGGTGTAAAGTCATAATAGTTTCCCTGGTACAAAGTCACATTAAATTCCCTGGTATAAAGTCACAACAAATTCCCTGATATAAAGAACGGATTGTAGTTGCATAGAATAATTTGAACAATTGAACCAAATTACAAGCTAGCAGAAATGGATAGCAGGGCAAAATATCAATTATTATGACCCGTTTCCCATTATAAATCCACAGCTTCCAACAATATAAGCCGGCATTTAATTGCACATATAGCTACTACAGAACAACGTCCTAGGTAGCAATGCTAAAGGATTCTAAACAGTCATAGGTGAGACGAATAGTGAAATGATGAATTCACAATTAGATAATTAAATACCCTGGTTATAAATATACCTTGTTACGTACACACTTGTCCGCTCGCAATTTGGTTTAATTTTCGAATTATTCTATGCAATTGCAATCTGTTTCTTGTATTAGGGAATTGTTGTGATTTTATATCAGGGAATTTAATGTGATTTCGTACCAGGGAATTTTTGTGACTTTATACCAGGGTATTTTTTCATCTAATTGTGTATTCATCATTCCGCTATCTTCCTTGCTCACAACTGTTCAGAATTGTCTAGCATTGCTATCTATGATGTTGCTTTGCAGTGGCTTAATGTGCATTTAAATGCTATCGCTATCATTTAGATCTGATAACTAGGGATGAGCCGAACACGCCCGAGTTCGGGTTCGTACCCGAACCCGAACTTTCCAAATGTTTGAATCCGAATCCGAACCCGAACTCGAACTCAATACAAGTCAATGGGGCTGAAAATTCGGTTTTTAGAGTGCCCTCCAAGAGGGCATATATGCTAGATATTTGCCATTAAAGGATGTTGTGCCTTGTGTTTGCTTTGCCTCCTCCTCCTCCTCCCCCTCCTCCTCACTTGATTCCTCTGTTCGATCTCTGTTCGAGTCAGTGACCTCATCATCAATGTCATCTTCACCCCCTATCTCCTGGTCACTGGAGCCAACTTGGCAGTATGCTGCAGCTGCTGGGACAACATGAGTGCCAGTTATTTGTGTGTCATCACTGGCACCCCCTTCCTCTAGGTTGATTATACTCCCTTCCTCAACCTCAGAGATTGAATCAGAGCACTGTACTTGCTACGCATCCTCAAGCAGCATGTCACTCTCATTGTAGTCAAACAATTCAGCTGACTCCTCCGTGTGTGATAGCGAGGCTACGGCAGGAGTAGCTGTGGACATGGAAGCTGCATTAGATGTTTTGTCAGCTATGGTGTACTGTAAAACACTACAAGCCTGGCTGGCAGAGGACTCGGAGGACTCGGATGGCCTGGTTAGCCAATCCACCAAATCCTCAGTATATTGCTGCTGCTTAAGACGGCCAGCACCAGTTAGAAAGGACAGGAGTGCCCCTGCAGAGGATGCACCACGTCCACCACGACCAGAGGCACAGCCCCCCAACAAAAGGGCTGCTTTCCCTCTTATCTATGTCTGGGAGCATCTGCCCATCCTTTTTGTTTTTTCAGACATAGTGAGTGATATATAGATTAAATATATACAGAACTCTGATTCAACTCTGGTATAAAGATTAAAGATTTACAGAACTCTGGTATAACTCAGTGAGACACCCTGATAGCTGGAAGCCAGTGACAAGACACAGATTACAATTCCCTCCTATAAATCAGTGAGACCCCCCTGATGGGTGGCAGTGAGAAGACACAAATTACAATTTGCATAAATCTGCTAGAAGTATGTGGGACCCCCTGATGGGTGGCAGTGAGAAGCCACAGATTACAATTCTCAGAAACCTCCTATAAATCAGTGTGACCCCTTGATGGGTGGCAGTGAGAAGCCACAGATTACAAGTCTCAGAAACCTCCTATAAATCAGTGTGACCCCCTGATGGGTGGCAGTGAGAAGACACAAATTACAATTCGCATAAATCTGCTAGAAGTATGTGGGACCCCCTGATGGGTGGCAGTGAGAAGCCACAGATTACAAATCTCAGAAACCTCCTATAAATCAGTGTGACCCCTTGATGGGTGGCAGTGAGAAGACACAATTTACAATTTGCATAAATCAGATAGAAGTATGTGGGACCCCCTGATGGGTTGCAGTGAGAAGCCACAGATTACAAATCTCAGAAACCTCCTATAAATCAGTGAGACCCCTTGATGGGTGGCAGTGAGAAGCCACAGATTACAAGTCTCAGAAACCTCCTATAAATCAGTGTGACCCCTTGATGGGTGGCAGTGAGAAGCCACAGATTACAAATCTCAGAAACCTCCTATAAATCAGTGTGACCCCTTGATGGGTGGCAGTAAGAAGATACAATTTACAATTCGCATAAATCTGCTAGAAGTATGTGGGACCACTGATGGGTGTCAGTGAGACGCCACAGATTACAAATCTCAGAAACCTCCTATAAATCAGTGAGACCCCCTGATGGGTGGCAGCCAGTGAGAACACATGGATTATAACAATTCCCAAATATTTTGTAGAAATGAGTGACCCCCAAAATACTTGCTGGCAGTGACAAGAGACAGATCACCTCAATTCCCGGATATTTAGTAAAAATTAGTGACCCCCCAAAATACTGCGTGGCACTGGCTGTGTGACAAGACACAAATCACTTCAATTCCCAAATGTTTTGTAGAAATTTGTGAGACCCCCAAAATACTTGCTGGCAGTGACAAGACACAGAAGCTCACCTCAATTCCCAAATGTTTTGTAGAAATTAGTGACCCCAAAATACTTGCTGGCAGTGACAAGAGACAGATCACCTCAATTCCAAGATATTTTGTAAAAATTAGTAACCCCCCAAAATACTGCGTGGTACTGGCTGTGTGACAAGAGACAGATCACCTCAATTCCCAAATATTTTGTAGAAATTTGTGAAACCCAAAATACTGCATTGTACTGGCTGTGTGACAAGACACAGATCACCTCAATTCCCAAATGTTTTGTAGAAATTTGTGAGTCCCCCAAAATACTTGCTGGCAGTTACAAGACACAGAAGATCACCTCGATTCCCAAATGTTTTGTAGAAATTTGTGAGTCCCCCAAAATACTTGCTGGCAGTTACAAGACACAGAAGATCACCTCAATTCCCAAATGTTTTGTAGAAATTAGTGACCCCAAAATACTTGCTGGCAGTGACAAGAGACAGATCACCTCAATTCCATGATATTTTGTAAAAATTAGTAACCCCCCAAAATACTGCGTGGTACTGGCTGTGTGACAAGAGACAGATCACCTCAATTCCCAAATATTTTGTAGAAATTTGTGACCCCCAAAATACTGCGTGGTACTGGCTGTGTGACAAGACACAGATCACCTCAATTCCCAAATGTTTTGTAGAAATTTGTGAGTCCCCCAAAATACTTGCTGGCAGTTACAAGACACAGAAGATCACCTTGATTCCCAAATGTTTTGTAGAAATTTGTGAAACCCCCAAAATACTGCGGTACTGGCTGTGTGACAAGAGACAGATCACCTCAATTCCCAAATATTTTGTAGAAATTTGTGACCCCCAAAATACTGCGTGGTACTGGCTGTGTGACAAGACACAGATCACCTCAATTCCCAAATGTTTTGTAAAATTTGTGAGTCCCCCAAAATACTTGCTGGCAGTTACAAGACACAGAAGATCACCTCGATTCCCAAATGTTTTGTAGAAATTTGTGAAACCCCCAAAATACTTGCTAGCAGTGACAAGACACAGATCACCTCAATTCCCAAATGTTTTGTGGAAATTTGTGAGACCCCAAAATACTTGCTGGTAGTGACAGACACAGAAGATCACCTCAATTCCCAAATGTTTTGTAGAAATTTGTGAGCCCAAAATACTTGCTGGCACCAGTGACAAGACACAGATCACCTCAATTCCCAAATGTTTTGTAGAAATTTGTGAGACCCCCAAAATACATGCTGGCACCAGTGACAAGACACAGATCACCTCAATTCCCAAATGTTTTGTGGAAATTTGTGAGACCCCCAAAATACTTGCTGGCAGTGACAAGACACACAGATCACCTCAATTCCCAGATATTTTGTAAAAATTAGTGACCCCCAAAATACTGCGTGGTACTGGCTGTGTGACAAGAGACAGATCACCTTAATTCCCAAATATTTTGTAGAAATTTGTGACCCCAAAATACTGCGTTGTACTGGCTGTGTGACAAGACACAGATCACCTCAATTCCCAAATGTTTTGTAGAAATTTGTGAGACCCCAAAAATACTTGCTGGCAGTTACAAGACACAGAAGATCACCTCAATTCCCAAATGTTTTGTAGAAATTTGTGAGACCCCCAAAATGCTTGCTGGCAGTGACAAGACACAGATCACCTCAATTCCCATATGTTTTGTGGAAATTTGTGAGACCCCCAAAATACTTGCTGGCAGTGACAAGACACAGAAGATCACTTCAATTCCCAAATGTTTTGTAGAAATTTGTGAGACCCCCAAAATACTTGCTGGCACCAGTGACAAGACACAGATCACCTCAATTCCCAAATGTTTTGTGGAAATTTGTGAGACCCCCAAAATACTTGCTGGCAGTGACAAGACACAGATCACCTCAATTCCCAAATGTTTTGTGGAAATTTGTAAGACCCCCAAAATACTTGCTGGCAGTGACAAGACACAGAAGATCACCTTAATTCCTAAATGTTTTGTAGAAATTAGTGACCCCCAAAATACTTGCTGGCAGTGACAAGAGACAGATCACCTCAATTCCCAGATATTTTGTAAAAATTAGTGACCCCCAAAATACTGCGTGGTACTGGCTGTGTGACAAGAGACAGATCACCTTAATTCCCAAATATTTTGTAGAAATTTGTGACCCCAAAATACTGCGTTGTACTGGCTGTGTGACAAGACACAGATCACCTCAATTCCCAAATGTTTTGTAGAAATTTGGGAGACCCCAAAAATACTTGCTGGCAGTGACAAGACACAGAAGATCACTTCAATTCCCAAATGTTTTGTAGAAATTTGTGAGACCCCCAAAATACTTGCTGGCAGTGTGACAAGACACAGATCACCTCAATTCCCAAATGTTTTGTAGAAATTTGTGAGACCCCCAAAATACTTGCTGGCTGTGACCAGACACAGATCACTTCAATTCCCAAATGTTTTGTGGAAATTTGTGACCCCCAAAATACTGCGTGGTACTGGCGGTGTGACAAGACACAGATCACCTCAATTCCCAAATGTTTTGTAGAAATTTGTGAGACCCCAAAAATACTTGCTGGCAGTTACAAGACACAGAAGATCACCTCAATTCCCAAATGTTTTGTAGAAATTTGTGAGACCCCCAAAATGCTTGCTGGCAGTGACAAGACACAGATCACCTCAATTCCCATATGTTTTGTGGAAATTTGTGAGACCCCCAAAATACTTGCTGGCAGTGACAAGACACAGAAGATCACTTCAATTCCCAAATGTTTTGTAGAAATTTGTGAGACCCCCAAAATACTTGCTGGCAGTGTGACAAGACACAGATCACCTCAATTCCCAAATGTTTTGTAGAAATTTGTGAGACCCCCAAAATACTTGCTGGCTGTGACAAGACACAGATCACCTCAATTCCCAAATGTTTTGTAGAAATTTGTGAGTCCCACAAAATACTTGCTGGCAGTTACAAGACACAGAAGATCACCTCGATTCCTAAATGTTTTGTAGAAATTTGTGAAACCCCCAAAATACTTGCTAGCAGTGACAAGACACAGATCACCTCAATTCCCAAATGTTTTGTGGAAATTTGTGAGACCCCCAAAATACTTGCTGGTAGTGACAAGACACAGAAGATCACCTCAATTCCCAAATGTTTTGTAGAAATTTGTGAGACCCCCAAAATACTTGCTGGCACCAGTGACAAGACACAGATCACCTCAATTCCCAAATGTTTTGTAGAAATTTGTGAGACCCCCAAAATACATGCTGGCACCAGTGACAAGACACAGATCACCTCAATTCCCAAATGTTTTGTGGAAATTTGTGAGACCCCCAAAATACTTGCTGGCAGTGACAAGACACAGATCACCTCAATTCCCAAATGTTTTGTGGAAATTTGTAAGACCCCCAAAATACTTGCTGGCAGTGACAAGACACAGAAGATCACCTTAATTCCTAAATGTTTTGTAGAAATTAGTGACCCCCAAAATACTTGCTGGCAGTGACAAGAGACAGATCACCTCAATTCCCAGATATTTTGTAAAAATTAGTGACCCCCAAAATACTGCGTGGTACTGGCTGTGTGTGACAAGAGACAGATCACCTTAATTCCCAAATATTTGTAGAAATTTGTGACCCCAAAATACTGCGTTGTACTGGCTGTGTGACAAGACACAGATCACCTCAATTCCCAAATGTTTTGTAGAAATTTGGGAGACCCCAAAATACTTGCTGGCAGTGACAAGACACAGAAGATCACTTCAATTCCAAATGTTTTGTAGAAATTTGTGAGACCCCAAAATACTTGCTGGCAGTGTGACAAGACACAGATCACCTCAATTCCCAAATGTTTTGTAGAAATTTGTGAGACCCCCAAAATACTTGCTGGCTGTGACCAGACACAGATCACTTCAATTCCCAAATGTTTTGTGGAAATTTGTGACCCCCAAAATACTGCGTGGTACTGGCGGTGTGACAAGACACAGATCACCTCAATTCCCAAATGTTTTGTAGAAATTTGTGAGACCCCCAAAATACTTGCTGGCAGTTACAAGACACAGAAGATCACCTCAATTCCCAAATGTTTTGTAGAAACTTGTGAGACCCCCAAAATACTTGCTGGCAGCCAGTGACAAGTAGGGATGAGCTGTTCGGGTTCAGACGGTTCGGGGTTCGACCCGAACTTAGCCTGTTCGGTCGGATCGCGAACCCCGAACATTTCCGGGTGTTTGCTGCATGTTCGACCACAATGGACCACAATGCATTTTCCCACTGCCTGAAGCTCGTAATTGGCTACAGCCTTGCACCTGACCACAGGTCTGGTGCAAGACTGGTTGAACACTATGCCAATCACCGCTCAGAGTCCTGATTGGGCAAATTTTGCCCAATCATGGGCTCACAGAGCTAAGTCCCGCAGCACACTATATAAGGTTTCAACGCGTCGATTCTGCACGCATTTCAGAGGAGATTTCAAAGAAGATAGTTGTATGTGTTGTTACTGCCGGTCTGCCACGCTACTGGGGGGGTCTGGGGTGTCTCATTTCGACCAAATATCAGGGAATTTAGATGATGTGTGTCTTGTTACTGTGCCAGCAAGATTTTTTGGGGTTTACAACTTTATTTAAAACATTTGTGTACTGAGGTGATTTTCTGGGTCTTGTCACACTGTGCCAGCAAGTCTTTTTGGGTCTCATTTATACCAAATATCAGGGAATTTAGGTGATGTGTGTCTTGTCACTGTGCCAGCAAGTTTTTTTGGGGTTTACAACTTTATTTAAAACATTTGTGAATTGAGGTGATTTTCTGGGTCTTGTCACTGTGCCAGCAAATCTTTTTGGGGCTCACTAATTTCTTTAAAACACTTGTGAATTAAGGTGATCTTCTGTGTCTCGTCACACAGCCAGCAATTTTTTTTGGGGCTCACTAATTTCTTTAAAACACTTGGGAATTAAGGTGATCTGTGTCTCGTCATACAAAAAGTACCACGCTGTATTTTGGGGCTCACTAATTTCTTTAAAACACTTGGGAATTAAGGTGATCTGTGTCTCGTCATACAAAAAGTACCACGCTGTATTTTGGGGCTCACTAATTTATTTAAAACATTTGTGAATTAAGGTGATCTGTCTCTTGTCACTGGCTGCCAGCTATCAGTGTGTCTCACTGAGTTATACCAGAGTTATTTAAATCTTTATACCAGAGTTAAATCAGAGTTCTGTATATATTAATCTATATATCACTCACCATGTCTGAAAGAACAAAAAGGACAGGCAGACGCTCCCAGACACAGATAAGAGGGCAAGCAGCCCCTGTGTTGGGAGGCTGTGTCTCTGGTCGTGGTGGACATGGTGCATCCTCTGCAGGGGCACGTTTGTCCTTCCTAACTGGTGCTGGCCGTCTTAAGCAGCAGCAACATACAGAGGACTTGGTGGATTGGCTAACCAGGCCATCCTCATCCTCCGAGTCCTCTGCCAGCCAGGCTTCTAGTGCTTTACAGTCCACCTCAGCTGCCAAAGCATCTAATGCAGCCTCCATGTCCACAGCTACTCCTGCCGTAGCCTCGCTATCACACACGGAGGAGTCAGCTGAATTGTTTGACTACAATGAGAGTGACATGCTGCTTGAGGATGTGCAGCAAGTACAGTGCTCTGATTCAATCTCTAGAGGTTGTCGAGCAAGGGAGTATAATCAAGCTAGAGGAAGGGGGTGCCAGTGATGACACACAAATAACTGGCACTCATGTTGCCCCAGCAGCTGCAGCATACTGCCAAGTTGGCTCCAGTGACGAGGAGATAGGGGGTGAAGATGACATTGATGATGATGAGGTCACTGACTCCACCTGGGTGCCAGATCGAACTGATGAATCAAGTGAGGAGAGGGGGAGGAGGAGGAGGAGGAGGCACGGCAAACACGAGGCACAACATCCTCTGTTACCAACCGTAGCACTAGCCAGTCCAAGGCATCACATGTCAGAGCTGCTCTGGTGCAGAGCGCTGTTGTCTCAAAGAACACATGCAGGAAATCTGCTGTCTGGGATTTTTTTAAGAACTGTGCAGCAGACCCCACCGTTGCTATTTGTAATCTATGTCAGAGGAGGCTGAAGCGTGGGATAAACACCGGACACTTGGGTACCACGTGCTTGATGCGACATATGAACAAGTGCCACACATCCCGTTGGGGCAAAACTTTGCGTAGGTCCTCCTCCTCATCATCTGTCTCTACCCACACTGTATGTCCTGCCATGCAATTGCCTACAACCTCCATGACAGGGATGATGCTACAGTAATGGATGTACCAGCAGGTCCTTCCTCACAATGTGACATCATCCCAGTAGCTGAAGATTTACGCAGTCAGATTACGTTGCCGCAGCTGCTGCAGCGAAAGAAAAAATATAGTCCCAACCATCCCCAAGCACAGCGTCTAAATGCCAGCTTAGCAAAATTACTCGCATTGCAGCTGCTGCCTTTCCAGCTGGTGGACTCTGCTCCCTTCCATGAATTTGCTGAATGCGCTGTACCTCTGTGGCAGGTTCCAAAACGCCATTACTTTTCACGCAAGGCCATTCCAGCACTATACCAGCACGTGAAAGACAATGTTATCCAGTCATTGGGAAAGGCAGTCAGCAGCAAGGTGCATGTCACTTTAGACACGTGGTCCAGCAAGCATGGACAGGGTCGTTACATTTCCTACACGGCACACTGGGTAACTCTGATTGCAGCTGGGAGGGATCCAAGACGGGGCTCTGTGCTGGAGCTTGTTCATCCACCACGCCTCCAGAAAGCAGCTTGTATGAGGCCTGTCTGCTCCACCACCACCACCTCTTCCTCCTCCTCCTCCTTCTCTGTCTCTGGCGAAGTGGCAGTTAAACCCACGCCTGACAGGGTGTACGCAATGGCTCAAGCAAAAAGATGCCATACTGTGCTTGAGCTGGTTTGTTTAGGGGACAGGAGCCACACTGGGTCAGAAATTTTGTCAGCTCTGCAGGGCAGGTGCAGAGATGGTTTACACCACGCCAGCTTGAGCTGGGAATGATCGTCTGCGATAATGGCAGCAACCTTCTCTCCGCCCTTCGCAAGGGTAAATTGACGCATGTACCATGCCTAGCACACGTCCTAAATCTGGTGGTACAGTGTTTCCTAACCAAGTACCCAGGGCTGCCAGAGCTTCTCATCCAGGCCAGAAAAGTCTGCAGCCACTTCAGATGGTCATTCCCAGCAAGCTTTCGCCTGGCAGAAATTCAAAGAGAATTCCACCTTCCCACAAACCGTCTGATCTGTGACATGCCCAGCAGGTGGAACTCGACATTAGCAATGCTGCAGCGTCTGCACAAGCAGCAGAGGGCCATCAACGAGTACCTGTGTGAGTATGGCACAAGGACATGTTCAGGTCAACTTGGTTTTTTTTCCCCCCTGCAGTGGCTGATGATCAAGGATGCATGCACTGTACTGTCACCATTTGAGGAGGCAACGAGGATGGTGAGCAGGGACAGTGCATGCATCAGTGACACAATTCCTTTAGTGTTCCTACTGGAGCACACTCAAGGGAATTATAGATGTGGCTCTAGAGGCAGAGCAGCGGGAGGAAGAGGAGGCCTTCCCTAGCTCTCAAGGCCCCGGTCTTTCCACAGACAGCATTCCAGCGGGTCCTACTCAGATCAGACAGGATGAGGATGAGGAGGAGGAGGACTATTTAAGTAGTGGGGGCATTGAAGGTGGGGATTCCTCAAGGCAGGGTTTTGTGTGCCCAGAAACAGAAGGGCTTGTGCGTGGCTGGGAGGAGGAAGTGCACGATACGGTCATCCTCATTGACCAGGAAGACTCGGCAGCTAATGCCACCTCCAACCTACGCTGCATGGGCTCCCTAATGATGCAAAGCCTGCTAAAGGACCCCAGGATTCGTGCTATCAAGGAGAGGGATCATTACTGGTTGGCAACCCTTCTTGATCCACGATACAAGGGGAAAGTTGCAGAGCTTATCCTGCCCGCACAGAGGGAGCACAGGATGACAAAACTTGAGGACGCTTTAAAGCGAAACTTGTGTAACACCTTTCCAGGCACTGTTAGATTACCAAGTGCTACTGCTGACACACGTGCTTCTGAGGCTGCAGGTGATCAGAGGAATAGTGGTGAAGGCCAGGGCCGCTTGACTGATGCATTTTTAAATTTTTTTAGTCCTCGACGCCCAGGGACGTCAAATGTAGGCACCCATTGCCAGCGTCTTCACCATATGGTGAAGGACTACCTAGGGGCAAGGGCAGACCTTGATACCTTTCCAGCAGATGATCCACTGGCTTACTGGGTGTTGAGATTGGATCACTGGCCAGAACTTAGCCAATATGCTATGCAGCTACTAGGTTGCCCTTCATCTAGCGTGCTTTCTGAAGGGACGTTCAGTGCCGCTGGAGGTTTTGTCACAGACAAAAGAGTGCGTCTGTCCACCGACTCTGTAGACCTGTTGACAGTTATAAAAATGAATCAGTCCTGAATCAGCAGCTATCAATCCCCTGATGCCGAAGTAACGGAATAGATCGGGTATGTCTTCTGCATGCACAAAACCTCCAGCACTGAACTCTTCCACAATACCACAAAAGGGTTACGGTGTGAATGAACTTGCTGCCATGAAAGGCACAATATTTGGCTACACTGATGCCTGTGCCAGATTTATATCATTTTAATTTTTTGAACAGCAGGGTCCAACCCTGCACTCTTCCACAATACTACAGAGGGGTTACTGTATGATGATACTTGATGGCCTGCCATTAAAGGCACAATATCTGGGTGCACTGACGCCCATTACCAGATTCATATCTTTTTAATATAGGACCGCATGGTCCACCCCTGCACTCTTCCACAATACTACAGAGGGGTTACTGTGTGATGATACTTGCTGGCCTGGCATTAAAGGCACAATATCTGGGTGCACTGACGCCATTACCAGATTCATATTTTTAATATAGGACCGCATGGTCCACCCCTGCACTCTTCCACAATACTACAGAGGGGTTACTGTATGATGATACTTGCTGGCCTGACATTAAAGGCACAATATCTGGGTGCACTGACACCCATTACCAGATTCATATCTTTTTAATATAGGACCGCATGGTCCACCCCTGCACTCTTCCACAATACTACAGAGGGGTTACTGTATGATGATACTTGCTGGCCTGACATTAAAGCACAATATCTGGGTGCACTGACGCCCATTACCAGATTCATATCTTTTTAATATAGGACCGCATGGTCCACCCCTGCACTCTTCCACAATACTACAGAGGGGTTACTGTATGATGATACTTGCTGGCCTGGCATTAAAGGCACAATATCTGGGTGCACTGACGCCCATTACCAGATTCATATCTTTTTAATATAGGACCGCATGGTCCACCCCTGCACTCTTCCACAATACCACAGAGGGGTTACTGTATGATAGTACTTGCATGCCTGGCCCTAAAAGCACAATATCTGGGTGCACTGCCATTGACGCCTGTATCAGATTCATATCCTAAGAGGGGTTACGGTGTGACGGCACTGTTGCCGACGCTAAAAGCCCAATTTTAAAGCACCTATTGTTACTTTCATCCAAAGCCTGCATAAGTTTCACAATAATTTAGCCCAAAAAATCACTAAACTTTTTCTGCGAGTCCTAAAATGTCTTTTCATACAGGCTGCTGCCCCAAGCAGTTGTTTATGGATAGATTAACCCTTTCAATGCGGTGGACGCGGTCAGCCACTAGAAGCACTCATATTAGGATCAATGGAGAAAACATTATCCGCATCTTGGCACCAAAAATTACCACTACCCGCCTGGTTCAAAAAACCAGCCATATTGCAACAATTAAAGAATTTAGGTGATTGCCAAGAGAGTACTAAAACTCAAGCAGAAATATTCATGAAAAAGAAAAAAACCTCCACAGCAGATGAAGGCAGACAATCACCCCACCCCACAGAGATTGGAGATCTGGGATGGACACTCCTAAATAGGATTGAACCTGATAAATAAACGAAAAACAAAAAACAAATCAATGAGAGAAAAAAACTCTCAAATGACGGAATTAGGAGTGCTAATAAAACATAACTTTTATTGATTATGATAATGAAAATACACTAGTACCCAACAATGAATTAAAAAACATATACACAGACGTGATATAAAGCTGAGAAAATGAATGCGTATTGTTATATAGCCAATTAACGGCCCTGGGATGTGGATTGCCACGGGAAAAAAAGGAGACAGAAGGCCAAAACAAGAAACTTCAAATTTATAAAGCCGAATTGGCAGATATCGAGGCCAAACGTTTAGGAAATATGCCGAAAGGATAAAAAACCATATGTATTAGATCAGCAAATACCAACGGCATTGATTCGCGTAAGCAGGAGAAAAGCATCAAAGTGGTAGAACGCACAGGGTGTGGATTAGCAGCTAAAATTAAAATATTGAAAACTGCAAATTGAAATGATCAAGGAAAAAACATACCAAAATTAGAGAACTGTAATACACAACGTTCATTTAGCTTGGCTACTTTGTAATGCAACAACAACTGGATACACAATGGTACCGCAGTACCAATAATTAGCAGAAGCCGCCGATGCTTAGAATAAATATGCTGACCGTCAACAGGTCTAACCACAAAGATGTCAGGTGTCCCACAAAGCCCAAAGGGCAAGTATTTTGCAATCAATTTGCCCTGCAGGGCTGAAAAAATTCAATAGCTTCTCAGCAATAAGAATCACATGACAATATTAAAAGAACAAGACTCGACACGTGTTTCGCCGGTACTCAGACCGGCTTCATCGGGAGTCAGATGAATTATGATATCAGTACTAAGTGTGCTGCAGCTGATTAAATACTTAATTAAAGAGCAGGTCATGTGAACAAATTGGCCAATCATATGCTGATTGGAAATAAAGTAACCGGTAGTGGAAAAAGCGCTGTGCCGATAGTGCATTAGTGGATGGGAGAACCATTTTTTGGCCAGAAAGAAAGGGCACATGATTCTAAGAGAACCAATGAGTTCAGAGAAACAACGGGAAATTATCAAAGGGATGCCTATTCGATAGCACCCCCTTGGATTAACGTTAGAAATCCAGATAATGAATAGACATTCTTAAAGGATAATGACGCGAAATCGTACAGAGAACTGGATAGTAACCTCAATCAGCGCTAACAGTAAATAAACATAGAAGCTGTCGAACGTGATTAAATAAATGGAGAGAAGGAAAAACCTTCATTCAAACCAAAGGGAGCCAACGTACGCATCTGATATATCCAACGACACTCACACCGGCGTAGTTTTAAATCGAAATCGCCTTTTCTAGGGGATGGCAAGGCTGATTCCAAGCCACAAAACCTTAAAACTTTGGCATTGCCACCATGATATTGGATTAAATGTCGTGATACTGGGGTCTCCTGAGCCCTCTTGGTAGAGTGCACGTGTTCCATGATTCGTCTTTTAAATGGGCGTAAGGTCTTTCCCACATATTTTTTACCACATGAGCATGTAATGAGGTATACAATACCAGTGGAGTTACAGTTAAAAAAGGGGCAGATTTCAAAATTAGATGCATTTGATGAATCAGTGACACTTTTTGAAGATTTCAAAATATAGGTACACGCTACACATCGACCACATTTATATGTACCTCGTAGGTCCCTAGAGAGCCATGTGTTGATCTTATTTGGGGGAGATCTGGCGAAATGACTGTGGACCAGTCTATCTCTCAGGTTACGGCTTCGTCTAGCATTAATAGATGCCCTGTCAGTCAATAAGTCTGCTAGTTGAGAATCAAAAGTCAAGAGTGGCCAATAACGATCCATGATTCTTTTGACATGGTCCCAGCCTGCATCAAAGGTCCCTATACATCTTATCAACTTAGAATCGGGTTTGGAATGATCTTCCAACAGACCGTTACGAGACATCGAGAGGGCACGTTGGTACGCCCTTTTGAGACAGCGATTGGGATACCCTTTCTCTCTGAAGTCACATCTTAGAGTCTGTGACTTAACAATAAAATCCTCATCAGTGGAGCAAATTCTGCGTAACCGCAGATATTGCCCCAAGGGGATACCCCTTTTGAGTGGTTCTGGATGGAAGCTGTTCCAGTGTAATAAGTTATTGGAAGCAGTCTTCTTCCGAAATAAAGAGGTAGATATTTCACCAGTTGGGGTCTTCATAATTTTAACATCCAAAAAATCAATTTCATCATTTTGAATTTGAGAGGTAAGCTTGAGATTTAAAGGGTTATCATTTAGTTTGTCCACAAAATCCCTGAATTCAGCATCCGTACCCTTCCAAGTAACAAAGATATCATCGATGTAGCGGGACCACATATCGATCTTAGATTGATATACAATCGACATGGCCCCAAAGACATATTGTTCTTCCCATATCCCGAGAAATAAGTTAGCGTATGAGGGAGCACAGGAGGAACCCATGGCCATTCCCCTGATCTGGTGGTAGTATTGACCATCAAAGATAAAGAAGTTATGTGTCAAAATGAACTCAATTGCAGACATCACAAATTCAATAGTTGAATCTGCCAACGTTTCATCCCTTTCAAGTATTTTTTTGACATGCAAAAGACCCAGGTCATGCGGGATGCTTGAATATAAAGATTCAATGTCAAGACAACATAGCAATACATCCTGCGTAATATTTTTTTCTTTAAAAGTATGTAACACCTGTTTCGTATCTCTAATATATGATGGTAAAGCTACAACATATTTACGCAAAATTTTATCAATGAAAATGCTCATGTTCTGAGTGACATTATCATTACCGGAGACGATTGGACGTCCCGGTGGATCATGTAATTGTTTGTGAATTTTAGGGATACAGTAGAAAGTTGAAATTGTAGGGTTACGTGGAATCAGAAAATCACGTTCAGTTTTGGAAATGATAGATTTGTCAAATGCAGAATTCACCAGTGATCGTAATTGTGCTAGATAGATGAGGATAGGGTCACCGCACAATTTTTTATAGGTAGTCTCATCTTGTAAGATATTCATTACCATTTTCTTATAATTCATTGTGGTCATCAGTACAATATTGCCCCCTTTGTCAGATTGTTTAATCATTAAATCCTTATCTTTCTCCAAGTCACTAAGTGCATTTCGCTCATCAGTTGTGAGGTTATCATTGTATGAAGAGAAAACCTCCCGTGTATCTAAGTTATCAATGTCAGTACACACAAGTCTGCAAAAAAGGTTGACATTTCCAAAATCCCTTAAATTAGGGGTAAATTGACTTTTGGGTCTCAATTTGGTTAGTCCTGTTGTCGCATTCATTGATTTAACTTCTTTATCTTTGATGGTCAATACTACCACCAGATCAGGGGAATGACCATGGGTTCCTCCTGTGCTCCCTCATACGCTAACTTATTTCTCGGGATATGGGAAGAACAATATGTCTTTGGGGCCATGTCGACTGTATATCAATCTAAGAGCGATATGTGGTCCCGCTACATCGATGATATCTTTGTTACTTGGAAGGGTACGGATGCTGAATTCAGGGATTTTGTGGACAAACTAAATGATAACCCTTTAAATCTCAAGCTTACCTCTCAAATTCAAAATGATGAAATTGATTTTTTGGATGTTAAAAAAAAACTGGTGAAATATCTACCTCTTTATTTCGGAAGAAGACTGCTTCCAATAACTTATTACACTGGAACAGCTTCCATCCAGAACCACTCAAAAGGGGTATCCCCTTGGGGCAATATCTGCGGTTACGCAGAATTTGCTCCACTGATGAGGATTTTATTGTTAAGTCACAGACTCTAAGATGTGACTTCAGAGAGAAAGGTTATCCCAATCGCTGTCTCAAAAGGGCATACCAACGTGCCCTCTCGATGTCTCGTAACGATCTGTTGGAAGATCATTCCAAACCCGATTCTAAGTTGATAAGATGTATAGGGACCTTTGATGCAGGCTGGGACCATGTCAAAAGAATCATGGATCGTTATTGGCCACTCTTGACTTTTGATTCTCAACTAGCAGACGTATTGACTGACAGGGCATCTATTACTGCTAGGCGAAGCCATAACCTGAGAGATAGACTGGTCCACAGTCATTTCGCCAGATCTCCCCCAAATAAGATCAACACATGGCTCTCTAGGGACCTACGAGGTACATATAAATGTGGTCGATGTGTAGCGTGTACCTATATTTTGAAATCTTCAAAAAGTGTCACTGATTCATCAAATGCATCTAATTTTGAAATCTGCTCCTTTTTTAACTGTAACTCCACTGGTATTGTATACCTCATTACATGCTCATGTGGTAAAAAATATGTGGGAAAGACCTTACGCCCATTTAAAAGACGAATCATGGAACACGTGCACTCTACCAAGAGGGCTCAGGAGACCCCAGTATCACGACATTTAATCCAATATCATGGTGGCAATGCCAAAGTTTTAAGGTTTTGTGGCTTGGAATCAGTCTTGCCATCCCCTAGAAAAGGCGATTTCGATTTAAAACTACGCCGGTGTGAGTGTCGTTGGATATATCAGATGCGTACGTTGGCTCCCTTTGGTTTGAATGAAGGTTTTTCTTTCTCTCCATTTATTTAATCACGTTCGACAGCTTCTATGTTTATTTACTGTTAGCGCTGATTGAGGTTACTATCCAGTTCTCTGTACGATTTCGCTTCATTATCCTTTAAGAATGTCTATTCATTATCTGGATTTTTAACGTTAATCCAAGGGGGTGCTAGTCGAATAGGCATCCCTTTGATAATTTCCCGTTGTTTCTCTTAGAATCATGTGCCCTTTCTTTCTGGCCAATAAATGGTTCTCCCATCCACTAATGCACTATCGGCACAGCGCTTTTTCCACTACCGGTTACTTTATTTCCAATCAGCATATGATTGGCCAATTTGTTCACATGACCTGCTCTTTAATTAAGTATTTAATCAGCTGCAGCACACTTAGTACTGATATCATAATTCATCTGACTCCCGATGAAGCCGGTCTGAGTACCGGCGAAACACGTGTCGAGTCTTGTTCTTTTAATATTGTCATGTGATTCTTATTGCTGAGAAGCTATTGAATTTTTTCAGCCCTGCAGGGCAAATTGATTGCAAAATACTTGCCCTTTGGGCTTTGTGGGACACCTGACATCTTTGTGGTTAGACCTGTTGACGGTCAGCATATTTATTCTAAGCATCGGCCACTTCTGCTAATTATTGGTACTGCGGTACCATTGTGTATCCAGTTGTTGTTGCAATACAAGGTAGCCAAGCTAAATGAACGTTGTGTATTACAGTTCTCTAATTTTGGTATGTTTTTTCCTTGATCATTTCAATTTGCAGTTTTCAATATTTTAATTTTAGCTGCTAATCCACACCCTGTGCGTTCTACCACTTTGATGCTTTCTCCTGCTTACGCGTATCAATGCAGTTGGTATTTGCTGATCTAATACATATGGTTTTTTATCCTTTCGGCATATTTCATAAACGTTTGGCCTCAATATCTGCCAATTCGGCTTTATAAATTTGAAGTTTCTTGTTTTGGCCTTCTGTCTCCTTTTTTTTGCCGTGGCAATCCACATCCCAGGGCCGTTAATTGGCTATATAACAATACGCATTCATTTTCTCAGCTTTATATCACGTCTGTGTATATGTTTTTTAATTCATTGTTGGGTACTAGTGTATTTTCATTATCATAATCAATAAAAGTTATGTTTTATTAGCACTCCTAATTCCGTCATTTGAGAGTTTTTTTCTCTCATTGATTTGTTTTTTGTCTTTCGTTTATTTATCAGGTTCAATCCTATTTAGGAGTGTCCATCCCAGATCTCCAATCTCTGTGGGGTGGGGTGATTGTCTGCCTTCATCTGCTGTGGAGGTTTTTTTCTTTTTCATGAATATAAACAACAAGTAGCAAAAGACAAATGGCAGAAGGGTATAGAGAATAGAAATAGGGAAACCGGGCAATATGAATAGTCGATAAGTATAAGAAAATAAGGCTGTAAGAATGGGCACAGGAGGCTGAGAGCAGAGAAGGGGCACAGGAGGCTGAGAGCAGAGAAGGGGCACAAGAGGCTGAAAGCAGAGAAAGGCACAAGAGGCTGGAGCCAGAGAAAAGCACAAGAGGCTGGAGCCAGAGAAGAGCACAAGATATAGTAGAACAACAACAGGACTGGTTAACAATTATTATCTAGAATATGTTGGAGATCTGTAATAATGGGAGGTGACGTCCTTCAGCAGAAGGGAAGTCCTTGATAGGAGGTGAAGTCCTTCAGCAGAAGGGGTGTCCATGGTAGAAGGTGAAGTCCTTCAGCAGAAGGGGAGTCCTTGGTAGAAGGTGAAGTCCTTCAGCAGAAGGGGAGTCCTTGGTAGTGGCAGGAATCAGTCCCAGACTAAGCCTGTGCCCCCACCTAATCCCTGGCCATTCATCTCCTATCGTGGTGCCTTCAGGTGTATGCCATGACCCCTAATGAAGCCTGTTTAAAAGAGGGATCCACCCTTCCATAAGGGCTTTAACATTAACGTTCTGGAAGTGCAAGCAACCAGTCCAGTTCCTGAAGCTCTATGCTATTCTGAACCTGAACTCCTCCTGTGAACTTGGCAAGTGCACCCCTGCTTTCAAGCATCTTCGCTGACAAGTGCACCCTCGCTTTAAACCATCCTCGTGGCAAGTGCACCCTCGCTTTCAACCATCCTCGCTGGCAAGTGCACCCCTGCTTCTAACCATCCTCGCTGGCAAGTGCACCCCACTCTCCAGACTCCTCGCTGGCAAGTTAAACCCTGCTTTCCAGCAAACCCTGGAACCAGCATACAGTCTATTACTTGCTTCATATAGACTCTGGTCCGTTTTATTTCCTGTTGTGTTTATGCTTTCAATAAACCTTTTAATGCCTGGCAACCTACGTGACTCCTCCAATCACTGCACCATGGGCTCACCTCACCAACCGTCACACTCCATTCCTGACAGGTAGAAGGTGAAGTCCTTCAGCAGAAGTTGAACCTCTAGCTGCCTGGGGATTTCCCAAGGAAAACAAATTAGTTCAGCACACAGCGGTGAAATGCCTCAGCAGTGAAAGGGTTAAGGGGCCAAGACTAGCAGGAGGAGGGGACCCCCAGAGGCCAGAAATGGAATCTGTGAATATGTATTTATACATTGTCACGGAATGGCCCAGCACCCTCAGCCAGGGGCGGTGCATAGTGGCACTCATACCCATGGACACTTAGGTGCTGTGGGACCCACGGAGTTTTAAGTACTTTTTATTTTAGATGTGGATTTGTGTGTGGTGTAATAAAGTGTCCCCCGTTGGTATTGTGAAATGTAATTCCCTTTGTCTGCCTCGCCCGCCGCCATTTTCTGATCGCCTCGTGGTTCTGATCAGAATACTCGGATCGTAAAATGGCCGAATCGGCAACTCCCCGATTCGTAACGGCCAATACGAATCGGGGCCCGGGTGCCTCCTGCCAGCGAGGGCCAATGGGACTTGTGTGGGCGGGCAGGGATTCCCATTGTATTCATAATTGTGTAAAGTTGATAAATGTATGTGATGTGAATAATAAACTCAGATTTACCAGTGCATCCAGCCTCGTCTGATGTCTTTTATTCTCCGCCGCATTCGTTTGTCTGAGTATCCCCCGCGGTCTCAGGGTGTGGTGTTTAGCCTAAGAACCGAACAGACTAAACATCCGAACCGAACGCCCCTGTGCCTGCATCCTGCATCAGGACAGAGGTGAAGCGTACGGCCGACGGACTTAAGCAGAACCGACCGAGGTGAGATCTGAACCGAAGGCGCGGACCGCGTACCGCGCTTCGGTATACCCAGGTATTGGCGATCCGATCCGAAGATTCACCCGGTCCCGTAGATCCGAACCTTCATAGATAAGATCCGAAAAGTCCTCCGTTTAAAGATACGAATATTCCTCCGTTTAACCCTTTCGCTGCTGAGGCTTTTCCCGCCCCTATGCTGAGGTCATTTTTACCTGTTTTGCGCATCATGTTTAAACGTGTTTTGAAGGCTTATTTTAGTATATGACCCAGACATATTATATATCGTTCTTTCCGTCAGACTCAGTAGATTCATAATATGTCATTATTATATGTATACGTTATGTCATGTCTGTATATTATAACAAAAAATGCAATAAAATATGTATTTTCAATAATTTACAATGTGTAAAGTGTTTTTTTCCACATTTTAACATGCGAGCAATTGCGGTTATATTTTGTATGGGGTGCGCTTGTTAAAAAAATTAGAGATTGGGTCTCGTTACATTTTTTTTTGGGGAAAATGACACTATTTTTAACAAACGCACCGCATACAAAAATCGTTAGTGCAGCATCATTGTTCACATTATAATTGAAATGGGAACAATATTGCTGCATTAACAAACCAAAAAAAAAAAAAAAAAAGTGTTTATTTTTTTTATTTATTTTTTTTTTTTTTTTTTTTTTTATTTTTTTTATTTTTTTTTTTACAAAATTTTTCACTTTCATGTTTGGTATCGTTGGAACGGCCATGCTCTGGCCGATCCAACGATACCAAAATTTAACCCCTAGCTGCCACGGATCGGAGATAGGGAGTTCATTGGAACTCCCTATCTCCACAGTTGGTGGCAGTTAGGGGTTAAGTCTAGGACTGGCGTCATCGTGCTACGCACGATGACGCCAGTCCTCTGGAGGAGTTCCCGGAGGCTTGGCCGACATCCAAGATGTCGGCCAGCTCCGGGAAAGGATCGCGAACCGGCGCTTTTCAGCGCCGATTCGCGATCCAGCTCCCCAGGGGTTAATGCCAGGCATCATTTGGAAGGGCAGGCTGTGCCCTTCCAAATGATGCCTGGGTTAACCCCCTGTGCGCCGCCGATCGGGAGGGAGAGAGGTCCGAAGGACCTCCCCCCCTCCCTTTCAGGCGCCTCCTCCGCACATGCGGGGGGGGCGCCTGAATTAGGTGTCATCGCGCCCCCGCGATGACACCTAATTCTGGCGGATGCTGGTCCGGATGCCGGGCTGACATCCAGGATGTCAGCCCGCACCGGAGGGGCCAGCGAACGGCCGGAACCCGGCCGAACGCTGACCCCGATGGGAGGACGCGCTCAGCGCGTCCTCCGCATACCAGCGGGACTGCTGAGGACGCGCTGAGCGCGTCCTCAGCAGTGAAGTGGTTAACCACTTCAATGCTAAGGACGCGCTCAGCGCGTCCTCAGCATTGCCCCTGGTATGCGGAGGACGCGCTGAGCGCGTCCTCGCATTGGGGTCAGCGTTCGGCCGGGTTCCGGCCGATCGCTGGCCCCTCCGGTGCGGGCTGACATCCTGGATGTCAGCCCGGCATCCGGAGCAGTGGCCGCCATTGTTATGTGTCATCGCGCCCCCGCGATGACACATAATTCAGGCGCCCCCCCCGCATGTGCGGAGGAGGCGCCTGAAAGGGAGGGGGGGGAGGTCCTTCGGACCTCTCTCCCTCCCGATCGGCGGCTCACAGGGGCTTAACCCAGGCATCATTTGGAAGGGCACAGCCTGCCCTTCCAAATGATGCCTGGCATTAACCCCTGGGGAGCTGGATCGCAAATCGGCGCTGAAAAGCGCCGATTTGCGATCCTTCCCGGGAGCTGGCCGACATCTTGGATGTCGGCCAAGCTTCCGGGAACTCCCCAGAGGACTGGCGTCATCATGCGCAGCACGATGACGCCAGTCCTAGCATTAACCCCTAACTGCCACGAAGTGTGGAGATAGGGAGTTCCAATGAACTCCCTATCTCCCGATCCGTGGCAGTTAGGGGTTAAATTTTGATATCGTTGGATCGGCCAGAGCATGGCCGTTCCAACGATACCAAACATGAAAGTAAAAAAAATGTAAAAAAAAAATAAAAAATAAAAAATAAAAATAAAAAAAAATTAAAAAAACAAATTAAAAAAAAAAAATAAACACTTTTTTTTTTGTTTTTTGTTTTGTTAATGCAGCAATATTGTTCCCATTTCAATTATAATGTGAACAATAATGCTGCATTAACGATTTTTGTATGCGGTGCGTTTGTTAAAAATGGTGTCATTTTCCCCAAAAAAAAATGTAACGAGACCCCATCTCTAATTTTTTTAACAAGCGCACCCCATACAAAATATAACCGCAATTGCTCGCATGTTAAAATGTGGAAAAAAACACTTTACACGCTGTAAATTATTGAAAATACATATTTTATTGCATTTTTTGTTATAATATACAAACATGACATAACGTATACATATAATAATGACATATTATGAATCTACCGAGTCTGACGGAAAGAACGATATATAATATGTCGATGTCATATACTAAAATAAGCCTTCAAAACAGGTTTAAACATGATGCGCAAAACAGGTAAAAAATGACCTCAGCACAGGGGCGGGAAAAGCCTCAGCAGCGAAAGGGTTAAAGATACGAATATTCCTCCGTTTAAAGATACGAATATTCCTCCGTTTAAAGATACGAATATTCCTCCACTTAAGATCCGAATATTCCTCCGCGGCAGATCCGATCTCCGTATTCGGCCGGCCGCTCCACAGACGTCCCACACCCACAAGGTCAGTGAACCAGCTGCTCGAGACGCTGAGTGCCGTGTTGCTCAGTGGTCGGGCTGGTTCTACGCAGGGGTCCCCTCCACCGCCCGCTAACCCTTCCCCAGGGTCACGCCAGGCCGCACGAGACGCCGAGTGCCGCGTCACTCGGTAGTCGGGCCAGCGGTAAGCGCCGGGGGGTACGCAGATAGAGCACACCCGCAGGCGGACAACATCCCATTCCGTCATATACATATGTTAGGGTTAACAGTTCTTTAGGTAGTCTTACCAGCTCGGGCATGGTTTCTATGGCACCGTTTACGTAGACTCCAGGTTGGCACGTGACAAAGATGGAGGAGAAGGGGGAGGGAATCCAGCAATATCATCTAGATTGTGCTGGGCTGAGCGCTAAATGTGCCATAAATCGTTAGCCCAACACAGAGTAAACAAAAGACCAAAAAAGTGCCTTACAACAGGTCCGGGCCACTGACTGTGTGAGACTCCCTCGAGGATTCAAGTGAGGGCAGTGAGGGCAGTGAGCGCAGAGCGGGAGAGAGACAATGTGCGGAGAAGTATGGGAACGCCGTTCCCACGTGTTCCTGCAGGACTCGAGCCCTGGACTTGCTGTGATAAATGGAACCAGGAATTCTGCTGTCTACCAAAAAATCCTGAAGCATAATGTGCGGCCATCTATTCGTGCATGACCTCAATCTGAAGTGAAATTGAGTTCTGCAGCAGGACACACCAGTAAGTCCACCTCTGACTGACTGAAGTAAAACAAAATGAAGACTTTGGAGTGGCCTAGTCAAAATCCTGACCTGAATCCTATTGAGATGCTGTGGCATGGCCTTAAAAAGGCGGTTCATGCTCCAAAACCTTCCAATGTGGCTGAATTACAACAATTCTGCAAAGATGAGTGGACCAAAATTCCTCCACAGCGCTGTAACAGACTCAATGCAAGTTATCGCAAACAATTGATTGCAGTTCTTGCTGCTAAGGGTGGCCCATCTAGTTATTAGGTTTAGGGGCAAACACTTTTTCACACAGGGCCATGTGGGTTTGAATTTTGTATTCCCTTAATCATAAAAACCTTAATTTAAAAACTGCATGTTGAGAACAAAAATGGCATCTAAGGAGCAGACGCATCTCTGTGGAGCTCTGTGGGGCTCTCTTATTACAGGGCCTTTAATGTGACTTTTTTGTGGATTTACCCAATATTGGAGATCCTGTGCAGCTGGCCATTACAGGGTTTGCTTTGGGACCCATTTTAGCCCCCCTCTCCAAAGCACAACCGAGTTACTTTTTGTGGAGACCTCCAGCAGCGCCAAATAGCCGTCGCCATTTTGAGGCCTATTTTTTTGTTCCCTGGACACCTCGCTCCTTGTCCCTCCTGAGCCCTCTGGAGGAGATGCTGCATCCCGCGCCCGCTAGCAGAATGGAGGCTTTGTTCATGGCCCTCGAGACCTATTTCGAACAGTCGCTGTCATGCCCCAACCCTTGGAGCCTGCTGTGGCTAGTCTGGAGACTGTCTGCATCTACTCAAGGGTTAACTTTTGTTCTGGATACCTGTGTGATTTCTTAAAACCTGGTCACGCCCTTTCCTCTACGATCTGGCATTGTTCTTCCTGCTTTGCTACTGAGAGGATTCCCCTCCTGAGCTCCTGCAAATCACTGTTCCTGTTGCTGCTGCTGTTTATTTCCTGGACTGTTTCCTTCAAGTATCCAGTTTCTGATGTAAACCACTGTGCTGGTTCCAGGTATCATATCTGCTACCAGAGACTGTGCTTTTTCCTCTATTGCTGTGCACTCCATTCTGCAGTACCTGGAGAGACTACTGTGCTGCAACAATCACCATATCTGCTGTACCAGAGACTGTGTATTATTCAGCTGTACCTGTTCATCGCTGTGTATTGCATATTGCAGTATCTGGATATTCATATTGCCAAAGATCACCGTTGTGCTTATTGGTTTCTTACCTGCTGTTATCAAGCTCTGTGTGTTCATTATCTGCCACAGTTTCAATATATACATATTTACCTGCTTCAATTTATCCAGTGCCTTTATTAACCCGTTCAACCCCAGCGCCTGTTATTTATATACTGAACTTTGGGTCCCACCACGGCTCACGCCTGACAGTCGCGGGAGAGGAGAGTATGATCATCCCTACCTCATGGCGGTGGCTGATGGTGATGCTGGGAGTTGGTTGAGCAACTGAGGACCTACAGGAGAAGGTAATGGAGGACACCTGGCCTCGCGGCTGTCTGGTTCGTGACGTGGATCCTCAGAGAGGTGGGCCGGGAGACCCGGACTGCGTATTCAAACGGGAGCGAGGTTGAGATGATGTAATTTTCAGGCCACCCCAGACAATGTTGGGATATCGCCTGAAAGGTAGGGGGGATCCTTTTGGATCCCTCTCCCGATTGGGAGTTGCGACATGGACAAGCCAGGCACCACTTGAAAGGGGAGAGTCTCCCCTTTTAAGCAGTGCCTGGCTTTAACCCCTCAGGCACAGGGCCGTGATCCGGTTCCAGATCGCGGCCTAGCTCCGGTGGGGGCCACAATCTTGGATAGTGGCTCCACCTCCAGGTCCCCCCTCGCTACCTGACGTCATCGCACATGACGCAATGACGTCAGTTAGCTGGGGAACCCCTAGCTGCCTAAGGAAATCCCCTGGTGGAGAATGGGGTTCGTTTGAACCCCCATATCTCCTGAACAGTGGAAACTAGATGGATCATTCTTGGTATCATTCGAAAGGCCTGAGCATGGCCATTCGAATGATACCAAACATGACCATGTTTAAAGTAAAGAAAAATAAATAAATAAAATAAAAAAAACTTGTTTTTTTGTGTCTTTTTTATTAATGTAGCAATATTATTATTATTATTATTATTCTTTATTTATAAAGCGCCAGCATATTCCGCAGGGCTGTACAATAAGCACAGTATAGACAGGGTTACAATACATTGAACAACATTTGACAAACAGTACAGGAGGAGATGAGGGCCCTATTCCCGTAGGAACTCACAATCTGGGAGGGTTGGGGTTGGAAACAGGAGGAGAGGACTGTAAGGTGAGAGTGATTGATGGTTGCGTCAGTGAGTTGGGTGGTAGGCTTCCCTAAATAGGAACGTTTTAAGGGAGCGTTTGAAGGAAGAGAAGTTAGGGGAAAGTCTGACAGTACGAGGGAGAGCCAGTGAAGGGACTCGCAGAGGGGAGCGGCAGAGACAGAGCGGCGGGTGAGGTGAATTAGCCTGGCGGAGGCGTTCAGGATGGCTTGTAGGGGGGAGAGGCGGGACAGAGGGAGGCCAGATAAGAGATTATTGCAATAGTCGAGTCGGGAGATTACCAGGGCGTGTATGAGTTGTTTTGTGGTGACAGCGGTAAGAAATGGCCGAATTCTGGAAATTTTACGCAGTTGGTATCGGCAGGAGGAGGAAAGAGACTTGATGTGGGGAATGAAGGAAAGAGCAGAGTCAAGTGTAACTCCAAGACAGCGAACTTGGTTTGATGGGGAAATGGTGATACCCTCCACCGTGATAGAGAAGTCAGGAGGTGGGGAGGCATTGGAGGGAGGAATAAGTAGGAGTTCAGTCTTTGACATGTTGATCTTTAGGTGGTGGGAGGCCATCCAGGAGGAGATGCCAGATAAACAGTCACTGACTTTTGAAAGGACAGGGGGAGAGAGATCAGGGGTAGAGAGGTAGATCTGAGTGTCATCAGCGTAGAGGTGGTAATTGAAGCCAAAGCTGTTGATGATTTTGCCCAGGGAGGAGGTGTAGATGGAAAAGAGCAGAGGACCAAGGACAGAGCCTTGAGGTACACCAACAGATAGAGGCAATGAGGAGGAGGAGTTACCAGCAAAGGACACACAGAAGGACCTGTTGGATAAATAGGAGTCAACCCAAGCGAGTGCAGTGTCACCGAGACCCAGAGAGTTGAGGGTCTGTAGAAGGAGGGGGTGGTCAACAGTGTCAAAAGCAGCCGAGAGGTCGAGCAGGATGAGAATAGAATAGTGGCCGTGTTTTTTAGCAGTTAGGAGGTCGTTGGTGACTTTGGTGACGGCAGTTTCAGTTGAGTGTAGGGGACGGAAGCCAGATTGCAGGGGGTCAAGTAGGGAATTGGAGGACAGGAAGAGGGAGAGGCGGTTGAAGACTAGTTTTTCTAAGAGCTTTAATGTGAAGGGAAGCAGGGATACAGGGCGGTAGTTGGATGGAGAGTTGGGATCGAGGGATGGTTTCTTTA
This sequence comes from Leptobrachium leishanense, assembly GCA_009667805.1. Taxonomy (NCBI): domain Eukaryota; kingdom Metazoa; phylum Chordata; class Amphibia; order Anura; family Megophryidae; genus Leptobrachium; species Leptobrachium leishanense. The sequence continues at coordinate 85,039,497 of CM019072.1, read as the reverse complement.
GTAAAGGGGTAACTAGCGCGTGTTTGAAGGCGGATGGAAAGGAGCCAGTGGAGAGAGAAAGGTTGAAGATGTGTGTGAGAGCAGGGGTGAGGGAGGAGGAGAGGGGAGGAATTAGATGTGAGGGAATGGGGTCGAGCGGGCATGTAGTGAGATGTTAGGAGGACAATAAGGAATTGACTTCCTCCTCAGTGGCTGGGAGGAAACGACAGAGGGTGGCAGAGGGGACCTCTGGGAGTGGAGGTGGCAGATAACTATCTTGTGTTGGGATGTTGCTTCTGATATTTAGAGTTTTACTGAGGAAGTAGTCTGCCAGGTCTTGAGCGCTGAAGGCAGCTGTGGGGGGAGGTGCAGGTGGGTAGAGGAGGGTGTTGAAGGTGGACCAGAGCCGTTTAGGGTTGGAGGACAGCGTAGATATAAGAGATGAGAAGAAGGATTGTTTGGCCAAGTGGAGGGCAGAGGTGTATGACCGGAGAATAAACTTGAAGTGAACAAAATCAGCTTCAGAGCGGGATTTCCTCCAGGCACGCTCTGCAGTGCGGGAGCATCTTTGCAGGTAGCGTGTCTGGAGGGTGTGCCAGGGCTGAAGCTGGCGGCGTGGGGCCTTACAGAGTCGAAGAGGAGCAAGAGTGTCTAGAGCAGAGATAAGAGTAGTGTTGTAGTGATTAGTGGCAGCATCAGGGCAGGTGAAGGATGAGGTATGAGGGAGGTGGTGAAGTAGGTTGGAGAATTGATGGGGGTCCACAGCACGTAGATTTCTGCGAGTGTGTGTGCGGGGTGGGGGAGCAGGGTGTTTAGGAAGTCCAGATAGGTTGAAAGAGAGAAGGTGGTGGTCAGAGATGGGGAAAGGGCGACAGTTGAACTCAGAAATGGAGCAGAGGTTGGAAAAGACAAGGTCAATAGCGTGACCATCGCGGTGGGTAGGGAGGAGGGAGGATTGTGTGAGTCCAAGGGAGGACGTGAGTGAAAGAAGTTTGGAGGCAGCAGGGGCGGAAGGATCATCAATGGGAATGTTGAAGTCCCCGAGAATTAGGCATGGAAGATTAGAAGACAGGAAGTGAGAAAGCCAGGTAGCAAAGTGGTCAAAGAACTGGGAGGTTGGTCCCGGTGGGCGGTAGATGACTGCCACCCTGAGAGCCAGAGGAAAGAACAGGCGAATGCAGTGTGTCTCGAAGGAGGAGAAGGAGAGGGATGGGGGTGGAGGGAGATGCTGGTAGGTGCAAGTGGGAGAGAGCAGGAGTCCGATCCCGCCACCATTTCTCTCACCCGGTCTGGGGGTATGGCTCAAGTGTAGACCGCCATGTGAGAGAGCAGCAACGGAGGCCGACACGGAGAGGGATTTAGCCAGGTTTCAGTTAAAGCTAGGAGGTTGAAGGAGTTTGAAAGGAAGAGGTCATGGACGGCTGTGAGTTTGTTGCACACAGAGCGAGTGTTCCAGAGGGCGCAGGAGAAAGAGGACAGGCGCTGAGGGATTATGGGAATGAGGTTGCTGGGCTTGCAGGGAGGTGATTTATGTGCGATGGAGATAGGATGAGAGTGAAGTATTGGATGTGTTGTGGGGCCAGGGTTAGGGGATATGTCACCTGAATAGAGTAACAGCAGGAGGGTGAGAAAGAGAAGGTGGGAATGGGATTTGTGGGAGTGATTGGCAGCACGAGAGATAGAGGGAGACCATGTTCTGAGGAAACAAAGGAGCTCATGCGAGGCCATCATTTGGGACGAGAGGAGGGAGGGAGAGATGCAGATAGTGTAGGGGTCGGTGGTAGAGGGGCAGGAGTTCCATTTAAGGAGAAAGGTAGAAGTAAAGAGCAGAAGCGTGAGAGAAAGCATGATATAGACGTGCGTTTACCCAGAGTAAAAGTGGGCCTTGCAGTTCCTTCCCCCAGTCCCGCAACTCCAGGAATCAACTCTGAGCGTCCACTTAAGAATGCCACTGAACTCCAGGAATCAACTCTGAGCGTCCACTTAAGAATGCCACTGAACTCCAGGAATCAACTCTGAGCGTCCACTTAAGAATGCCACTGAACTCCAGGAATCAACTCTGAGCGTCCACTTAAGAATGCCACTGAACTCCAGGAATCAACTCTGAGCGTCCACTTAAGAATGCCACTGAACTCCAGGATTCAACTCTGAGCGTCCACTTAAGAATGCCACTGAACTCCAGGAATCAACTCTGAGCGTCCACTTAAGAATGCCACTGAACTCCAGGAATCAACTCTGAGCGTCCACTTAAGAATGCCACTTGGGGATGTCACAAGAGCCAAGGCTCAGTGGAGCTGGTCTTAAATGTTATAAAGGGCGGACTGATTACTTTTTAACTGCCTAAATGCAAACACCTGAAGCTGGATGGGCTGTGTCAATAGGGCAGGAGATTCACATGCTAATTAGCAAAGCAAATGGTGGAGAAAAACAAAAATAAATAAATAAAAAAAAAAATAGCAATATTGTTCACATTTCAATTATAATGTGAACAATGATGCTGCACTAATGATTTTTTTCTATGGGGTGTATTTGCTAAAAATCACGTAATTCCCCCCAAAAAATGTAGCGAGTTCCCATTTCTAATTTTTTTTAACAAGCGCACCCCATAGAAAATATAAACGCAAGAACTCGTATGATAAAATGTGGAAAAAAACACTTTACACGCTGTAGATGATTAAAAATTCAAATTTTATTGCATTTGTTGTTATAAAATACAGGCAGGACATGACATATACATATAATAATGATATATTATGAATCTGTGGAGTCTGCTGGAAAGAACGATATATAATATGTCTGGGTCATATAATAAAACATGGCTTCAAATCGCATTTAAACATGATGAGCAAATGCGGTAAAAATTTGCTCAGCACACAGATGTGAAATGACTCAGCAGCGAAGGGGTTAAGAAATATTTTATAAAAAAGGCAATATTTTTTACATGGAAACCTATGGGATTCTCCTGTTTAAACCTGGCGAACTGAACCACTGATATCCAGGGCATTTCATTGACATAAAATTTCACCCAAAAAATCCCGAGAAAATCCTAAAAAATAAATAAGCAAAATGGCTTTTTGCTGCAAGTGAAAAAAAATTTATGGTTTAAGAAGTATTTAATAAAAACGAGAATATTTTTTTTTACATTGAAACATATTGGAAAAAGCCTAGTTTCTTTAAAATTAATTAGGAAACTTAAAATTTCACCAAAAAACTGAAAATTGCTTAAAAATCCTAAAAAATAAATAAACAAAATGACTTTTTTGCTGCAAGTGAAAAAAAATTTATGGTTTAAGAAGTATTTAATAAAAACGAGAATATTTTTTTTTACATTGAAACATATTGGAAAAAGCCTAGTTTCTTTAAAATTAATTAGGAAACTTAAAATTTCACCCAAAAAACTGAAAATTGCTTAAAAATCCTAAAAAATAAATAAACAAAATGACTTTTTTGCTGCAAGTGAAAAAAAATAAACAATTTAAGAAATACTTAATAAAAACAGAGATATTTTTAATATTAAACTATAGGCGAATCCTTTTAGGCTGGGGTCAGACGAACAGAGTTTTTAAGTCCGTGAAGCAGCACTTTAGTACATCCGTGGTAGCAGATAATAATGTCCAATGAAGGAACAAACACGAAGTACGGATGCACGGAAGTGCGGTCGCACAACGCAAATGGGGAATGGACGCAGGTTAGAAAGAACGTCGAACCGCTAGTACTGACACACAGAGTGCGCTACGTCCGCATAGTGGCCTGTGTGCTTCATTAGGAGACGTCAGACGCTGCACATGTCCGGCCTACATCACGTCCAGACACCCAAAGTTGCGATCCGTAAAAAATCACGGACGTTATTGCGCACCGTGTGACCACTACCGCGTATTCCGTCAAAAAGTGCATCCGGACGCACGGATGCACAGTCCGTGGAAAATGCGTTCGTCTAACTCTAGCCTCAAGTTTCAATGCAAAAAATTTAAATTTTTTATTACTTTAAAATTATTTTGTTCCAATTATTTTTGGTTTGGGTCATTTTCATTCATTTTGGAACATTTTGTTATGTTTTGGGTAGTTTTGGTTCCATTTTTTGTCGTTTTGGATAATTTTCGTACCATTTTATATCATTTCAGATCTTTTCAGATCATCTTGCCTTTCAAACATTTTTTTTAGTCATTTTCGTTGTGCTACATCGATTCGTAATTTCAACCAATTCGGAATATCGGACGGCCAATATTACGTTTTTGGGATGCGTAAAAAAATTACGAAAATTGTGAATTTCATCTGAATTTCAATTCATAATGAAACAAAATGCACTCGTCTAATATACGTCACGTGCATGGCAAACGTTAAAAAAGATGCGTTGTATAGGAAAACTGCACGAAGCCCATAGGATTAAATGGAAAAAATCGTAACTTTTTTTTCTTTTTTTATTCAACCATCTATTTTTTAATCCGCAGCAAAAAACTTTTTATTTATTGAATTTTTCTAATTTAATTTTCTTAAGTATTCTTCAGGATTTTGTAAGCAAAATTTTAGGTTCCAATTTTTTTTTTTTAAAAGACCAGTATTTTTCTTCGCGAGGCGGTTGCATTAAGCGTTGCTGCCCCTGGTGCGGAAGCCTATTCAGCATCAGGGACAGGGAGGTTAGTGCCCTCCTGCAGCCTGGTGAGTTTTTGGGGGCTGTCCTTTCTGCTGAAATTTAAGTCCTTGGTGCTGAAACTTAACTAAAGTTTCAGCACTAGAGACAGTTTTTTTTCTCCCCACTTCGGCACCACAGTGGGGTTCTTCATTTTTTTTCATTGTCCACCCTGTCCATCAGCCAATCTGGGTTGTCCACAGATGCTTCCAGTGGACAACCCTGATCGGCCGATGGCATTGTCCGTAGTTGCGTGACCAAGTCGGTCACTCGACTACGGTGCTAGTGGACGGGCAGCCTAAAACGTAATTGATTAGTTTTCATAATTTTGTTTATAATTGGATCAATTCGATATCGATTCAATATCGATTCTAATTTGTTTCAGATCACGAAAACAATACTGCACAATTACTGTTACATTAGGGTTAAACATGAGGTTTAAAAGGCAAGCTAGGGTTAAACATTGAGCTCTCTATTGGCCTGTGGCACTGAATACAACAGATTCGATACCACAGCCAATTGACAGGGACGGACGCTTTGGAAAACAGTAAAAAAAAACTGATGTGTTTCCATACTTTCGTTTGTAATTTGGGATTAATTCGATATCGATTCGATATTGAATTGAATCACAAAAGAATTGTTAAAATACTGCTCAATTACTGTTAGGATAGAGCGTACAGAATAACAAATCAATTTTGTTACTTACTGATTCGTTGTCTCAGAAGTACTTCCAAAATACGAATTAACAAATTTCGTAATGAATTCAGATTCTTTACAAAACGAATGCACACCTCTACTGGCAACCCTTCCAAACAAATAATACAGATTCATTCCTGCTTTAGTAAACCTTCGAGTCACATTTGCTTTGTGGGAGAAGGCCATAATCACTTGGTGAGGAGGGTTCTAAAGAGCCACTAGAGAACCAAAAAAAAAGGAATACCCAGATCTACATACTGTGCTCCGTTACATTGGCTGGCAGTGATAGAAACATAGAAACATAGAAAATGTCAGGAGATAAGAACCTTTCGGCCCATCTAGTCTGCCCAATTACATGGATACTTTACCTGGGTTTATCTTTTATTTAGGATAGTCTTATGCCTATCCCATGCCTGCTTAAATTCAATCACTGTATTGGCCTCTACCACTTCAACTGGAAGGCTGTTCCATGTATCCATTACCCTCTCTGTAAAATAATGCTTCTTGATGCTACTTTTAAACCTTTGCCCCTCTAATCTAAGACTATGTCCTCTTGTTTTGCTACTTTGTTTCCTTTTAAATATACTCCCTTCCTCTACCTTGTGGATTCCCTTTACGTATTTAAATGTTTTTATCATATCTCCTCTGTCTCGTCTTTTTTCCAAGCTATACATGTTAAGATCATTAAGCCTTTCCTGGTAACTTTTCTCCTTCAAGCCGTACACCATTTTAGTAGCCCTTCTCTGAACTCTCCCTAAGGTGTCTATATCCTTCTGGAGATACGGTCTCCAGTACTGCACACAGTACTCCAAGTGAGGTCTCACCAGTGCTCTGTACAGTGGCATGAGCACTTCCCTTTTCCTACTGCTAATACCTCTCCCTACACAACCAAGCATTCTGCTAGCATTCCCTGCTGCTCTATTACAATGACTACTTACTCTTAGATCCTCTGCAATAATAACCCCTAAATCCCTTTCCTCAGATGTTGAGGTTAGGACTGTATCAAATATTCTATATTCAGCCCTTCGGTTTTTACGCCCCAGGTGCATTATCTTGCATTTATCCACATTAGAAAACTCAATTGCACAGCTCCGACCATTTTTTTAGTTTACCTAAATCATTTGTCATTTGGCTGATCCCTCCAGGAACGTCAACCCTGTTGCAAATCTTTGTGTCATCAGCAAAAATACATACTTGACTATTAATACCTTCTGCAATATCACTAATAAAAATATTAAAGAGAATGGGTCCAAGTACTGACCCCTGAGGTACCCCACTGGTAACAAGACCTTGCGCCGAATAAACTCCATTTACCACAACCCTCTGTTGCCTGTCACTCAGCCACTGCCTAATCCATTCAACAATATTGGAATCCAAGCTCAAAAATTGCAATTTATTGATAAGCCTTCTATGCGGAACAGTATCAAAAGCCTTACTGAAATCTAAATAAGCAATGTCTACTGCACCACCTATGTCTATTATTTTTGTTACCCAATCAAAAATATCAATAAGATTAGTTTGACATGATCTCCCTGAGGAAAACCCATGTTGTTTCTGATCTTGTAATCTATGTGTTTTTAGATGTTCAATAATACTTTCCTTTAACATGGTTTCCATTAATTTCCCCACTACTGACGTAAGACTAACTGGCCTATAGTTCCCCGATTCCTCCCTACTACCCTTCTTGTAAATGGGCACAACATTTGCTAATTTCCAGTCTTCTGGGACGACTCCCGTTAGCAAGGATTGGTTAAATAAATCTGTTAACGGTTTTGCTATTACACCACTGAGCTCTTTTAATAACTTAGGGTGGATCCCATCAGGCCCCATTGACTTATTTGTCTTTACTTTAGACAGCTGCTGTAGAACCTCCTCCTTTGTAAACTCATATGTAAATGTCTCTTTAGTGTTTCCTCCTAACTGAGGTCCCTTTCCTTCTGCAAAGACTGAACAAAAATATTCAATGAGGTAGTCAGCGAGACTTTTATCCTCTGATGGGGTGCTTCATTGCTATCTGGGAAATGTTCAAACAGCCACAACGATACAGCAGATAGAATGGAGAGCTATTGGGCAAAATAGCCTGTAGAAAGGGGATTAGTGCATTACAAGTGGAGGCATAGCCAGGAGAATTATGGAGTAGTGATGAGCCAAACACCCCGTGTTCGGTTCGCATTCAAACTCGAACAATTTCAAAAGTTCGTGTTCGAACTCGAACACGAACCGAAATCAATGCAAGTCAATGGGACTCGAAAGCTAGATTTTTAGAGTGCCCTGCAAGAGGGTATATATGCAAGATATTTGCCATAAAAGTGTATGGGGGTCCGGGTAGTGCCCTGGGGGACTGGAAACAAGGACAAAAAGTTTGAAAAAAAGTTTTTAAAGGAACAGTGAGTTTTCCATGAAATAAAGGTTAAGAATAAAAACTAAAAATTCCTTCAAATATCGTGCCTAGGAGGTCCCCATAACCTTCCCCGATTGTGGGAGATTTGTAGGATGTATAGAAACATTTAAAAACAAAAAAATGACTGACGAAATGTCCCACATAACAACTTAGCCCTATGGAGGACATTGTGGAGCAGATTTAGTGATATGGCTAAATATATGGTGAAACTTAGCATGGATGAAGTAACAATATTAAACTTTGTCAAATGCCTTCACAACATAACCCCTCTGAGGTATTGTGGAAGAGTGCAGTGGTGGACCCTGCGGTCCAATATTAAAATGATACGAATCTGGTATAGGCACCAGTGGCAGTGCACCCAAATATTGTGCCTTTGGTGCAGCAAGTGTCTTCACACCATACGTTACCCCTCTGTGGTATTGTGGAAGAGTGCAGGGTTGGACCATGCAGTCAAATATTAAAATGATATGAATCTGGTATAGGCTTCAGTGGCAGTGCACCCAAATATTTTGCCCTTGGTGGCAGCAAGTGCCTTCAAACCGTAACCCCTCTGTGGTATTGTGGAAGAGTGCAGGGTTGGACCCTGCAGTCAAATATTAAAATGGTATGAATCTGGTATAAGCGTCAGTGGCAGTGCACCCAAATATTGTGCCTTTGGTGGCAGCAAGTGCCTTCACACCGTAAGTAACCCCTCTGTGGTATTGTGGAAGAGTACAGGGTTGGAACCTGCAGTCCAATATTAAAATGATATGAATCTGGTATAGGCGTCAGTGGCAGTGCACCCAAATATTATGCCTTTGGTGACAGCTAGTGCCTTCACAACATAACCCCTCTGAGGTATTGTGGAAGAGTTCAGTGCTGGAGGTTTTGGTAATGCAGATGAGATCCCCGATCTATTCAGTTACGCCAGCATCAGGGGATTGATAGCTGCTGATCCAGGACTGATTCATTTTTATAAATGTCAGCCGGTCTACAGAGTCAGTGGACAGGCGCACTCTTTTGTCTGTGACAAAACCTCCAACGCCACTGAACGTCCTTTCAGAAAGCACGCTGGATGAAGGGCAACCTAGTAGCGGCATAGCATATTGGCTAAGTTCTGGCCAGTGATCCAATCTCAACACCCAGTAAGTCAGAGGATCATCTGCTGTAAAGGTATCCAGGTCTGCCCTTGCCCCTAGGTAGTCCTGCACCATATGGTGAAGACGCTCGCAATGGGTGCCTACATTTGATGTCCCTGGGTGTCGTGGAGTTAAAAAGTCATCAGTCAAGCGGCTCCGGCCTTCACCGCTCTTCCTCTGATCATCCGCAGCCTCAGAAGCACCTGTATCATCACTTGGTAACCTACCAGTGCCAGGAAAGGTGTTACACAAGTGTCGCTTTAGAGCGTCCTCAAGTTGTTTCATCCTGTGCTCTCTCTGTGCGTTCAGGATGAGCTCTGCAACTGTACCCTTTTATCGTGGATCAAGAAGGCTTGCCAACCAGTAATGATCCCTCTCCTTGATAGCACGAATCCTGGGGTCCTTTAGCAGGCTTTGCATTCTAAGGGAGCCCATGCAGCGTAGGTTGGAGGTGGCATTAGCTTCCGAGTCTTCCTGGTCAATGAGGATGACCCCCATCGTGCACTTCCTCCTCCCAGTCACGTACTGGTCCTTGGGTTTCTGGGCACACAAAACCCACCATTGAGGAAACCCCACTTTCAATGCCCCACTACTTAAATATTCCTCCTCCTCCTCATCCTCCTCCTGTCTGATCTGAGGACCCACAGGATTGCTGTCTGCGTAAAGACTGATGCCTTGAGAGCTAGGGAAGGCCTCCTCTTCCTCCCGCTGCTCTGTCTCTAGTGCCACATCTCCAATTCCCCACAGAATGCACTCCAACAGGAACACTAAAGGAATTGCGTCACTGATGGTGCATGCACTGTCCCTGCTCACCATCCTCGTTGCCTCCTCAAATGGTGACAGTACAGTGCATGCATCCTTGATCATCAGCCACTGCGGGGGGGAAAAAACAAGTTGACCTGAACCTGTCCTTGTGCCATACTCACACAGGTACTCATTGATAGCCCTCTGCTGCTTGTGCAGACGCTGCAGCATTTCTAATGTCGAGCTCCACCTGGTGGGCATGTCACAGATCAGACGGTTTGTGGGAAGGTGGAGTTCTCTTTGAATTTCTGCCAGGTGAACACTTGCTGGGAATGACCATCTGAAGTGGCTGCAGACTTTTCTGGCCTGGCTGAGAAGCTCTGCCAGCTCTGGGTACCTGGTTAGGAAACGTTGTACCACTAGATTTAGGACATGTGCTAGGCATGGTACATGCGTCAATTTACCCTTGCGTAGGGTGGAGAGAAGGTTGCTGCCATTATCACAGACGATCATTCCCAGCTCAAGCTGGCTTGATGTTAACCATCTCTGCGCCTGCCCCTGCAGAGCTGACAGAATTTCTGTCCCGGTGTGGCACCTGTTCCCTAAACAAACCAGCTCACTGGCTGTGACAAGACACAGATCACCTCAATTCCCAAATATTTTGTAGAAATTAGTGACCCCCGAAATACTGCGTGGCACTGGCAGTGAGTCACAAGACACAGATCACCTCAATTCCCAAATATTTTGTAGAAATTAGTGACCCCCAAAATACTTGCTGGCAGTGACAAGACTCAGATCACCTCAATTCCCAAATATTTTGCAGAAATTACTGAGCCCCCAAAATAGTTGCTGGGAGTGAGCACTCAGATTACCTCAATTCCCAAATATTTTGCAGAAATTACTGAGCCCCAAAATAGTTGCTGGGAGTGAGCACAAAGATTACCTCAGATTACCTCAATTCCCAAATATTTTGCAGAAATTACTGTGCACCCCAAATAGTTGCTGGGACTAAGCACAAAGATTACAACAATTCCCAGATATTTGGTAGAAATGAGACCCCCCAGACCCCCTCCCTAGTAGCATCAAGGATGCATGCACTGTACTGTCACCATTTGAGGAGGCAACGAGGATGGTGAGCAGGGACAGTGCATGTATCAATGACACAATTCCTTTAGTGTTCCTGCTGGAGCACACTCTGCGGGGAATTATAGATGTGGCTCTAGAGGCAGAGCAGCGGGAGGAAGAGGAGGCCTTCCCTAGCTCTCAAGGCCCCAGTCTTTCTGCAGACAGCATTCCAGCGGGTCCTCCTCAGATCAGACAGGAGAAGGAGGAGGAGGAGGAAGTGCACGATATGGTCATCCTCATTGACCAGGAAGACTCGGAAGCTAATGTCACCTCCAACCTACGCTGCATGGGCTCCCTTATAATGCAAAGCCTGCTAAAGGACCCCAGGATTCGTGCTATCAAGGAGAGGGATCATTACTGGTTGGCAACCCTTCTTGATCCATGATACAAGGGTAAAGTTGCAGAGCTCATCCTGCCCGCACAGAGGGAGCACAGGATGAAAAAACTTGAGGACGCTCTAAAAGCGACACTTGTGTAACACCTTTCCAGGCACTGGTAGGTTACCAAGTGATGACACACGTGCTTCTGAGGCTGCGGATGATCAGAGTAATAGTGGTGAAGGCCAGGGCCGCTTGACTGATGCATTTTTAAAAAATTTTAGTCCACGAAGCCCAGGGACGTCAAATGTAGGCACCCTTTGCCAGAATCTTCACCATATGGTGCAGGACTACCTAGGGGCAAGGGCAGACCTGGATACCTTTCCAGCAGGTGATCCACTGGCTTACTGGGTGTTGAGATTGGATCACTGGCCAGAACTTAGCCAATATGCTATGCAGCTACTAGGTTGCCCTTCATCCAGCGTGCTTTCTGAAAGGACGTTCAGTGGAGGTTTTGTCACAGACAAAAGAGTGCGTCTGTCCACCGACTCTGTAACCGGCTGACATTTATAAAAATGAATCAGTCCTGGATCAGCAGCTATCAATCCCCTGATGCTGACATAACGGAATAGATCGGGGATGTCTTCTGATTTCACAAAACCTCCACCACTGAACTCTTCCACAATACCACAAAACGGTTATGGTGTGAAGGCACTTGCTGCCATGAAAGGCACAATATTTGGCTGCACTGACGTCTTTACCAGATTCATATCTTTTTAATATAGGACTGCATGGTCCACCCCTGCACTCTTCCACAATACTACAGAGGGGTTACTGTATGATGGTACTTGCTGGCCTGGCAGTCTGGCACCAAAAGCACAATATCTGGGTGCACTGACGCTTTTACCAGATTCATATCTTTTTAATATACGACTGCATGGTCCACCCCTGCACTCTTCCACAAAACTACAGAGGGGTTACTGTATGATGGTACTTGCTGGCCTGGCAGTCTGGCACCAAAAGCACAATATCTGGGTGCACTGACGCCTTTACCACATTCATATCTTTTTAATATAGGACCGTATGGTCCACCCCTGCACTCTTCCACAATACCACAGAGGGGTTACTGTATGAATGCACTTGCTGGCCTGGCAGTCTGGCACCAAAAGCACAATATCTGGGTGCACTGATGCCTTTACCAGATTCATATCTTTTTAATATAGGACCGCAAGGTCCACCCCTGCACTCTTCCTCAATACCACAGAGGGGTTACTGTATGATGGCACTTGCTGGCCTTGCAGCAAAAGCACAATATTTGGGTGCACTGCCACTGATGCCTGTATCAGATTCATGTCCTCAGAGGGGTTACTGTGTGATGGCACTGTTGCCGAAGCTAAAGGCCCAATTTTAAAGCACCTATTGTTACTTTCATCCAAAGCCTGCATAAGTTTCACAATAATTTAGCCAAAAAATTACTAAACTTTTTCTGCGTGTCCGAAAATGTCTCCTCTTTTCATACAGACTACCGCCCCAAGTAGTTGTTTATGGATAGATTAAAGGAAAACCATTTACCGTCATTTGAAATGTGATTTTTTGGTTTTTACATATTTCTATACATCCTAGAAATCCGCCACTTCACGGGCAGGTTATGGAGACCTCCTAGGCATGATATTTGAAGGAATTTTTTGTTTTTATTTTTAACCCTTATTTCATGGAAAACTCACTGTCCCTTTAAAAACTTTTTTTTTACTTTTTGTCATTGTTTCTTGTCCCCCAGGGCACTACCCAGACCCCCATACACCTTTTATGGCAAATATCTAGCATATATGCCCTCTTGGAGGGCACTCTAAAAATCGAATTTTGAGTCCCATTGACTTGCATTGAGTTCGAATTCGATTTCGAGTTCGAATCCGAATATTTGAAAAGTTAGAGTTCAAGTGCAAACCGAACTCGGGGGTGTTCGGCTCATCCCTAACAAAGAGTGGTTGGATTCTTGGCTTCTGGATACAATTTTTCTGAAGGAGAGTGTAACAGATCTCCATGCCCTGACAGGGTCACATCTGCCAATGCCGCTTCCTCGCTAGACACCCGGTTTCTCCTCGTGTCTCCCGTGCCTTACTTCAGTACCTTAGCCGCAGCTTAAAGACTGGTACATGGAGAGAGCCTGATAGATATTTTTAATTCCCTGTATGAATATATATCTATATATGTCTTGTATTTTCTGATATTCAAATACATATAGGGACTGACTGTCTTCAAAATATGTAACTTGCCTATTGTGTTAACCAGTGTCTGGTTTTTCTTCCTTTCCTGTTTTAACACAATGAGTGCATATTTTTTAATAAAGTCTATTTCCTCTCGAAGCTAGCCAAGGAAGTTGGTAGGATACAGATGGTTTATTGTTAACACTTTCTTATGTAACTTACTGGATAGAAATAGGAAATGCCTGCTATGCAACGGCTCAGAAATATAGAAAAAAATTATCTTTTGTCCTGTCTGAATGTTTGACAAATATGTTATGGGCTGAAACACTTTTTTTGAAGTTGTCTGATGTGTAAATGTTTATTGGTTTGTAATCAATGATTCTATGGAACTCCCATTGTAACAAAACTGGGTCTCCTGCTTGTAGACCACCAGAATAAGAGAATTTTCCAAGACAGAACCTTGTCTGTTGTTCTTTATTCTCACTCGAGTTCGTTTCCTCTATATGATCACTGGACCTGATGACAACAAATCTACCTTCATCACAGAGCTTGGCCAGTCCTGTTGATGATTTTGCAGAATACGTTTCAGAGCCTTGCTGGCATCCCCCAGAAATAAGCCGAAGCTGTAGACCTGGAGCCTTTTGTTGGCACAGCAAGCAAAAGATAACTGCTACCGAAACCAGGAGTCGTGACTTTTTTGTAGGGTCAGAATAGAACTGCTTTAATCAGAGGACAACCACAGATATTTATGTGGACAAACTGGGGTCATTTACATTTACAAAATCACAAGCTCTTCTAGGGGACCTAATCAGACTGAAACATAATTGCACAAACATTGACTTTCTTGGAATGAGAAATCTAATTACAATAGGTAGACAGTTACGGTAAACATTATTTAACATTTCTTAACGAATTAAGACAATGGGTGACAGTCATTGACAAATATATTAAAGACAGCAGATTTGTAACGGGCGTAGTAGCGCCTACCAAGGAGTAGCGAAGTTGAAATCTTTAAGGACTGATAAATCTGTTTGACGTTTATACACTGCTTGGTATACACAGACTTATACACTCGAGGCAGGGCGGATGAGCGAACAACTGAGTTGCTACTAAGCACTAAAGGTTTTGAGACCGATAGACAACTTAGAGCACGTTCAGAAACACAAAGATACATCAGACAGTTGGTGAATTGCGCGGACTGCAGGGCAGTCAGGAAATGTGCAGATTTAACGTTTTCTGATAAGCTGGAGCAGGTCATCGGTACCTTCTGATATTCAGAGGCAACAGCTACACATAGGGGTCTATCGCTGGTACAGTATCAAGTATAGTTGGCGTCGAGAGCACACTGCACATTTGCTGATTATAAACAGAACCTTTCGATCGCAGTTTTTACATAAGTGTGTGGCAGAGAAACATGAGCTCAGGGTTGGTATAGGAACCTAATGCGGCCACAGACGATACCCCAAAACGAGAAGGGACAACACCCCTATAACGTGTAAACACCCTAGTGGCAAACATGGGGTTAAACTGCCAAAGCACAACAGAGGCGATCATAATTGAGCAGCCATTAGAATGGTCAAAAACAAGCCGGGTCAAAAATCAGGAGCAGGGATCGTATCCAGAAATGGGTTGGCAACAGAATCAATAGACAGAATTAGCTTAGCGATGCAGGAAACAGACTCCACGACAAGGCGCGAGGCAACTCCTCGCGCCCTGTTTTAAACCCGGTAGCTCCTCATGACCATGCCAGGCCCCACTCCCTCGGATGCCGCTCAGCCATTCCCCGGTGCTGGCATTCGGCCAGCTCTTGGCACAGGACCTTGCCCAGACCCCCCAGGCAGCACAGCAGGGGCTGAGGATATGACAAATATAAACAGATAAATATAAACAGATAACACACACAAACAGACAATAGACATATAGTGAGGCAGTATTCTTGCATAATCCAGATTACACAAACCTAATTACATTATTCTGGTTCAACACAGAAATAAACTTTAAACCAAATTACAAACAGTATGGCAATGCCCAAATGCCCTATGAACATTCTCTACCATAATTATCCGTAGTCCGCGGGCACGAGGCTGGCATTTGCTCTTCTCCAAGGGGCACACAGTCTATATGTATTGCGGGCAATGCTGTGAGTGTCCGTGCCAGCCAGTCCCATACACCTGAAACACAAGTCACTAAAAATGTGGCGGAGGCCTCGCCACATATCTGTAAAGGGTGCAGTGGCGCGCACACAAGAGTAGCAAGGTTGAGATCCTTTTGGACAGATTTATCAGTTTGATGTTAGCGATATAAACAGTATTTTCAAACTTATACTCCAAAGCCAAGGAGTATGACAAGACAAGAGAACTGCTAATAAATTCCTAAGGTTTCAAGACCAACGGACAACTTAGAGCACACAACAAGGCATCAGATTGCAAGACAGAAATGTTAGTACTGAGACATTAAGGCTGGGGTCAGACCAGCGCACTTTTAACGTGCGTTCTGGCGCACATAATCACGGCCGCACTAGCAGCAAATGACGGGCAATGACAGCCAATATACGAAGTACAGTCACACGAAAGTCCGGCCGCGCAACGCAAGTGGAAAATTAACGCATTTTTTTTCGAGAACGCAGAACCGCTAGTATGAACGTACAGAGTGCGCTGCAGCGGCATAGCGGTGTGTGTGTGTGATTTGGAGACGTCAGACCCTGCTCGTGTCCGGCCAACATAACGTCCAGACACCCAAAGTTTCCTGGTTTGGATCTGTAAAAAATCACGCACAAAAATGCGCATCGTATGACTGTTTTCGCGTATTCCATGAAAAAATCCGTCAATGCGTTCGGACGCACTTCTTTACGTTCGCGTGTAAAAATGCTTTCGTTTGACCCTAGCCTCATAGGACAGGCAATGAATTGATCAGACTGCAGGGCAGTCAACACACTGACAGATTTTATGTTTTCAGACCACCTTGATCGGGTACTTTGTAACTTGTGATTCCCAGGGTCTGTAGACACACACACAGGTTTAGGGATGGTACTAGCCTGGGTACTTTTGGCAAAACGAGCAAGCTGAACACAAGCTGATAACCAATAGTCTTTCGTATTCGCAGATGGTACAAGCATATCAGATCATAACTCAGACCCCTTAGACCCGGAGCAAACCCCCGATAAGGCTGCAGTACGAAAACCAGGTCGAGAGGGGAATCTCCCCACGAAACAAGTAAAACCCCAAACAGCGTGCATGGGGTTAAACCTACAGTGCACAACGCTAGTCATCGCTATAGCATAGAACATAGATTGGTCAGAGACAAGCCGGATCAAAATCAGGAGCAGGAATCATAGACAAGCTGGGTCGGCGACAGATAGAAAACCGGTGCGGGAACAGAACTCCACGTCAGGGCGACGAGGCAACTCCTCGCGCCCTGCTTTAAACCCGGTGGCTCCTCGTGACCATGCCACGCCCTGCCCCATCGGACACCACTCGGCCATTACATGGTGCTGGCACTCGACCAGCTCTTGGCGCCAAACCTTGCCCAGACCCCCCACGAAGCACAGCAGGGGCTGAGGATGTAACAATATCTCCCCCTTTTCCAATAGACTAAACAGGCACCAGATCCCAAAAGATCTGTGATTATTTTAGTCTGCACCCAAGTTCCAAAAGTTTGTTTCCTTTCATTGACCTTGAGGTCTATTCCACAACCACAGATGCATTAACCCCCTCTCCATATTCCCTCAGGAGCCACACAGGAGTCAACATTCCTGAAGCACTACTTGGGGACATCTCTCCAGTGCCAGGGCCAAACACAAGTGCTAGAGAGTTACTCACCGAGCCATCCCCAGCAGCTCCCTTAGATTGTGCCTGCCACTTGGGAGAAATGCCAGCTGCCCCATCTCCTGGTATTGCGATCAGCTGCTGGAGAGAATGGGGGTGGTTGATGTCTCTACAGAAAAGGGTTGTGGATCTGAGCCATCTGCCCAGCATCCAGGCGGCACACAGAATGAAACCACAGCCCCCTCCCAGCTGCATTGTAATTATCCCCTGTGGTTGGTTCCAGAGAACACTGGCAATCTGGTCCGTTGCTGGCTCCTCACCTGGGGCTGCATAGAGCAATGGTGGCAGTGTGGGCTTTTCTCTCCCCAGAGATCCAGGCCATCCAAACGAAGGCAGGGGCCTGCCGCCCCAGGATCTGACTCCAGCACTTCACCTGGGAGAACAGTTTTCCCCTGGGAATCACCAACTCCAGCAAGCTGTCCCCCCTGCTCACAGGCTCTGGCGACACCATAACCTGGGGATCTGGGGCAACTGTCTCACATGAGGAAAGTGCCGTGGGAAGGGTTTCAGTCTCCTCCACAACTCCAGAGTCTATTGCAGGCCCAGACAAATCCAGACCTTCAAACTCCCTCAGCCATCCTTGGCTGGGAGCACATTGGGGGCAATCTGCCACGCATCCCAGTAAATTGGGAACCTTAGTCTCACCCACTTTGGAAGGCATTCCTCTGTCAATAGTGCATAACCATCCCTCTGGGTAACATCAGTGGAGACCATAGTCCCATCCACCGTTGTAAGGTAAAAATCCTCTGCTGCCTGAAAACAGAGGCCAGAGGCATTTTGCACCATTATCAGCTCTTCTGCGGACACCTCAACACTGTTTCAATCACGGGACTCCGGAGCATGCTGCCGAATGGTGTCTAGCAGCTTTCAGTAGGCCACCTCCAGCTCCCATTCCTTGACAATGAGGAATTCCACATCCTCCTGGAACAAGACTTTGCCAAAGAGCTCCATCTCTCTCTGTCGGCACTCCAAAATATCCTCCAGATGCCACTTCGATTCACTCCTGAAATCTGGATCCTCCACTAGTTTCTCATGTAATAACCCAAGGCCGCCATAGCCTTAACCTTCCGTCAGGCTGTCCTCTGCTAGCAAGGGGTACACTTTTGCCTCATACCACCGGAGGACTCTGTATCTTTCCTCTATTGCCATTTCCTTCAGAACCAGTTTGTGGAGCTTCTGCACATCCTATTCTGGTGGCTTTTCTCCCAGGCTCACCATACGACTCTCCAATATTACCCAAATAAGTGCGTACAAATGCAGTTTTACCAAAATTTGGTAATGCGGTGCTTCTTTTCAACACATATCTTGATACACAATTTCTTAGATACATGCAAAAAAACACATTGAAAATACAATAGTACAGACGTGTGAACACAGCATAAACCAATACTGGATGAACAATTACCACTCACATGGATCAGAGCCTAAAGGGTTAAGGCTCAATACTTCCACAGTGGGTCCCTTCAGGGATGACCCCGTCCCATATCCACGAATATTTGCACAGGTACATATATGAAAAAGACAGATCAACAGACCATAGTGTGACTCTGTAGAATGACAGCAGAGTAATTAAGATGTAATCAATATCAACTCACGTGGCTCAGAGCCTGTGGAACTGGCACTGGCTCGGTAGGCAAGCTTGAGATGTGTATATAGGGCACATCAATCCCCCTTTCCCCAGAAAGGATGACTCTCTCTCTCCAAAGAAGTAAAAAAAATAAACTTTTAATCCACAGTTAAAAAACACGAAAAAAGACTGATACGCGTTTCGCTATTCACAGCTTCATCAGTGTCACGGATGGCTCTGTTCTGGGGCGCCTGGCAGCAGATTCCTCGCTGCTCGCTGGCCAGGCGCCGAATAATAACGCCACCGGGTGCGCTCACGTGGGACGCCGGGGGCGGAGCCTGGCGTTATGACGCGGACCCGCCGGGTTTAAAACCCGGCTTCACTAGTTCGCCGGTGCCCTGCCGTGGTATTCACTTCCCGCAGAGCTCTTGTGTTTTTTGGCAAAATATCTGTGTCTGACCTTGCTTCTGACTTGAACCATTTTGTGTATGACCCCTGGCATTGGCGAACGAACCATTCTGTGTATGACCCCTGGCATTGGCGAACGAACCATTCTGTGTATGACCCCTGGCATTGGCGAACGAACCATTCTGTGTATGACCCCTGGCATTGGTGAACGAACCATTCTGTGTATGACTCCTGGCATTGGCAAACGAACCATTCTGTGTATGACTCCTGGCATTGGCAAACGAACCATTCTGTGTATGACCCCTGGCATTGGCAAACGAACCATTCCGTGTATGACCCCTGGCATTGGCGAACGAACCACCCTGTGTATAACCCCTGGTATTGGCATTTACTCTTCTCACGGTTCTGCTCTTAACTTTGGTACCGAGGTCAGTCTGTGTGGCACCCTAAGCACACATCAGACTACCTCTTATATTACTAAGGTCCTAGGGAGAACGAATACTCTATTCTGTACATCTGTCTGGTGTTTACCCTTGTTTGTCTATTGTCTGGTTAATTATCTGTCTAGTTGTGCCGACCATTCAAGGATCGGAAGGGTAGAGAGCGGTCTACGTATAGGGACCACTATTCTGGTATTCAGGGGGATTCGTGACATTACGTCAGGGCCAATGGATCCCGCAGACCTCTCTAATCAGTTGGCACGTATCTCAGCCAGACAAGAGGAGCAGGACCATAGGATGGACCAGATTTCTCTCGCTCTGCAAACCCTGTTAAATCGGTCCAATACAGGTACCACAAACCCTCCAGACCCAGTATTACCTAGGGTCAGTTCGGTCTCTCCTGAAAGACATAGGCTTAGTATGAAAGCACCCTTACGCTATGATGGTACACCAAGCTTATGCCGGGTTTTTTGACCCAACTCGAGATCTTGTTTGAGAATAACCCAGGGTCTTGTATGTCTGATAAAGCCAAAGTAGGCTATCTGATTAATCATTTAACAGAAAAAGCTTTATTATGGGCTACGCCATTGTGGGAAAATAAGAAACCCATCATCTATGACTATGAGGGTTTTACCTCTGAGTTAAAACGTACCTTTGATCCCTCTAGAAGGGCTACCAATGCGGGTAGGTCCTTGTTTCACATTAAACAAGGTAATAGGAGGGTCTCCGACTATGCCATAGAGTTTAAGACTTTGACGTCAGAGGTGCTTTGGCCGAACGACGTTTTAACCTTAGCCTTTACCGAAGGCCTGAACGAGGCTTTTATGTTTGAGCTGGCTCCCTTAAAATTACCAGAAAATCTGGATCATCTGATTGATTTTTGCATAGCCATGGACGATCAAATTAGGGAAAGGAGACACCCCAGAGACAGACCCAGAAGGGTCTTGCCTCCTTTACCCTTATTACCCAGACACACCAGTACGTCAGGTAACCCGGAGAACGCAAAAACAGACATGCCAGTCGTTGAACCTATGCAAATAGGAAAAACGGGTATTTCAGAAGCAGAAAGAGCTCACAGAAGAGAAAAGGGGCTCTGCTTCTATTGTGCAGGGGCTGATCATTTCCGCCTTCAATGTCCTCAGAGACCCAGGGTTAGCAGGGGGGAGAGTGGCAAATCGGGTCAAAGAACAGCCAATACCCAGGTTATCGGTTCTCTGTATGCCTCCTTTGTGGATAGTGAAAAAAAAAATCCAGGATTCTGGTACCGATCTCCCTAACCTGGGAGGGGGTTCACCTCAAGACTGAGGCGTTCTTAGACTCTGGGGCCTCAGGTAATTTCATGGACAAATATTTTGCTGCCAAAAACCTCTTACCTCTGGTTCTCAAGGAGAAGCCTCTAATGGTGGAGGCCATAGATGGTAAACCCCTGTCATGTCCACATATACCCACGACACTGTCGATGTATGTATGAAAACAGGAGTTTTGCACCATGAAACGATAAGATTTCAAATTATTGAATCTCCCTCATGTCCTGTCGTTCTTGGGTTTCCATGGTTAACAGAGCACAACCCGGTTATTGATTGGGTCCAGAGAGACATAAAATGTTGGGGTCCTAGTTGTCAGTCTAATTGCCTAGGCAGGGTCAATGTGATTGGTAGCCTCAATATTGCCACAGCCCCTCCTTTATCTACAGAGGTCCCTGACTGTTATCTGGCATTAAAGGAGGTATTCTCTAAAGCCAGGACTGAGGTCCTACCACCACATCGTCCATATGACTGTGCTATTGATTTACTCCCCGGTACTATGCCTCCTAGGGGACACGTATACCCTTTGTCACAAAAAGAAAATGACATTATGGAGGAATACATAAGGGAGAATCTAGAGCGAGGATTCATCAGACGGTCCTCCTCTCCAGCAGGAGCAGGTTTCTTTTTTGTCTCCAAAAAAGAGGGAGATCTGCGACCTTGCATCGATTATAGAGGTTTGAATAGGATAACTATAAGAAATGCATATCCCATACCTCTCATAACAGAATTGTTCGACCGATTAAAAGGGGCCCGTATATATACGAAGCTCGATTTACGCGGAGCTTACAACCTGGTTAGGGTTAAAAAGGGGCATGAATGGAAAACGGCTTTTAATACACGTAGCGGGCATTATGAATACCTGGTGATGCCCTTTGGATTATGTAATGCGCCAGCCGTTTTTCAGGACCTCATAAACGATACCCTAAGGGATTTTCTGCAAGAGTTCGTCATAGTATTTCTGGATGACATCCTGATATACTCTCCTGATGTGGAAACTCATCACGCCCACGTGAAACAAGTGTTGAAAAAACTATTGAAGGCTGGATTGTATTGTAAACTAGAAAAATGTTTATTCGACATAGAAACAGTGCATTTCCTTGGTTATATAATAACCCCTGAGGGTTTTCAAATGGATCCTAAAAAACTCTCAGCAATTCTTGACTGGCCTCTACCCCAAGGGCTTAAAGCCATCCAGAGGTTTCTGGGGTTCACTAACTACTATCGGAGATTCATTAAAGACTTTTCAGCCTTGGTAGCTCCCCTCACGGCTATGACAAAGAAAGGGGTGGGAAATCAGAAATGGACACCTCAAGCCACTCAAGCCTTTGAGGTACTTAAACAAGCATTTACTACTGCCCCTGTTCTCCGACATCCAGATCCGGCTCTGCCTTTCCAAGTAGAAGTTGACGCCTCCGAACTGGGTCTTGGTGCAGTCTTGTCCCAAAGGGAGGCACCCGACAAACCCTTGCATCCATGCGGCTTCTATTCCCGGAAATTGTCCCCGGCAGAGAGGAACTATGACATCGGAAATAGAGAGTTGTTAGCAGTCATCTCGGCCTTGGCAGAATGGAGATACTTATTGGAGGGGTCTAGGGACCCGATCGTTATCATAACCGATCATAAGAATCTCACGTACATTGGAGATGCTAAACGTTTAAATTCCAGACAAGCGAGATGGTCATTGTTTCTTTCAAGTTTTAATTTCGTGCTTACCTATAGACCTGGGTCCAGAAACATTAAAGCAGACGCATTATCGAGACAGTATGAATCTTATGAACATAATATCCAAGATCAGCATCCCATTGTACCCCAGGAAAGGATTATAGCCTCTACCACGATTAGTGTCTCGTCTCCTCTAGTGAAAAGGTTGCAGACCGTCCAGGGTGCAGCTCCTGGGGGGAAACCTCCCGCGAAACTCTTTGTACCTGAGAACGAAAGAGAGGAAGTATTTAACGTTTATCATGACAATAAAACCTCTGGGCATATGGGTATCACCAAAACAGTGTCTAGTATCCGTAAACTCCTCTGGTGGCCCACATTGCGCCGAGATGTTAAAGATTACATAGCTGTGTGCGAGGTGTGCACAAGACATAAAAGTCCCAAAACAGCACCCATTGGTTTACTCCAGCCTTTGCCGATCCCCGAACGACCATGGTCGCATGTAGCCATGGATTTCATAGTAGACTTACCTAAGTCAAGAGGGAATACAGTTATACTTACGGTCATAGATCGATTCTCCAAGATGGGTCATTATGTTCCTCTTCGGAAACTACCTTCGGCAGCCGAACTGGTGCCCATTTTCATTTCTAATGTGGTCCGCATACACGGTATTCCTCTGGAGATTGTTTCTGATAGGGGGACCCAATTCGTCTCCAGATTCTGGAAAGGGTTTTGTAAGAATGTGGGGATAGACTTATCCTTCTCTTCGGCCTATCACCCCCAGACTAACGGAGCAGCAGAACGAGCCAACCAAAATATAGAGAAATATCTCAGGTGCTTTATATCAGAACAACAAAATAACTGGTCAGACCTGTTACCATGGGCAGAGTATGCTTTGAACAGTGCAGTGAGTGAATCCACAGGACATTCCCCTTTCTTCACTGTTTATGGTTTTGATCCTCCCGTGCTCCCCGCTACGTTTCCTGATACCACGATTCCTGCTTTGGATGAGCATTTGGCATCATTGAAAGAGACTTGGGAGAGAGTCAAACAGGCACTGGAAGAGAGTAGTGCCATCCAGAAAACCAAGGCCGACAGACACAGGAGGCAGGCACCCGTGTATCAAGTTGGGGACAGGGTTTGGCTTTCTTCACGGAATATCAAGCTCTTAGTGCCTTCCATGAAGTTGGCACCTAGATATATCGGCCCCTATAAGATTCTGCGGCGACTCAACCCAGTCTCCTATGCTTTGGCATTGCCCCCCCATATTAGGATACACAATGTGTTCCACGTAAGCCTTTTGAAACCGTTGTTATGTAACCGGTACACCAAGGCCCGTGTTCCACCTCCTCCTGTCTCTGTGGAGGGCGAGGAGGAGTTCGAGGTTAAGGCCATTTTGGATTCCAGGATGTCTAGGGGGTCCTTACAGTACTTGGTCGATTGGGTGGGTTACGGTCCAGAGGATCGTTCTTGGATTCCGGCTGCTGAAGTCCATGCACCTCGGTTGGTGAAGGCCTTCTATGTGACACACCCCCGTGCCCCTGGGGGTCGTCCAGTGGCCGCCCGTGGAGGGGGGGTTCTGTCACGGATGGCTCTGTTCTGGGGCGCCTGGCAGCAGATTCCTCGCTGCTCGCTGGCCAGGCGCCGAATAATAACGCCACCGGGTGCGCTCACGTGGGACGCCGGGGGGCGGAGCCTGGCGTTATGACGCGGACCCGCCGGGTTTAAAACCCGGCTTCACTAGTTCGCCGGTGCCCTGACGTGGTATTCACTTCCCGCAGAGCTCTTGTGTTTTTTGGCAAAATATCTGTGTCTGACCTTGCTTCTGACTTGAACCATTTTGTGTATGACCCCTGGCATTGGCGAACGAACCATTCTGTGTATGACCCCTGGCATTGGCGAACGAACCATTCTGTGTATGACCCCTGGCATTGGCGAACGAACCATTCTGTGTATGACCCCTGGCATTGGTGAACGAACCATTCTGCGTATGACTCCTGGCATTGGCAAACGAACCATTCTGTGTATGACTCCTGGCATTGGCAAACAAACCATTCTGTGTATGACCCCTGGCATTGGCAAACGAACCATTCTGTGTATGACCCCTGGCATTGGCGAACGAACCACCCTGTGTATAACCCCTGGTATTGGCATTTACTCTTCTCACGGTTCTGCTCTTAACTTTGGTACCGAGGTCAGTCTGTGTGGCACCCTAAGCACACATCAGACTACCTCTTATATTACTAAGGTCCTAGGGAGAACGAATACTCTATTCTGTACATCTGTCTGGTGTTTACCCTTGTTTGTCTATTGTCTGGTTAATTATCTGTCTAGTTGTGCCGACCATTCAAGGATCGGAAGGGTAGAGAGCGGTCTACGTATAGGGACCACTATTCTGGTATTCAGGGGGATTCGTGACAATCAGTCAGTCTAGAAAACACCCTTCCCTTTATCCCAGTCTTGACCCTACAACCCTAGCAGCTGTGGTTACAACTACTGAAACCACTGCTAATCCCCTTCCTTCCCCTGAAGCCCTAACACGAACCTAGGCACTTTAGATGCCATAGATGTCTCTATGGTGGGACTCCCACATGATACAACAGAGTCTGACACAGTACAAGAGGAAACCCTTGAATCCAACACATATAATTGGCAAAATAAAACCCCTATGTCCAAATTCAGTACATCCTTAGGTTTATCTACTTCTAACCCCACCCTTGCAGGATTCTCTCCCCAAATGCAATCCTTTATTGGCCAATTTCAACTCCAACTTCAGAGCATACTTATTAGGACCCAAGCTGGTAAAACTATTAAGCCCCCTGCAAGATTTCAGATGCTCTATTTAATTGCAGGAAATAATGTCGTTAATATACCCCCTGATATTGGAACCCTAAATTCAATAATTAAGGTTTCCCCTAGTCCCCCTGTTTTCCTGACGGCTACAAAACAGTATCTTAAACGGGCGACTGCAATTAACTCAGGAAGATTACAAGTTGATCATTAATGCTGTCATGGGATATGCTGATGACACTGGTTTTGATTGGACTCGTGTGATCTCACTCCAACCCCCCATATTCCTCTAATGGGTGCCCCTATTACACCCCACAATTTGCCTTTACAAACTTCAGCCCAGATTGATGAT
The DNA here is from genome assembly GCA_009667805.1 of Leptobrachium leishanense. NCBI lineage: Eukaryota > Metazoa > Chordata > Amphibia > Anura > Megophryidae > Leptobrachium > Leptobrachium leishanense. The sequence goes on along the minus strand of CM019072.1, from coordinate 85,013,939 downwards.
ATGTGGACAGAAGTTTGTGATGAATGGACTCGTAATTATGGAGCTCGTCGTTCCATGGCTGCAGCCATAGCATGGAAACAACTTGCCAAAGAATCTGTCACGGAATTCATCCACCGGTTACATAAGAACTGGAAGGAGGATGCCGGTATGACAATAGATGGAGATATGGGTCTCCTCTACACCCAGACTCTCTTGGGTAATCTCAGAGATGATACCCAGAGAATTGCTAAACAGGTTATTGATAACTGGCCAACTGTTATTCCTATTGATCTTAATAATAGGCTCCTTGTAAAAGATTCTGCAGCTTTGACCTGCAGCATTCTAAATATATGCTAGCTCCCTTTAATGGCCCCCCAGGTCCCAGAGGTCCCCAGGTAATAATGGCCCTCACCCTAAACAGCCTTTTATCATCCTCAACACCCCACATGCACCCTAGGTACCTGTTTCATTTGTGGTGATCCAACTCACCGGCGTAATGAATGCCCTCAAAATCCCAGGAACATTGGCAATACTGCTATGGCCCCCCAGCCACATCCTCAGACAAGCAATGCTGTTACCTCCCCTAACAATTCCTTTAATCCACTTCGTCATAACATTGACTGGAAAAATCAGTCAAATGCATGGTGCGGCCCAGAGGCATGCTCCATCTCATCTGTTCAGGTTTTAGAAACAGTTGATCATTTGCACCTAGTAATCCTTACTTTGGAGGGCCATGAAACACCCTTTCTTGTAGATACTGGTGCCACCAATTCTACATTAACATTACAGTGGTGCTTATGGTCCTTGAAACCCAGTGAGACGCCATCTTTGGGGATTAGTTGAGTACCAACAGAAACCTTTGTCACCCCACCCATTGCTATTTCTTCTGCTTCTTCCCCTGCCTCTGTGTCCCATTCTTTTCATGTTCTCCCTACATGACCTGTTAATTTGTTAGGTAGCGATTTGCTTTCTTTGCTTGCTGTGTCTATCTCCTGCATGCTGTCTGGAGCTATACATGTTGATTTTCCATTTTTTGCGCTTGAACCTGCTCCTAGCATTGTCCTCCCCCACTCTCCCCCTCCCAGTGCATTCCCTTCCATTCCTGCTGATCTTGACACAAGCAAATGTGAGTACGACATTCTTCTCCTTTGTTTGCACTCCATTTTATACAATATTGCTCTATGTGATTGTCTATGTCATTTTATATTTTGAGGGACACGGAGGATGGTAACCCTGTAAGAAAACCACACTTCTGAGCCACGGGGTGCAGCAGAAGGAACCACTAACAGAACAAGAAGCGGCAACTCCAGCACATCTTTCTTTTATACTGACTTACAAGGTGGAAAAGCTATATACCACCAAGTGGTCTGGAGAGGCAGCTGACTCCAGAAATACGAGATACTGTATGACTTTTATTTTTATTCTTCCCTGCACTGATTATTAAGACTTTCACAATCATTAAGACTTTTACAACCTGGAGTATACAGATAAGACTGTAAATGTCACATTACTTTGTTTTATCCTAGATTGTTTTATCCTATTTGCACCATTTTACTTGCATTGTATTTTATTTGATTGTATTGAGGTTGTGTATTTCCCATCACCACCGGGTGGCACCAGTGGCACAGATTATCACCATTTTAGCAGTCATTTCGATGATAATCTGTTTTCACTGCCTACTTTTTCTAAAACTAGAATGTGACTCATTTTTTGCATCGACTTATTTTCCGTGATTTCGGACATTTTCGTGTCATCGGATCGGCTCGTTTTTCGGATCGGCTTTTTTTTCGCGATATCGGAAATTTTCGTGTTTTTCAGGAACGACTGTTCTCCTCATTTCAAAGTGTCTATTCCTTTTGACTGAAAGTTACTAACAGGGTTATTCAGAGAGCTTGAAAAGCAGGAGAATGACTGGAGAATGACTGGAGAATGAAAAATTCTAGGTCAAAATAGCCGATTTGGAAAGTGAGATGAAAGGGAGAATTTTTCTGGTTTGGATATTTTGGCCTAGAATTTTTCATTCTCCAGTCATTCTCCAGTCATTCTCCTGCTTTTCACGCTCTCTGAATAACCCTGTAATAGTTTTTCGGATCTGATAATTCTGTCGATATGGTAATTCTGTCGATACGGTAATTCTGCCGATGCTATCGTTTTTTTTATTAAATAAAGATCCTTTTTTTCTTATGACTATGCATTGCACAACTTTTTTTAATCATATTAAAATGGTATGAAAGGAACAAAAATAAACAAAACAATTTAAAAAACCAAAACTGACCCAAGTGGTCTGACTTTAAAAATAAAAACCAGAATAAAAGGTTTTAAAACGGAAAAAAAGCTGAACAAAATTATCAGAAACGAAAAAAAAAAAACAGAAAAAATAATGAAGGCCTGAAGCACCTAAGGCGTAGGGCCCTTAAGTTGCCTCTGATGCCAGGACGCAAGGAGGATATTTCTTTAACAGAGTAGGAGCGCGTGTGGGGGTTTGAGCGGGAGATGTGGGGGTGGAGTTTCCAGGAGGGTACTTAAAGCGCGTGCAGGGAGGCTCTGCACGCCTTTTCTCCTGAGGTAGAGCTGACAGAAATCTGAGCAAGTTAGAGAGCAGTGTTTTGGTCTTTTTCACCATTTATTTGTTCTTTGAGTATGGCAGAAGTTGGAGACTTGGAGTCGCTGTTGGCGGAAGTGCGGGAGGCGGCTCGGCATCGTGGTGTGGAGTGGGCGAGAAGGAGTTTGGTGGAGGTGTTGGCGGCGGAGTCGGAGGTTGGCGCTCGGCCTGTCATGGTTTCTAGGCCACCGGAGTGGTTCAGTCCGGGAGGAGAATCCAGCGGTGGACCAGCGTCTGAGAGGTCGAGGTCGGAAGCGGTGAGAGGCAGAGGACGGTTGGTCCGGCGGCTGTTGGCTGGAGGTGACGCAGTTGGGTCAGATGCTGGCGTGAGCGTTTCAAGGTGGTTGGTAGGTAGGAGCTCGAGGCCTGTCTCGGTTGCTACAGATTCTTCGGTTTCTGGTCGTTTGGGGAGGTGTGGTGAGCGCTACCAGGAGAGGGAGTTCCTCGGTTAGAAGAGGAGTATGGTTGTCCGCCAAGGGTCCCAGAAGTGGAGCAAGGTCTGTCTCGGTGACGGAAGTTTCGGCGGTAAGGTATTTGGTGGATGGGGGTGTGGACAGTAGTGTGGCACAGGGTGGTGTTGGGCGGGATGAGGTGACTCAGGAGCCCGAAGGGTTTTGGTGTTCAGGTGGTGAAGCCATTACCACCATCCCGCTCCACCACACCAAAGACGCAAACGCACCCTGTAAAAAAGACATGAAGGAACTCATATCACCCCCACTTCCATTACCTGCCGCCACACTAGGCCCAGCCGAACCTCCTTGAACCTCCTGCGCCACACTCTCCATAGTCGATACTCCAACTCCACCAGCCTGGAAAACACCACCCGGCTGCGGACTTCGTTCCCGTACCATAGGAACTGTGAACGAAAATACTTTCGTGTGATGAGCCTCAGGACCCGAAGTGCCATTACCACCATCCCGCTCCACCACACCAAAGCCAGGGCTTTGCTGGTCCTTTGGGGTTACATTTGAAGCAAGAGGTTAAGGAGTGTATCTGGCGTGGTGAGTATGTGGAGATCTTTTCATTGCTTCCGTTGGATGAGGTTGCAGGGGATAAGGACGAGTCGTCTAAGGAAGAGTTAAAAGAGGAAAGGAAAAAGAGGAAAAGAGGTATCGGAGGATTCCTAAGTCATTTGGGAATTGGCTCCGGGCTTTTTGTATTTTGACCAGTGTGGTAGGGGAGAAGAACCCCCAGCACTGTTCAGCTCTTTTTTGCTATGTGGATGGGATTTGGGAGGCTTATCTGATTTATGGTGGTTGGGCGTGGTGGAAATACGATGAGCAGTTTTGGAAACATTAGACGGCTCACCCAGGTATGGGGTGGGACCAGATGGATATAACGTTGTGGTTACGTTTGATGGGGGCTCAGAAGGCTTTGCCCTTCCGGGGGTCGCCAGTGGGGGAGGGGCCGGTTCTCCACGGCAGGTGTTAAGAAGGGGTCTTGTTGGCAGTTTAACGAGGGTCAGTGCAAGTTTGGTAATGGGTGCAAGTTTAAGCACGAATGTTCAAATTGTGGAGGTTTGCATTCGTTGTCCAGATGTTTTAAGAGGGCGAGACAGGGCGGTTTGCCTTTTGGTGGGTCTGGAGATGGGGGCTTCCCCAGTGAAACTCGACGCAATGTTACCGTGGCTAAGGCTTTACGTAAAACGTAGGGATGAAGAGTTTCTGCGGGATGGTTTCGGAGATGGTTTACGGATTCCTTTTGTGGCAAGGCCAGGGGGTGGCAAGTTGAGGAATTTGAAGTCTCCTAGGGAACATCCGGAGGTAGTTCGGGAGAAGGTTTTCAAGGAGATCGGGGCCAGTAGGTTGGCGGGTCCATTCTCGTCACCGCCGGCGCGGGATTTGAGGATATCCCCTTTGGGAGTGGTGCCTAAGCGGAAGGCTGGGGAATTTCAGTTGATTCATCATTTATCCTATCTGCGGGGAGGATCGGTGAATGATGATATTGGTGAGGAGTTGGCCTCGGTGTTGTACGTGTCATTTGATTCAGCGGTTGGTTTGGTTCGGTATGCAGGAAAGGGGTTTTGATGGCTAAGGTGGATATTGAGTCGGCATTTTGGCTCTTACCTATTCATCCTTCATGTCATCACATTCTGGGGGTTTTGGTTTGAAGGTGAATTTTATGTGGATCTATGTTTGCCTATGGGTTGTTCTATTTCCTGTTTCTTTTTTGAGTGTTTTAGCACATTTCTGGAATGGGTGGGTCGTGTGGTGGCAGGGTCGGATAACTTGACACATTATTTGGATGATTTTCTATGCGTGGGTAGGGAAGGGACAGGAGAATGTCTTCACATTCTTCGGTCTTTTCAATGGGTGGCGCACCGATTTGGTGTTCCTTTGGCTTCTGATAAAACAGAAGGTCCGGTGTCAGTCATCACTTTCCTGGGGATTGAGATTGATTCGGTTAAGGGTGAGTGTCGCTTACCTTTGGTGAAAGTCGTGGAAGTTTTAAGGCAAGTGGAAGGGGCAAGCAGGTGGAAGAGGCCTTGTCGGTCAGGAAGTTTCGGTTTGCGAGAGCTTCTATCGCTGGACAACATGGCGGTGGTGTCAGCGGTCAATTCCCTGTCAGCTTCATCGTTGCCAGTCATTAGATTGCTGAAGAGGTTTGTGCTGCTTTGTTTGAAATTTAATGTTTTCTGCAGGGCGCGGCATGTTCCGGGTCACCTTAACTCAGTGGCGGTTGCTTTGTCTCGTTTACAGTGGGACAGGTTTCGCTCTCTGGCTCCGAAGGTGGAAGAGGTGGGCATCCCGTGTCCGGAGGGGTTTTGGCAGCTAGGCTTGGAATGTTTGGAGGTTGGGTGAGAGTTTTTTTGTCTGACTCCACTTGGAAGGCGTATTCCCGAGTCTGGTGGGATTGGGATGCATTGGGGGAGCGTTTCAGGTACATTGCGGTTGGTGGCTGGGATGAGGAGAGCTTGCTCAGAGCATACCTCATTCGGTTGTTCGAAGCGGGGGTATCTCCCAGGGTGGTGCGGCAGTCACTGGCCGCCTTGGTTTTTCTCTTTCAGATTTCTTGTTATTGGAAGGTTTATGGGATTTTGGGGGGGGATTTTGTGCCTCAATTTATGAGGTTTTTGCTCATGAGGGCAGCTTTCTGTTTGGGATTTTTGGAGCATTTCGAGTAGGTGAGTTGGTTTGTAATTCTAAGAAGATGATGGTGGCTTGGGAGCTGATGTGGTATGGTTAGGAGATGAGGAGGTCGTTGTTTGGGTTTCTACATCCAAGACGGATCAATTGGGTAAGGGGCGTAGGATTGGTTTATCCAGAATGGATAACTGCATTATTTGTCCGGTCAGGAACGTTAAGGAATTTTTGGAGGTGCGGGTTGAGTCTGGAGTGGCCTTTTTATGTCACGCAGATGGCTCGGCATTATCTAGGTATCAGTTTGTGGCTATTTTTAAGAAGGGTTTGGTGAGTTTGGTGAGGAATCCAGACAAATTTGGATCTCACTCCTTCCAGATTGGTGCTGCAACCGAAGCTTGGTTTGTCTGGAACGGAGATTCAAGAATTGGGAGGGTGGATCTCTAGGGCTTTTTGGGCTTACGTTCGGCTAGGTGTGGTGGTATAAATTTTTAAACACTTTTGTATAATGCTGGGAGGATATGTGGTGGTATTATGTTGTATTATTATTTGGTTGGCATTGTTTATGTTTACATTTTCAATATTAAAAAAAAAAAAAGAGAGAAATATGGAAAATTATAAAAATGGAATACGAATTATTATTATTTTATATGGAATATATATATTTATTCTTCTTTTTGTGCTTTGTATATATGTTTTGTATGTTGGAGGAGCGTGGGGTTTGCGTATTTATGTGCAATTGGAATGTTCATTGGTTATGTTATGTTTTTCTTTACAGGTATGGACATCGTTTATTTTGGTGGGTGTGTGGTGGGGTGGTGTGGAGTTTTTTCTTTTGGAGTCATTTTGTGTGGTGGAGATGGTGGTAATTTGTTTTGTAGGTCCTTTGAGAGTGGTGTGGAGCGTTGGAGATTTGCTGGTGTTCTGGGCTCGGAGTAGGGCGTTGGTGCGAGCATCGGGAGTGCAGATGGGTCTGCATGGGTCGGCAACACGGGTCCGGTGGTTCGGAATCCGTGGGCTCCTGGGGGAGCAGTTTAAGCCGACGGTGTTGGGTGCCCTTAGGCACGGTGAAGTCCCTCATGTGTTGGTGGTGCACGTGGGGGGGAATGATCTGGGTGTGGTCCCTCATGGTATGCTGCTGGAGCAGATGAAGGCGGATCTGCAGCAGCTGAGGGAGTGGTCATCATGGACGATGGTGGTGTGGTAGGAGGTGTTGCCAAGGATGGTATGGAGGTAGGCGGTGTTGGGTGCCCTTGGGCACGGTGAGGTCCCCCATGTGTTGGTAGTGCAGCTGAGGGAGTGGTCACCATGGATGGTGGTGGTGTGGTCGGAGATGTTGCCGAAGATGGTGTGGTGGCAGGTGGAGAATCAGGAGGCGAGGGGCTTTGCCGGGTGTAGGTTACTCGGTGTATGGGGAGGTTTGTAAGGCAGATTGCTGGTGTGGTGGTGCGGCATCTCCCCTTTGAGGAGGAGGATGTTTTTTGTTACTTTATGGAATGATGGAGTTCATCTTACGGATGTGGGCAAGGATTTGTTCATCCTTGGTTTAAAGGAAGGGATCGAACCAAGCTCTGTTTTTTACTGGTGGGGGAGCTCTCCCATAAGGGGGTTATGTGAGGAGCTCTTGGCGGGGGCTTGTAGGCAGTGCTGGGGTAGGGGTTCCTTTTATTTAGGTTAATTGTGGATCGGTTGGTTGGTTGATGGGAGGAATTTGTAGTTGGTTGTTTTGGAGGTGTGTGGTGGTGGTGTGGAGTCCCCTGGCAGCACTGTTTTATGATGTGTTTTTATGTTATGGCAATTTTTATGTCATGGTGATAGGGATATTGTGTGGAGTTTTTAGCTGTGGCTGATATATATATAATAAATATATATTATTCCACAGTCAAGTGTTCGTGTCTTTTTGTGTACTTCTTGTCTCCTTGTGTACGACTCGGTCATCAGTAGGCGACTTATGAAGGCCTGAAGCACCTAAGACGTAGGGACCTTAAGTTGCCTCTGATGCCAGGACGCAAGGAGGATTTTTCTTTAACAGAGAAGGAGCGCGTTTGGGGGTTTGAGCGGGAGATGTGGGGGCGGAGTTTCCAGGAGGATACTTAAGGCGCGTGCAGGGAGGCTCTGCGCGCCTTTTCTCCTGAGGTAGAGCTGACAGAAATCCCCACCCTCCCTCCCTTTTTTCTATTTTGTTATGGGAAGGGTTGTTTTAGTTGGGGTTGGTTTTGTAGGTTTCCCCTTTGTGACAGCGGGAGCTTGTAGGCAGTGCTGGGGTAGGTTAATTGTGGATCGGTTGATTGGGTGATGGGAGGAATTTGTAGTTGGTTGTTTTGGAGGTGTGTGGTGGTTGTGTGGAGTCCCCTGGCAGCACTGTTTTATGATGTGTTTTTATGTTATGGCAATTTTTATGTCATGGGGATATTGCGTGGAGTTTTTAGCTGTGGCCGATATATATAATAAATATATATTATTCCACAGTGAAGTGTTCATGTCTTTTTGTGTATTTCTTGTGTCTCCTTGCGTACGATACGACTCGGTCATCAGTAGGCGACTTAAATGATTTAAAACGATAAAAAAAAAAATAATGAAGCATATGAATCCGCACACTGCTGGGAACAAGTGCCTCTCTGCGCGGTATAATTAATGCAGCATATGAATACGCACACTGCGGAGAACAAGCGCCTCTCTGCGCGGTATAGTTAATGCAGCATATGAATACGCACACTGTGGGGAACAAGGGCCTCTCTGCGCGGTATAATTAATGCAGCATATGAATATGCACACTGCGGGGAACAAGCGCCTCTCTGTGCGGTATAATTAATGCAGCATATGAATGCGCACATTGCTGGGAAGCGCCTCTCTGCGGTATAATTAATGTATACGTCTCTGTTATACAGTTGTGTTCAAAATTATTCAACCCCCAATGCTGTAAAGGGTTTTAGGGAATTTAGTGTACATTTGTAATTGTATTCAGAATGAAATCCTACAAGGACTTTTTAAAGAACCATATGCAACTAAAATGACATCAATTGGTTTTGTAATACAGTAGTAAATGTTTCTTTTGTGAATTCTTCATTGACACAATTATTCAACCCCTTAAAGACTACCACTCTGAAGAACAGAGGTTCATTCAAGTGTTTTTTTCAATCAGGTATTGAAAACACCTGTGGATGTCACGGAGCAGCAATAAAGCATAATAAGCACCAATTAGGCAGCTTTAAAATGACTGTGATACTCAGCTCCTTCTAGACATTTACTGGTGTGGTTACAAACATGGTGAAGTCAAGAGAATGGTCCAGGAAGACAAGAGAAGAGGTGATTACTCTTCACAGGAAGGGCAATGGCTATAAGAAGATTGCAAAGATGTTAAACATACCAAGAGAGACCATAGGAAGCATCATTCACAAATTCAAGGCAAAGGGCACTGTTGAAACGCTACCTGGTCGTGGCAGAAAGAAGATGCTGACTTCGACTGCTGTGCGCTACCTGAAGCGTAGAGTGGAGAAAAGTCCCCGTGTGACTGCTGAGGAACTGAGAAAAGATTTGTCAGATGTGGGTACTGAAGTTTCAGCTCAGACAACACGGCGCACACTGCGTAATGAAGGCCTCCATGCCAGAACTCCCAGGCGCACCCCCTTGCTGTCTCCAAAGAATAAGAAGAGTCGAATGCAGTATGCCAAAAGTCATGTGGAGAAACCACAGAAGTTTTGGGATAGTGTTCTGTGGACTGATGAAACAAAATTAGAACTGTTTGGGCCCATGGATCAACGCTATGTTTGGAGGAGGAAGAACAAGGCCTATGAAGAAAAGAACACCTTGCCTACTGTGAAGCATGGCGGGGGGTCAATCATGCTTTGGGGCTGTTTTGCTTCTGCAGGTACAGGGAAGCTTCAGCGTGTGCAAGGTACCATGAATTCTCTTCAGTACCAGGAGATAATGGATGACAATGTGATGCAGTCCGTCACAAACCTGAGGCTTGGGAGACGTTGGACCTTTCAACAGGACAATGATCCCAAGCATACCTCCAAGTCCACTAGAGCATGGTTGCAGATTAGAGGCTGGAACATTTTGGAGTGGCCATCGCAGTCACCTGACTTAAATCCGATTGAGAACCTCTGGTGGGACTTAAAGAAAGCAGTTGCAGTGCGCAAGCCTAAGAATGTAACTGAACTGGAGGCTTTTGCCCATGACGAATGGGCGAAGATACCCGTAGATCGGTGTAAGACACTTGTGTCAAGCTATGCTTCACGTTTAAAAGCTGTTATAACTGTAAAAGGATGTTCTACTAAGTACTAAGATTGAATGTCACTTGGGGGTTGAATAAAACTGATAATGATATGAGCACAGAAAAGACATTTGTGGTTATTTCATTATAAATGTTATGTTACATTTGTCTGACCTACACGTGCCTCTTTGATTTAATTGTAAGCAAGATGACTGAATGATCAAAATCAATGTCAAACTGACCAAAACACTCAATTTCAGTGGGGGTTGAATAATTTTGAACACAACTGTATGTATCCTGTCTGTATATTATAACTTAAAATGCAATAAAATTAGAATTTTCAATAATTTACAATGTGTAAAGTGTTTTTTTTTTACATTTTAACATGCGAGCGTTTACGGTTATATTTTCTATGAGTTGCGCATGTTAAAAAAATTAGAAATGGGGGACTTGTTAGGCTAGGGTCAGACGAGCGCTGTATTAATGTGCGTTTAGCCGCACTTAATCACGGCCGTGCTAGCAGCAAATGACGTCCAATGCCGGGCAGCATACGAAGAACGGCCGCACAAAAGTGCGGCCGCGCAACGCAAGTGGCAAATGAAAGCATTTTTTTGAGAACGTCGAACCGCTAGTACTGACGTACAGAGTGCGCTGCGTCCGCTACCGGCATGTGTGCGTGATTAGGAGACGTCAGACGCTGCTAATGTCCGGCCAACATAACGTCCAGATGCAAAAAGTGTTTTATTGATGATCCGTACAAAGTCACGGACGAAAATGCGCATCGTATGACCGCTATCGCGTATTTCGTGAAAAAATATGTCCATTCGTTCGAACGCATTTTTTCACAGACAACGCGAAAAATGCGTTCATCTGACCCTAGCCTTACATACATTTATTTGGGGGAAATTACACAATTTTTAACAAACGTAACCCATAACAAATGAGTTAGTGCACCCTACTGCATATGTCTTTCTCATTACTCTTTTTATATGTGTGTGAGGTCTGAGATTTTTATTGATATCAACTATTAAAAGTTATGTTTTAAGTGGTAACCCTATTACCGTCTGATCAGTTGGTATACCGATCTCCATTTTTTCCTCTACAAACGAGTTGCTCTCGGGGTTACGTCCCCTTCCCCTACTTTTTGTACCAGCGCCTTCCCCTCTTTTTCTGCTTTCATTATACCAGTTTCAATACCAAGCAGGGCTTTGTACCTTTATATTAGGGTCGTTTTAATTAATTAATTGACTATTTCCCAATGACAGGGTGCCTGTCTTCATTTGATTCCCTAGATAAGTGGGGAGCTAATGATGAAAATGCTTTTTCACTCGATGAGTCCTCAGATATAACGCTACCACCTAATAACATTTCAAGTGCTTTTAATAAAGTACAAACGTTACTACAGAAACTAGGCATGTGCATTCATTTTAGTACTAAAAAGATTTCATCTAAATTTTGGGAATCGTATCTATTACTCAAGAGATACGAAACTGCTTGGTCCAAAAAACAAAAGAAACAAAAGGAAAATGCATTACATTTTAGATTCAGTTCTTTTTGTAATATTACATTGATATGTGAAGCAGACCAAGAATGAGGAGTGCAACATCGCAAAGCTACAGAAAAAGTTTGTATGTGTAATCCTTCCCGACCCCTACCCGAAAAATCTGACAGTGATAGAGCTCCAGAATACTCAATCGCATAGCAGACAGCCAGCACAGGAGACCTTTACATAACCCTTGCATGTCTATGAGACAGACGAGACGATAAAAGCAGCTGGAGAGGGAGAACATTCAAATAAATCACACTGAGAGCTAATGACAGAGTATAACAGGGAGGGCTGGATAGTAAAAACCGCTCGATAACAAACAGTGCTGGGAGAAGAGAGGGACTTTATAAAGCGGCTTAGGTCTGATACATTTTATATTATCCAGGATTACTATCCCCATTCCTCATCTATAATACACATTTTATATAAAGTCCCTCTGCTCTCCCAGTGCTGCTTGTTATAAAGGGGTTTTTATGTCTGATACATTTAGGACTATATTACATAGTTGGTGCTATCTTAACCAGAGCTGTTGTAAACTTAACAGCTCCATAGGGTATAATGGCTCTGGTTAAGTTAGCACCAACTATGTCATATGGCTCTTAGTATCCAGTTATCCCAGTTACTCTGTCATTATGAGCCATCAGTGTTATTTCTTTGAATGTTTTCCCTGGATTTAAAGTGCTTTATTACACTTAAAAATTAGTTTTGTGCCAGTCACCTCTTCTTTGAGCTTTCAGACCGATTTACGGTAATATTTTCCAACTCCCCTGCTTTTATAATCCTGTCTGTCTCCCCCACAGAGATACAAAGTTTAAGTAAAAGTTCCCTCTCCTGTGCTGGATAAGTATTGCATTCCGAAGTTCTGCACCCTCCACATGCCAATGCAGTAGGATGTTATATACAGAGAGGGGCATTAATTAATGCAGGAGGATGTCCCTCTCTGTATATGACACAAAACTGCATTAATATATACAGAGAGATATACATTGAGGACGATTTTCTATACAGAGAGGGACATTAATTCAGGAGGATGTTCTATACATTATACAGAGAGGGGTATTAATGCAGGTGGATGTTATATACATTATAAAGAGAGGTATTAATAATGCAGGAGGATGTTCTATACATTATACAGAGAGGGGTATTGTAAGGGATCTGTACCTGTATGTGCGCAAGAACCTGCCCTGCATGTATGCATACAGGAAAAGTGCTGTCTCAGTCCTATCCAGCACCTATATGGGTTAATTCCAAGTGATACGTAAAAACACCAACACACACCACACTGTCTAATAAAAGAGAAACTCCCACTCCTGCAACTTGACTTCTCATTACAAGTCAATCCTGTGTATTGTTGAGACCTGCTCTATACTGCTATTGATAACCCGTGTACCAGATCCTGCTTTATCAACCGACCTTGCCTCCTTGCTACCCGCCTATTCGACCCACGGACCATCCAGACCATTCTACCTCGTAACCCCATTTGTACCGCGCTATGGACTGCTACCAACCAGCCTATTCTAAGGTACAGTCGATACGTTCCTGCCTAAAGGGCTCAAATCCCCAGCAATTGGGTCCCACCACGGCGTATGCCAGGTGCCACCCTGACAGAATGAGAAGTCCTACTGAGCCTGCAGGAATACTCCCAGTCCTGGAAAATCTGGCCTACAGGATGTGTGTAATGCTGGATGATATATGGGACGTGACGGCCACTCTAAGGAGCACCCTTCCCAAGGTGTATGTTCCCCCAGGGAGGAGACCTAGGGGCCCACTGACCCCAGAGGAGCGTACCAGAAGAATAGACCAGAATCTCTGTCTGTACTGCGGGGGTTCCAACCATTTCTTGATAAACTGCCCCATAAAACCACCCAGGAAAGAAGACCCTGGGCAAAGACTGAATGAACCACCTATGCCAAAAATTACGCCTCGTGTCAAGTTCACGCTGCCCCCGCAGGAAGAGACCAGGCCTACACCAGGACCTAAGCCTGCAGCAATTCCAAAGTCTGCTGCAATGAATAAACCTGGTAAGGTGATCAAGCCTGCACCGCCGCCCCAACCGGTGAAAGCTACCGTGCCTGCACCTGAACCCAGATCTGCAAAATCACCAAAGTCTGCACTGGTGAAAAGGCCTGAGAAAGTGCCCAAGCCAGCTCCCAGGTCACCTCCTGCACCGAAACCTGCCCCCAGACAACCCACACCCAGGGTACCTAGAGATCCGGTGTCCCTGGAGGCTAACTCCGAGGAGGATGAGGACAAAGTATTACCCATGGAGACAGAACCTACAGGCTTCCCGGAGTCCGAATCCATGGAGCAAGGGTACCCAGTGTCTGAGGAACCTAACCCTCCGGTCCCTATGGAGATCATGTGTGTCCAGACTCCAGGTACAACCACTCTCAGCCAGCAAGACCTGGCGATCTGTGAAGCGGATGGTGCTGGCTATGACTCTCAGGATGATTTCTTACCGTTTGGCCGCCTTCCCTTAGAGTATTGGGATCCAGACCGGGTATCAAGGGATACCACCCAGGACAGTATGGCTCTGCAGACCCTAGGTACGACTCTCATCACTCCCAGGCAGCACCTCATGACCAGCGCTGCTGGAACCCCGAAACCTGCACCCAGAAAGCACAACGCACCAAAGGCATGGACCCCTCTCTGTGTACAGGGAACCTTCCTGGTGCCGGATCTGGTCATACTTATACAACCCCGGAACCTGTATGCGGTGAACAAATTGTTGCTTCCACCATCTGTTCCCCAGACCCTATATCACCTGACTGTGTCTACGCATCCACAGGCACAGTGGTGCGTAGGGAAGATCTGGCACGATTTGAGGAAGCTCTGAACATCAGGCAAGCCGCAACATTGCCCAGGACTGCCCAGGTGGCACTGACAGTTACTCCCATGGCTCCCAGCCAGCAGGAGTCACCATGCTGCTCTCCACCCGATTCTGGAGCTGAAGAATGGGACACAATGTCCTCTGATGAGGAACCTCAGCGGCAGATTGCTTGGCGATCGAAAGGACCCCCAGTTCTGCATTCAGGGTACATTGGCACCACCGTACAAGCTACGTCCCGCAGAGGGGCTCATCATCCTGCGGTGTCCCGGTACGATCCGGCTATGGAATTCTATCCATCCAGTGACTCACCCTCTGACTCTAAATCAGAGTACATGTTTAATGTTGTTGCCCCGGGAGTGCTGTCCTCCAGGAGAGATGTACGTCGATCAAGACCTCTGTATAGTGGTGCTATGTGACCTCATCCCCTGCAGACTACAGTCACCACCAGAGGGGGCGCAAGACCCAAGACACCCCGTACTGCTGGAACCACGATATCTGCTGTTTATGCATTATGAACTTCTTCCTCTTGCCTGCAGGTGCCCAGCATCGAGTCCAGTTTGGATCGTCCAGTGGCCGCTCCTTAGGGAGGGGATTCTGTAAGGGATCTGTACCTGTATGTGCGCAAGAACCTGCCCTGCATGTATGCATACAGGAAAAGTGCTGTCTCAGTCCTATCCAGCACCTATATGGGTTAATTCAAGTGATACATAAAAACACCAACACACACCACACCCCCCTGTCTAATAAAAGAGAAACTCCCACTCCTGCAACTTGACTTCTCATTACAAGTCAATCCTGTGTATTGTTGAGACCTGCTCTATACTGCTATTGATAACCCGTGTACCAGATCCTGCTTTATCAACCGACCTTGCCTCCTTGCTACCCGCCTATTCGACCCACAGACCATCCAGACCATTCTACCTCGTAACCCCATTTGTACCGCGCTATGGACTGCTACCAACCAGCCTATTCTAAGGTACAGTCGATACGTTCCTGCCTAAAGGGCTCAAATCCCCAGCAATTGGGTCCCACCACGGCGTATGCCAGGTGCCACCCTGACAGGTATTAATTGATGCAAGAGGATTTTATGTACATTATACAGAGATGGGTATTAAGTAATGCAGGAGGATGTTCTATGCATTATACAGAGGGGCATTTTTTTTAGCCCTTTAAATCCAGTGTCTGTTAGCGCTGAGAGCGGCTGCTTGTTACATTATCTCTCAGTACAATGTATCAGGCTCAGCTGTTACAGTAACTGAATGCTACTCATCACAGAGCTCAGAGATTCAATAAAACAAGGAAAGAATATTGTTATAACCTCTTATATATAAAAATATTATTTACTAGTTTTATTGAAACTCTGAGCCCTGGGATGAGCAGCAGTCAGTTACTGTAACAGCTTTGCCTAACACATTATGCTGAGAGTGAGAGATATTGTAATAAGCAGCCGATCTCAGCCCTCTGAGGAGCCACCACTACAATATTAATTGTATTCGCTGGTTTTCGGATGAATGAAATTAGTTTTCATACTAAAGAACTGAAAACGAATTTCTTTAGCAACTAAACAAATTGTGTTTTATGACAAATCCATTCTTCCAAAACTAAATTTTGTGCTGTGCACATGTCTAATTTTAAGCCCACATAAGGCAGGCGATCACCATGTCATTAATATAAAACAAATTATTTCAATTAATTACAGTTACAAGCATTTATAAAGCGCCAACAAGTTCCGTAGCACTGTACAAAGGGAGAGACAGAATATATATACATACACAAAACACATAGAACAGTAGGAGAGAATAACCCCCAGGCCCCCATATATTAATAACCCCCAGGTCCCTCATATTAATTGATAACCCCCCGGCCCATATATAAAGTAATAACCCACAAACCCCCATATTAATAACCCCTGGCCCCATATATAGATTAATAACTCCCAAGCCTCCCATATTATTACCCCCCAGACCCCAGATATTAATAACTCACAAGCACCCCATATTAATAACCCCCAGAACCCAGAATATTAATAACCCACAAGCCCCCATATTAATAACCCCCAGAATATTAATAACGCACCCCCCCATATTAATAACCCCAGACCCCATATATAAACTAATAACCCCCAGGCACCATATTAATAACCCCCAGACCTCCAAGTACTTTGTTTGCAAGATTCTGCTCTTCATTTCTGCCCTGGGGGTACGCGTACCACGGGTTGGGAACTGCTGATCTACATCGAGTAAAGGGCTTTTTTTCACATTTTATCATACGAGCCTTTGCGGTTATATTTTCTATGGGGTGCGCTTGTTAAAAAAATTAGAAATGGGGACTTGTTACATTTTTGGGGGGAAATTACGTGGGGCAAACTTCCCCATAGAAAAAAATCATTACTGCAGCATCATTGTTCACATTATAATTGAAATGGGAACAATATTGCTGCATTAATAAAACAAAAAAATAAACTTTTTTATTTTTATATTTATATTTTTACTTTTTTCCTTTTTTTTTTAATATAAAAGTTTTTTATTGGAGTTCACACATAGAATGGTACAACATTGCAAAAAGGATGAAACTTCAAAGGAAAAGGACATAAATTCCTATTATTGACAATAGACAATTCAAATGAAGTATCAATATTATCCGATAAAGGGTCATTTGTGCGGACTCCATTTTCCAAAAACAGATAAAATCTTAAACTAACATAAAACACAAAACACGGTAGCACTACAGTCGTACACGGTAAAGTATCTTATATCAAGGTTCCAGACTCGACAAACACCCTTCACCCCTCCCATGTATCATAAAACTGGCACATTGAGTTATTCGCGGTGTGGAACATTTCTTCATATTTAAAGACACTTTCGAGGGCAATCATAACTTCTTTCATAGAGGGACATAGTGAGGAAAGCCAATGTCTCGCTATAACCGTTTTTGCTGTCCCCAGTACCATAGAGATAAACCTCCTGTGACGGATCTGAATAGTAATGGGTATAATATGTAAGAGGTACATTTTCGGGCATAGTGGGAGTATTAGTGAAGTGCAGTGAGAAATCAGTCTGCTTATTTTTACCCAATAACCCCCTAGTGCGGGACATAACCAAAAGGTATGCAGTAGGGAACCGAGGCCGGTAAGGCATCTCCAGCAGAAGCCGGTAGTCCCCCGAGATATGGGCCAATCGGGTTGGTGTTAAATACCATCTGCACAGTAATTTGATATGGGCCTCACGTAGATTGGTGCTTCTAGAATATTTGTAGATTGTGTCCATGGCGTATGACCAGTCATCTACGGAAAGCGTGAAAGCTAAATCTTTTTCCCATTTAACCATATAGGGTAATTTTTTAGGTGGGGTCGGGGTTAGGAGGCTGTTGTAACAGAGAAATAGTGGTTTCATTTGACATTTCTTCCCCATACACAATTTGTGAAAAGCTGAAAGGTTCGTAGGTGTGAAGGAGGTCAGGCTCTTCTGGTGTAAAGCGTGCTTCACACGTAGGTATGTAAAACAGTCACTCAATGGGATGGCAAACTCCTGTACCAAGTCGGGAAAGGGTTTCAGGGAGTGGGGTGTAAAGAGCTGCCACACATGCGTCAAGCCGCGCAAAAACCAAGAATCTAAATTTAAGTCTGGAATATAGCGACACAGAACTCTAAGCGGGGCGAGACATAATAAGTCATAAGGCCGTACCAACGGACGACCCCACTGGCGCCAGGACATGAGGGAGAGCATCGAGGCGGGTAGTAGACCCATGGTACTATTCCTAGGAAGGAATGGAAGCCACAACAGGTCATGAAGTTTATATGGGAAAATCATGGCATTCTCCAACTGTAACCATAGAGGTGATTCTTTGAGATGCATTGACGACAACAGTTGGGCTAGTAAGGCTGCTTTGTAGTACGATTGTAAATCCAAAAAACCCAACCCTCCGTTACGTCGCGGCGCAGTGACTGTAGAGGCCAATACTCGAGGAGGCTTCCCTTTCCAAATATGCGCATGAAGCATTTTTTGCAGCCGGAGCAATAAATGCGCCGGTATGAAAACGGGGATATTTCTGAAATAGTATAAAATTTGGAGTAGGATACACATCTTTATGGCCGCCATACGACCCAACCAGGAGGATTCATTTGTGCTCTATGTAGCGAGCTGCGTCTCAATGGAGTTCAAAAGTGGCGTGAATTTTTCCTTAAGGATGGTGCCTCGCGATTTCGAAAGGGAGATTCCCAAGTATTTTAAAGAGGTAGAGCGCCAATCAAAAGGGTACTTACTACGCAGAGAGCTAAGGGATGAAGCAGCAATATTTATAGGGAGAGCCTGTGTTTTACTCACATTATTTTTATAGTAAGATAACGCACCAAAGCTGTCAAGGAGGTGAAACAGGGAAGGAAGCGAAATCACCGGTGTGGTCAAAAAAAGCAGTATGTCGTCCTCAAAGTGCCAGCTTGTGCTCCCCATTCGGGGTCGGCATACCTTTGATTGCCGGGGAAATCTTAATCTGCAGCGCTAAGGGTTCTAGGGCCAGAATAAATATTAACGGGGATAATGGACAACCCTGTCGGGTGCCATTGGTTATGTGAAAAGAGGAGGATAGAAACCCCGATGCCAAAACTTTCGCCGACGGAGCAGAGTAGAGGGCCATAATGCTGTGTACAAATTGTGCTGGGAGACCAAACTTTAGTAACACCAACCGCATATACCCCCAGTGTAGGCGATCGAACGCCTTTTCGGCATCCAATGCCAGCAGGAGTCCGGAGGTATTAGTCCTATGGGCCAAATCAATTATATCATAAAAACGTCGGGTGTTGTCACATGTTTGACGGCCCGGGACAAAGCCGGTTTGTTCAGTCGCGATCAAGGATGGGAGTAGGGGGGCCAACCTAGTAGCTAGTAATTTAGCATACAGTTTGGCATCTACGTTCAACAGGGATATAGGGCGGAAGTTGGCACAGTGCATCGGGGCTTTACCAGGTTTAGGCAGGGTCACTACTGTTGCCTGCAACATCTCCGGAGGGATGATGCCAGTGTTCTTAATGTCATTAAAAAACAGGGTAAGAGTCGGAACTAGTGAAGAAACAAATACCTGATAATACAGATTCGTAAAACCGTCAGGGCCTGGGGCTTTATTTTTTGGAAGTGCATTAATAGCCTTAAGTACCTCCTCCTCTGTAAATGCAGCAAGCAAATCTGTAGCCAGAGAGGGAGGGGAGGCTCGCCGCCTGAAGAAAGAGATCTATGTCGTCCTGGGTAGGGGACGGTACGGTGTGGTCTAATCCTAGGTTATACAGGAAGGCATAATAACGTGCAAATTCATCAGTAATAAGGGCTGGGTTATAAATTTTTACATCATTAGCATCCAATAGGTACGGTATGTTGGTTTGCATTCTTTTCCCTTTCAATTTAGACGCCAGCAATTTCCCCGGTTTATTCCCTTGGGTATAATGAGCATAGTTAAGTTGTCTAACTGAGCGTGCAGTGACTTGGAGCATCAGGTGTTCCAACTCGCGGCGCTGCGCAATCAATTGAGCGGTAATATTAGGGTTAGGCGAGGATTTATTCTGGATTTCTAAGTCAGTGATTCGTCGTGTAAGAGCAGTCATCTGAGCATTAAGACGTCGTTTACGTTGCGCTCCTTTCTGTATAAAATGTCCTCGCATAACAGCTTTGTGGGCCAACCAAACCGACGCTGTTGCAACGTCCCCAGTTACGTTCGTCGTGAAATACTCCTGAAGGAGATGTAGCGTTGTTGTCACGTCCTCTCTATTTACAATGAGTGAGTCATTGAGTCTCCAATTCCCCATACCCCTCGGTGGAAAAGCAGCCTCAAAAGTAAGCGTAAGCGGAGCATGATCAGACCACGTAATGATGCCAATGGTCGCCTCCAGGAGACGAGACAAAGCTGAGCTATGTATCAAACACAAGTCAATTCTACTATATGAGGAGTGGACATGAGAAAAATATGTGTAATCACGTGTATTGGGGTGACATATCCTCCAAGTATCATATAGGTCAAACGAATGCATGAATTCCCGTAGTTGTTTACTAGAGGGCGGGGGGAGCGGGAATGGGGGCGGGGTTGGCTCGTCTGAGTGTCAACTTCGGGGTCAGGAGTGCAATTAAAGTCCCCACATAGGAACATCGTACCACTAGACATTTTTTTCACTCTACCAAAAGCTTTCCGCAGATAAGAAACCGGATTATCATTAGGGAGATATAGGTTAGCAATAGTGATTGGTAATTCGTTCAGCGTGCCCACAAGAATCACGAGGCGGCCCACCGGATCTACATACTGAGCCGAACACACAAAGGTCCAATCTCTATGAAACAGGATCGAGACCCCTTTGGACTTCGTCAGAGCAGTGGAGTGGTAGGCCTCAGTGTACAGACGCGATTTCAAAAACGGCGGACGCCTCTTACAAAAATGAGTCTCTTGCAAACATACAATAGCCGTTGAGATTTATGCAGGTCACGAAATAAAGCATGGCGTTTGTACGGAGTGTTCAAGCCCCTAACATTTAAGGAATAAATCTGGAATTGAGGTTTACTCATTTGTGGTTACGCCCAGCCCTCTAGATCTCACAGCGGACAGTGAAGACAACCTCCTCGGGAAGATGGAGGGACTCTCCTGCACATAATAGCACCTGGAACCGTATATCATAGTGCTTACCAAACAAACAAACAATACATACATTACATACATAGGTCGAACCAAAAAGAAACAAAAAGAAAAAGAAAAAATAAAAGGGAAAAAAAAAAGAAAAGAAAAAACCCGACCAAACCTCAGGAAAAAAAAACTGCACTCCATGAGCGCAGCTGAGTGGAGTCAATCAACACAGCAGATTGGTATAAGTAGGGAAAAAAACACGGTCAAGAAAAACTCCAGTAGGGGAAACACCAGTCCCAACTCTACCTGAGAAGGACCGCGCCAATTTACAGGCCATTGGAAGGCCTCGGGGCTTGCCGAATAAAAGAACAGAACAGGCTCCCAGGAGCGCCCAATTGAGGTAGATCAAAAGGGGGTCAGTCCGGCATCCGTGAAGGAGTTCTGACGCCCAAGAAGACGGGAAGCGACATGGCGAAGTAATAGAAGCACGCCCAGGTGCTGGATAGCGCAGGGCCAGAGCACCTCATTTTGGCCGGACCCGATGCCACTCCGGAGAAACTTTCAGCGGCGAAGATGATTCCTCCCGCGGAGGAGTAAACTCAGACACGACTTTCCATTCCGTCAGCAAACGCATGCCAGTGAGGGGATCCGGGATAACGTGCAAGACTCCCTCCCGCCATAACAAGATCTTTGTGGGAAATCCCCATCGATACGCCATGTTGTGGTCACGTAGAATTTTCGTGAAAGATGAAAATTCCCTTCTTTTAGACATGGTAGCCGTTGATAGGTCTGCGTAAAAAAGAAACTTCGGCATACGGAGAAGACAGAGGCATAGATTTCCGTGATGCACCCGGACTAGAACATCTCTAGAAGCTGAGGGCGGCAGGTTCTTGGCGCGTGGCAGTCTGTGTGCCCGGTCCATCAGGAAATCCTGTGACGAGTACGTTGGTACCAGGATCTGGAAAAGTTCCATAATATAAGGCTGAAGATCAGCAGGGGTTACTGCCTCTGGGATGCCCCGGATCCGTACATTGTTACGCTGCGAACGGTCTTCCAAATCGGCCAATTTCGTTGCCATGGTGTCATGTGCAGTCTGCAAAGCTATATGACGGTCCACTAAATCGTTATGGGCCAAACATAAGTCGTCTGTCTTAGCCTCCAAAGAGTCTGTCCTCTCACCCAGGTCTTGTACATCGCGCCTCAGCTCCTGCAGCGCCTCTTTAATATCCGTTTGTATAGTAGATCGAAGTTCTTGCAGCATGGGATGAAGTCTGCTTTCTGAAGGTGGTAAGGTGTCAGACATGCAGGGTGGGCCTGCGACAGCTGCTTCAATTGTGAAAGAGGAAACCGAGGAGGGAGATCCGCCATCTTTGGCCTCACGAACCTGGTCTTTTTTTCGCCGATTTTGCCGGTTCCAGCGCTCGTTGCGCCTTAGGTGGCACCATCTGGGAGCCAGGAGATGTCACCCAGCTGTGGGTGAAATTTCAGCCCCGGGGTTGCTGTAATTTAGCCGCAGGTATTGAAAGTTTAGCGCCAGTCACAGGAGCTCACCTCACATGCGACCGCGCGCTGCAACGTCCGGCTACGCGCCCCTTTACTTTTTTCTTTACATTTAACATGGTCATGTTTGGTATCATTGGAAAAGCCATGCTCTGGCTGTTCCAATCATTAACCCCTAGCTGCCACGGATCGGGAGATAGGGGGTTCATTGGAACCCCCTATCTCCATCATAGGTGGCAGCTAAGGGTTAACTCCGAACTGACGTTATGCGCAATGACGCCAGTCGGCAGGGGGAGAACCTGGAAGCTTGGCCAACATCCAAGATGTCGGCCAGCTCTGGGACGGGACCGCCGAAACGCAATCCAGCCCCTAAGGGGTTAAAGGCAGCCACCTTTTGGAAGGGCAGACTGTGCCTTTCAAAGTGGCACCTGCCTTTTTTGTCTATCCCAAGCAGATCGGGAGGGAGAGAGGTCCAGGATCTCCTCCCCCTCCCTTTCAGGCACCTTCCCCGCACTGGCAGGGGGGTGCCTGGAATAGACATCATCGCGCCCGACGAGATGACTCTATTCCTGCCTGCCAGGGTACTGGAGGCTGGGATGACATCAAAGATGTCACTCTGCACTGGGGGGCTGCAGCGATAGGCCGAAATACCGGCCGATTGCTTCCTCCTGTGCTAGGACGCGCTCAGGGTTTCCATAGCACAGGTGAACCACTTGGCTGGATGCGCTCAGCGCGTCCTTAGCAGCCAAGTGTTTAAGAATATGAAAAATGTCATCTAAAACATACACTATATTGCCAAAAGTATTCGCTCACCCATCCATATGCGAGTCAAGGCAGGTGAGCGAATACTTTTGGCAATATAGTGTGCAAAAATTGAAAAGCATAAACGGTATATACTACTGTCTTTTGCTGCCGCCAAAGACCGCCGAATTGCAGCGAATTGCACTGTACTTGCTGTCAAGTTGCCAGTATTTAATGTCATTGACAATTCGTCTCAATTCAGCAGTTATTGGCGCAATTCTGCAATTTTCATTTCATTTTCGACAAAACACATTGAACATTCACTAAAGAGTGAATTCACTGTATTTTCACCGAAATTTAATCACTGAAGAGAGCCAAAATGCAGCAAAACAAAAAGCACAGAAATCGCATGCAATTTAAAATAATATAAAATATCTCTTCATTTCACTAAATGCCAAAAAATCCCAAAAAATCTTGAGCTCCAGAAACAAAGATCTTAATCCAGCCCTGCATGTTTGCATTGGACTGGGCCGGTCTGGATGAAGTCCAGGGCTGCTTGTTTGCCCCAGTCCAGCCCTGAATGTCAGTGTGCTTGATTGGCAGTTGGCAGGTTTTTTTTTCAGTTGGGAAGTAGGTTGACTTACATGGGCTGCCTGCCAAATCACATGAAAACCCCTTAATGTACATTGGTAGTAGGGATGAGCCGAACACTCCCCGAGTTCGGTTCAAGCCCGAACCCGAACTTCCCATTTGTTCGGGACCGAACCCGAACCCGAACTCGAACCCAATGCAAGTCAATGGGGCTGAAAATTCGTTTTTTTAGAGTGCCCTCCAAGAGGGCATATATGCTACATATTTGCCATAAAAGGTGTATGGGTGTCCGGGTAGTGCCCTGGGGGACAGGAAACAAGGACAAAAAGTTTTTAAAAAAACGTTTTTAAAGTTTTCCATGAAATAAGGGTTAAAAATTAAAACCAAAAATTCCTTCAAATATCGTGCCTAGGAGGTCCCCATAACCTGCCCGTGAAGTGGCGGATTTCTAGGATGAATAGAAACACTTAAAAACCAAAAAAATGACGTTTCATATGACGGTAAATGCTTTTCCTTTTAATCTATCCATAAACAACTGCTTGGGGCGGCAGCCTGTATGAAAAGACATTTTAGGATGCGCAGAAAAAGTTTAGTGATTTTTTTTTTGGCTAAATTATTGTGAAACTTATGCAGGCTTCGGATGAAAGTAACAATAGGTGCTTTAAAATTAGGCTTTTAGCGTCGGCAACCTCTCTGAGGATATGAATCTGATACAAGCGTAAGTGGCAGTGCACCCAGATATTGTGCCTTTAGTGCCAGGCATGCAAGTACTATCATACAGTAACCCCTCTGTGGTATTGTGGAAGAATGCAGGGGTGGACCATGCGGTCCTATATTAAAAAGATATGAATCTGGGAATGGGTGTCAGTGCACCCAGATATTCTGCCTTTGGTGCAAGACTGCCAGGGCAGCAAGTATCATCATACAGTAACCCCTCTGTGTTATTGTGGAAGAGTGCAGGGGTGAACCTTGCGGTCCTATATTAAAAAGATATGCATCTGGTAATGGGCGTCAGTGCACCCAGATATTGTGCTTTTGGTGCAAGACTGCCAGGCCAGCAAGTATCATCATACAGTAAGGCTAGGGTCAGACGAACGCAGTGTTAACGTCCGTGTTGCCCGCACATAAGTACAGTCATGGCCGAAATTGTTGGCACCCCAGACATTTTTCCAGAATATCAAGTATTTCTCACAGAAAAGTATTGCAGTAAGACATGTTTTGCTATACACATGTTTATTCCCTTTGTGTGTATTGGAACAAAACAAAAAAAGGGAGGAAAAAAAGCAAATTGGACATAAGGTCACACAAAACTCCAAAAATGGGCTGGACAAAATTCTTGGCACCCTTAACTAAATATTTGGTTGCACACCCTTTGGAAAAAATAACTGAAATCAGTCGCTTCCTATAACCATCAATAAGCTTCTTACACCTCTCACCCGGAATTTTGGACCACTCTTCCTTTGCAAACTGCTCCAGGTCTCTCTTATTGGAAGGGCACCTTTTCCCAATAGCACTTTTAAGATCTCTCCACAGGTGTTCAATGGGATTTAGATCTGGACTCATTGCTGGCCACTTCAGAACTCTCCAGCGCTTTGTTGCCATCCATTTCTGGCTGCTTTTTGACATATGTTTGGGGTCATTATCCTGCTGGAAGACCCAAGATCTCGGACGCAAACCCAGCTTTCTGACACTGGGCTCTACAGTGCGACCCAAAATCCTTTGGTAATCCTCAGATTTCATGATGTCTTGCACACATTCAAGGCACCCAGTGCCAGAGTCAGCAAAACAACCCCAAAACCTCATTGAACCTCCACCATATTTCACTGTAGGTACTGTGTTCTTTTCTTTGTAGGCCTCATTCTGTTTTTGGTAAGCAGTAGAATGATGTGCTTTACCAAAAAGCTATCTTGGTCTCATCTGTCCACAATACGTTTTCCCAGAAGGATTTTGGCTTACTCAAGTACATTTTGGCAAACTGTAGTCTTGCTTTTTTATGCCTCTGTGTCAGAAGTGGGGAACTTCTGGGTCTCCTGCCATAGCGTTTCATTTCATTTAAATGTCGACGGATAGTTCGCGCTGACACTGATGCTCCCTGAGCCTGCACGACAGCTTGAATTTCTTTGGAACTTGTTTGGGTCAGCTTATCCACCATCCGGACGATCCTGCGTTGCAACCTTTCAATTTTTCTCTTCCGTCCACGCCCAGAGAGATTAGTTACAGTGCCATGCGTTGCAAACTTCTTGATAATGTTGCACACTGTGGACAAAGGCAAATCTAGATCTCTGGAGATGGACTTGTAACCTTGAGATAGTTGATATTTTTCCACAATTTTGGTTCTCAAGTCCTCAGACATTTCTCTTCTCCTCTTTCTATTGTCCATGCTTAGTGTGGCACACACAGACACACAATGCAAAGACTAAGTGAACTTCTCTCCTTTTTATCGGCTTTCAGGTGTGATTTTTATATTTCCCACACCTGTTACTTGCTCCAGGTGAGTTTACAGGAGCATCACATGATTGAAACAATCTTATTTATCCACAATTTTGAAAAGGTGCCAAGTATTTTGTCCAGCCCATTTTTGGAGTTTTGTGTGACATTATGTCCAATTTGCTTTCCTTCCTTTTTTTTTTTTGTTCCAATACACACAAAGGAAATAAACATGTGTATAGCAAAACATGTGTTACTGCAATACTTTTCTGTGAGAAATACTTGATTTTCTGGAAAAATGTCTGGGGTGCCAACAATTTCGGCCATGACTGTACGTCCGTGATAGCATACAATTGTGTTAAATAGAGTCCCACACACGAAGTACGTAAGCACGGAAGTGCGGGGGCTGACAGACGCTGCAAACGGACACAGGTTAGGCAAGAACGTAATACTGCTAGAACGGACGTGCAGAGTGCGCCACGTCCACAACGTCTGCATAGCTTTGTGTGTGAGTGATGCAACAAGGTCAGACGGACTGCATTTATACGTCCAGCATTTTTGACGGACAGAATGTTCTTTCATTGTAATTTATTTTCCATGCTACATCAGTCAAAAAATACGTCAGTGAAAAAAACCGACTGTGTGGCCACTACCTTGTCGTCAGTCAGTAAGTACGTCCGTACTGCACGGACGCACAGTGCGTAGAAAATGCGCTCATCTTACCCTAGCCTAACCCATCTGTGGTATTGTTGAAGAGTGCAGGGGTGAACCTTGCGGTCCTATATTGAAAAGTTTTTGATCTGGTAATAATGGGCGTCAGTGCACCCAGATATTGTGCCTTTAATGCCAGGCCAACAAGTATCATCATACAGTAACCCCTCGGTAGTATTGTGGAAGAGTGCAGGGGTGAACCTTGCGGTCCTATATTGAAAAGTTTTTGATCTGGTAATAATGGGCGTCAGTGCACCCAGATATTCTGCCTTTAATGCCAGGCCAGCAAGTATCATCATACAGTAAGGCTGGGGTCAGACGAACGCAGTGTTAACGTCCGTGTTGCCCGCACATAAGTACATCCGTGATAGCATACAATTGTGTTAAATGGAGCCCCACACACGAAGTACGTCCGCACAGAAGTGCGGGGGCTGACAGACGCTGCAAACGGACGCAGGTTAGGCAAGAGCGTAATACTGCTAGAACGGACGTGCAGAGTGCGCCACGTCCCCATGTCCGCATAGCTTTGTGTGTGAGTGATGCAACAAGGTCAGACGGACTGCATTTATACGTCCAGCATTTTTGACGGACAGAATGTTCTTTCATTGTAATTTATATTCCATGTTACATCAGTCAAAAAATACGTCAGTGAAAAAAAACGACTGTGTGGGCACTACCTTGTCGTCAGTCAGTAAGTACGTCCGTACTGCACGGACGCACAGTCCGTAGAAAATGTGCTCCTCTGACCCTAGCCTAACCCTTCTGTGGTATTGTGGAAGAGTGCAGGGGTGGACCATGTGGTCCTATATTGAAAAGGTTTTTTTTTTTATCTGTTAATGGGCGTCAGTGCTCCCAGATATTGTGCCTTTAATGCCAGGCCAGCAGGTATCATCATACAGTAACCCATTTGTGGTATTGTGGAAGAGTGCAGGGTTGGACCCTGCGGTTCAAAAAAATAAAATGATATAAATCTGGCACAGGCGTCAGTGCAGCCAAATATTGTGCCTTTCATGGCAGCAAGTGCCTTCACACCGTAACCCTTTTGTGGTATTGTGGAAGAGTTCAGTGCTGGAGGTTTTGTGAATGCAGAAGAGGACATCCCCTATCTATTCCATTACTTCAGCATCAGGGGATTGATAGCTGCTGATCCATGACTGATTTATTTTTATAAATGTCAGCCGGTCTACCGAGTCGGTGGACAGACGCACTCTTTTGTCTGTGACAAAACCTCCAGCGGCACTGAACGTCCTTTCGGAAAGCACGCTAGATGAAGGGCAACCTAGTAGCTGCATAGCATATTGGCTAAGTTCTGGCCAGTGATCCAATCTCAACACCCAGTAAGCCAGTGGATAATCTGCTGGAAAGGTATCCAGGTCTGCCCTTGCCCCTAGGTAGTCCTGCACCATATGGTGAAGACGCTGGCAATGGGTGCCTACATTTGATGTCCTTGGGCGTCGAGGACTAAAAAAATTTAAAAAAGCATCAGTCAAGCGGCCCTGGCCTTCACTGCTATTCCTCTGATCACCCGCAGCCTCAGAAGCACGTGTGTCAGCACTTGGTAATCTACTAGTGCCTGGAAAGGTGTTACACAAGTGTCGCTTTAAAGCATCCAGGTTTTTTCATCCTGTGCTCCCTCTGTGTGGGCAGGATGAGCTCTGCAACTTTTCCCTTGTATCGTGGATCAAGAAGGGTTGCCAAGCAGTAATGATCCCTCTCCTTGATAGCACGAATCATGGGGTCCTTTAGCAGGCTTTGAATCATTAGGGAGCCCATGCAGCGTAGGTTGGAGGTGGCATTTGCTGCCGAGTCTTCCTGGTCAATGAGGATGACCGTATCGTGCACTTCCTCCTCCCAGCCACGCACAAGCCCTTCTGTTTCTGGGCACACAAAACCCTCCCTTGAGGAATCCCCACCTTCAATGCCCCCACTACTTAAATAGTCCTCCTCCTCCTCATC
Source organism: Leptobrachium leishanense (assembly GCA_009667805.1). Lineage (NCBI taxonomy): Eukaryota > Metazoa > Chordata > Amphibia > Anura > Megophryidae > Leptobrachium > Leptobrachium leishanense. The sequence continues at coordinate 84,985,166 of CM019072.1, read as the reverse complement.
CTCCTCCTGTCTGATCTGAGTAGGACCCGCTGGAATGCTGTCTGTGGAAAGACTGGGGCCTTGAGAGCTCGAGAAGGCCTCCTCTTCCTCCCGCTGCTCTGCCTCTAGAGCCACATCTATAATTCCCCGCAGAGTGTGCTCCAGCAGGAACACTAAAGGAATTGTGTCACTGATGCATGCACTGTCCCTGCTCACCATCCTCGTTGCCTCCTCAAATGGTGACAGTACAGTGCATGCATCCTTGATCATCAGCCACTGCGGGGGGAAAAAAAAAACAAGTTGACCTGAACCTGTCCTTGTGCCATACTCACACAGGTACTCGTTGATTGCCCTCTGCTGCTTGTGCAGACGCTGCAGCATTGCTAATGTCGAGTTCCACCTGGTGGGCATGTCACAGATCAGACGGTTTGTGGGAAGGTGGAATTCTCTTTGAATTTCTGCCAGGCGAACGCTTGCTGGGAATGACCGTCTGAAGTGGCTGCAGACCTTTCTGGCCTGGATGAGAAGCTCTGGCAGCCCTGGGTACTTGGTTAGGAAACGCTGTACCACCAGATTTAGGACATGTGCTAGGCATGGTACATGCGTCAATTTACCCTTGCGTAGGGCGGAGAGAAGGTTGCTGCCATTATCGCAGACTATCATTCCCAGCTCAAGCTGGCGTGGTGTTAACCATCTCTGCACCTGCCCCTGCAGAGCTGATAAAATTTCTGACCCGGTGTGGCTCCTGTCCCCTAAACAAACCAGCTCAAGCACAGTATGGAATCTTTTTGCTTGAGCCATTGCGTAGACCCTGTAAGGCGTCGGTTTAACTGCCACTTCACCAGAGACAGAGAAGGAGGAGGAGGAGGAGGAGGAAGAGGTGGTGGTGGTGGAGCAGACAGACCTCATACAAGCAGCTTTCTGGAGGCGTGGTGGATGAACAAGCTCCAGCACAGAGCCCCATCTTGGATCCCTCCCAGCTGCAATCAGAGTTACCCAGTGTGCTGTGAAGGAAATGTAACGACCCTGTCCATGCTTGCTGGACCACGTGTCTAAAGTGACATGCACCTTGCTGCTGACTGCCTTTCCCAACGACTGGATAACATTTTCTTCCACATGCTGGTATTGTCAGGCTCGCGCCACGAAGGAGCCATGGCACAGCCTCTGTGTTGTGATATATAATCCCAAGCGCTGGGGGTAGGCAGGCACACAGACACTGGAGGCAGTATATGTACAATAAGGCTGTATTAAAGAATGGTTCACAGCAAACAGTCCAGCACAGAACAGACGGTAACATAGAAAATAGGCAAGTAGATGGTGGACCACGTAGTCTCTCTCCAGATCCGCTTGAGGAGAAGCAGGAGCATTTAGGCAAATGTACCTTGATAGAAGGTTGGTCTCCTTGGAGAGAGCTGGAGGGCTGGAAGCCACTTGAGAGTCTCTGGACCCACTGGATAGTGGGCCACGCAGTGGATCGTCCAGCATGCAGGAACCAGGTAATGCAGACACAGCAAGGATGCACGGCAGAGCAAAATAAATCAGGAAACATACAAATGACAAGAGGGAGCTCTCAAGACCTCTGAACACAGGAAGGGAAAAACACAAAATGAAAGAGCAATGGGGAGGAGGGTGTGGTCTGGTTTTATGCAAAACCTCAGGTTCAGACACCATTAACCCTTAGGTGGGAAGCAGGTAATGAGAGCTAGTGACCCAGGCTGACCACAGCAGGATCTCAGGGCTGAGGCATGACAGGTATAGTGCTGGAATGGCCTTGCGTGAAAAGTAATGGCGTTTTGGAACCTGCCACTGTGGTACAGCACATTCAGCAAATTCACGGAAGGGAACAGAGTCCACCAGCTGGAAAGGCAGCAGCTGCAATGCAAATAATTTTGCTAAGCTGGCATTTAGACGCTGTGCTTGGGGATGGTTGGGACTATATTTTTTTTTTCGCTGCAGCAGCTGCGGCAACATAATCTGACTGCGTAAATCTTCAGCTACTGGGATGATGTCGCATTGTGAGGAAGGACCTGCTGGTACATCCATTACTGTTAGGCTTGTGCACCGATTTATTTTTTTTCGGTTCGGTTCGATTTTTTTCGGATTTTTAAAATTTTCGGTTCGGTTCGGCTCGTTTTTCGGGTACATTTTGTTTTCGGAATATCGACCATTTTTCGTATTTTTCGTGTCACTTTGCTCGTTTTTTGTATTGACTTTTCGTTTTCCAGAAAATTTTCGTTTTCGGAACGTCTGTTCTCCTCATTTGACACATTTCAAGTCCATTCGAAAAATCCAAAAATATTTTGTTTCGGATCTGACATTTTCGGATCTAAAAATTTTCGGAAATTCGGCCGCATCCGAAAACACGAATCGGGAAATTTCGTGGAAATTCCGAAACGCACATCCCTATTTACTGTAGCATCATCCCTATCGGTGGAGGTTGTAGGCAATGACATGGCAGGACATACAGTGTGGGTAGAGACAGATGAGGAGGAGGAGGAGGACCTACGCAAAGTTTTGTGGCAACGGGATGTGTGGCACCTTTTCATATGTCACCTCAAGCACGTGGTACCCAAGTGTCTGGTGATTATCCCACGCTTCAGGCTCATCTGACATAGATTACAAATAGCAATGGTGGGGTCTTCTGCACATTTCTTAAAGAACTCCCAGACAGCAGAGTTCCTGCATGTGTTCTTTGAGACAACAGCGCTCTGCACCGGAGCAGCTCTGACATCTGATGCCTTGGACTGGCTAGTGCTACGGTTGGTCACAGAGGATGTTGGGCCTCTTGTTTTCTGTGCCTCCTCCTCCTCTTCCCCCACCTCCTCACTTGATTCCTCAGTTCAATCTGGCACCCAGGTGGAGTCAATGACCTCATCATCAATGTCATCTTCACCCCTATCTCCTCGTCACTGGAGCCAACTTGGCAGTATGCTGCAGCTGCTGGGGCAAAATGAGTGCCAGTTATTTGTGTGTCATCACTGGCACCCCCTTCATCTAGGTTGATTATACTCCCTTGCTCAACCTCAGAGATTGAATCAGAGCACTGTACTTGCTGCGCATCCTCAAGCTGCATGTCACTCTCATTGTAGTCAAACAATTCAGCTGACTCCTCCGTGTGTGATAGCGAGGCTACGGCAGGAGTAGCTGTGGACATGGAGGCTGCATTAGATGCTTTGGCAGCTGAGGTGGACTGTAAAGCACTAGAAGCCTGGCTGGCAGAGGACTCGGAGGATGAGGATGGCCTGGCTAGCCAATCCACCAAATCCTCTCTATGTTGCTGCAGGTTAAGAAGACGGCCAGCACCAGTTATAAAGGACAAGCGTGCCCCTGCAGAGGATGCACCACGTCCACCACGACCAGAGGCACAGCCTCCCGACACAGGGGCTGCTTGCCCTCTTATCTGTGTCTGGGAGCGTCTGCCTGTCCTTTTTGTTCTTTCAGACATGGTGAGTGATATATAGATTAATATATACAGAACTCTGATTCAACTCTGGTATAAAGATTTAAAGAACTCTGGTATAACTCAGTGAGACACACTGATAGCTGGCAGCCAGTGACAAGAGACAGATCACCTCAATTCACAAATGTTTTGTAGAAATTAGTGAGCCCCGAAATACAGCGTGGTACTGGATGTGTGACGATACACAGATCACCTTAATTCACAAATGTTTTAAAGAAATTAGTCAGCCCCAAAATAATGCGTGGTACTCAGGGATTTAGGAAGTAAACTGAAGAAGAGGTCCTCCAAGGTAGTATTTTCTGAGATCCTACCTGTGTCACGTGCTACAGTGGAAAGGCAGCGGAAGATCAGGGAGGTCAATGTGTGGCTTAAAGCTTGGTGCAGGAAGGAGGGCTTTGGGTTTTTAGAGCACTGGGCTCATTTTGCACAGGGGTACAGTCGTGATAGATTGCACCTGAATGGAAGAGGGTCTGCTGTGCTAGGGGAGAGGATGGTTAAAAGGTTGGAGGAGACTTTAAATTAGTGGAAGGGGGGAGGGATACAGTATCTTACAAAATGGAGACAGAGCAGATAGCGGAAGGGTTTCAGTTCAGACTAAGGGGGGGTGGAGCCGGGGGATGGGTAATGTCAGAACAGTGGAGGTATGTAATGTAAAGTCGCATTCAGCATGTGTGGGTAGACACAACATTAAATGTATGCTTGCTAATGCAAGAAGCCTTAATAACAAGATGGGGGAACTAGAGGTAATAGCATACACTAAGCAATACGACATTATAGGAATAACAGAAACGTGGTGGGACGAAACGCATGACTGGGCTGTAAACTTAAACGGTTATACATTTTTTAGAAAGGATAGGAAACATAAGAAAGGGGGTGGAGTGTGTTTATATGTATATCAGGATTTAAAGCCTAATATTACACAACTGGAAAGCGATGAGGGAAATGTGGAATCCTTATGGGTAAATATTTCGTTGGGGAATAAACAGGGAAGTCAACTATTGGTTGGCATATGCTATAAACCACCTAATATAGATAATGATGAGGAAGAACAACTATTAGAGCAAATTAGGAAGGCTGCAGATCATGGTAGCACTTTAATTGTTGGAGATTTTAATTACCCGGACATTAATTGGGATAGTGGGACTAGTAATTCAGCAAAGGGAATCCGGTTTCTGAACATTTTAAATGATACCTTCATCTCACAACTGGTAGAAACACCAACTAGAGAGGATAACTGTCTGGACATGGTTATAACAAATAATGTGGATATTTTCTCAAATATTAATGTAAAGGAACAGTTGGGAAACAGTGACCATAATATGGTGACTTTTGAAATAAACTCAAAAAAACACATTCATAAGGGGCATGCTAAAACATATCATTTTAAAAAGGCCAACTTTATTAAAATAAAGGAAGCTCTCAATGTCATTGACTGGCAGAAACTCTTTCACGGGAAAAACACTGAGGATAAGTGCAATATCTTTAAACTAGCACTAGAAAAGTACACGTCACAATATATTCCACTGGTTAATAAATATAAAAGAAACAGACTGAAACCAATGTGGCTTAGTAGGAAGGTAACTAAGGAAATGAAAAATAAAAAGAAGGCATTTAAAGCTTTTAAATTTGATAAATCTGAGGCATCCTATAAAGCATATAGGGCAGCCAATAAAGCATGTAAAAATGCGATTAGATGGGCTAAACTAGAAAATGAAAAAGAAATAGCCAAAGAGAGCAAGACCAACCCTAAAAGATTCTTTAGGTACATAAATTCTAAAAAACCCAAGAGTGAAAATGTAGGTTCACTAAAATCTGAGTCAGGGTTATTGTTAACTGAAGATCAGGATAAAGCAGAAATGATTATTTTTCTTCAGTATTTATCAAAGAGAAACCTATAACAGGAGACATAGTTACATAGTTACATAGTTATATAGGCTGAAAAAAGACATGCGTCCATCGGGTTCAGCCTCTCCCACATAACCTACTGCTGTTGATCCAAAAGAAGGCAAAAAACCCAGTCTGAAATGCTTGTCAATATGAAACATACTGGGAAAAAATTCCTTCTTGACCCCAGAATGGCAGTCAGATTTCTCCTTGGATCAAGAAGCTTTTACCCACATATTAAATATTATAACCCTTAATATTCTGTGTCTGCAGGAAGTCATCCAGTCGTTTTTTAAAGTCTGTACAGACTCTGACCCAACCACCTCAACAGGCAGAGAATTCCACAGCTTTATTGTTCTCACCAAAAAATAACCCTTCCTATGCTTTAAGCTATATTTTCTTTCTTCCAGTCTAAATGGATGACCCCTTGTCCTATGTATAGTCCTGTTAATGAATAGGTTATCAGACAATGGTTGATAATGGCCCCGTATATATTTATATAAGGTTATCAGATCCCCTCTAAGGCGCCTTTTCTCTAAACTAAACAGGTTTAAGCTTGTTAGTCTTTCCTCATAACTTAACCCTTCCATCCCCCTTATTAATTTAGTTGCCCGTCTCTGCACTTTTTCTAGCGCTATAATATCTTTTTTTAAGACAGGTGCCCAAAATTGCACGGCATATTCAAGGTGCGGCCTGACCATTGATTTATACAGAGGCAAAATTATGTTTTCATCCCGTGAGTGAACTCCCCTTTTAATGCATGCCAGTACTTTGCTGGCCTTGGCGGCTGCTGTTTGACATTGCACATTGTTACTTAGTTTGAAGTCTATGATTATTCCCAAATCCTTCTCCTGCTTGGATTTCCCTAACTCCGTACCATTTAGGGTATAAATTGCTTGTGTGTTCTTCACTCCAAAGTGCATAACTTTGCATTTATCTAGATTAAATTTCATCTGCCACTTAAGTGCCCAGTCCCCCAATCTATCTAAATCCCTCTGCAGCGAAGTAACATCCTGCTCACATTGTATTACTTTTCCTAGCTTTGTGTCATCTGCAAACACTGATACATGACTTTCAATGCCTATCTCAAGGTCATTTATAAATAAATTGAATAGTATTGGTCCTATAACAGACCCCTGAGGGACACCGCTTACCACTGGTGTCCATCTTGAAAATGTACCATTTATGACCACTCTCTGTACCCTATCTTTTAGCCAGTTTTCTATCCAAGAACAAGTATTTTCATCTAGACCATTTTTTCTTAATTTAAATAGTAACCTTTTGTGTGGAACTGTGTCGAAAGCTTTGGCAAAATCTAAGTAAATCACATCCACTGCGACCCCCTGATCTATACTTCTACTTACTTCCTCATAGAACGTAATTAGGTTAGTCTGACATGATCTGTGTTTCATGAAACCATGCTGATTTTTGCCAATTACATTATACCTCCCAATAAATTCCTGAATACTATCCCTTAGTAACCCCTCAAATACTTTCCCAGCCACAGATGTTAAGCTCACAGGTCTATAATTCCCAGGCATAAATTTTAAACCTTTCTTAAATATAGGGACCACGTCAGCTTTTCTCCAATCCTCTGGTACTATTCCTGAAAGAACATGAACTTCATTAATAAAAACTTACTAATACAAAGTGACTCTTTGACTCAGGACAAGGTTTTGCAGAAATTAAACAATGTGAATGTGTATAAAGCCCCAGGGCCAGATGGAATTCACCCGCGAGTACTGAGAGAGCTATGTGTTGAAATATGTAAACCTCTGTTCTTAATCTTTCAAGATTCTTTTCTTTCAGGAATAGTACAGAGGATTGGAGAAAAGCTGACGTGGTCCCTATATTTAAGAAAGGTTTAAAATGTGTACCTGGGAATTATAGACCTGTGAGCTTAACATCTGTGGCTGGGAAAGTATTTGAGGGGTTACTAAGGGATAATATTCAGGAATTTATTGGGAGGTATAATGTAATTGGCAAAAAAAAGCATGGTTTCATGAAACACAGATCATGTCAGACTAACCTAATTACGTTCTATGAGGAAGTAAGTAGAAGTATAGATCAGGGGGGTCGCAGTGGATGTGATTTACTTAGATTTTGCCAAAGCTTTCGACACAGTTCCACACAAAAGGTTACTATTTAAATTGAGAAAAATTGGTCTAGATGAAAATACTTGTTCTTGGATAGAAAACTGGATAAAAGATAGGGTACAGAGAGTGGTCATAAATGGTACATTTTCAAGATGGACACCAGTGGTAAGCGGTGTCCCTCAGGGGTCTGTTATAGGACCAATACTAATCAATTTATTTATAAATGACCTTGAGATAGGCATTGAAAGTCATGTATCAGTGTTTGCAGATGACCCAAAACTAGGAAAAGTAATACAATGTGAGCAGGATGTTACTTCGCTGCAGAGGGATTTAGATAAATTGGGGGACTGGGCACTTAAATGGCAGATGAGATTTAATCTAGATAAATGCAAAGTTATGCACTTTGGAGTGAAGAACACGCAAGTAATTTATACCCTAGATTGTACGGAGTTAGGGAAATCCAAGCAGGAGAAGGATTTGGGAATAATCATAGACTTCAAACTAAGTAACAATGTGCAATGTCAAACAGCAGCCGCCAAGGCCAGCAAAGTATTGGCATGCATTAAAAGGGGAGTTCACTCACAGGATGAAAACATAATTTTGCCTCTGTATAAATCAATGGTCAGGCCGCACCTTGAATATGCTGTGCAATTTTGGGCACCTGTCTTAAAAAAAGATATTATAGCGTTAGAAAAAGTGCAGGGACGGGCAACTAAATTAATAAAGGGAATGGAAGGGTTAAGTTATGAGGAAAGACTAACAAGCTTAAACCTGTTTAGTTTAGAGAAACGGCGCCTTAGAGGGGATCTGATAACCTTATATAAATATATACGGGGCCATTATCAACCATTGTCTGATAACCTATTCATTAACAGGTCTATACATAGGACAAGGGGTCATCCATTTAGACTGGAAGAAAGAAAATTTAGCTTAAAGCATAGGAAGGGTTATTTTACGGTGAGAACAATAAAGCTGTGGAATTCTCTGCCTGTTGAGGTGGTTGGGTCAGAGTCTGTACAGACTTTTAAAAAACAACTAGATGACTTCCTGCAGACACAGAATATTAAGGGTTATAATATTTAATATGTGGGTAAAAGCTTCTTGATCCAAGGAGAAATCTGACTGCCATTCTGGGGTCAAGAAGGAATTTTTTCCCGGTATGTTGCATATTTCAGACTGGGTTTTTTGCCTTCTTTTGGATCAACAGCAGTAGGTTATGTGGGAGAGGCTGAACCCGATGGACGCATGTCTTTTTTCAGCCTATATAACTATGTAACTATGTAACTGTTTGTGTGACGAGACACAGATCACCTTAATTCACAAATGTTTTAAAGAAATTAGTGAGCCCCAAAATAATGCGTGGTACTGTTTGTGTGACGAGACACAGATCACCTTAATTCACAAATGTTTTAAAGAAATTAGTGAGCCCCAAAAAGATTTGCTGGCACAGTGACAAGACCCAGAAGATCACCTCAATTCACAAATGTTTTAAAGAAAGTTGTAAACCCCAAAAAAAATTGCTGGCACAGTGACAAGACACACATCACATAAATTCCCTGATATTTGGTAGAAATGAGACCCAAAAAGACTTGCTGGCACAGTGAGAAGACCCAGAAGATCACCTTAATTCACAAATGTTTTAAAGAAAGTTGTAAACCCCCAAAAAAATTGCTGGCACAGTGACAAGACACACATCACATAAATTCCCTGCTATTTGGTAGAAATGAGACACCCCCAAACCCCCCCAATAGCGTGGCAGACCGGCAGTAACCAGACACAACTATCTCCTCTGAAATCTCCTCTGAAATGCGTGCAGAAGCGCTGCGTGGAAACGTTATATAGTGTGCTGCGGGATTTAGCTCTGTGAGAACATGATTGGGCAAAATTTGCCCAATCAGGACTCTGAGCGGTGATTGGCATAGTGTTGAACCAGTCTTGCACCAGACCTGTGGTCAGGTGCAAAGCTGTGGCCAATTACGAGCTTCAGGCCAGTGGGAAAATGCATTGTGGTCCATTGTGGTTAAACATGCGGCGAACACCTGGAAATGTTCGGTGTTCGCGATCTGCTTGAACAGGCTAAGTTCGGGTCGAACCCCGAACCGTCCGAACCCAAACAGCTCCTCCCTAATTGGTAGTTACATTTTACACTTCCCTTCATGCAAAGACGAGTCAGCCTGTTATTTAATAGCACGACTACTCTCTAACATTAGAGCATACTAAGGGGGCCCTAAGGTTCAGAAAAGAAGCACAAAAAAGAGTACAGTGAACAATTGACATTCATTATATAGCCATCTTTTTCCTTCATTCAGAAGGCCTAGAATTTTGCTAATTTCTGAATTCACAATAATTAAATTAAGTTATATTCTCTGTAGGCAATTTTGGAATAAATGTGAATACAGGATTGTGACGGAGGCCTCTGCCACCTTTTGAGTGACTTGTGCTCCAGGTGTCTGGGACTTGCTGGCACAGGCACTCACAGCAATGCCCGCGCTACATATAGACTGTGTGCACCTTGGAGAGGAGCGGCTGCCAGCCTCGTGCCCACAGACTATGGGTAATTATGGCAGAGAATGTTCATAGGGCATTGCCATACTGTTTGTGATTTAGTTTAACCACTTCCATGCGGAGGACGCGCTGAGCGCGTCCTCCGCATGGCTCCCGCTGTGCGGAGGACGCGCTGAGCGCGTCCTCCCTTTGGGGTCAGCGTTCGGCCGGGTTCCGGCCGATCGCTGGCCCCTCCGGTGCGGGCTGACATCCTCGATGTCAGCCCAGCATCCGGAACCGCCGCCGCTGAAATTAGGTGTCATCGCGGCAGCGAGATGACACCTAATTCAGGCGCCCCCCCACATGTGCGGAGGAGGCGCCTGAAAGGGAGGGGGGAGGTCCTTCGGACCTCTGTCCCTCCCGATCGGCGGCGTTGCGGGGGTTAACCCAGGCACCATTTGGAAGGGCACAGCCTGCCCTTCCAAATGGTGCCTGGCATTAACCCCTGGGGAGCTGGATCGCGAATCGGCGCTGAAAAGCGCCGGTTCGCGATCCTTTCCCGGAGCTGGCCGACATCTTGGATGTCGGCCAAGCCTCCGGGAACTCCCCCTGAGGACTGGCGTCATCGTGCTAGAGTTAACCCCTAACTGCCACCAACGGTGGAGATAGGGAGTTCCAATGAACTCCCTATCTCCCGATCCGTCGCAGCTAGGGGTTAAAGTTTGGTATGGTTGGATCGGCCAGAGCATGGCCGTTCCAACGATACCAAACACTACTGTGAAAAAAGTTTTTTTAAAAAAATTAAAATTAAAATTAAAAATAAAAATATATTTAAAAAAAATTATAAAAAAAAAAATATTTTTTTCTTTTTTTTGGTTCGTTAATGCAGCAATATTGTTCCCATTTCAATTTTAATGTGAACAATGATGCTGCACTAACGATTTTTGTATGCGGTGCGTTTGTTAAAAATCGTAATTTCCCCAAAAAAAAATGTAACGAGACCCCATCTCTAATTTTTTTAACAAGCGCACCCCATACAAAATATAACCGCAATTGCTCGCATGTTAAAATGTGAAATAAAACACTTTACACGTTGTAAATTATTGAAAATACATATTTTATTGCATTTTTTGTTATAATATACAGACATGACATAACGTATACATATAATAATGACATATTATGAATCTACCGAGTCTGACGGAAAGAACGGTATATAATATGTCTGGGTCATATACTAAAATAAGCCTTCAAAACACGTTTAAACATGATGAGCAAAACCGGTAAAAATGACCTCAGCACAGAGGTGTGAAAAGCCTCAGCAGCGAAAGGGTTAAAGTTTATTTCTTTGTTGAGCCAGCACAGTGTAATTAGGTTTTTGTAATCTGTGATTATGCAAGAATGTTATGTCTATCTGTTTATCTGCTGCATGTGTGAGTTGTGAGTCAGCCTTAAAGGCAAACATTGTCCCAATGGATTATGTAAATGGTGTGTGATAACGAATTGTGAATGTGTGTGTGCTTCACTCCGACCCCGTTATCTGTTGATTGAGAGGATTAAATCTGCCAGCCATTTCAAGCCAGACAAACTCACATAAGAACCTGAGGAGGACCAGAATGGGGCTTGCAGTGAACTTGAAATCAGCCAATCAGAACTGTTGGGGTGGGTGGGAAGCTTGAACAGTGTGTGTGTGTTACCTAAGCATAAATACTGTGGTGTTGTTTCCAATAAAGTCAGTTGATCCTGTTAGAACATACAGCCTGCCTGGTGTCTCATACAGGGTACTCACAATCACCCCCAAAAAGCACAGAGCGGCCATCTGGAAATTCAAAGAGACAGAGGATCAGACCAAGCGGGTCTGGAGCTACATATCAGGCTACTCAAGGCACTGAGTTTCGAGCAACTCAGCGGCCGGGCTGATCTTGGTAAGGAGGTGCAGGACAGGCAGATGAGCGAGGTCTGTGACAAGGATATCTTAGAAATACTGTACATAGACACTGTCAAAACAATTTGAAAAATATGTTTAGTGTGTTTTTTTAACTTAATTAACAAATTTGATATGGCAGTCTTAATAATAATATGATAGGCACGGACATTCTTTGTATGTCGCATAATGAATCTCTTTAACACGACTGATTCCGTAAAGCTTTACAGTTATATTGAAATGCCTCTTCTCTCCAGAGCCTCTCCAACTCACTAGTTGAAGAGTTGCAGTGTTTTAAATTTCATTTGACTTTCTGCTCATATTTGTTCCCTTACAGAAGTCTATTTACTTCTCCCATTTCATTCTGTTCATGGAAGTCCTTCTCTTGGGAGTTTGATTTGAGAGTTTGCTCTGTACGTTTTAAAAGAGTCAACATTGATATCAAGAGAGTTCGGATCCAATATTTATTCGCAGGGTTTCCTCTGAGTGTTTGCTTCAGAGATGGCAATAAAATAATTTGAAAGGTAAACGATTAACGGAATGTGTTCCTTTCATGCCACAATTGCACCAACAAGTATCTGGCAGAGAGGGATTCACCTTGTGTAAAAACCCGGGGTACAATACCACTGCATTAGCGCTTTGATGCACTGCTCCTGAAACATCACACTAATGGAGGATTTGTGCGTTGCCTCCCATATATCAACCCAGTCCTCTTTATCCACTGCACCAAATTCCCCCTCCACCATGCCTTCATATAAGGGAGAGGTTCCCAATCTACAGGCTCCTGGGAATAGTGGACAAGGAGGGATATCAGTCCCCGAGGGTAGGTGCTCATCCAACACGGATGTTCAAAAAGAGTGAAGGGCCCAGTGGTGGCTTTACATACCACGGGTGATTGCACAAAATGTCGACATTGCATATATCTAAAGAAATATTTTGTCGCTAATATTTTTTCATTCTGATAGGGAGACAAAGGTGTGTATAGGAGGGGTGGGGTCGCGCCTATACCCCGATGGGGTGGCTGCAACCACCAGATGTATCCAGCCCAGCAACATGTATAAAACAGAAGAAAAAATATATCATCTGCGCTTATTCCCATTATACAGTGTGAAACAAAACACAATTAGACGCTTTGGTTTCTATTAATGGCCATTAAGAGAGTAAGCTCACCTGCCAAACGTCAAGGCACCTCTAGTGAGGGTGAGTCCTATCCAAAAATGAAGCCATGGGAAATGTTTAAGCAACAACGAGTGGGGAAAATTACGATCTTAACGCAAATATTAACGCTCACTTGCGTGAGCATTAACATTTGCTGCGGCGTTCACCACATATTTGTAACGATTCCCCAGGACTGACCTGGTAGGATACCTGGTAACAGACCTCTAACCCTCCGATCCTTAGGATGGTTGGGACTCGGGACCACTAAACCTAACCTCTAGCAGCCACACAGGCCAGGGAGATAGCACCAACAATATACACCACAGACTGAGATCAATATGTTTGTACTGCGCTATAGTAAATGGCAGGATGGAAGCGCAGCAACAGTAACAAGCAGCGGAATATACCAGACAGGGGCGCAGAGCGAGAGTAGTTGTTATCACAAAACCGGGTCAGCAACGTTTAGGTACTTGTACTGCGCTACTGTATATGGTGAGAATCGGCGCACACCAGTAGCAACAGGAGGCAAACAGAACAGGCAGGGAGTACACAGAGAGAATAGTCAAATGGCACGCAAAGTCGGCAACAGATCGGGTCCTCAGAACAAGCAGGGTCAGTAACAAGTATACAAATTGATTCGGTAAGCTGGAGATGCAGGAATGAAACTCCACGGCAAGTCAAGGTGTACAGCGAGTGCTCCTGATTTAAAGGTCCCAGCGGCTCCGTATCATCACGCCGTGCCCTGCCCCCTTATCACTCACAGCTGCTCCGGGTGCTGCCAGAGCTCCTGGCATTCGGCCAGCTGGCGGCACCATGCGTCCGGGGTCCCCCCAATCGCCACCCCGGACCCTGGATGTCACAATATTACAATCCAAACGCAAACGGGTTAAGTAACCAAATTTGTAAGAAGAATAATTAATGCAGCATATGAATCCTCACACTGCTGGGCAGCACCTCTACAGTCTGACGCTAGCTTTTACCGGCGTGGGGAAGCCGGCTGCGCATTTTGCATCGCTCCCTCTAGAACGAAAAAGAAAGAAGAAAAGACCAAGGATCTGTACCTTGGTCAACAATCACTTATCTCAATGTATGACTCGAGATAACACTCCCTAGGCAGGACTGAACCTGTAAACGTGACAAAAACAAAAATAATATATTTTCGAGTGAACTGATCCGAGAGGTCAAACAACAATGGCAAAATTGCCTTTAATAAGAAGGAGACACTCCCAAATACCAACTAAAAACAACATACAAACCAGGGGTCAAGTCCTGGGAAAAAAGTGAGGGAACTCACCCACGAATTCCACAACCCCTATTACCTGAAGAAAATATATATATCACGAGTATAGCCGGACGAGCCGGTGATACCATTTTTATTGGGTTAGCATTACATTTAAAAGACAAGCTTTCAAGAGTGTAACCTGGAAACTATATACTGATCAGTGAAAGGTATCACTACCTACAGGTATACTCGTGATTGTGGCAACTGGACTAACGCATTTTATATATAATATATATATATATATATCCAGGCACAGGCCCCCCAGAATAATATACACAGTGCAGAACCCCCAGAATAATATACACAGCGCTGAGCCCCCAGAATAATATACACAGCACTGAGCCCCCAGAATAATATACACAGCGCTGAGCCTCCAGAATAATATACACAAGCCTCCAGAATAATAATACAGCACTGAGCCCCCAGAATAATATACACAGCACTGAGCCTCCAGAATAATATACACAGCACTGAGCCCCCAGATAATATATACACAGCACTGAGCCTCCAGAATAATATACACAACACTGTGCCCCCAGAATAACATACACAGCGCTGAGCCCCCAGAATAACATACACAGCACTGAGCCCCCAGAATAACATACACAACACTGAGCCCCCAGAATAACATACACAACACTGAGCCCCCAGAATAATATACTCAGCACTGAGCCTCCAGAATAACATACACAGCACTGAACCCCAAGAATAATATACACAGCACTGGTTATATGGATATATTTTCCCCAGTTCACTTGGATATAATTGCCCCAGCTCATATGGATAATGCCCCCCCAGCTCTCATGGATATTGTCCCAGGTCTCATGGATAATGCCCCAGCTCTCATGGATAATGCCCCCAGCTCTCATGGATAATGCCCCCCGCTCTCATGGATATGCCCCAGCTCTCATGGATATTGCCCCAGCTCTCATGGATAATGCCCCAGCTCTCATGGATAATGCCCCAGCTCTCATGGATATTGCCCCAGCTCTCATGGATATTGCCCCCTGGTCTCATGGATATGCCCCAGCTCTCATGGATATTGTCCCAGGTCTCATGGATAATGCCCCAGGTCTCATGGATATTGTCCCAGGTCTCATGGATATTGTCCCAGGTCTCATGGATAATGCCCCAGGTCTCATGGTTAATGCCCCAGGTCTCATGGATAAAGCCCCAGGTCTCATGGATAATGCCCCAGCTCTCATGGATATGCCCCAGCTCTCATGGATAATGCCCCAGCTCTCATGGATAATGCCCCAGGTCTCATGGATATTGCCCCCTGGTCTCATGGATAATGCCCCCTGGTCTCATGGATAATGCCCCAGCTCTCATGGATATTGCCTCAGCTCTCATGGATATTGCCCCAGCTCTCATGGATAATGCCCCAGCTCTCATGGATATTGCCCCAGGTCTCATGGATATTGCCCCAGCTCTCATGGATAATCCCCAGCTCTCATGGATAATGCCCCAGCTCTCATGGATATTGCCCCAGCTCTCATGGATATTGCCCCAGCTCTCATGGATAATGCCCCAGGTCTCATGGATAATGCCCCAGCTCTCATGGATAATGCCCCAGCTCTCATGGATATGCCCCAGCTCTCATGGATAATGCCCGCTCTCATGGATAATGCCCCAGGTCTCATGGATATTGCCCCCTGGTCTCATGGATAATGCCCCCTGGTCTCATGGATAATGCCCCCCTCTCATGGATATTGCCTCAGCTCTCATGGATATTGCCCCAGCTCTCATGGATAATGCCCCAGCTCTCATGGATATTGCCCCAGGTCTCATGGATATTGCCCCAGCTCTCATGGATAATGCCCCAGCTCTCATGGATAATGCCCCAGCTCTCATGGATATTGCCCCAGCTCTCATGGATATTGCCCCAGCTCTCATGGATAATGCCCCAGGTCTCATGGATAATGCCCCAGCTCTCATGGATAATGCCCCAGCTCTCATGGATATGCCCCAGGTCTCATGGATAATGCCCCAGCTCTCATGGATAATGCCCCAGCTCTCATGGATAATGCCCCAGCTCTCATGGATAATGCCCCAGGTCTCATGGATATTGCCCCAGCTCTCATGGATAATGCCCCAGCTCTCATGGATATTGCCCCAGCTCTCATGGATATTGCCCCCCCAGGTCTCATGGATATTGCCCCCCCAGGTCTCATGGATATTGCCCCCCCCAGGTCTCATGGATATTGCCCCCCCAGGTCTCATGGATATTGCCCCCCCAGCTCACCTTTGCTGCTGCTTGCTTCTGCTCCACATTGCCAGCGGCCGCGTGCTTCCTGCTTCAGCGGCCGCTGACAGGAAGTGCAGCCGCTCGCCTGGGAACTATGAAACAGCCAGGCGAGCGGCTCCACCTCCTGTCAGCTGGCCCTTGTAACAGGAAGAACGCGGCCGCGGCAATGTGTGGCGGCGGCGTTGGGCTCGGGCCACAGCGGGAACGCTGCGTTCCTGCAGCGTTCCCGTTGTGGGAGAAGTGCGGGAACGCCGTTCCTGCGCGTTCCCGCTCGACTCGAGCCCTGATACAAACAACATACAAACAAAAGCATAGTGAGGAGAAATTAGAGATATATAATAATTGATAAAACAACTTATATAGCAAGATAGTGGTTCAACCAATTTACCAATGGATATAGGTAACGAGTGGCCTCAAAAGTAGGCTAAGTGCCTGGGAACAAAATCCCAATGCAAGGCTAATACACAAAACTAATGATAGGTATAGGCTCACCAAATGACCATCTAACACAATTGCTGCTGTACCTAAAATACATCAGATTCTGCTCTTACCCTCACTAATGCATTACAAGACATACGGCATTAAAACCAAAAGATTTAAACACTCAGCTCGACATATGTTTCGCTGGTAGCAACCGGCTTCATCTGGAGCGAAAATTGAATAGCTTGTAATGGGTGTTCACCTCCCCCTTAAAAGATGTTGAGTCTACTAGAATTAACCAATCAAAAGACAAATCCAAAACCAATGAGGTATGTCGTACATATCAAGAAGTGTTTGCAGCTGGTATCCGTAACATTACATAGTTACATAGGCTGAAAAAAGACATGCGTCCATCGGGTTCAGCCTCTCCCACATCACCTACTGCTGTTGATCCAAAAGAAGGCAAAAAACCCATCCTGAAATGTTTGCCAATATGCAACATACTGGGAAAAAATTCCTTCTTGACCCCAGAATGGCAGTCAGATTTCTCCTTGGATCAAGAAGCTTTTACCCACATATTAAATATTATAACCCTTAATATTATGTGTCTGCAGGAAGTCATCCAGTCGCTTTTTAAAAGTCTGTACAGTCTCTGACCCAAACAACCTCAACAGGCAGAGAATTCCACAGCTTTATTGTTCTCACCGTAAAATAACCCTTCCTATGCTTTAGGCTGAATTTTTTTTCTTCCAGTCTAAATTGGTGACCCCTTGTCCTGTGTATAGTCCTGTTAATGAATAGGTTATCAGACAATGGTTGATAATGGCCCCGTATATATTCATATAAGGTTATCAGATCCCCTCTAAGGCGCCGTTTCTCTAAACTAAACAGGTTTAAGCATTAAACATTAGGCTATGCAAGATTGGCTAGGTGTAGTAATGGTGCACCATCACATGTACTTGTTAAACCAATAAATAAACAGGGATGATGTTATAAATAAACAAAAAAGAAACTACTAGGCCTTTGTTTGTATGTTGTTTTTAGTTGGTATTTGGGAGTGTCTCCTTGTTATTAAAAGCAATTTTGCCATTGTTGTTTGCCGCTCCTGGATAATCAGTGATTGACCTCTCAGATCAGTTCACTGGAAAATATATTATTTTTGTTTTTATCGCTCCCTCTACACTAATGGCGTATCTTCTTAGAAACTGCACACAGCGCGCCGGTGTATGCAGCTTCTAACATCGTGGGAGATGGGAGGCTGCGCTTGTTGGTGGATCCAGGAATCAGGTGAGTAATAGAAAGAAAAAAAAGTTTTATTTTATGTTCCTTGGGACATTTAAAAATGTCCTCGGATTTTTTTTTTTTTTTTTAGAAATGTGTCGCCTTACCTTAGCCTGGTGGTCAGTCAGTGGAGGCTCCCTGGATCCTGGTTGTGGGGGGGGGGGGATCTGCTGTGGCCGCAGGTGCAGTGGCTCCCTCCCTGCGCCACCTCTCTGCCACATGCACCCGGTCGGCCTGCCCGTACAGTCGCAGCTCTGTCATCCGGCGGCCGCATGCTCCTCAAGGGATCCTTGGGAGGCCCCGGTGGGCTGCCCTCTACAGTGCCTGATTAGAGGGCCTTGTCTGCCTGATGTTTTAGCAACAAGATTGTTTTATCAAATAGGCTTCAATGTTAAAAATATTTCCACTTTAATTCAATATCTAATAAACCGTTGCTTATAATATTCTGCAGTAAAGAGTCTCTTTATTTTTAGATTTTTTTAATCTAATTGTTTTTTTCAAACGTTTTGCGAACGGCCTGAAAAGTTTGAAGTTCGCGAACATTCAAACAGCCGATGTTCGATGCGAAAATTCCTAATTACAATATTTGCTTTAAACGCTCGAGCAACGCGTGAATTTGTGCACCAAGCGTTAAATGTTAACTCGTGTAAATCACCGCTGGAATTACAATCCTCACGCTTTTTTTCATCCGTCGAGCAGCAATGTGCGTAAAACAGACGCACACAAATGCTCGCGCAGTAACGTTGCGCACAGAAATCAGTGTGCGCACTGTTTTTTGCACGCTATTCAGGGTCAGGCGAACGCATTCTGTGCGGACTGTGCACAACGGACGTACGTTCTGACGGAAGACAAGGTAGTGGCTGTTATTTTTGACGGATCTATGAAAAAAACTGAAATAGGAGAAACCAAAACAATTGCAAACGTGGAAAATTAAGGGTAAATGTATAAAAAGCCAATTTGGGGAAGGTGGAGTTTTGTCCAAGACGGATGCAGTTGAAGTCTTTCAGGGATATTCAAAGAGATCCGAATTGTGGTCGAAAGGTAACGTACGGTTAGCTTTCCTGGCCATCCGGCTATTCAGAGAGCAGGCAGTTCGCCAAATCCTGGCGAATTGCATGCACATACAGAGCCTGTTCGGTGCCTGTTCGAGGGCAGTGAAATCCCCATAGAGAAGCAATGCTTTGTCTATTCATAGAACAAAAACCCAGTGGCGTCACTAGGGTTGGTGTCATCCGGTGCGGTAACTTATGGTGTCAACCCCCCCCCGAGTTTTACAGATTTTTGTTTAACTACTCTTACTCATAAATCAGTACTCCCATATAACACTGAATGCTCATACACACAGCGCACATTACTGTGATGTTTATTGCTGTGGAGCTCTCTCCTATGCTCACACACAAATTTTGGCGAACTGTCAGAAAGTACGGTGCCTGTTCGAAGGCAGTGAAAGTGAAGGCACACATGGATATATATTGCCCCAGCTCACATATGTATATATTCCCCAGACCAGCTCACATATGGATATATTGCCCCAAACCAGCTCACACATGGATATATTTCCCCAGACCAGCTCACACATGGATATATGTCCCCAGACCAGCTCATACATGGATATATGCCCCCAGACCAGTTCATACATGGATATATGCCCCCAGACCAGCTCACACATGGATATATTTCCCCAGACCAGCTCACACATGGATATATGTCCCCAGACCAGCTCATACATGGATATATGCCCCCAGACCAGCTCATACATGGATATATGCCCCCAGACCAGCTCACACATGGATATATTGCCCCAGACCAGCTCACACATGGTTATATGCCCCCAGACCAGCTCAAACATGGATATATATGCCCCCAGACCAGCTCACACATGGTTATATTTGTCCCAGCTCACACATGGTTAGATTTTCCTTCCAGCTCACACATGGTTAGATTTGCCCCCAGCTCATATGGTTAGATTTGCCCCCAGCTCATATGGGTAGATTTGCCCCCCAGCTCATATGGGTAGATTTGCCCCCAGCTCTCACCTCCTGTCTGCTCGTTGCTCCCCCCGATTAGATCTTGCTGGCGGCCGTGTGCTTTTCCCTCCTACGTGCGGCCACCAGCATGAATATCTGCCTCTCGCCTCGGGTTCTATACACCAGCCAGCCGCGATCTCACGTGCGGCCGCCAACATGAATATCTGCCGCTCACCTGGGGTTCTATACACCAACCAGCCGCGATCTCGCGAGATCGTGGCTGGCTGGTGTATAGAACCCCAGGCGAGAGGCAGATATTCATGCTGGCGGCCGCACGTAGGAGGGAAAAGCACGCGGCCGCCGGCAGGATCTAATCAGGGGGAGCGCTTGGATGCCGCTGCTTTGGTGTCACCCAGTGGCGTGCAGAGGGCTTTTGATGCCTGGGGCCAACCCTTTGATTGCATGCCCCCCCAATCAACCTGGAAAGGCCGGCACACTGGTATAATGCATGGCAGACTGGTATGGCTGGCACACACTGGTATTATGCATGGCAGACTGGAAAGGCTGACACATTGGTATAATGCATGTGTGAAGGAACCGTTCTCTTCCGCCTGTCCTGACTCTCCAGACACCACTTCGTTGCGGTCAGCCCGGTTACTGGGAGCGCTGTCCTCAGCGCCTCGAGCAGCTTGACCCGCCTGCCTCTGTTCCTCTGCCCTGGAGCCGTTAGGAATCTCCAGAAGGCCGCTCTCTGCCTTCTGAGGGTGAGTGTGGAGTGTAGCGTAGTTTGTAACAACCTGACCAGATCGTCCATGGTCTGTGTGGCCCCATCTCTCATGAGGGGAACAGCCTGGGTGTCAGTCTCTCTGGTGACCTGATACTGCCCGCTGGAAGATGGCTTACTGTTGTAATCCCCGGGCTGTGACGTCGTTCTGCTTTGGTCTGCTTTGGCTCAGCCACCTCTCTCTTTTTCTTCCGCTTCCCGCTGGCTGGTGTGGGAAGGCTTCCTCCAGGGGCTTCAGCGACTTGTAGCTGGGCTGCAGTCTGCAAACTTTTAAAGTCCATTTCGAGTGCCCATTCCTCAGCAGCGAGTCCCTTTAGCACGGGCCAAAAGGCAGAGTCCTCTAAACATCCAGGTAGTGCCCCTGGATGGCGCACAATTCTGCATGTCTGGCAGCTTGTGGACTGCCATAATTGTCCCCCCTTAAAGTAGATCCATGCTGGGCCAGGACCACGCAAAAAACACATAGCCTGGGGGAGGCTTCTCGTCAGCTTCCCAACCCTCCTCACTCACGCATTGCAGCAAGTCCTCGTATTTGCACTCTAGATCGAGTGCGTGCACGCAGCCAGTGCACCAAATGGCCTCCGTGGCTCACAGTGGGCTGAGGCCCCAACACTTGGGGTCTCCACAGCTGAATGTCCTCTGCGATTCTCTGCTCATAAAGAATAAATGAGCTGTCCTGATCCATAGTCCTCTGTAGACTGTTTTCTTGCACCGCAGGCAAAAACCTCTGCGGTCTCTCTCAGCGGGGACACATCTCCACTCGCTCTGAGTTGCACCACACTTGTGCCTTTGACCCTTACTTCAGTATTCGTTCCTTCCATGGCTCTCCAGCAGGTCCTTCAGGGTGTCCTGCTTGCAGGCTGTATAGTTGGCCATCTCGGGGTGTATTGGTGTTGGAGAGCCTCTATCCACACCGCTTGCCACCAATGTGACGGAACCATTCTCTTCCGCCTGTCCTGACTCTCCAGACACCCCTTCGTTGCGGTCAGCCCGGTTACTGGGAGCGCTGTCCTCAGCGCTTGAGCAGCTTGACCCGCCTGCCTCTGTTCCTCTGCCCTGGAGCCGTTAGGAATCTCCAGAAGGGCGCTCTCTGCCTTCTGAGGGTGAGTGTGGAGTGTAGCGTAGTTTGTAATAAAGACACCAGGCGCGGCTGTATGCTTTAAAACAGGATCCTCTCTCTCTGAGCTTGAGAGTTCTCTGACTATTAATGATCAAAACGCCACCATTTATGCTGAAATCCAACTGTCATAATTTGCATAAAATGACGCACCTCGTCCTACCAATATACTAATTACATTAGGTCAGTTATTTACAATAAACATTCTTTACATTCTTTAGCCTTCAGCTCACACAACATTTGTATAATCCATTGTTCTAACACATCAGATTAAACAAAAACACTATCACAGATCCCTTGAATTAAACATGCATAAGGGGAAAAGCCCTGGTGCATAAATTACACAGCAGTAAAGCTTGTTTACTGGCTATACAGAAACACATTTACCTACAGGAATATAAGTATATTTAAAACCAAAGCTACGCCATTTTACAGTAAACTAATTTAAACTAAAATCAAACGATGTAAAATATATTTAAAAACACACGATATAAATGAACATAAAGTCTCTTGGGGGTTTGAAGCATGGAGCGTTACTTCAGCTCCATGACAGCATGGTAGACAGGTATGGCTGGCACAATGGAATGGCACACACTGGTATTATGCATGGCAGACTGGAAAGGCTGGCACACTGGTATAATGCATGGTAGAAACATAGAAACATAGAAAAAATGTCGGCAGATAAGAACCTTTCGGCCCATCTAGTCTGCCCAATTACATGGATACTTTACCTGGATTTATCTTTTGTTTAGGATAGCCTTATGCCTATCCCATGCTTGCTTAAATTCAATTACTGTTTTGGCCTCTACCATTTCTACTGGAAGACTGTTCCATGTATCCACCACCTCTCAGTAAAATAATGCTTCCTGATGTTACTTTTAAACCTTTGCCCCTCTAATCTAAGACTATGTCCTCTTGTTTTGCTATTTTGTTTCCTTTTAAATATACTCCCTTCCTCTACCTAGTGGATTCCCTTTACGTATTTAAATGTTTCTATCATATCTCCTCTGTCTCGTCTTTTTTCCAAGCTGTACATGTTAAGATCATTAAGCCTTTCCTGGTAACTTTTCTCCTTCAAGCCGTACACCATTTTAGTAGCCCTTCTCTGAACTCTCTCTAAGATGTCTATATCCTTCTGGAGATACGGTCTTCCAGTACTGCACACAGTACTCCAAGTGAGGTCTCACCAGTGCTCTGTACAGTGGCATGAGCACTTCCCTTTTCCTACTGCTAATACCTCTCCCTACACAACCAAGCATTCTGCTAGCATTCCTGCTGCTGACTACTTACAACCTTAGATCCTCTGAAATAATGACCCCTAAATCCCTTTCCTCAGATGTTGAGGTTAGGACTGTATCAAAATATTCTATATTCAGCCCTTGGGTTTTTACGTCCCAGGTGCATTATCTTGCACTTATCCACATTAAAACTCAATTGCCACAACTCCGACCATTTTTTTAGTTTACCTAAATATCATTTGTCATTTGGCTGATCCCTCCAGGAACGTCAACCCTGTTGCAAATCTTTGTGTCATCAGCAAAAAGACATACTTTTCCATTAATACCTTCTGCAATATCACTAATAAAAATATTAAAGAGAATGGGTCCAAGTACTGACCCTGAGTACCCCACTGGTAACAAGACCTTGTGCCGAATAAACTCCATTTACCACAACCCTCTGTTGTCTGTCACTCAGCCACTGCCTAATCCAGTCAACAATATTGGAATCTAAACTCAAAGATTGCAATTTATTGATAAGCCTTCTATGCTGAACAGTATCAAAAGCCTTACTGAAATCTAAATAAGCAATGTCTACTGCACCACCTGTGTCTATTATTTTTGTTACCAATCAAAAAAAATCAATAAGATTAGTTTGGCATGATCTCCCTGAGGTAACCCATGTTGTTTCTGATCCTGTAATTTATGTGTTTTAGATGTTCAACAATCCTTTCCTTTAACATGGTTTCCATTAATTTCCCCACTACTGACGTAAGACTAACTGGCCTATAGTCCCCGATTCCTCCCTACTACCCTTCTTGTAAATGGGCACAACATTTGCTAATTTCCAGTCTTCTGGGACGACTCCCGTAACAAGGATTGGTTAAATAAATCTGTTAATGGTTTTGCTATTACATCACTGAGCTCTTTTAATAATTTAGGGTGGATCCCATCAGGCCCCATTGACTTATTTGTCTTTACTTTAGACAGCTGCTGTAGAACCTCCTCCTCTGTAAACTGATATGTAAATGTCTCTTTTTAGTTGTCTCTCCTAACTGAGGTTCCTTTTCTTCTGCAAAGACTGAACAAAAATATTCATTGAGGCAGTCAGCGAGACCTTTATCCTCTTCTACATACCTTCCTTCCTTTGTTTTTAATCTAACTAATCCTTGTTTTACTTTTCTTTTCTCGTTTATGTATCTAAAAAATGTTTTGTCCCCCTTTTTTACTGACTGAGCTATTTTCTCTTCTGCGTGTGCTTTGGAAGCTCTTATAAATTGCTTTGCCTCTTTCTGGTAGACTTGAATGGCTGGCACACACTGGTATTATGCATGGCAGACTGGAAAGGCTGGCACACTGGTATAATACATGGCAGACTGGTATGGCTGGCGCACTGGTATAATGCATGGTAGACTTGAATGGCTGGCACACTGGCATAATGCATGGCAGACTGGTATGGCTGGCGCATTGGTATGGCACACACTGGTATTATGCATGGCAGACTGGAATGGCTGGCACACTGGTATAATGCATGGCAGACAGGTATGGCTGGCACACACTGGTATTATGCATGGCAGACTGGAAAGGCTGGCACACTGGTATAATACATGGCAGACTGGCCCCCTAATGTGTCTGTCCCTTGGTATGTGTGTCTGTCCCCCAGTAGCTCTGACCCTGGTGTGTGTGTCAGTCAGTAGGTGCTGCTGGAGGAGCTTCCTGGGCCGTTGCTATGGACGCTCTCTGCGTTTCCAGGCCTGGCTGGAGAATCAGACTCGGGCAGGCCGGGTCAGCACCTACTGACTGACACACACCAGGGTCAGAGTCAAAGCGAGGAGACAAACAGTATGCATGGCAGTTCAGGGGGTACAGTGTGCAGGTCCCTGACACGCTAAAAGCCACCTGGCCTGGCACAGGAGCCCAGCATCCTTTCTTTAGCGTTTCTTTAGCGTTTAGCGTGTCAGGGACCTGCACACTGTACCCCCTGAACTGCCAGGCACAATGTGGAGGGGGCACTGACACCAATGGGGGCACAGGCACTCCACACAAGCCCCTACCCCAAATCGCTTTCTCCTCTTCATCCGGCGGCTCCTGCTTCTTCCCGCTCGGCAGCCCGACAGGAAGACCATGTGACGTGACGTTACATGCGGAGGCCCCAAACACCGCACCGCCACCCCCACTGGTGTCACCCTAAGGGCTGGTGTCACCTGGTGCGGGCCGCACCCCCCCCCCACCTAGTGACACTAGTGCAAAAACCAGCAGTGAAAAGTTGCTGAATTGCCCTGCTGTTCGGTTGTTTCATTCGGCAGGTTTATTCAGGAGAATCCCATAGGCTTCAATGTTTCAATGCATTTTTTGGGATATTTTTGTGAAAATTTTTGTTCAGTTTCTTTTAAAATCGTTTTTTCTTTGTTCTGTAACAGACCTTTTTATTATCATTCATTGGATTTTTATATGTAAATTTAGAACATTTTCATTTTGTAGTTTCTATGCAAACAGCGTTTCACTTTTCAAACATTCAAGCGTACTGTTTTTTTTTCCACTCCATTCGTCTGCGGTGTCGGCTTTTTCCGGTGGCTGCTTTCCGGCTTTTCGATTCTTTTTGAATAACCCTGAATGTGTATGCTGCAAAGGGCTACTTGTACCTGAAGAGCAAGAAGAAAAGAAGCTCTTGGGTTCATCCCATCAACACTGCCAGATACACACATGGCCACTTTGCCCCACTGGGCCACTCCGAGAGAAGGACCCAGCCAAGCTTTTCAACTATCTGCGGATGTCCATCAACTCCTTCGATGAGCTGTTGTCCAAGGTATGCGAGCCGCTGACGAAGAGGGACACCAATATGAGTGCCGCCAAACCACCGGGAGGAGATGCTGGTCATCACGTTGCAGTAAGTACTCTCAAACACCAGCATTCACGACCTCGCTGCCAGTCAGCAGACATGTGCTTCGTGTGCAGAGCCCCTACTGTCGCGGTCCTCAGTTATGTGCCCACAAGCCCATTTGCACAGGCATACCCACACACCCTCAGGCATCACATTCCAGCAGCACACGTACTCAATAATTGATGACACCAATAACAATGTAAGGAAAAAAATATTTTATCCACAGACGTGTGGAAAAGAGTGCAACAAAATATTAACAGCATATATTGCGTAATACAACGATAATGACAAATAGTAAAAAAAAGAAAACACTACAAATCCTCATAGTGAGGCACATCAGGGTAAAGAGGTCCTGCAGGTCACATTGATGGGACTCAGTGTCTCAATGTGAGTCTGGCACAGCACCAGGGGCCTTGGAATGGTGTGGAGGCTGGCCATGGGTGGTGCAGTGATAGCCACCTCTGTAGTGCGGGTCGGGGACAGCACCAGGAGACAAGGGGGGGGTGTTGTGATGGTACATGGGTGGTATGTTGGTAACCACCTCTGTAGTGCGGGTCTGGCACATAACTACGGGACATGGTGGTGTGTGGAGGCTGGTCCAACAAGCTACGTAGCTTTGCAAGGCAGAACTCAATTTTCTGCTGCAGGCTCAACCTATCCAGGATTGGCATGCATGAATAAAAAAAAAGACATATCGGTGTTGTGGGCCAACATGCATTGTGCTGGTTGTGGTGGTTGGTGCGCCTCCATAAATGTCACCATGGCCTGTTCGAACTGGGTACCTGCTGCCCTCTTTCTGTTTGATGCCGGTCTGGCCGTGTCAGTTGATGATGCTCCTGGCAACAGTCCTCACGGTATCCTCCTCAGATAGTTGAGACTCAGCCCCACATTGCAGAACATCCCTGGCGCAGCTGGCAGATCCACTTGACATAATGGTGAGGTGCTCCTGCGCTGCTGACGTCGACGGCGCTAGGCTGCTGGTGGTCGGTCTTGGCTCAAGAATCCTCTGCAGAAAGCACTAGCGTCGCTAGGTAGGGGCGGGGGTTGCGGCCCGCACCAGGTGACAACACCCTTAGGGTGACACCAGCGGCGTGCAGAGGGGGGGGGCAGCGGTGCGGTGTTTGGGGCCTGCGCATGTAATGTCACGTCACATGGTCTTCCTGTCGGGCTGCCGAGTGGGAAGAAGCCAGAGCCGCCGGATGAAGAGAGAGCGATTTGGGGTAGGAGCTTGTGTGGAGTGCCTGTGCCCCATTGGTGTCAGTGCCCCCTCCACATTGTGCCTGGCAGTTCAGGGGGTACAGTGTGCAGGTCCCTGACATGCTAAACGCCACCTGGCCTGGCACAGGAGCCCAGCATCCTTCCTGTCTGCCCAAGCACCTCTCCCTGCACCAGGCCCATATTTGTTTGGGCAGGCAGAAAGGATGCTGGGCTCCTGTGCCAGGCCAGGTGGCTTTTAGCGTGTAAGTTATTTGGTGAACCTGCTCCTGTGTCTCCTCTAGCTCTGTGTGCCCCCTCCCAGCGCTAACACCCGGTCTGCCCAAGTCTGATCAAGAGTAAACCTGTGCCATGGTGTAATCAGACTCGGGCAGGCCGGGTGTTAGCGCAGGGAAGGGGGCACACAGAGCTAGAGGAGACACAGGCTCACCAAATAACTTACGTTTAAACTGTACCGAGTTACTGTTACTGAAGCTCCTCCAGCAGCACCTACTGACTAACACAAACCAGGGTCAGAGCTACTGGGGGACAGACACACATACCAAGGGACAGACACATTAGGGGACCAGTCTGCCATGCATTATACCAGTGTGTGCCATACCAGTGTGCCAGCCATACCAGTCTGCCATGCATAATACCAGTGTGTGCCAGCCATTCCAGTCTGTGCAATATTTGGCTATATTTATTGCACTTTTAATATGTAAATTATCCGATAGTAAATTCGGTCTGTTATAGTTTATGTAAGGGATCAATAATCGCTAGTAATAGCGGACCATTATGGGGAATACGAAAATATTTTTATTATGTATAAGATAATTGGTACCCATATAGAAACATAGAAACATAGAAAAATGTCGGCAGATAAGAACCTTTCGGCCCATCTAGTCTGCCCAATTACATGGATACTTTACCTGGATTTATCTTTTGTTTAGGATAGCCTTATGCCTATCCCATGCTTGCTTAAATTCAATTACTGTTTTGGCCTCTACCACTTCTAATGGTAAATATGTTTAGCCTTTTGGGTTAGCTTATTACGCAAATTAGCCAAGCTCGCACGGATCTTCTTAGGAAATATATATTTTTACAGACAGAAGAATTTTTTGTTATACCCAAGGGTTTTGAAAGCTAACGCATGGAAAGCGAATGCGTGATTAGAATAACTAACCAGCAAACTTTTTTTCCTGTGCTGGTAGGAATTGCCCAGCAGGAATCAACATCAAGGGAATTAATGTGGAAACGAGGCTTGGAAATGATTAAATGGATCTTTGTAAAATGTATTTGATTACAACAGAAATGAGGCTTGGAAGTAATTGGTTTACTCATGTGTATGTAATTAAAATCATTAAAAATACTTTAAACGGCAGGGGGGGGATTTAGCTTAACACACTTGTTTTTTGCCAGCTGATGAAGGCAGTGTGCCGTCGAAACGCGTTCTGGGAGACAAATTTTAATAAATACGCTTTTCTTCAAAATCCTGCTTTTTTGCGTTTGGAGAGGGTTTTTGTGATTTTCCCAAAAAATTCACTGGCGACCATCCCAAGAGCCTGGGGCTCTATTCTGAGTGAGTGAGCCATTGGCCTTTTTTCTTTTCCATACCAAAGTTGTACAGAATTACACTAGGAGATTTTCCTTTTTTTTTTCTCCTTTCTATGGCCCCCTATTACAATACTCGCGCAGCGCATTTGCGTGCGTGCAAATGCACTTTTGCACGAGGACAAAACCATTTGTGTGGAACGACGTATTACGACGTTCGCGCAAATGATGCGCGTTAGCGTCTACCGCAATTGACCCTGCGTGATCCCAGCGCGAGTGCAAGTGCGTGCACGCATACTTACCATTGTCAGCTCGAATGCGTTCGAGCGGATGGTATTACGATCTTCGCACAACGTCGTACGAACGGCTGGAGAGCAGTCTTTGAAAACCTGCTGTTAATTTACAATCTGAACGTTCTGGCCAAAACGAACCTGCACTAAATAAATAAATACAGCACAGTACAGTTACACATACCCAAACAATAAAAATTAGTAAATTGTTTAATTTTTTATTTTGTTGTAGCACATATACTCAGATTGACTTTGACAGGCACAACAACCGAAACCTAGCAAATGGTGGTTCTTAATTCTGATTGCCCACCAATTCCTGCACGCAACAGTCATTTGTGCCTGGCTTTGCACGTCAGATTTGCGCTCAAATAGTTGAAGGCTGAAAAAATGCGCTCGGATCGTAATACCGCGTTAATTTGCGCGCGCTACCGTTTTTTGCGTGCGCAAAAAAAATTGCGCTGCGCAAGTGCATTTGCGCGAAGAGTGTAATAGGGGCCTATATGGGGCATCTGGAGAAGAACATCTGAACAGGTTATTTAGGTGCCTGTATGGGAAGAAAACACCTAGAAAGCTGAATATACTAGAGCCGGTTATAAGGCTCTATGTTTGTAAGTTAAAAATTTTTAAATCTCTATACACTAAGATCTAGTAGAACGTACTGTACCAATTGTTTTTCTATATTTTTTCTATGCATATCCTATGGAGACTAACAGGGTAATTCAAAGAGAATCGAAAAGTCACCGCACGTTCGGTGACTTTTCGTTCTCTTCAATTCGGTTTGTTTTGCCGATCCCATTTCGGTGACCTTGCGGTGTATTCAGCAAGCACCACAGGGTCCCCGAATTGCAGGGAAAGGCTGCCACAATCCCACCAAAAACTAACCGCAAAACCCGGGAATGCACGCTGAAAACCAGCAAAAACATCTGGATTACCCCACTGAAAACCACAGAAAAACCTAAGCAGGAGCCGATCACACGCAGTGAAGCCACCAGAAAAAGCCGACACCGCAGACGAGTGAAGTGAATAAAATTAGGAAAACAGGTTTTTTGAATGTTTTGAAAAGTGAAACGCTGTTTGCAAAGAAACTACTGAGCGAAAATGTCTGAAATTTACATATGAGGTCCAGGGAATGATAATAAAAAGGGCTGTTACAGAAAAAATAAGTAAACCTAAAAAAAAAATGCTTAAAATATCCTAAAAATTAAAATAGTTAAAATATATAAATAGACTCTTTACTGCAGAATTTTATAATGAATAGTTTATTAGATATTAAATTAAAACCGGAATATTTTTAACATTGAAGCCTATGGGATTCGCCTGAATAAATCTGCCGCATGAAACCACCGAATGGCAGGGCATTTCGGGAACCTTTTAACTGCTGGTTTGTGTTCTCTGAATAGCAGAATCAGTGCTTTTTCATGGGGATTTCACTGCCCTCGAACAGGCACCGTATGTGCAGGCAATTCGCCATGATCTGGCGAATTGCCTGCTCTCTGGATAGCCGAATGGCCAAGAAAGGTAACCGAACGCTGAAAATTTCTCCAGCAATTCGGATCTCTTTGAATTACCCTGTAAGAGAAGACTCATCTGAAGGCACAAAGATAGCTATAAAGACTGAAGTGCGCTGTACCTATTTCTGAACTGATGGGAGTTGTAGTCAAGGCGTGGATGGGCTTCACAGGTTGACTTGCCGCTTTTCTGAGGTTCACTGCCTCTTCAAATCTTGCCAAGTCTTGTCTGCAAACAAGAATGCCGTTAGAGGCAAACACACAGCCAGGTGGTACAGGGTCTGGAGAGCTGGAAGTAACAGTCTTTTCACCACATGCAGGTTCAGGGGTGGAAGCAGCACAGGTCACGTTTTTTTGCCTGGTAGTGATAGGTGTCATCTCTGAGGGCAAAACTGCAGCAATCTCCATAGAATCTGGCTCCATGGGCAGAGATGGATCATGGTCCATGGCAGCCCTCGAAATTTCCACTCGCCTGCTCGCATTTGGCGAGTGGAAATTAAATGTGTGCGAGTAGGGAGGACCGAGCTGGCAGGTGACACAGGCTTTTTAATTTTTTAACCGCCGCAGCAGTCATATCGGCGGCGCGGCAGTATTAGGTTTAGGCTCCGCCCCCTCCAGCGTGATTTGCAATAGCCACGTGCGGCAGGTCACCTGATCCACCACGTGATGCGTCACAGTGCAGCATTCTCCACGCAGAAGAGCCAGAAGAGACAGCGGAGCCAGGCATGTATTTTGGCCTAGGACGGCGCCTCGGCAACAGAAAAAAAACCTCCCTCTGCACTAAAAAGCGCCCCCCGGGTGCCTCCTACCGCTCAGTGTGACCAGCGGCCGCCGGTTTGTTTATCCCCGGCGGCCGCAATGTCAGAATGTGTCAGGGGTATGTGCCTCCCACTTTGTATCCAGAGGCACGGCACGCTACAGGAGCTTCTGCTCTTTTGTTCCTGTGCTGACTCATTTGAAGCTGATGTGTCCAGCGCGCCGGCGCCTTGTGTAGGGGGAAGGAGGTGACTGCAGGAGAATGGTAGCACGTGCACTGCATGGGTGGCCAGCCCGACCCGGCCATCGGATCTGTAGTGGCTGGCAGGCAGCTCGGGGGTTTTCAGGTGAGTGAGGCAGCTTGTCCCAACTCACATTCTCTCACAGCGCCAAACACCCCTACCCCTGCTCCTCTCACTCTCTGGCAGTGCAGAAACAGCCCCCCCTCACTCTCTGGCAACGTCAAACCGTCCCCCCCCCTCCTCTCACTCACACTACCCTACTCCTTGCTGACCACACACACACGTTTGAATTGTCCTAAATTCCTAAGAGGAGGGGGAGGATGAGTCAAAGTGGAGATGCGGGGGGGGGGGTCAGAGCCGGGCTCTCTGCTTGGAAAATGTATGTGGAGAGACAGGCATGTTTTATGTGGACTCATAACAAGGCACTTAAATCAGACCTCCTGCCTCTGCCTGTCCATGCAATGACTTATGCCTCATACTTTCTGTGCCCAATCTGTAAACCAGCCAGCACATTGAGGTCATCCTGGCATCATGTACATTCTGTGATCTGCTTCCAATCAAAGGGGCTCTTAATATGAATAGGGCCGGGGGCATTAATATGAATTAGGGCGATGGGGGCTATTAATATGAATAATTGGGGTAATAGGGGGCATTAATATGAATTGGGGGCTATTAATAGGAATTGGGACGATAGTGGACTATTAATATGAATAATTGGGGTAATAGTGGAGGCTACTAATATGAATTGAAGCAATGTGGTGGGCTACTAATATGAATTGGGGGTTATTAATATGAATTAGGGCGATATGGGGGCTATTAATATGAATTAGGACGATATGGGGGGCTATTAATATGAATTAGGGCAATATGGGGGGCTATTAATATGAATTGAGCCATTAGAGGCGGTCATTAATATGAATTGGGGTGATAGAGGTGCAATTATGTTTTGGGGCGATTGAGAGGGTTATTAATATGATTGGGGGCAAACTGTTTTGGCGATTCCATTTTCAACAAAATACAGGGAATTTTCACTAAATAGTGAATTTGCTGTATTTGGCAAAATGGAATCGCCGAAAAGCACTGAAAGACGCGGGAGATGTTCTTGAGTTTTATAATTGCTGTGTATTCTGTGATAAGCTTACACACACCGCATGTTCTGCCCTCACAGTGTGTCTGAGGCACAAAGCTTGGCAGACAGCTAACACAATAAAAATCTGGAAGCAGGATTGAAGAAAAGTCTTTACTGAACTTTATTTGTATCTTTACTTTTCAGATCTTTAAACTTTGTAAAACTGTGGAAAATACGGAACTATGGCAATATATTAGTCTAGGAATGCAAATCTACACAAATAAGTGACAGGCATGCTACCTAGATGTAAATTACTGGCTAACAGAAGTTTAACTTAATGTGAAGACAATCAAACACTACTAAACTAATCTAACAGTGCTTTGAGTTGCTGAAAATATATACATAACTAAAAACATGAAGGTTCTACTTACAGACTTATAAGCAGAAGGCCTGTGTAAAAGAACTGTGGAGCTTGCTTTCTGCTTGACTCACTGGTAGCTATGCTGGTTGAATCTGGCTCTACCAGGAAGTAACTGTACTGTATGGCATCAGTAATGGCCGCCCAATTAAAGAAACAGTACTCTAATAAACTAAATGCTTAGAAATTTGTGATTGACAGAACAGTCCCCACTTTGGATAATAACATTATGCAACTATGTATCCTTTTTGAGAAGTAAGACAACTTCAGAAACAGGCCTAAAATAAACTTTTGGAGTACCTTCCTTCATGACTTTAATTTCTACCTTTCTAACTTTGTTGTCACCACTAGGTACAACTTTGACAATAAGTGCAACAGGCCATTCGTTTCTATGAACTTGAGTGTCTTTCAGTAAGACAACGTCTCCGACTTGTAAGTTAGGCTTGTCAGCTTGCCATTTCCTGCGTGGCTGGAGCGTCACTAAATATTCCTGTCTCCATCGTCTCCAGAATGTGTCTGCAAGACTCTGCACTTGCTTCCACTGCTTGGTATGAAGATCTTTGAGTTCAAAATCTCCAGGAGGTGCCGTTGTGGTTTTGACTTTCAGAGTCAGAAGCATCGCAGGTGTCAATACTTCTGGCATTTCAGGATCTGTGGATACTGGAACTAAAGGTCGAGCATTCATGATGGCCATAGTGGATGCATCTGAGAAGGTGCATAATTCTCTTCGTTGTGTGACAGACAAAGAGACAGGAACGTAAGATCTTTGGATACTGAATTGTTCAAGATCTAGTAGTGAATCCTTCCACAGTTTCCACTGTGTTTCTTTCTCTTCAGGGAGATGAGTATCCCATTCATTTTGTTCACCTTCATTTGCGAATTCTCTCATGAGAGTTTTACCTTGCATAGTTATAGGAGCGACGAATCCCAAGGGATCGTACAAACTATTGACTGTGGACAAGACACCTCTTCTTGTAAATGGTTTTTCTTCTCTGGATACACGGAACGTGAAACTGTCTGACTTTATGTCCCAACTTAACCCTAGACTTCTCTGGAGAGGTGGTGAATCTGCTCCCAAGTCTAGGTCTTTGAGATCTTTTGCACGATCTTCCGAAGGAATGCTTCCATAACCTTGTAGCTGTTGGAAGCTATCTTGTGTAGTTTCACGTTAGATTCAGCTAACATTTCTCTGGTTCTTTTTAAGGTGGCTATTGCTTTTTCATCACTGGGGAAGGAAGAAAGTCCATCGTTAACATAAAAATTTCTCATGACAAACTGTTTAATTTCTTCCCCATGTTCTTTTTCACCTTCCTGTGCTGCTCTTCTCAGACTGTAGATAGCCACAGCTGGAGAAGGGCTGTTCCCAAAAACGTGTACCTTCATTCTGTATTCCATGACATCTTTGTTGAAGTCATTATCTTCATACCACAAGAACCTTCGGTAATCTCTGTGATCTTCACGGACGAGGAAGCAATAAAACATTTGTTGTACATATGCTGTTACTGCAACACTTTCTTTTCGGAATCTTATGAGTACTCCGAGGAGCGTGTTATTCAAGTCGGGCCCACTAAGGAGGACATCATTAAGGGAGACACCTTCATGCTTTGCGCTGGAGTCAAATACTACGCGTATCTGTCCCGGTTTCTGAGGATGGTACACCCCGAATATTGGTAAATACCAACGTTCCTGTTTTTCTTCTAATGGTGGTGCCTTCTCCACTTGATCGTTATCAAAGATCTTCTGCATGAAATCATGGAAGTGTTGTTTCATCTCTGGCCTTCTGTTCAGAGTGCATTGCATGGAAAGGAGACGCTTCATTGCTTGTCTTCTGTTATTCGGGAGGTGACATCGTGGTGAACAGAAAGGTAAAGGAGCTACCCAGTTGTTTGATTCATCTATGAAGACTTCTTTGCTCAGGATCTCAAGGAAGAGGTTATCTTCCACAGATAATGCTTGTTTGTCATTACTTTGTGTTCTTTCGAACACCTTGCACCCTAATCTATCTGTATCTTCTGTTGAAGCTGTAGTCGCCATGTAGACCTGATGCTTCTGGTGTTGCTTTGAGAGGACTAGTCTCTCTTTGATTTGCATGTTGTTTGTACAAGGGCTCAAACATGACGTGCGTCCATTTTTCAACAGGTTCGTTTTGTAGACATTCACTTTTGTTGGCTTGTGAACTCCGTCCAGACACACGTCACCAATGATAACCCATCCAAGGTCGAGACGTTGCGCAAATGGTGCGTTGTGTAGCCCATTGTACTGTTCCCTAACCTTGTGTACTCTCAGTATGTCTCTTCCAAGTAGGAGGAGGATTGCAGAGTCTGGGTCAAGTATTGGTATCTTTTCTGCTATTTGTCTCAGATGAGGATGTCGACGTGCAATTTCGGGCGTGGGGATCTCTGATCTATCATCTGGTATCGTATCGCATTCTATGAGAGTTGGGAGGGACAACTGTGTTTTTCCATCTATTGACTCGATGATATAGTTGGTTGCTCTTCTCCCTGATGTCTCTATAATACCTGAGCAAGTCTTCAAGGTATATGAAACCGGATTTCCACTATCGTTGAAGATGTTGAAAAACTCTGTTCTGGCCAAAGACCTGTTGCTCTGCTCATCTAATACTGCATACATTCTCACAGTTTTCTCTGTGACCTTCAGGATATACTTTTACTAAACATATCTTTGAGCATGATCTAGGACTAAATGTCTTTGTACAGATCTCTGTACACGTTGACGTTATTGCTGGTGCTACGTCCTCTTTTTGCTCCCCACCCTGATCTTCTTGGGTGGTTACGTTCTCCTCTGCCCATGGTGCTGGGCCTGGATGCATTGCAGAAAGATGCTTGTCACTGTGGCATTCTCTGCATTGTATTACTGTCCTACAATCTTTTGCGAGATGTTGAGTTGAAGCACAGCATCTGAAGCAGATGTAATGGTCTTTAAGATAGGACTTATGTTCTTCGATTGTCTTGATCCTGAAATCGCAACATTTTTTCAGAGGATGAGGTTTGTTGTGTATCGGACACTGATCGTCTGGATCTTCAATTTTCTTTTCTGCGATTCTATTGTTGATGTATTCAGACTTAGGTGGTACTTCTGTCTTCCGTACAGACACCGTTGTCCTTGATTCCCTTGATTCCCTGTTCGGCTGCAGTGATTCTGTTCTGCTATAGTTTGGGTTTCCCAGGTTCAAAAAGGCAAAGCTTGGGTCATTGCGGGTTTTCGCTTGGTTCGTTATGAACTTAGTGAAGAAGGAGAAAGGTGGAAATGCCACTTGATAGCATGCTTTGTATTTTGACGCTTCTGTAACCCATCTTTCTTGCAAGTTGTAAGGAAGCTTCACTATTATAGGGTTGACCCCACGTGCAGTGTCTAGATATGAGAGACCTGGTAGGTGTCCACCATTTTTTGCTGATTCCATCTCCAGGAGTATGTCTCCAAACTCTCTTAACTTCTGATTGTCTTTGTTTGTTACTTTTGGGAAATTTTCAATTTTCTTCAGGAGTGCATCTTCAATTACTTCTGGTGATCCATAACCTTCCTCCAATCTCTGCCACACCATAGCGAGTCCTGTTGTTGCGTTGTGAGCGTGTACGGACCTAATTCTTTTGGCTTGTTCGGAAGATTCTGGTCCGAGCCATTTAGAGAGTAGATCTAGTTTTTCTCTGTCTGTCATGTTTAAGTCTTGGGTGCTGCTAAGGAAAGAGGACTTCCAGGCCCAATAATTTTCAGGACGGTCGTCAAACTTCAGGAGACCGGAACTCACCATTTCACGGCGTATCAGGTACTTCGTTACATCTGAAATTCCAGCTGCCTCAGGTGAACGTACTCTGGGAACAGACCCCGGGCTTGGCTGTGGCTGATAGGACGGTGGGGTTGTTAGGTCAGGCTTGATCTGGTTATATGGTGTGTTTTCCTCATTGTAAATAACTCTCCTATAGCCCACATTGGTGTGTGCCTGGGTAGGAATCGTGTCGTTATTGATTTGATGTCTGGAAGAGCTGGCTAACTGGTCTTTGGGTTCGTAAACATTTGGCTTGTCGTGTTGGAACTCTGTTTTGGCTTTGCAGACTTTAGGTGAATCTAGGTAGCCGTCTGCTAGAGGGGATTTTGATAGTTTTAATGCATTGTCAGTTTGTTGATCCGTGTACACGGTTGTGTGTAACTGAACATACTCCCTGGTACGATGAATTGCACTGAGAGGTGTCACCTGTTCTTCTATGACAGGGAATGTTTCTTTATACTCTTCTTCTGCCGCATTCATGAGAACTTCAGCTTCTGCTACAGCTTTCATGAGAACTTCAGCTTCTGCTACTGCTGCTGAAGCTGCTTTCTCGTGTTGAAGAATATGTAGAGATGCTTTTACCTCTGCTTTTCTTCTAGTAGTTTCAGCTTCATTCTTATGCTGTTCTTCCTCTATGTAGCCCTGTTCTCTTATCATTTCAGCTTCGCGTATTGCATAGGCAGCCATTGCATATGCTTTTTCTGCTTTTGCACGTGCCTTGATGGCAGCAGCACTTGCCATCGACAGGTTGGAGCAGATTGAGTGTCTTGAACTAGTGTGTTTGGACCTGGCAGTTTTAGCACTAGCTGATGTCAGATCTGATTTACTAGAGACTGTGGAGCTTGTGCACCGTGACCTGGTCTTTGGTGTGCTGAGTGTGCTTTGCTCTGCATCTGAAAGCTGAGGAATGGCTGGAGTAGCATGCTGTTCTGTGTGCTGCATGGTGAGACAGATTACTACTTTGCAGGATGCTTGAGGAAGTTAGAGATAGATGTGTAGAAAGAATCCACTTTTCTTTTGATTAGGGCTGCTGAGTATAAAGTCTTTTTACTGTTCTGCCCTCACAGTGTGTCTGAGGCACAAAGCTTGGCAGACAGCTAACATAATAAAAATCTGGAAGCAGGATTGAAGAAAAGTCTTCACTGAACTTTATTTGTATCTTTACTTTTCAGATCTTTAAACTTTGTAAAACTGTGGAAAATACGGAATTATGGCAATATATTAGTCTAGGAATGCAAATCTACACAAATAAGTGACAGGCATGCTACCTAGATGTAAATTACTGGCTAACAGAAGTTTAACTTAATGTGAAGACAATCAAACACTACTAAACTAATCTAACAGTGCTTTGAGTTGCTGAAAATATATACATAACTAAAAACATGAAGGTTCTACTTACAGACTTATAAGCAGAAGGCCTGTGTAAAAGAACTGTGGAGCTTGCTTTCTGCTTGACTCACTGGTAGCTATGCTGGTTGAATCTGGCTCTACCAGGAAGTAACTGTACTGTATGGCATCAGTAATGGCCACCCAATTAAAGAAACAGTACTCTAATAAACTAAATGCTTAGAAATTTGTGATTGACAGAACACCGCACATTACTGAGTTTTATTGCTGTGGAGCTCTGTGATACAGTAATGTGCAGTGTGTATGAGCGTATCACAGAGCTGCACAGAAATAAAACTCACAGTAATGTGCAGTGTGTATGAGTGTGAGTTTTATTTCTGTGCAGCTCTGTGATACGCTCATACACACCGCACATTACTGTGAGGTTTATTGCTGTGTTAATGTTATTTATTTTTGTAACTTTATTCTGAATAAAACATTTAACAGTGTCATTTTGTAGATAATTTAAGAGGGTGTGTTTAGGGGCGGAGTTAAGGGCAGGTAGGTTGGGCAACTGGTGGCGAGTAACTCTTAAGGCCTGGCTAGTAGCTCAGGACTTGAAATTTTGAGCCCTGGTCCATGGGATCAGGCTCTATCGGCACGGTGTCCTCATACTCCATAGGAATGGCCAGGTCTTCCTCTTCTGAGCCAGTCTCTTGGCATGCCGATTTAAACACATGGGGTCTCCTAGGAGCTGGCTGAGGTGGGAGTGCCAGCTTTGGTAATGGAGGTCTCCTGGGTGCCAATTTGGGCACAGAGGACCTCCTAGGAGCCGGTTTAGGCGGAGGTGCTAGTCTAGGTACTGGGGCAGACCTAGGTACCGGAGGTCTCAACGGGGCAGGCTTGGGTGCAGGTGTTTTAGGCACATATGCAGACTTGTGTTCACAGGGCTGGTTGCTTGGGTAGTCTCACCGGGCAGTTAACGAGCCAGTGGGTTGGGGCGGCAAAGTACAGGCCCAGACCTGCAACTTGTCTTCTGGCACATTCCTGTGGGGATAGCGGCCCATATGTTTTTTTTCACCGGAGGAATTCACACCTTACCAGATGAGCCCCACACAGTCTGCAGAAGCTCCTTCCTGAACTGGGTTAGGTGTGTAAACAGCTCCTGCAAGGTCTTTTTCACCAGCTCCATCACAACATGGATCTCCGCAGGTTCAGTGTTTGGTACCAGCATTCCGTCAGGGACTGTACCAGGGTGGTACAGAGGTGGCATGGTACTGAGCTCGGGATGTGGTGATGCACTGTTTCCGGGGTCTGCGGTAAGTATAGGTTGCTGCAGGAGGCAGAAAAAATAATAAATAGAGCAGATGGACAAGACACGAATGGGACTAGGCAATAGGGGAGTAGGGACATTGGATACACACTGGATACTGGGAGGGTATTGAGACACAGGAGGCTGGAAACAATGGTAAGGTTTACAATGGTAAGGTTTGGGGTTCCAGAGATCACAGAAGCCACAGCGGAGGTCCTCTTTCCTCTAAGAGTAGATGGCTAATGCTGGAACAAGGAGCATAGGGGTTGTGGAACCTTTATTCAAACACAGGGGTGTGGTGTATGTGTTTGGTGTTTTTAACTGTGTTGATGCTGGTTCACAGCACTGGAACATAAACAGGACAGGCAATAAACAAGATTCAGAAGGGGGTTTCCCAGGCATAGTTCAGGAGCCTGACATGGTTGCTAATCTCAATATGACCTATTCAGTTATAAACTAATCTCATACAGGGTTATTCAAAGAGATCCAAATGGCTGCCGAAAGGGAACCGAACGCTGAAAATCAGCGTTCGGTTACATTTCTTGGCCATTCGGCTATCCAGAGAGCAGGTAATTCGCCAAATCCTGGTGAATTGCCAGCACATACGGTGCCTGTTCGAGGACAGTGAATCCCCAGAGAAGCAATGCTTCGGCTATTCAGAGAGCAAAACCCAGCAGTGAAAAGTTGCCGAATTGCACTGCCATTCGGTAGTTTCATGCGGCAGATTTATTCAGGTGAATCCCATAGGCTTCAATGTTAAAAATATTCCCGTTTTAATTCAATATCTAATAAACCGTGCATTATAATATTCTGCAGTAAAGAGTCTCTGTATTTATAGATTTGTTCGGATATTTTAAGCATTTTTCATGATAGTAGTTTCAGTAGTTTCTTTGCAAACAGCATTTCAAACATTCAAGCAAACTGTTTTTTAATTTATTCACTCCATTCGTCTGCGGTGTCGGCTTTTTCCGGCGGCTGCGCTGCGTGTGATCGGCTCCTGCTTGGGTTTTTCCAGCGTTTTCGGTGGGTTAATCCAGATGTTTTTCCCGGTTTCAGTGTGCGTTCGCCCTCGTTTTGCGGTGAGTTTGCGGTGACTTTTCCCTGCATTTCGGCGGCCCTGTGGTGCTTGCTGATACACCGCAGGGTGGCAGAAATGGAATCGCCAAATCATACTGAATTGAAGAGAACGCAAAGTCACCGAACGTGCGTTGGCTTTTCGATTCTCTTTGAATAACCCTGATAGATTACTTAACCCCTTCACTACCATGATCCTGTATACATGATCAGAGGTAGCAGACAGAGCAGTCCAAGATCCTGTTAACACGATCTGGGGTTGTGCTGTATGATAGCATCAAGAATGGAATATAGCCCTTCATTTGCAGACATGGAGACGGTAATAAGCAGGAAAATCTGCGCCTGCAAATTTTCACTTACTGTCTCCATGTTAACGTTGTATTCAGAGGAAGGTGCTATCTCAGCACCTCACCCAGAAATGCTGCAATAACCTTGCTGATACATGCAGTAGCGCTTCTGCACCAAAGCGAGTATCAGATCATGAAGTCCATAGGACTCGTTCTCGCCAAATCGCACAGCGCCGCAGAATGATCATAGAGGGAAACAAGGAACTATTTGTTCTCAGTATCACTCTTCTCCTGGGTAGATGAAGCAGCGGACAGTGCCACCCTTTATTCGTTGCAGGATGAGAGGGGAGTATGGGATTTAATGAGGGTTTTAGAGCGTGTTAAATGATTTTGCGTTTGCAGAATCATATAGCACCAGCTTCTAGGAGTTGTTAAAATCTATGCTTTTGCGTCCCATTGGTAAATTGTGCCAGCACTTTGTTATGCCTAACTTGTCTAGACGCTAAAAATAGATTGTGCTCCCCATGTTAAATATAGGAGACACTTAAGTACAGTAAGCTCGCACAAGCATTGAGGCGCAAAACTCTTTCGCCCCAGTTTAGCATCAAGATTGGAATATTGATGCCAGAGGTTAAACTTAATTATCCCAGCACTAACCATTACATATCAAGATGCTACATCAGCACCTACTATGGAATAGTGCCTGAAATTGGTTTGTTGCAAACTAATTTTGTTTGCTTGCCCCAAAGATTTAGCCCTGTAGGGAGTAGAGTACTAAGGAAGGGTGGACCGCCCTGGGTGACAGCTTGGTAGAGGGGTGCAGATCCCATCAGAATGCAGGACCGATTTCATCATGGCCACAGGATGGACTCTCATTGGTGCGT
This sequence comes from Leptobrachium leishanense, assembly GCA_009667805.1. Lineage (NCBI taxonomy): Eukaryota > Metazoa > Chordata > Amphibia > Anura > Megophryidae > Leptobrachium > Leptobrachium leishanense. The sequence goes on along the minus strand of CM019072.1, from coordinate 84,943,286 downwards.
CTCTGCAACTGAAAGACCATCCACCTGGCGATGGGAGGCTCGGGTGTAGGAATCTCTTTGGTGGGTCTATGAGACTGATTGGCCTCTCACATTCTCTCCCTCCGCTACCTCACACAGGGAGGGGAGCAGCAAGGGAGGGATGCACCCACCTTTTCCCCAGCTGTTCTCCACCTCCGGCCAGCCATACAGAATGGCAGGGAGGGATGGATGAACAGTCTGCCCTTTCCAGTGATACCCAACATGACCATATGCAGGGTAAAAATACTTTAACCCCTTCACTGCTGAGCCATTTCACATCTGTGTGCTGAGCTCATTTTTACCGCTTTTGCTCATCATGTTTAAACGCGATTTGAAGTCACATTTTATTAAGCGAACCAAATTATATATTGTTCTTTCCGGTACACTCAGCAGATTCATAATATATCATTATTATATGTATACGTCATGTCCTGCCTGAATATTATAGCAAAAAATGCAATACAATTAGAATTGTCAATCATCTACAGTGTGCAAAGTGGTTTGTTTTATCACATTTTATCATGTGAGCCTTTGCGGTTATACTTTTGGGGACTCGTTACATTTTTTGGGGGGGAAATTACATGATTTTTATCAAACGCCTCAATAAAAAAAATCGCTAGTGCAGCATCATTGTTCACATTATAATTGAAATGGGAACAATATTTCTGCATTAACAAAACAAAAAAAACCTGTTTATGTATTTTTTTGGAAAAAAAAAATATTTTTTAAATTTTATTTTAAAATTTATTTGTTTATATATAACATGGTCATGTTTGGTATCATGCTCTGACAGTTCCAATGATTCCAAACATTAACCCCTAGCTTCCACAGACCTGGAGATAGGGGGTTCCAATGAACCCCCTATCTCCACCGTAGGTGGCAACTAGGGATTAACTCCCGAACTGACGCAATGATGCCAGTAGGCAGGGGGAGATCCCGGAAGATTGGCCGACATCCAAGATTTCAGCCAGCTCCGGGAGGGGACCGCCAACCAGTGCCTTTTGGAGCCGAATCACGTTCTAGCCCCCAAGGGGTGAAAGGCAGCCACTGCTTGGAAGGTCAGGCTGTGCCCTTAAAAGCGGTGCCTGCCTTTTTGCTAAGCCCTAAGCCGATCGTGAGGGAGAGAGGTCCAAAGGACCCACCCCCCCTTCAGGCACATTCCCTGCACTGGTGGGGGGGTTCCTGTTACAGACGTCATCGCGCTGGCGCAATGACATCTATCTTGCCCGCCTGGGTCCAGGAGGCTGGGCTGAGGTCAGCCCACACTGGGGGGCCGCAGCGATCAGCCGGAATTCTGGCCGATCGCGGCTGCAAAGGAAGGACGCTCTCAGTGCTCCGCAGCCAAATGTCGATGCAGTAGGAAACGCTGAGCGCGTCCTCCACATCAAAGTGGTTAATATATAAAAAAAATCATCTTTTTTCCACAGGGGTCACACAGGGTGTTATTTAATTTTCCCTTTGTTTTATGTGTTTATGAGGAGGATAAGTGCTGCACGGAGTCTTAATTTTATGTTTTCCATTCAATTTATGCTATTCTATAGGGTACTTGCAGGCTAAAAACATTCATGTACAAACTTTTGCCGTTTCGCTGGGGGAAACAGTGAACCTATGAAACCTGCAGAAGATCTTACACTCTAATGGGAAACTCCTTATATGATAAAAACATGTAAGCTCTTGCGGTTTTACTGGGGCAAACAGAGTGCAAGCTGTTGTGGTTTCACGTATATGCAATAAAATCATGGGGATACCATGGACAGCAGGAGGAGGGGAAAGAGTATAAGTGGGACCTGTTTTGTCCACTTTAACATTCCTCTTGCTGTCCTACCATGTCCCATATCCCTGGAATTTCTATGGTATGTACCTGAAACTACAAGAGCCTGCACTCTGTCTCGTGGACCGCTTTCCCCAGTGAAGTTTTCAAACAAATGTTTGTGATTGGGCACCTTTTTTCAGGTAGCGCACAAGCTCTTGTGTTTTGTGGGATATTTCGGGAGTGTACCCTGCAATTATCCTGTACAATATACAGACTTTTTTTATTAGATATTAGTGTTATTTAAGTTAGTTATTTGCATTTTGTAATTGAGACGGAACCGCTGCTTCAATATTTGGTTGCGTTTAAATTTTCAGACATTTCATTGCTCTGTATATAGGGTAGGGTGTTTGTGTTTTCCGTGTACCGTGTCTCTGTATAGTGTGACTTGCCTGTCTTGTATAGCCTAAACACCCCCCCCTTTAAGTAATGGATTCCTTTGTGTGGCCATGCTTGTGTCTCCCACCCCCCAGATCTGGCTTGAACCAGAGCTCGTTATCAGTTCCCTTTGTTAGACCAGGGTGTGTCTGTGTGGGGAGGTTCTGAGAGGATCAGGTATAGAGTAACTCAAGGGTGTGGTTTTTACATTTGAATGTGTAACTGAAAATCTCTAAAGCATCTCCATTTTGGGTTGAAACTGCAAGGATCTCCTTTGTGTTATTGCCTGCATCTGGGCCAGAAGCGGTACTCCTGCGGAATACTGACTTGAAGGGGAGCATTCTGTACGTGGACAGAAACCCCCACATTACAGTAATAAAAGTTAAATTCTTTCACTTCATCATTGAGGTTGATCATTGAACTGCTTTTTTTCCTTGTTTTGCTTGGGGTGTGTGCATGGGTGGCTGCAGAAATTTTTCCAGGGGGGATTTTAATGGAATCCATATTCTGCCCTTTTGACAATGTCATGAAGGGGACAGTCATAAAATAAAGCGTAGTAATACAGAGAAACAAATGGATCAAAAGATCCAGAGAACCGGATAAGGAATTGTCTGCAAGATAAAATTAAAATCACAAAATTTTATTGCTACACAATAATAAAACCACACAACATACAAGAAAAAACACAATTCAAAAATAGAAAAACAGAATAGTGCAGGACCTGAACACTACAAAAAAACAAATTCTAAAAACATATATAACTCTCTGGATCACCAGAATTGGAAATAGGGAAGTATTCCAAAGATGTACTGCCCCCACAGTATTGCAATAGGGAGGTACCAATTGAAAATGTCTGTCAGGAAATCATCTAATGTTGTATATCACAGGAGCTCCACAATCCTAAAGAAATCACTGATATAAGGACCACAGATACCCCTGTACATAAGTCATGTAGTTACATTTGCATGTGCCGATTGTCAATAATGGAACAATAAGGCAAATGCAGTAACATAAATGGAACCCATGGGTGCAGTCAACATACTGTATATACAGTTAAAAATGGTGATTCATTACTAAGAACCCACAGTAAGAGACAGGTACAAGTACATAAACGACCCACTCTACTCTCATTAAATAAGTGCTATTGCTGAAAGGTCATCATTAATAGGGATGAGCTGTTCGTTTTGATTGGTTCGGAGTTCGATTCGAACATCGCATGTTCGCCCACAATGCACTTTTCCACTGGCCTGAAGCTTGTAATTGGCTACAGCCTTGCACCTGACCACAGGTCAGGTGCAAGACAGGTTCAAGACTATGCCAATCACGGCTCAATCATGGGCTCACAGAGCTAAGTCCTGCATCACACTATATAAGGCTTCACACAGCGCTTCAGCACGCGTTTGAGAGGAGATTGTTCTTGTGTTAGTGTGTGTTCTCACTGCCAGTCTGCCACCAGCTACTGGGGGGGTCTCATTTCTACAAAATATCTGGGAATTGTTCTAATCTGTGTGTTCTCATTGACACCCAGTATTTTGGAGGTCAGTAATTTCTACAAAATATTTGGGAATTGAGGTAATCTGTGTCTTGTCACTGCCACCAGCAACTATTTTGGGGGGGTCAGTAATTTCTACAAAATATTTGGGAATTGAGGTAATCTGTGTCTTGTCACTGCCACCCAGAATTTTGGGGGGAGGTCAGTCATTTATACAAAATATTTGGGAATTGTTCTAATCTGTGTCTTGTCACTGCCACCCATCAGGGGGTCTTACTGATTTATAGGAGGTTTCTGGGAATTGTAATCTGTGTCTTGTCACTGGCTGCCAGCTATCAGGGAGTCTCACTGAATTATACCAGAGTTCTGGAAATCTTTAATCTTTATACCAGAGTTGAATCAGAGTTCTGTATATATTTAATCTATATATTACTCACCATGTCAAAGACCAAAAAGGACAGGCAGACGCTCCCAGACACAGATAAGAGGGCAAGCAGCCTCTGTGTCAGGAGGCTAAGCCTCTGGTCGCCGTGGACGTGGTGCATCCTCTGCAGGGGCACGCTTGTCCTTTCTAACTGGTGCTGGCCGTCTTAAGCAGCAGCAACATACAGAGGATTTGGTGGATTGGCTAACCAGGCCATCCTCATCCTCCGAGTCCTCTGCCAGCCAGGCTTCTAGTGCTTTACAGTCCACCTCAGCTGCCAAAACATATAATGCAGCCTCCATGTTCACAGCTACTCCTGCCGTAGCCTCACTATCACACACGGAGGAGTCAGCTGAATTGTTTGACTACAATGACAGTGACATGCTGCTTGAGGATGCACAGCAACTACAGTGCTCTGATTCAAACTCTGAGGTTGAGGAAGGGAGTATAATCAACCTAGAGGAAGGGGGTGCCAGTGATGACACACAAATAGCTGGCATTCATGTTGTCCCAGCAGCTGCAGCATACTGCCAAGTTGGCTCCAGTGACGAGGAGATAGTGGGTGATGATGACAATGATGATGAGGTCACTGACTCCACCTGGGTGCCTGATCGAACAGAGGAGTCAAGTGAGGAGGAGGAGGAGGAACAACAAACACGAGGCACAACATCCTCTATGACCAACTGTAGCACTAGCCAGTCCAAGGCATCAGATGTCAGAGCTGCTAAGGTGCAGAGCGCTGTTGTCTAAAAGCACACATCCAGGAACTCTGCTGTCTGGAAGTTCTTTAAGAAATGTGCACCAGACCCCACCGTTGCTATTTGTAATCTGTGTCAGATGAGGCTCAAGCGTGTGAAAGACACCAGACGCTTGGGTACCACGTGCTTGAGGCGACATATGACCAACTGCCACGCATCCTGTTGGTGGAAAACTTTGCGTAGGTCCTCCTCTTCCTCATCTGTCTCTACCCCCACTGTATGTCCTGCCATGTCATTGCCTACAACCTCCACTGACAGGGATGATGCTACAGTAATGGATGTACCAGGTCCTTCCTCACAATGTGACAGCATCCCATCAGCTGAAGATTTACACAGTCAGATTATGTTGCCCCAGCTGCTGCAGCGAAAGAAAAAATATAGTCCTAACCATCCCCAAGCACAGCGTCTAAATGCCAGCTTAGCAAAATTACTCGCATTGCAGCTGCTGCTTTTCCAGCTGGTGGACTCTGCTCCCTTCCGTGAATTTGCCGAATGTGCTGTACCACAGTGGCAGGTTCCAAAACACCATTTCTTTTCACGGAAGGCCATTCCAGCACTATACCAGCACGTGGAAGACAATGTTATTGAGTCATTGGGAAAGGCAGTCAGCAGCAAGGTGCATGTGACTTTAGACATGTGGTCCAGCAAGCATGGACAGGGTCATTACATTTCCTTCACGGCACACTGGGTAACCCTCACAAACACCCCCCTTGTTTCTCACTGTAATTGTAAAGGGTCATCCAGACGTGGACCCCTTGCTTGATGTGCCTAGAGGTGTGTCAACTATACCCTCCTGACGAGGCCCAATAAGGCTGAAACGATCTTCAGGGGTTGCTGCACCTCTCGTGCAGGGATGATGTCCTTGGCAATCAGCACTGGCCACCCTTTCTGGGTGAGAGCAGGCTGATTTGCATATGAAAAATTCATCACTGTAATGGCACAATCAAGCTAAAACCTTGTTTGTGAGACCTGAGCGGGCACCCACCGTAGAGCAGGCCATTGTGCTGTTGCTCGTTCTCAGGACCCTCACAAACACCCCCCTTGTTTCTCACTGTAATTGTAAAGGGTCATCCAGACGTGGACCCCTTGCTTGATGTGCCTAGAGGGGTGTCAGCTATACCCTCCTGACGAGGCCCAATAAGGCTGAAACGATCTTCGGGGGTTGCTGCACCTCTCGTGCAGGGATGACGTCCTTGGCAATCAGCACTGGCCACCCTTTCTGGGTGAGAGCAGGCTGATTTGCATATGGAAAATTCATCCCTGTAATGGCACAATCAAGCTAAAACCTTGTTTGTGAGACCTGAGCGGGCACCCACCGTAGAGCAGGCCATTGTGCTGTTGCTCGTTCTCAGGACCCTCACAAACACCCCCCCTTGTTTCTCACTGTATGAGGTCTGTCTGCTCCACCACCACCTTTCCCTCTTCCTCCACCTCCTTCTGTGTCTCCGGCGAAGTGGCAGTTAAACCGATGCCTGACAGGGGCTATGCAATGGCTCAAGCAAAAAGATGCCATACTGTGCTTGAGCTGGTTCATTTAGGGGACAGGAGCCACACCGGGACAGAAATTCTGTCAGCTCTGCAGGGGCAGGTGCAGAGATGGTTAACACCACGCCAGCTTCAGCTGGGAATGGTCGTCTGTGATAATGGCAGCAACCTTCTCTCCGCCCTAGGCCTGGGTAAGTTGACGCATGTACCATGCCTAGCACACGTCCTAAATCTGGCGGTACAGCGTTTCCTAACCAGGTACCCAGGGCTGGCAGAGTTTCTCAGCCAGGCCAGAAAAGTCTGCAGCCACTTCAGACGTCATTCCCAGCAAGTGTTCGCCTGGCAGAAATTCAAAGAGAATTACACCTTCCCACAAACCATCTGATCGGTGACATGCCCACCAGGTGGAACTCGACATTAGCAATGCTGCAGCATCTGCATAAGCAGCAGAGGGCCATCAACGAGTACCTGTGTGAGTATGGCACAAGGACAGGTTCAGGTCAACTTGTTTCCCCCCCCCCCGCAGTGGCTGATGATCAAGGACTGTACTGTCACAATTTGAGGAGGCAACAAGGATGGTGAGCAGGGACAGTGCATGTATCAGTGACACAGTTCCTTTAGTGTTCCTGCTGGAGCACACTCTGCGGGGAAATATAGATGTGGCTCTAGAGGCAAAGCAATGGGAGGAAGAGGAGGCCTTCCCTAGCTCTGAAGGCCCCAGTCTTTACACAGACAGCATTCCAGCAGCAGGTCCTCCTCAGATCAGACAGGAGAAGGATGAGGAGGAATATTTAAGTAGCGGGGGCATTGAAGGTGGGGATTCCTCAAGGGAGGGTTTTGTGTGCCCAGAAACACAAGGACTAGTACGTGGCTGGGAGGAGGAAGTGCATAATGGGGTCATCCTCCTCATTGACCAGGAAGACTCGGAAGCTAATGCCACCTCCAACCTATGCTGCATGGGCTCCCTTATCCTGCAAAGCCTGCTAAAGGACCCCAGGATTCGTGCTATCAAGGAGAGGGATCATTACTGGTTTGCAACCTTTCTTGATCCACAATACAAGGGTAAAGTTGCAGAGCTCATCCTGCCTGCACAGAGGGAGCACAAGATGTAAAAACTGGAGGACGCTCTAAAGCGACACTTGTGTAACTTTCCAGGCACTGGTAGGTTACCAAGTGATGACACAGGTGCTTCTGAGGCTGCGGATGATCAGAGGAATAGTGGTGAAGGCCGGGGAAGCTTGATTGATGCCTTTTTAATTTTTTTTTAGTCCACGACGCCCAGGGACGTCAAATGTAGGCACCCATTGCCAGCGTCTTCACCATATGGTGCAGGACTACCTAGGGGCAAGGGCAGACCGGGATACCTTTCCAGCAGATGATCCACTGGCTTACTGGGTGTTGAGATTGGATCACTGGCCATAGCCAATATGCTATGCACCTACTAGGTTGCCCTTCATCTAGCTTGCTTTCTGAAGGACGTTCAGTGCCGCTGGAGGTTTTGTCACAGACAAAAGAGTGCGTCTGTCCACTGACTCTGTAGACCGGCTGACATTTAAAAAAATGAATCAGTCCTGGATCAGCAGCTATCAATCCCTTGATGCTGACGTAACGGAATAGATCGGGGATGTCTTCTGCATTCACAAAACCTCCAGCACTGAACTCTTCCACAAACATTTATATCATTTTAATTTTTTGAACCGCAGGGTCCAACCCTTCTCTCTTCCACAATACCACAAAAGGGTTACGGTGTGAAGGCACTTGCTGCCATGAAAGGCACATTATTTGAGTGCACTAACGCCTTTACCAGATTCATATCTTTTTAATATAGGACCGCATGGTCCACCCCCTGCACTCTTCCACAATACCACAGAGGGGTTACAGTTTGACGGCACTGTTGCCGACACTAAAGGCACAATTTTAAAGCACCTATTGTTACTTTCATCCAAAGCCTGCATAAGTTTCACCATAATTTAGCCAAAGAATCACTAAACTTTTTCTGCGCGTCCTAAAATGTCTTTTCATACAGGCTGCCGTCCCAAGCAGTTGTTTATGAATAGATGAAAGGAAAAGCATTTACCGTCATTTGAAACGTCATTTTTTTTTTTTTAATTGTTTCTATACATCCTACAAATCCGCCACTTCACGGTCAGGTTATGGGGACCTCCTAGGCACGATATTTGAAGGAATTTTTCATGGAAAACTCCCTTTTAAAAACTTTTTTTTTTAACTTTTTATCCTTGTTTCCTGTCCCCCAGGGCACTACCCGGACCCCCATACACCTTTTATGGCAAATATCTAGCATATATGCCCTCTTGGAGGGCACTCTAAAAATCGAACTTTGAGTCCCATTGACTTGTATTGAGTTCGTGTTCGAATTCGAACTTTTGAAAAGTTCGAGTTCGAATGCGAACCGAACTCGGGTGTTCGGCTCATCTCTAATCATTAAGTCATCGCATGTAAGGGGTGTGCTTCTCACATAAGCCCCACAAGTCCCTCCCAAAAGACCAAAAATTAAATGAACCTAGCACATAGAGAAGGGAGGTAGGGATACACTAGATAATAAACAAGTCCGACGCATGTTTCGCATAGGTCTGCTCTTCAGGGACGCAAAGCAACAATGTATAATGTCCCCTTATATAAGTCTTGCCACCATCCATAATGCGGTCACATGGGATCTAACCAGTTGAAAAGTTTGTAGAACGGACCAACTTTCATTGGGTGTATATTATCATGTGGTGCCGATGGGCCAATGGAATGTCGGCATCATAAGGTTGCTAAGCGACTAAATGAAACGAAACGAAGGCCCACATGTCAATATTAGAATCGCGATCCGGCAAATACAAAGGTGTCTGTCACACAAAAATTTGGAAACACATCACATGCACCCAAGGGGTTCCAGTTAACACTGCGGTCTAAATAGGTAATGTATCCTATGAAAAATGAAAACATCGGTCCTGTGCGATCACCAGAGACCGGCCAGCATAATCAGGTTGCTAAGCAACCAATGATTCCCTAATGATGCTTACCGAACACCTTTGTTGGAACGCAATGGTCAGTAAGAGGAGACTTGCCCAGTTGAAAAAGGTCAATATTTTAAATAATATTAAAGAATGGCCCTACCAGGGAAAAAACAGTCTCCCTGTACGCCGGAGTTACTTGGCTCAATGCTATTGCGTTAATGGATTTAACCATGCATCATGAGGCATAAAAGACCTGGGCGATCTCATGGCTTATGAATCCTGTTATTACCCTCATTCATAGCAAACTCCTAGTTGGAATAAACCTCACTGGTGAACCATTCATAACCTCTGCATAACCCACAAATTATACCAAAATCATAACAGAAAACCTAACCCATGTGAAAAATAATAAAGTATGTAATGACGTATGTGCATGGTTGTGAAATATGAAATAAAAAATGACTAAATCATAATAATCCCAAATCATGAAAAAATATGTATATGTTCACAAAGTACAGCAACCCTAGTGAGAGAAAGGGGTGGTGCGAGGATCCTGAGGACGAACAACAGCACTAATGGCCTGCTCTACGGTGGGGCCCGCTCAGGTTTCACAAGGTTTTAGCTTGCTTGTGCCATTACAGGGATGAATGCTCCATATGCAAATCAGTCTGCTCTCACCCAATGAGGATGGCCTAACAAGGCCTAACTAGGCCGAAACGATCGTCGGGGGTTGCTGCACCTCTTGTGCAGGGATGACGTCCTTGGCAGTCAGCACTGGCCACCCTTTTTGGGTGAGAGCAGGCTGATTTGCATATGGAACATTCATCCCTGTAATGGCACATACAAGCTAAAACCTTGTGAGACCTGAGCGGGCCCCTACCGAAGAGCAAGCCGCTAGTGCTGTTGCTCTTTCTCAGCACCCTCACAAACCCCACTTCTCCTCACTACAGCAACCCTAGTAAGGTAATGACATGAGAAATAGACATTCATTTGATCCAGGTACCCAACCAAAACTTATATAAAAGAGGTATAATTGAATCCCTCATTCAGGCCTGCTGGATATTGGTTTCCTAGTTTAAAAATCCACCTGGCTTCGCTCTGTCTCAATTTTAGGTTAAAGTCACCTTTTCTGGGTCCCAGTTCCAATCGTTTAATCACTAGAAAAGAAAGGCAGGACGCATCACCATTATGGAAGCTATGTACGTGTCTAGAGATAGGGGTATCCAATCCACCCCATTCATAACACTGCCCACATGTTGCAGAACACGTCTGCGTAGTTGTTGATGCCTTTGCCCACATATTGTTTGAGGCATGTGCATGTCATCAGATAAACTACTGTAGCCCTGTGGTTAAAGTTGGCTCTGAGAACTGCTGCTGTTATGCCACTAGGAGTCAGAGCAGGGGTCAAGTCGAGGGGGAACGCGTGGGAACGGAGTTCCTGCACTAATTTTGCAGAGGGAACGGAGTTCCCTTTGGTCCCATACTCTATAAAGCTTGTAGTCAGGTGTTCAATCATATATTTCTCTATTAAGTCACAATAAATATAGGATTTATCATATATTTTTGCTATATTCCACATATTTATTTATAAAGTATTTTACAAGGAAGGAGACATTGAGATTTCTCTCGTTTTCAAGTATGTCCTGGGTTTATGAAATTGAATTGTTACAGTAGGTACAGAAATACAAGGAACACAAACTGTTAGGCAGGCATATTATGGATATATACACACACAGGCAGGTACAGTAGGTACAGAAATACAAAGTAATAGAATGCAAGATATTAAAAAAACATCACAAATATACAGATTAACCCAGAAAATAAATATGTAGGAAATATAGTCATTATGCCAGATGTTTACAGGTGCATTCTGTATTGAGGTATGTTAATAGGGAGCTCTTTAGTGACTTTAGACCGGGGGAAGATTTGATGGCGTCTGGGAGGTTATTCCATAATTGTGGTGCTCTGTAGGAAAATGAGGATCGAGCCACTTTCTTTTTGTATTGTGGTATTGCAAGTAAGGTGCTGGTCCTGGATCGGAGGTTATAGGATGAGGGAACTGCTGGGGCAAGCAGTCTATTCAGGTAGGGTGGCAGCTTTCCAGAAAAGCTCTTAAACACCAGGTTGGAAAGGTGAAGAGTGCATCTGGATTAAAGCGATGGCCAGTTTAGCTCTTTTAACATGTCACAATGGTGGGTCATGTAGTTACATTGTAGCGCAAAGCGACAGAATGAGTTATACAATGTAGTAAGTTTCTGGAGGTGTGTTTGCGGGGCGGCTGCATACACTATATCTCCGTATTCAATAGCCGGCATAAGCATTTGTTGTGTCTGCTTTCTTATTGACATATACATTTAATATATCAGATCTGAGTGTATGATTGTGTTACGTGCGAGGTGATAATTGCTTATTGGGAGAAAGAAATCCTGGCGAATTCCTACACTTCTTTTTTTAGGACTTGATCCCTGAGTCAGAGTATAACGTATGGGAAAGATTGTAATGGACTAATGGACTACATCCCCCAGAAACCCTGGGGACAAAAGGAAGCAAGCGCTGGCGCCAGGAAGTAAAGGACCTCATGTGCAGCATGGGGAAAGCAGAGTGAGCAGCAAGAGAGCAGTCGCATGTATGACACTTTCTGGGATCTTTGCAAGTTGGAGCGCAGAGAACCGGTGGCATCCATTGCTGGAGTGATCGGGGAGAGTGTGTGTCGAACTACTGTGCATCACACTGGACTGTTCCTGTTTCAAGTGCGTTCGGGAGAAGGACCTCGAGTAAGGAGGCCTCAGACGGAGTGGAGTGCTGGCGGCATTCAGATTCTGGCTGCAGAGAACCGGATTGGGACTGCAGGACTTCGACAGCATTGGGTTCCAGGCGGCAGAGTTGATGGATCTTCTTGAGAGGGACCTTTCTCCAGTGTTTCATCTGTCCAGGACAAGCTGTTTCGCTGGTTGGGTGAGAAGGCCTGAGTCCTATGACGTTGTTAGCCGTGCGCACTCAATTTGTTTGCTACATTAAGGGCCCCAACGTTGACTAGTCGAAGATATTCATCCATCCACTGGCCAGCGGACTTAGTACCCGGGTACCCTAGGACAAACATATATATATATATATATTTGGGTTTCTAAACTGGGAGTTTGAACCAAAGGACTGAGAATCATATTAGTGGTTTAGTCGTTATACAGTAACCTTCTTATATTGCTGCCATTTATAATATTGAATGCTCGATTTTCAGTTAGAATTCATGTGCAACTATTGAGATTTATTGCATACAGTAAAGTATATTAAGAAAAACCCCATAAAGTTATGCTGGCGTCCAGTGATTTGTTAATGCGGTGAGACAAATTTCGGGTTAAGAGCCGCCTCTTTCGAGGGTGAGCGCTACACGTGGGGGCTCGTCCAGGATTTTTTCAATTTTTGTCTCACGTTATACTGCAACTAACGGGTCAGCATGGATCCAGATGCAGCAGCAGAGTGGTGTAAAGCACAAAATGGCCAGTTAGGGTGGAGTGTAGTGATGGACATTCCTGCAGACACCTGGGCAGAAGAACAGCTCCGCCAGGCCGTGGCAGCGTTGGCACCTGACCAGCGGGGGTTCATAATGGACATTAAAACGAACCCAGAGGCTTCTCACACTTATGTTCTCTTCGAGTGGACAAAGGGTGTTCCAGTGTGTTTCCAGGGCGCACATATACAACTGACCGATGGCGTGGAAGTTAGTTTGTGGGGGGCGTGGCCGGACCGTTGCGTGAGCTGGCTGTGTGAGCGCTGAGCTCCCAGGCCTGAGTGCTCAGATTGTCATTCGGGGGCAGAATTGGCAGCAATGGCACAGCGCAAAAAGGCATCTACTCCCTCCGGAACCTCAGGGATTGCAGGGACCCAACGCCGCTCCTCCATCTTGCGGTTTGTGGGAGATTTGGCCCTGCCACGGATCGGCGGTAAGGGATCCAAGATGGCACCCGGAGATTCGGAACAGGAGGCCTCCCCGCCGCGCTCAGATGCAGCTCCTCGAGGTAGCGATATGGAACAGGAGATGAGAGTCCTGCTGCAGAATTTCAAGACCAAGACAGATTTGGCTGCACAGTTTACTCAAATGGAGTGCAATTTTTATAGTAAGTTCGATGAACTGGGGACTGACATGAAACAATTGGGAGGCCGCATTGTGGAATTAAAGGAGGACAGAGACGCACTGTTTTCACATGTGGAATGTTTAAACGATCAAATGCTGACACAGGCTAAGCATTTGGCCACACTTCATAGACAGTTGGATGATATCGATAACAGAGGCAGACGTAATAATCTACGTATTAAGGGGTACCCGGAGTCAGACTCCAGCATGGAAAATGTGAAGGAGCTATTACGTGGTCTGTTTAATGATTTATTGGGTCGTCCTGAGGATACACCGCTGGTTATGGATAGAGCACACCGAGCGCTGCGGCAACGGAGACCCCAATCTGATACACCTTGTGATATTATATGTCGCTTGCAAGATTTTACAGTGAAGGAAGATATTTTATGAGCGGCACGTAAGACCACTGAAATTAAAGTGGATGGCCACGTGGTTCTTTTGTTCCAGGATATCTCTTGGACCACTTTACAAGCACGTCGAGCTCTGAAACCGCTTACCGAGGTTCTTCGGGAATGGGATATTCACTATCGCTGGGGATTCCCTATGTCGCTGCAGGTGACCCATGATAACCGAGTGCGTACTGTCTCAAGCCCAGAGGATATACCGGATTTTGTACGTGCTCTTATACTTCCAGTGGTGGACATTTCGGAATGGTATGGTTTGCCTTATCCATCTGACATTCTCCCCATGCCACAGCGATCCGGATGGACCCAAAAAGTGAAAAAACGTAAAGGAAAGCCTTCTACAGCTGTCCCGTTGGATTTGGTTACGGACCCATGAAGAAGGCCCTTGCTTTTGCTGCTAATAATTCTGCTTTGTTTTATGCTTTTTCCAATTTTCTGCACCCCAAATCTTTTTTCTTTTGATAGGTGGCGCTCGGGTCCTGAGTAATGGAGGTTTTGATGGATATGTTGCTCTGTTCGGGCGACTGTTCGGAATTTTTGAGACCCTCCCAGCCGCCCCCTGAGTGGTGTTCTTTTTTTATGTCCTCTTATGGGTTTTCCCATTATCAGAGGTCTGCACTACCTCAATTTCTTCTACGTTTTTTTGTTTTTGTTTTTAATGGTGATCACTCTTGTTCATTGGCTAGCTCTTATCGTGGCATGGCAGGTTGCATGCTCTCGAGATTCCCTCCCTAAATTTTTTAAATGACCACTCTGAAATTGATTTCCATCAATGTCCGAGGTCTTAATGTACCCGCCAAATGTTCAAAGGCTCTGGCCGAATTCTAGAGGCTGAAGGGTGATGTTATTTTTGTTCAGGAAATGCATTTTAGAGAAGGTTCCGCCCCTGGTTTCCACAATGCTCGATTACCGACGGGTTATTTTAGTAATTTTGGGGAAACAAAATCTAGAGGGGTGGCGATCCTTTTTTTATTATTTATTATTATTATTATTCTTTATTTATAAAGCGCCAGCATATTCCGCAGCGCTGTACAATAAGCACAGTATAGACAGGGTTACAATACATTGAACAACATTTGACAAACAGTACAGGAGGAGATGAGGGCCCTATTCCCGTAGGAACTCACAATCTGGGAGGGTTGGGGTTGGAAACAGGAGGAGAGGACTGTAAGGCGACATGTGCCTTTTATTCTCCAGGACATGGTCACCGATCCTCAAGGCCGGTTCTTAATGGTTAAGGGGATGGTGGGCAATACTAAGTTGACTTTTGTGAATGTTTATCTGCCGAACCGTTTGCAAACAAAATTTCTACGAAAAGTGTTGCGCCGTATGTCTGAGTTTCAGGAAGGATATGTGGTTATGGGGGAGATTGTAATGCCTCGTTGGATATGCCAGCTGACTGTGTGCTGGGTGGGGGGTTCTCAGTCCTCTCCTTGAGGGCCCAATTTCAAAAAATTCCGTCCCTGGACCGTCTAATCGATTGCTGGCGTCTCCTTAATCCGACGGTTAAGGACTATACGTTCTACTCGCATGCTTTTAAGAAATACTCTAGATTGGATAATTTTTTTTAGAACACAGAGCTTTGGAGATGGTCCACAGCTGCAAAATAGGCCCCATAACATGGTTGGACCATGCACCCCTCATGTTCTCTTTTGTCATTCCAACATGGGAACGTACCGACAATGCTTGGCGTCTGAATGAGTATTTGCTTACTGACCCCATGACGCGAGCGGAGGTTACTGCCTCTTTAGGTTGTTGTTGTTTACATTGACAGATTCCCTATCCTCAGTGTCGGCTTTGATGGCAGAATTGGATGCATTTGCGGCCTTTTCGGGATATATTATTAATGTTCTGAAGAGTGAGTTTCTGGGAGTCCATCTGTAGTAAATATGGAATGCGGTGGGTCCCGGATGGGCTTAAATATTTAGGAATACGTATGTCTTCTGACCTGAAAAGTTTATTTAATTAAAATTACATTCCTCTCCTACGACAAATTAAGGGGGACCTGCGGGACTGGAACTTACCCCATATTTCTTGGCTGGGACGATAAATGTCCTTCGTATGAATATATTGCCCCGACTATTGTATCTGTTCCAGGCCCTCCCCATTAATATACCACAAACATATTTTTCCGATTTGCGACAAACGCTCAAGGGCTATGTCTGGCGTGGGCGGAGAGCGAGGACTTATTATGAATTGACCAGACCGGTGGGGAGTGGTGGTCTGGGCATGCCTCATGCTTATTATTATTATTATTATTATTATTTAGCGGCAGTTTTCTCTCTTTCGTATGGCTTGACGAAGGGGACAATGGGTAAGCTTTGGGAACACATCTTACAAGTGGGAGTCTCATGGCCCTTGTCCTCCCTGCCCTGGCAGTCGGCACCGGCGATGAGGTTGGGACTTCGATCCCACCCATTGCTGGGCCCTCTGCTGCATCTATGGAGGAAGCATGGACTGACGTTAGGACTGGCTCCCTTGACGCACAATGCGCTGTTTCCACCGGGATTGGCTCCTACTTCTCTTGATGGGATTTTACCGAAACCATATATATCGCTTGAGGCAGTGGTTGAGGACGGTGGCCTGCTCCCCTTAGACAGGTTAGTGACCCTGGACGTCGCAACCAAATCTATGATGAAATTCCAATATGCACAATTGACTCACTTTCTACGTTTCACTACATGGTTGACAGAGAGCCTACCTCCATTGGCCCCATTTGAGACCTTGTGTACCGATAAGACTCGTTATGGACATATTATCTCTAATATCTATTCGTATATAATGAGGGGGGCCTAAAAGATTGACTCTCCGAGGCTACTTAGATGGGAACAGGATTTGGGAGTGGAAATCTCTGCTGAGGACTGGTCCATGGCCTTCAAACTCACTTATTTTGCTTCTCGGAGTCAGGCGATACGTGAATCGAATTGTAAACAGTTTTTGAGATGGTACCTCACCCCGTCGGCTTTACATGCTATGGACCCAATGCTGCCTGATTTATGTTGGAGGTGTAAGTCGGCCAGAGGTGATTATGTCCACATATGGTGGACTCGCCCAAAAATTGCTCGCTTCTGGTCGGACATCGCACACAGAATATCATTATTAGAGGGAATGGCGGTGGAATTTACTCCCTCCGCTTATTTACAATTTTTTTTACCATTTTCGATGTCCACCTTTCGGAATTCACTCTTAACGATTTTATTGTCCGCAGCGAGAGCACTGATTCCACTGTTCTGGAGGAAGGACTGTTCGCCCACTATAAGAGATTGGGTTTTGAGAGTGGAGGGGATCAGAACTCTAGAAGAAGCTCACTATAATAGCCTGGGTAAATATGAGATATTGTATGCGATCTGGCGTCCATGGTCATCCCACCTTCACACACTTAATGTGGCGGAACCAACCTTAGGGGAGGAGATTTCAGTTCCACAGGAATGACAGACCGTTGTTAATGTTTAGAAGAGCGTTATAGTCCATATAAGGTTCTATTTTGACTGTACTGACAATCAACCTGGTATTACTCCATTGTTGATAATTTTTATATTGCTCACCCTTTCTTAGTTATAGTTGTTTTATTTTTAGTTAAATTTTTATGTTACAAAACTCTGGCATTCAATGTAGACACGGAGACATATAATATATGCATTTTTGGCTCTTCTGTGATATGTACCTTATATTTTGCCAATAAAAATATATTACACAAAAAAAGTTAGTTTGATCCAGCCAAAGAGACCACGTGACAACCCTGAGAGCGTTCCTCATGCCAAGTCCGTTGGCCACAATAGGGCCGGAGTTCATAGTCACCATTGGAGAACTGGGCCCCTATTACATTCTTCGTGCAATTTCGTTCGCGCAGCGCAAATTTTTTTGTGCATCGTCCGGCGTTATGGCGCAAAACTTAACAGAGTATTCCGATAAGAACACGTTTTCTCATCCGTCCGAAATAACGTTCATAAAAACGACATGCAAAACGAAGATTAATACGTGCGCAGTAATGTAGCGCACGTAAATCAGTGTGCGGACTGTTTTTTCACCAGATTCAGCTAATCAGAATTAAGAACCTTAATTGACATCAATTTACCTTAATTGACTCACTTAAGTTTTTGCGCCTGTCAAAGTAAATCTGAGTATACATGCTGCAGCAATAAAAGAAAATTCACAATTTTTTTGTTTGTGTATGTGTAGAATGTGTAACTATACTGTGCTGTATTTTTTTTTTTCGTGCTGGTGATTTTCTTTTCGGCCAGAACGTTCCAATTTGCAGTTACCACCAGCTTTTCAAAGACGTTAAAAATATGCGCGCAAACGTCGTTCGTAAAAAGTTGCGCATCGATTGTAATATCGTCCGCGTACCAGTGCACGAACGAATTTGTGCTTACAATAGGATAGGATGCGCACAGTTCATCACGCTCATGCAGGTCCATCCGCATTAAACGATAACGCGCATTGTTTGGGCGAACGTTGTAATACGACGTTCTGCGCAAAGGGTTTTGCCACTCGCACAAATGCGCATTTGCGCGCAAACGAAAATGCGCGAGGAATGTAACAGGGGCCAACCCGCCTTGCACCAACTTCGGATACCAACGGTTGATAAGTTTTTCAGGAAACTTGCCAACACCGTCTAGTGAAGAAACCTTTGAATAATAGGTTGAAAAAGCAATGGAGGCTTTGGATGAGTGGGACGTCCCTGAAGCACAGAAGAAGCAGTGAATTACTGAAAGCTTGAAGCCTCAGAAGCAGTCAGAAATCTGAAACAAAGCAAGCAAGATTGCACTGCCCTAGATTACCTGAACATACTACAGGAAGTCTTCGGAAGGACAGAAAAGGCTGCTGAACTCATACACCAATACAAACATACTTACCAGCAAAAGGGTGAAAAGATGACAGACTACATGAGGCATCTGGATAAGATACTATACCAAATACTGTTGAATAAGGAGCAGACCCCACTACAGTAGACCAAGTCAGAATGCGGCAGATACTGAGGGGTGCTCTACCCTTAGACCCTGTGATGTTGCACTAAAGACTCGAAGGCAATAAAGAGCTAAAGTACCTACAACTGATTCGAGCTGTTGAAGAAGCTCTTCTGGAAGAGAAGTTTGCAAGAAAGGGAGAAAAAGCCTATGCTCAACCCGTAGGGCATAGAGAATGTTCAACGAGTGAAGACTACTCGCTAGAGGCTAGTGATGGGCCGAACACCCATCACTATGGGTCGGATCGCATTCGAACACGAACATTTGAAAAAGTTCGGAGTTGAACTCAATGCAAGTCAATGGGACTCGAACATTCGCTTTTTAGAGTGCCCTCCAAGAGGGCATATATGCAAGATATTGGCCATAAAAGGTGTATGGGGGTCCGGGTAGTGCCCTGGGGGACAGGAAACAAGGAAAAAAAGTTTTAAAAAAACGTTTTTAAAGGGACAGTGAGTTTTCCATGACATAAAGGTTAAGAATAAAAACAAACAAGTCCTTCAAATATTGTGCCTAGGAGGTCCCCATAACCTGTCCGTGAAGAGGCGGATTTGTAGGATGTATAGAAACATTTCAAAAGAAAAAATGACATTTCAAATGACGGTAAATGGTTTTCCTTTTAATCTATTCATAAACAACTGGTTGGGGTGGCAGCCTGTATGAAAAGAGATGTTTTAGGATACGCAGAACAAGTTTAGTGATTTTTTTTGGGCTAAATAAGTGAAACTTATGCAGACTTTAGGATGAAAGTAACAACAGGTGCATTAAAATTGGACCTTTGGTGCCAGCTAGTGCCTTCACACCGTAACCCCTCTGAGGTATTGTGGAAGAGTGCAGGGGTGGACCCTGCCGTCAAATATTAAAATGATGTGAATCTGGTACACGCGTCAGTGCACCCAAATATTGTGCCTTTGGTGCCAGCTAGTGCCTTCACAACGTAACCCCTCTGAGGTATTGTGGAAGAGTGCAGTGGTGGAGGTTTTGGGAATGCAGAAGAGATCCCCGATCTATTCAGTTACATCAGCATCAGGGGAGTGATAGCTGCTGATGCAGGACTGATTCATTTTTATAAATGTTAGCCGGTCAACAGAGTCGATGGACAGACGCACTCTTTTGTCTGTGACAAAACCTCCAGCGGCACTGCACGTCCTTTCAGAAAGCACACTGGATGAAGGGCAACCTAGTAGCTGCATAGCATATTGGCTAAATTCTGATCCAATCTCAACACCCAGTAAGCCAGTGGATCATCTGCTGCAAAGGTATCCAGGTCTGCCCTTGCCCCTAGGTAGTCCTGCACCTTATGGTGAAGACGCTGGCAATGGGTGCCTACATTTGACATCCCTGTGTGTCGTGGACTAAAAAAATTGGAAAAGGCATTAGTCAAGCGGCCCCCTTCACCGCTCTTCCTCTGATAAACAGCAGCCTCAGAAGCACCTGTGTCAGGTGCGTCCTCAAGTGGTTTCATCCTGTGCTCCCTCTGTGAGGGCAGGATGAGCTCTGCAACCTTACCCTTCTATCATGGAGTAGGAAGGGTTGCCAACCAGTAATGATTCCTCTCCTTGATAGCACTAATCCTGGGATCCTTTAGCACGCTATGCAGGATAAGGGAGCCCATGTAGCATAGGTTGGAGGTGGCATTAGCTTCCGAGTGTTCCTGGTCTCTGAGGATGACCGTATCGTGCACTACCTCCTCCCAGCCACGTACTAGTCCTTGGGTTTCTGGGGACACAAAACCCTCCCTTGAGGAATCCCCACCTTCAATGCCCCCACAACTTAAATATTCCTCCTCCTTATCCTCATCCTCCTCCTGTCTGATCTGAGGACCTGCAGGAATGCTGTATGCGTAAAGACTGGGGCCTTGAGAGAGAAGTCCTCCTCTTCCTCCCGCTGCTCTGCCTCTAGTGCCACATCTATAATTCCCCGCAGAGTGCCCTCCAGCAGGAACACTAAAGGAATTGTGTCACTGATGCATGCACTGTCCCTGCTCACCATCCTTGTTGCTTCCTCAAATGGTGACAGTACAGTGCATGCATCCTTGATCATCAGCCACTGCGGGGTGAAAAAAAACCAAGTTGACTTGAACCTGTCCTTGTGCTATACTCACACAGGTACTCATTGATGTCTCTCTGCTGCTTGTGCAGATGCTGCCTCATTGCCAACGTTGAGTTCCAACTGGTGGGCATGTCACAGATCAGACGGTTTGTGGGAAGGTGGAATTCTCTTTGAATTTCTGCCAGGCGAACACTGGGAATGACCATCTGAAGTGGCTGCAAACTTTTCCGGTCTTGCTGAGAAGCTCTGCCTGCCCTGGGAAACGCTGTATGACCAGATTTAGGATGTGTGCTAGGCATGGTACATGCGTTGTCGAGATATATCTATAACATAAAACAATAAGGGCTGGCGTGTCTGTCGCAAAAAAAACGGACTGCGCATGCGCGCGCATCCAGCGGCGGTTGGCTGTGCGCGCATCCAACGGCCGCGGCACGCGCACGGCCGGCATGCGCGAGGGACAAAACAAATCCGATCCATTGGAGAGGCGCACAGTACAGCGCCTCTCCAATGGATCGGATTTGTTTATCTCCTCAAGCCCGGCCTCCATCTCCTCAAGCCCGGCCTCCATCTCCTCAAGCCCGGCCTCCATCTCCTCAAGCCCGGCCTCCATCTCCTCAAGCCCAGCCTCCATCTCCTCAGTGCCCAGTCTGCCAGCCATGTTATCAGTCTGCCATGCACAATACCAGTCTGCCATGCACATTGTCATGCACAGTGCCAGTCTGCCATGCACATTGTCATGCACAGTGCCAGTCTGCCATGCACAATACCAGTCTGCCATGCACATTGCCATGCACAATACCCTTTTGCCATGTACATTGCCATGCACAGTACCAGTCTGCCATGCACATTACCAGTCTGCCATGCACATTACCAGTCTGACATGCACAATACCAGTCTGCCATGCACAATACCAGTCTGCCATGCCTAATACCAGTCTGCCATGCATAATACCAGTGTCTCATAATACCAGTGTGCCTAAACACCAGCCTGCCATGCCATGCATACCACGTGCCATTAAATATCCGCATAATGTATATGCTACAAAAAAAATGCCCGCCCAAGCCCAACACAATCTAAAGGGCCCCATGAGCTTACAATCTAAGGGGCCCCATGAGCTTACAATCTAAGGGGCCCCATGAGCTTACAATCTAAGGGGCCCCATGAGCTTACACTCTAAGGGGCCCCATGAATTTACAATCTAAGGGGTCCCATGAGTTTACAATCTGAGGGTCCGGTTCCCGTGAGCTTACAATCTAAGAGGGAAGAGGAACCTGCTCTGTCAGCTGCGCGCGCCCATCACAGCTGCTCAGTTGGCCCTCCTGTTGCGGATGGGATGGCGATGGACGCGTTACAAACGCATTTATATAGAGAGATACTCTTGGATAGTACATTGAAAAAAAACTATGTGGACGTGAATTCTGAGCTGGCGACAACAATAGACTGCCCTCTGGGCAGGCTTTCCACCTAGTATTCAATAAGAAACTTATACAAGATACAAATATCAATCGTTTACATTTCCTAAAAATGCTCCTAAATTCTTTTAACCACTTCAATACGGAGGACGCGCTCAGCGCGTCCTCCGCATTACCGCTGGTATGCGGAGGACGCGCTGAGCGCGTCCTCCCATTGGGGTCAGCGTTCGGCCGAGTTCCGGCCGATCGCTGGCCCCTCCGGTGCGGGCTAACATCCTGGATGTCAGCCGCGCATCCGGAACCGCAGCCGCTGGTATTAGGTGTCATCACGGCAGCGCGATGACACCTAATTCAGGCGCCCCCCCGCATGTGCGGAGGAGGCGCCTGAAAGGGAGGGGGGGAGGTCCTTCGGACCTCTCTCCCTCCCGATCGGCGGCTCTGCGGGGGTTAACCCAGGCATCATTTGGAAGGGCACAGCCTGCCCTTCCAAATGGTGCCTGGCATTAACCCCTGGGGAGCTGGATCGCGAATCGGCGCTGAAAAGCGCCGGTTCGCGATCCTTTCCCGGAGCTGGCCGACATCTTGGATGTCGGCCAAGCCTCCGGGAACTCCCCCTGAGGACTGGCGTCATCGTGCGTAGCACGATGACGCCAGTCCTGGACTTAACCCCTAACTGCCACCAACGGTGGAGATAGGGAGTTCATTGGAACTCCCTATCTCCCGATCCGTGGCAGCTAGGGGTTAAATTTTGGTATGGTTGGATCGGCCAGAGCATGGCCGTTCCAACTATACCAAACACTACTGTGAAAAATGTTGTAAAAAAAAAATAAAATTACAAATAAAAATTAAAAAAAATTTAAAACTAAATTATAAAAAAAAAAAAAAACACTTTTTTTTTCTTTTTTTTGGTTTGTTAATGCAGCAATATTGTTCCCATTTCAATTATAATGTGAACAATGATGCTGCACTAACGATTTTTGTATGCGGTGCGTTTGTTAAAAATAGTGTAATTTTCCCCAAAGAAAAATGTAACGAGACCCCATCTCTAATTTTTTTAACAAGCGCACCCCATACAAAATATAACCGCAATTGCTCGCATGTTAAAATGTGAAATAAAACACTTTACACATTGTAAATTATTGAAAATACATATTTTATGGCATTTTTTGTTATAATATACAGACATGACATAACGTATACATATAATAATGACATATTATGAATCTACCGAGTCTGACGGAAAGAACGATATATAATATGTCTGGGTCATATACTAAAATAAGCCTTCAAAACACGTTTAAACATGATGAGCAAAACCGGTAAAAATGACCTCAGCACAGGGGCGGGAAAAGCCTCAGCAGCGAAAGGGTTAATTGTCTGTGTTTTGCTTTGAAGAATACGCTAATCAATAACCGGATAAAAACATATTTATTACGTATACAAAAAAGTTTCAAATCTCATATCATAAAGATTTATAAACAACCACATCCATCCATCAGCACATAGACACTAGCTTCCCAATATATGTATCTCCTGTTAGTAACTGCATATATGATTAATATCATCTACTTTATCAGTTAGTAACTATACACAAATGGTTATTAAACATTTCTGCTTAACGAAAACAATTAACCTTTTTTTTTTTTTTTGTAAATCAATTTTATTGAATTCTTCAAGAACACATTTTTGCAAAGTATAATAAAATATAGCAAAATATATAGCATCTTAGCAGTGTACAAGAAAAATACTGGGCTATCTGATCACGTGGGGTCAGTCATATTCGATGCTGCGTCAGGAACATAAACATAAAAAGCATAAAAAGAAGGAGACATAAAAAGGTATTGAAAGAAGTAGGTTATAGTTTTAAGAGAAAGGATGTGGGATGTGGGGTCGGTCCTTTACCAATAAGAGGCGTATATTTAGGTGCTGGTATGTGTATGATCGTAACACCCTTCAATCTCGGTGTGTGGACATTATAGCTTTGAAAGAGGATGAGGACGTGATCAAGGACCATCTGGACCAGATTGTAGTATACAGCTCTGCCTGGTCCGTTGAGTTAAAAATCAGCTGCTCTAGGGTGTGCAGGTCTTCCATTTTAGACCGCCAAACTGGTAAAGGCGGGCAGATTATTTGTCTCCAATACAATGGGACAACATTCTTGGCCACATTTAGAATCCTAACCAGTACTGATCTCTTGTAAGTGCGTGTGGATATTAAGGTGTGATGTAGGAGCATTGATGCAGGGCTGAAAGGTATTGGGGGGTCCACAAATTCCGAGGTTACCGCATGAATGGCCTTCCAAAAGGGTACCAGGATCGGACAGCTCCACCATATGTGTAACATCGTGCCTTCATCCCCGTTACACCTCCAGCATGTTGGGGGTAAATCCGGGAACATCTGGTTAATTTGTGTGGGCACCCTATACCATAACGTTAAGACCTTATATGCCGCCTCCTGAACCCTGCTTGCTACGGAGCAGTGATGTGTGAGGTCTAGGATCTTATTCCATTGGGGTTCAGAGAGGGGCATTTCCAACATTATTTCCCAGCGTCCCATAAAAGGGGCTGGTGTGTCTGCAGCCGCTGTTTGGAGTAAAGAGTAAATGTAAGAAATACCGTGGGCCAAGGGGTTAGGCATCATGCATTGTTGTTCAAAACCAGTGAGTTGTCTAACGAGTTTATGTTGTTGCGGGATTGCTCGTAGATAATGACATAACTGGCTATATTTAAAGCTAAGCAGAAAAGGTGGTGGTCCTGTTGTATACAATTCCCTTAATGGTATGTATCCGTTGTTTCGTAGTATGTGATGTGCCCTTGGGGTCTCAGTCGAGAACAATGTGCAGAAAGTCCCTGACTGCAATCCCAAGGCGAAATCTCCGTTATGTACAATTGGTAGCAGAGGGGACGGGGAAGTGGAAAGGGAGAAGGTTTTAGAGGCGAGTCTCCAAATGGCCATTGTGGCCAGTGTGTGTAAGGGGATGTGATGTCATGATGTTTATCTTGGGATGGTGGAAGCCATGGTAAGGTGGCCAGGGGTACCTTCAACGAGTCCTGTTCCGCGTCTCTCCACCCCTTTCCGACCCCTGATTTTGACCAGTCTAGGATGCGTATCAGGTGACTCGCTATATGGTAGCACCGGAAGTCAGGTACCGCCAGGCCTCCCCGTGACCTTTGTCTAGTGAGTCTGGCAAAACGAAGCCTGGGGGTCCTGCCTCTCCAGATGTATTTGATTAAAGCAGATTTAAGGGTACCAAAAAACTGTTTGGGCAGACGGATGGGTATTGTTTGAAAGAGGTATAGTATTCGTGGTAGTAGATTCATTTTAACTATGGCCACTCTTCCGAACCATGATATGTGTGCGTAGTTCCAATTGGATAAGTCCTTTTGTAGTGTGGCCAGGAGTGGTGCAAAGTTGTCTCGGTAATTCTCCGCTGGATCTGCGTTTAGCCAAATCCCTAAGTACTTGATTTTCGTGAGTGAGATTGGGAACGGGAAATGTTGGAGATGCAACGGGTAACGTGTGTCTGCTGTCAGAATACTCAGGATATTGGATTTGCCAAAATAAATTTTTAGGTTGGATAAGACCCCGTATTCCTTAAAAGTGGATAAAATGCATGGTAGGGACACTTGCGGGTTAGTCACGAAAAAGAGCAGGTCGTCTGCGTATGCTGCTATTTTGTGTTGAGTCATGCCAATAATGGGTCCCGTTATGTCTGAGTGTTGTCTAACGGCGGAAAGAAAGGGTTCCAGGGACAGAATAAAAAATAATGGGGAAAGGGGGCAACCCTGTCTCGTGCCGTTTCGTATTGGAAATGATTCCGAATAAAGCCCATTCACGCATATCCGTGCCGAGGGATCAGTGTACAAGGCTTTTACCCAGGATTGCATGTTCGGGCCCAACCCTATGTGTGCAAGTGATGTAAACAGAAAGTCCCAATTGACCCTATCAAAGGCCTTCTCTGAATCTGTGGATAGAAGAAGGAACTCTTGACCTGACGATCGGCCTCGGTGAATCAGCTGCAGGGCCCTTATCGTGTTGTCTTTTGCTTCCCTCCCCGGGACGAACCCCACCTGGTCGCAGTGAATCAGATTAGGGATGTGTGGTTGAAGGCGTGTGGCTAGAACCTTGGCAAAAAGTTTAATATCTGAGTTGAGTAGCGATATTGGTCTATAATTCGCACAATTAGTAGGGTCTTTGCCCTCTTTCGGTAATAGGGTGACATTGGCCATTAGTGCCTGCGGCGGGAGGTTTTCTCCATGGGTCAGGGCATTAAAGGCTTTTAGAAAATGTGGTACGAGGACTGTTCGGAAGGTCTTATAATAACGGAGTGGGAGACCGTCTGGGCCAGGGCATTTGCCTGTTTTGGATGATTTAACCCTTTCGCTGCTGAGGCTTTTCCCGCCTCTGTGCTGAGGTCATTTTTACCGGTTTTGCTCATCATGTTTAAACGCGTTTTGAAGGCTTATTTTAGTATATGACCCAGACATATTATATATCGTTCTTTCCGTCAGACTCGGCATATTAATAATATGTCATTATATGTATACGTCATGACCTGTCTGTATATTATAACAAAAAATGCAATAAAATATGAATTTTAAATAATTTACAGCGTGTAAAGTGTTTTTTTTCCACATTTTAACATGCGAGCAATTGCAGTTATATTTTGTATGGGGTGCACTTGTTAAAAAAATTAGAGATGGGGTCTCGTTACATTTTTTTTTGGGGAAAATTACACTATTTTTAACAAACGCACCGCATACAAAAATCGTTAGTGCAGCATCATTGTTCACATTATAATTGAAATGGGAACAATATTGCTGCATTAACAAACCAAAAAAAAGTGTTTATTTTTTTTTTTTATAATTTTTTTTTAAAATATTTTTTTTATTTTTATTTTATTTATTTATTTTACAAACTTTTTTCACATTCGAGTTTGGTATCGTTGGAACGGCCATGCTCTGGCCGATCCAACAATACCAAACGTTAACCCCTAGCTGCCACGGATTGGGAGATAGGGAGTTCCAATGAACTCCCTATCTCCACCGTTGGTGGCAGTTAGGGGTTAACTCTAGGACTGGCGTCATCGTGCTATGCACGATGACGCCAGTCCTCAGGGGGAGTTCCCGGAGGCTTGGCCGACAACCAAGATGTCGGCCAGCTCCGGGAAAGGATCACAAACCGGCGCTTTTCAGTGCCGATTCGTGATCCAGCTCCCCAGGGGTTAATGCCAGGTACCATTTGGAAGGGCAGGCTGTGCCCTTCCAAATGGTGCCTGGGTTAACCCCCGCAGAGCCGCCGATCGGGAGGGAGAGAGGTCCGAAGGACCTCCCCCCCTCCCTTTCAGGCGCCTCCTCCGCACATGCGGGGGGGCGCCTGAATTAGGTGTCATCGCGCTGCCGCAATGACACCTAATTTCACCGGCGGCGGTTCCGGATGCTGGGCTGACATCGAGGATGTCAGCCCGCACCGGGGGGGCCAGCGATCGGCCGGAACCCGGCCTAACGCTGACCCCAAAGGGAGGACGCCCTCAGCGTGTCCTCAGCACAGCAGGAGCCATGCGGAGGACGCGCTGAGCGCGTCCTCCGCATCGAAGTGGTTAAGGGCGGTCGACAATTCCTCTTCCGTTATCGGATCTTCCAGGAGAGCTGCATCTATCTCAGAGAGGTTGCGTGTGGAATGTTTAGAGTGGTAAGTTTGAATCTGGTTGAGTAACGTCCGTCTAGTTTTTCTGTCTGGGGGCCCGTAAGGGAGTAAAGTCACTTGTAATAGTCGCGTAGGGCTGTCATTATTTGCGGTGGCATGTATTTTGATCGACCCTCCCGATCTCGTACACAGGCTATATATGTAGCAGCCCTTTTCTTGGCTATCATACGCGCCACGAGGCGGCCACTTTTATCTCCATGGGTGTGGAAAAAGACCTTTGTTTGAAGACATGTTCTATGATGTAGTGTGTTCATAAGATCTGACAGGGAGCGTCGCAAGTGTAGCAAGGTGTGTTGGGTCAGCGTCCCGTTTGTGTAGGCATTCAATGTCTGAAATCTGGCGTACCAGATCGCTAATCTGTGTGGCTCTCTGTTTTTTAAGTAATGACCCCTGATTACGCATTTATGCGCTTCCCATATTACAGTGTTGGATATGTCTGGTGTCACATTTTCAGTGAAGTAGGTCTCAAGCACCCTTTCACTGTCTTCTATTAGGGAGTCATTAGCCAAGAAGGAGTCGTTTAGACGCCAGGAGAATGATGCGGGGCGGTAGAGCTGGGATGTGAGAGTAATGTGTATTGGAGCATGATCCGACCAGGTTGCAGTACCAATAGAAGCTGTTTTCAGTGTGTGTAAATGATAGTGTTGCATAAAGAAATAGTCCAGATGGGAGTAGGATTGTTGGGGTTGTGAGAAGAACGTGTAATCTCTTCCTTCCGGGTGTTGTGCGCTCCAGCAGTCTGCTAAACGATGTGCGTGTAGGGTCTTGCCGATAGATCGAAGTATATGTAAAGGAGGGATGTAGTTCCTTTGGATGTGTCGGCTAGTGGGGCCAAGGGGACATTAAAATCCCCCCAAAATTAGGGTACCTTCCGTGAATTCCATTACTTTGCGTAGGCTGTGGCGATATAGCGGTGTTAGGCTCTGTTCGGGCGTATAGGTTAGCGAATGTGTACAGTGTGTTTGCTATGTGTCCTTTAACCACCAATAGTCTCCCCTCTCCGTCTGTCAGGGACGCCTTGCTGATGAAGGGAATGTGTTTATGGAACAGTAACACCGTGCCCTTAGATTTAGAGGTGGGATGGTTACTGTAGAACCCAATCGGAAGTGTGAGTCTGTCAGTTTAGGATGCGTGTCGCCTCTGAGGTGCGTTTCTTGTATAAATACAACTGATGCCTTACAGGTCCTGAAATCACGTAACGCCTGGGAGCGTTTTTCAGGTAGATTAAGTCCTCTTGCATTTATGGACATGAGCGAGAGGTCATGTGGGAGAGACATGTTATCTCAGTTATGAGTAATGGACGTTTCCCGTATTATAACGAGAATATTGGGAAAAGACCAAGGGGTAAGGAGTGGGGGGGAAAAGCGGGAGAAAACAACAACTTATTTACAGCTAAGAGGTATGTGTAACCGTGTTTCCGGCAATCCGTGAGCCGGCTGTCGCCGGGGACGCGGGTCGGAACACTGCAGTGTCACTGCACCTCGGTAGGGGTGGAAGGCGTGGACTTAGAACGCCTCGCCGCGGCGTGCAGTATCAAGGTAACTTCGATCACCGAAGTGGGTGTATTCCCGTCCTTGGGGAACACCTAGTTGTCGGGGTGTGATTCAAAATAAGTATGTGGTCGACTACTCGAACGGAGATTAATCTGAAGATGGTATATATTATATGAACGTAACGCGCGACGTGCCTAGAATAGCGTGAGAGAAGGGGAATATATAAAGCATCTGTTTCTAATTGCCCTCCGTGCCCTGGGGTTGTTCTAACGTTTAGTGGCGGACCTGCGTGAAATTATAAATCATTACGATACTGTAAAAGTCTTGCCTCCGTATAGGACAGTGTGTGCGTCATTCACGAAGGATTAAAATGATGTTAGGCAAGCGCATTAATACGATACCGAGCTGCTCTTATTGTCTAGGGATGTCTGAAGCAGTGCAAGGGGCAATAGTGTACGTCTTGCATAAAGAGAAAGGGCCTCCCCCAGGGGGCCAACCCCCAACGGCCTGTAACCACATCATGCACATCATCTAGAGACAAGAAACGTATTCTCAATATTGTCAAACAAGCAAAGCAGCAAGGGGAAGTGGATGTTCTAGTCCATCTAGGGACAAATGACTTGGCTAGCAATGAGTTTTCTGAGATTAAGGAGGATTTTTGTGTTCTTGGAGGTGAAATACAGCAGATTGCGACCACTGTGTCATTCTCTGAAGTTTTGCCTGTGCATAACATTCAGGATAGGCAGATGCGCAATAGGGAATTTAATTTGTGGCTTCGGGAATGGTGTCGAGAGCAAGGATTTGGCTTTGTGTCCCATGATAGCTCTAATTGGAGCAGAAAGGAACTGTATAAAAAAGATGGTTTGCATCTTACTCATAGGGGAACATATGTTCTCAGTGAGAAGTTCAAAGGTTTCGCAAAGAAATATTTAAACTAGGAGGGGGGGACAAAAGGGTAAAAAACAATCTTCCTGATTGTCCCCAAAACTGAATCGGCGGGTGCAAGCAACATGCAGGGGAAAAAAGGACAAGCTCAGAGTTGTGTCTATAAATGCTCGCAGTTTAGTCAATAAAATCAATGAACTGGAGGCAATGATGGCAGCTGAAAAAGTAGATTTAGTTGCGGTTACTGAGACATGGTTCAGTGAGAAAAATAACTGGGACATAACAATACCGGGGTACTCTTTATATAGAAAAGACAGAGAAGGTAGGAAAGGAGGAGGAGAGGCCCTGTATGTGAAAAACAACATAAAAACGAACCAAATAAAAGTGAGCGAGGTGAACATAGAGTCAGTTTGGGTGACGCTAACATTTGGCAATCATACAGTAGCTCGTGTAGGTGTGATCTATAGACCCCCTGGACAAGTAGAAGAGCTAGATAATCTGCTGCTTGAGGAAATAGCCAAAATGGCAATGAAGGGGGAAGTTATTATCATGGGGGACTTTAATCTTCCTGATGTGAACTGGAAAACCAAAACTGCTGGGTGCACCAGGAGTACAAATATTCTAAACTCCCTACTGGGATTATCTCTAACACAAGTAGTTGAGGAGCCGACCCGTAAAGAGGCCATATTGGATTTAATACTCACAAATGGAGGTTTGGTATTGGACGTTGTTGTAGGTGAAAATTTGGGATCTAGTGATCACCAGTCAGTATGGTTTAATATAAGAACAGAGATGGAGCCACACCACACAAAAACAAAAGTTTTAGACTTTAAAAAAACAGATTTTTCTAAAATGAGACTTTGTGTGAAGGAGTCATTATCAGACTGGAGGAGTTTAAAGGGTGTCCAGGAGAAATGGGATTATTTAAAATAAGCATTATTGAAGGCCACAGGCAATTGCATTTGACTTGTTAGCAAAAACAAAAAAGGGAAGAAACCACTGTGGTACTCTGCAGAAGTGGCCAAAATAGTGAAGAACAAAAAGACAGCATTCAATAATTATAAAACAACTCAGAGTGAAGAAGATAGGCAAACCTATAAGATTAGGCAGAAAGAGGCAAAGCAATTTATAAGAGCTTCCAAAGCACACGCAGAAGAGAAAATAGCTCAGTCAGTAAAAAAGGGGGACAAAACATTTTTTAGATACATAAACGAGAAAAGAAAAGTAAAACAAGGATTAGTTAGATTAAAAACAAAGGAAGGAAGGTATGTAGAAGAGGATAAAAGTCTCGCTGACTGCCTCAATGAATATTTTTGTTCAGTCTTTGCAGAAGAAAAGGAAGGAAAGGGACCTCAGTTAGGAGGAAACACTAACGAGACAATTACATATCAGTTTACAGAGGAGGAGGTTCTACAGCAGCTGTCTAAAGTAAAGACAAATAAATCAATGGGGCCTGATGGGATCCAGCCTAAATTATTAAAAGAGCTCAGTGATGTAATAGCAAAACCGTTAACAGATTTATTTAACCAATCCTTGCTAACGGGAGTCGTCCCAGAAGACTGGAAATTAGCAAATGTTGTGCCCATTCACAAGAAGGGTAGTAGGGAGGAATCTGGGAACTATAGGCCAGTTAGTCTTACGTCAGTAGTGGGGAAATTAATGGAAACCATGTTAAAGGAAAGGATTGTTGAACATCTAAAAACACATAGATTACAGGATCAGAAACAACATGGGTTTACCTCAGGGAGATCATGCCAAACTAATCTTATTGATTTTTTTGATTGGGTAACAAAAATAATAGACACAGGTGGTGCAGTAGACATTGCTTATTTAGATTTCAGTAAGGCTTTTGATACTGTTCCGCATAGAAGGCTTATCAATAAATTGCAATCTTTGAGCTTGGATTCCAATATTGTTGAATGGATTAGGCAGTGGCTGAGTGACAGGCAACAGAGGGTTGTGGTAAATGGAGTTTATTCGGCGCAAGGTCTTGTTACCAGTGGGGTACCTCAGGGGTCAGTACTTGGACCCATTCTATTTAATATTTTTGTTAGTGATATTGCATAAGGTATTAATGGAAAAGTATGTCTTTTTGCTGATGACACAAAGATTTGCAACAGGGTTGATGTTCCTGGAGGGATCAGCCAAATGACAAATGATTTAGGTAAACTAAAAAAATGGTCGGAGCTGTGGCAATTGAGTTTTAATGTGGATAAGTGCAAGATAATGCACCTGGGACATTAAAACCCAAGGGCTGAATATAGAATATTTGATACAGTCCTAACCTCAACATCTGAGGAAAAGGATTTAGGGGTTATTATTTCAGAGGATCTAAAGGTAAGTAGTCAATGTAATAGAGCAGCAGGAAATGCTAGCAGAATGCTTGGTTGTGTAGGGAGAGGTATTAGCAGTAGGAAAAGGGAAGTGCTCATGCCACTGTACAGAGCACTGGTGAGACCTCACTTGGAGTACTGTGTGCAGTACTGGAGACCGTATCTCCAGAAGGATATAGACATCTTAGAGAGAGTTCAGAGAAGGGCTACTAAAATGGTGTACGGCTTGAAGGAGAAAAGTTACCAGGAAAGGCTTAATGATCTTAACATGTACAGCTTGGAAAAAAGACGAGACAGAGGAGATATGATAGAAACATTTAAATACATAAAGGGAATCCACAAGGTAGAGGAAGGGAGTATATTTAAAAGGAAACAAAGTAGCAAAACAAGAGGACATAGTCTTAGATTAGAGGGGCAAAGGTTTAAAAGTAACATCAGGAAGCATTATTTTACTGAGAGGGTGGTGGATACATGGAACAGTCTTCCAGTTGAAGTGGTAGAGGCCAAAACAGTAATTGAATTTAAGCAAGCATGGGATAGGCATAAGGCTATCCTAAACAAAAGATAAATCCAAGTAAAGTATCCATGTAATTGGGCAGAATAGATGGGCCGAAAGGTTCTTATCTGCTGACATTTTTCTATGTTTCTATGTTTCTATGCAAGTTCATAGGTATGAGTGTCATCTTGCTAGTCGATTTTGCCTCCTCGGAGTGTTCCATCTCGAGGTTGGTTCAAATAAGTGAGGTAAGTCGTACCTAATCAGGATCTGATAAAAATGATGCATAGGGTCAGTCTTGATGTAAAGATCGTTGTCCGTTGTTCGTCTGCATCCGAAGTTGTAGGGTAAGATTAAGCCGGATTGCGCCTGTGTTTTGAGGTTGGTGTCTGATCTTAAAAGTGGTTATCTGTGTCACCCCAGGAGGTGTAGCCCTTGGTAGGGGCAGTGGTGTCCCCGGACATCTGAAATCCAGGTCAAGTTTGATAATAACGCCATTTTTGCTTGAAGCGGTCTGGAGTGCTGGGTCTAGGGCACGGAGAGCCGTTCCTGTTGTAGATCAGGCCAGAGAAATCAATTCAGTCATGTGAGTTGATGGTTTAGGCTTGGGAGCCCGATCGCCTTCCTGCGTGAGCAAGTAGCCGCTGTGGTCTAGGTGGTAGGGGTCTCGGCCGTGTAGGTCGTGGACCTGTTGAGTACACCTGTAGTGGGTCAGGCCAAGTCAGGGTCAATGCAGGTAGTTGTAGTTCCTCCAGCAGTGCGTTCATGTCGTCTATGGTGTTGATCAGGTATGGGCCTTGAGGCGTGTGTACCAGTAGCCCCGTGGGTATGTGCCAGCGGTATCTCAGCTGATGGGTTCGTAGCAAACTCATGAGGGGTTTAAGCGCTCTTCGGTACTCTAAGGTAGCCGGTGATAGGTCCGGGAATATTTGAAGCGGGGAGCCTTCGTAGGAGATCTGGTTAATCGCTCTAGCTTTTGACAATATGTCCTCTTTAAGTCCATAGTTCGCTAGGCAACATATCACATCTCTTGGAGGAGCTCCCGGAGGTCCTCTCGGTCGTAGTGCTCTGTGTGCGCGGACAAATTCGATAGGTGATGTAGCGTCATGTTCCAACACAGAATTCAGGATGGCCGTCACTGCCTCGCGGAGTTGCGGTTGTGTTTCCTCTCCCTCCGGGAGTCCTCTCAGGCGTAAGTTATTGCGTCTCCCTCGGTTGTCCAAGTCCATAATGTGTAATGCCAGGCTGCGCATCTGGGTCTATTGTGCATCAACTTTCTCCGCGGTCTTAGCGTGTGCAATGGAAGTTCTATCACAGTTTCCTTCTAGAGTCTCGACCCGTGTAGTTAGGCCTTGGATATCGGTTCTTACGTGCTGTAGTTCCGTCAGGATCGATTGTCGAAGCTCTGCATTAGCTTGGTGTAGATCAGATTTAGTGTGAAGGTTTTTTAGAAGGTGTACCCAATCTGGTGTTTCGAGGTCTGCCGATCTGGTATCTGACATGGCCGGGGAGGGCGCTCGGGATGGTAAACTAGGGGAGATCAGTGATCCTGTCTGCTCTGGGGGAGCGCTTCCGGTGTCGGTAGCCGGTAACAAGTACCTGCGGAGGGAAGGTGTCTCCGGCAGCCTTTTCCCCTCCTGTGTCTTCTGGGTGACTGTTCCTTTGCCTGGTTTCCCCATGTTGCCCAAAAAGTACTACGCAGCCGGCGTTGTCCGCTAAATCTCCTCAAGGTCACCGCGTTAAGCAGCTATAGCCTGCCTGAGTCAAGCCAAATTATTATTTTTTGCCCCCCTGCCCCCCCTTTTCCCCCTCCCCCCCCTCTTTTCTCTCTTCGGGGCAGTTCAGTAGGTGCCGCAGATCTAGTCCATTATCTGGGGATCAGAGGGCCCGATTGTCAGAGGTATAATATTGTGCGTTACAGGGGTGTGGGGATAAGCGGTAGTCCACCTGTCTGATTCTGGCCTTGCCTCAGCGCGTTATCTGGACTTGGCGGTCTGCGTGGCGCCGGTGACTTCCGGCCTTGATCGCAGGTCTCCCAGTTTCTGATGCCGTCTTCCCTGCAATCGAGGGTTCGTATGGGCCTCTGCGAATTCGGGCTCCCACGCCACTTGAAGCAGCAAGGGGTCTCTGTCGTGCCTTTAAAGCAGTGTCGCTTTCTCCCCTCCGATGGTCGGTATGTGTGGCGTGGTCGTGGGCCCCCGCGCAAGGCTGTTGTTATGGCCGTGCGTCGGGGTAGAGTGCTGTGCGGGGTAGAGGTGGAATCTGCGGCCCATAGTGTCAGTTCTTACCCCGAGGGTTACCTCAAAAGTTGCGGTCCTGAGAGCTGCAAACGGCGCGGCCGCAGTACTCCCCGGCCTAGGCTCCCCACGTGGCGTAGGCCTTTGTTCTTCCGGCGGCGCCTCTCCCGCGACTTAGGTTTCCACGTTGTTTTGATCGGCTTCACCGTGATCTCGGGTGAGATGTATAGGCTGTTGGCTCCGGTGGGGTGATAAAATTTGCTTTTAAAAGCGGGTGCGTGCTATGTTTGGTGGGAGCTCTACCCAGGCACGTCCGCTCCGCTCAGCGCCAAGCCACGCCCCCCAACAATTAACATGTATTTTCCAGCAAACCAATGTTTAACAAGCTAGATCTTGTAGAGATATATGTATCTCTCTATGCTACGTGGATCAACAAAAGATGAGCTATCACTTATTCTATTTCTAGAATGATAAGTAATAAAAACTTATTTAGTGAATCCTCTCTGTCATGGAGCTGATGTAACGCTCCATGCTTCAAACCCCAAGAGACTAGACATGTGCATTCGTTTTAGTACTAAAACGATTTAGTCAGAATTTTGGGATAATTTAGTTTTAGTATGACTCAAGAGAAACGAAACTGCTCAGTACAAAAAACGAAAGAAACTAAAATAAAATGCACTACATTTTAGTTTCAGTCCTTTTTGTGATATTACATTGATGAGTGAAGAAGACCAGCAATGAAGAGCGCAACATCGCAACATCCAAAGTTCTGCACCCTCCACATGCCAATGCAGTAGGATGTTCTATACAGAGAGGGGCATTAATTAATGCAGGAGGATGTTCTATACATTATACAGAGAGGGGTATTAATGCAGGAGGATGTTATATACATTACACAGAGAAAGGTATAAATTGAGGAGGATGTTCTATACAGAGAGGGACATTAATTAATTCAGGAGGATGTTCTATATATTATACAGAGAGGGGTATTAATTAATGCAGGTGGATGTTGTACACATTATACAGAGAGGGGTATTAATTAATGCAGGTGGATGTTGTACACATTATACAGAGAGGGGTATTAATTAATGCAGGAGGATGTTCTAAACATTATACAGAGAGGATCCTTTTTTTTCAGCCCTTTAAATCCAGTGGCTGTGAGCGCTGAGATCGGCTGCTTGTTAGATTATCTCTCAGTACAATGTATCAGGCTCAGTTGTTACAGTAAGTGACTGTAACAGCGCTCAGAGTTTCAGTAAAACAAGGAAATAATATTGTTCTAACCTCTTCATATAAAAAATATTATTCACTAGTTTTACTGAAACTCTGAGCGCTGTGATGAGCTGCAGTCACTTACTGTAACAGCTTTGCCTGACACGGGCAATATTACAATGTTGGTGCTAACTTAACCAGAGCTGTTGTAAACTGAAAGCCTCTATAGGCTATAATGGCTCTGGGAAGTTTACAACAGCTCTGGTTATGTTACCACCAAGTATGTAATATGGCCCACATTGTGCTGAGAGTGAGAGATACTGTAACAAGCAGCGATCTCAGCCCTCTGAGGAGCCACTACAATAGTAATTGTATCCACTGGTTTTCGGATGAATGAAATTAGTTTTCATACTAAAGAACTGAAAACGAATTTCTTTAGTAACTAAATAAATTGCATTTTAGGACTAATCCATTAGTTCAAAACGAAATTTTGTGCTGTGCACATGTCTACAAGAGACTTTGTTCATTTATATCGTGTGTTTTTAAATATTTTACATCGTTTGGTTTTAGTTTAATTTAGTTTAGTGTAAAATGGCATAGCTTTGGTTTTAAAAATACTTATATTCCTGTAGGTAAATGTGTTTTTGTGTATACAGTAAACAAGCTTTACTGCTGTGTAATTTATGCACCAGGGCTTTTCCCATTATCTAGCTGCATGTTTAATTCAAGGGATCTCTGATAGTGTGTGTTTAATCTGATATGTTAGAATAATGGATATACAAATGTTGTGTGAGCTGAAGGTAAAGAATGTTTATTGTAAATAACTGACTTAATGTAATTAGTATGGGTATGCAAATTATGACTGTTGGACTTCAGCATAAATGGTGGCGTTTGGTTCATTAAAAAGTCAAAGAACTCTCAGAGCTCAGAGAGAGAGGATCCTGTTTTAAAGCATACAGCCGCGCCTGGTGTCTTTATTTCAGCGACGCTACACTATACACTATCACCCTCAGAAGGCAGAGTGCGGCCTTCTGGAGATTCCTAACGGCTCCAGGGCAGAGGAACAGAAGCAGGCAGGTCAAGCTGCTCGAGGCGCTGAGGACAGCGCTCCCAGTAGCTTGGCTGACCGCAACGAAGGGGTGTCTGGAGTTGCCAGGACAGACGGAAGGGAACGGTTCCTTCACACTCTCCTAATAGACAATTAAACTTCTAATTTTCTACTTTTTATATTGTAGTTATATAATTCCTTGCTTATCAATTTCAGTCACAGTAATCTCCAAATTCAATATATATAAATATATATATATATAACAAACCAGAGAGAGAGCACACCAAACAACATGTTCAAACAGTACAGAAGAAACCACAACAGCAGCTGAAATCATTTAAAAACAGGAGATTTTGTTGTATTATGCTGTCTTGAGATGCACCCGCACTGAAAGCGTAGTTAAGGTTGAGTGCTGCCCTTCTTGTGTATTTTGTATGTAAAGGGCTGACATCCCTTGGGCAAGCACCCCTCCCTGTCACAGGTGCTCCACCCACAGGTTCTATTTAACCTTGATCTGCAGGGAGCTTCAGAAAGGACTGGGTCCTCAATAAGTAAGTTTATCCCATAAGAGCAGTCATTAGGTTAGTATGATAGGACCTGCCAAGGGTGGAATACATTGTCGCTGTTGGCAGGCTTACGCAATTCATGGCCATCCATTGCAAACTAAACTTCCACCATTTTCAACACAGCTCAACATTAAAGGGTTAAGATCTATAGTGCATTTGAAGGGATAAGAATTGTTTGTAGGCATTTAAAGGGTTAAACCTGGTTAAATCTCCTGTTTTTAAATGATTTCAGCTGCTGTTGTGGTTTCTTCTGTACTGTTTGAACATGTTGTTTGGTGTGCTCTCTCTCTGGTTTGTTGTATTATGCTGTCTTGAGATGCACCCGCACTGAAAGCGTAGTTAAGGTTGAGTGCTGCCCTTCTTGTGTATTATATATATATATATATATATATATTTGTATTAGGATAAAATCCTTATATCCGATTCTTCTTCATATCTATCTGCAGATTTAGATCCAGAGTCTTCAAAATATTTCTATCTATTGCAAGAAATACTCCAGATATATATAATTACATAAATTCCTTAATTTAAATAGCTTTCATACATTACCTGTCCAAGATCTGGTCTGTAGTTGCAGCCTTTAAATATATTGTTTTTGGAATATGTGAAAATTATCAATGTCAGATAATCAATGCATGTGAGTTAGAGGTGTGGACCTAATTAAGTGATATGTAATATCTTGAATGCATTGGGTGTTGGAATGATCTGCAATCGGAATCAATGTATTTCGTGTCCTGGGATGATCTGAATGACTTGCAACGAACAGTACAGATCCATATAGTCAATTTGACGTCACTGAAAATCTACCCCTTTCATTTAAATATTTTCTCTATATTAATATATTTACTATGCCTCAAGAGAGCAGTGCTGCTCTTCAAATTAATTCCACAATTTAATTTTAATATATCTTTTCTCAGATCAAAGGTCAATTCCACTATCTTGGTTTGAACAAAGAATAACTATAGTTATCCAGACAGTGCGTCTCGATTGTCAAAATTAAATTTCTATTCTACCCCTTTTTTTCATTCAAAAATTTTAAAATACTTCTATTATCAGTTAAATTCCTCTCTAGTTAAAATCAACAGAAATTCTATTCTTCAATAATTATACTGTTTACCAGTTCTACACTCTACAAAATATTTGGAGCATCTATTTCCTACTGTAAATATAATAAAATATATATTGATTATAAGAATATATTTCGTGAATATACGCTTGCAAAGAGATTTTAAATTTGTTCCTATACCCAAAAAGAAAATATCTTTAATTCAAGGACTTCTTAAAACAAACCAATAAATTTAAAGATGCAGTAGATACAGGGAATAGCCTCCCAGTGGGGGCAGTAAAAGTGATATAGAAAGGGTAGTAGATACATGGAATAGCCTCCCAGTGGGGCAGTAACAGCGACAGTGAAGAGCCAGTAGATATAGGGAATAGCCTCCCAGTGGGGGGCAGTAACAGTGATCATGCACAATTGTAAATCTTTTCTCTATGCTGATAGGCATGGCACAGATAAGAAGGGAGGGGGCACCAAAACGCACCTTCGCCTGAGTAGACACAAATGCTTGCACCGGCCCTGCTTGGGGGCAGAAAGAACTTTTAAACTGGTGCAAGACAAATTCTATTGCTCCTGCATGAAATCTGAAGCCGAAAGTTACTGCCATTCCTGTTTGAGGTGTATTCAGCGGAAAACCTTGCCAACTCGGACTGCTCCAATGAGTCATCTACAGAATCAAGAACCCAAAGACTTGGTGTGCATTGATTTCCTGTGCTTAGAGCCTGACGCTAGTGGGCAGGGAAATATTCTAGTGGTGACCGA
Source organism: Leptobrachium leishanense (assembly GCA_009667805.1). Classification (NCBI taxonomy): domain Eukaryota; kingdom Metazoa; phylum Chordata; class Amphibia; order Anura; family Megophryidae; genus Leptobrachium; species Leptobrachium leishanense. The sequence continues at coordinate 84,903,205 of CM019072.1, read as the reverse complement.
TCACTTCACCCGATATTCTCAAGCTTTCGCAACCAAAGATCAACGTGCTTCTACTGTATCCAAAGTTCTAGTGGAAAAGTTCTTCGTTCATTATGGCCTACCGCAGAGAATCCACTCAGATCAAAGCAGAGACTTTGAGAATCGACTTGTCCGGCAACTGTTAGATTTACTGTGGATCCAGAAGACTCAAACCTCCCCGTATAACCCTCAAGGTGATACCCAACCAGAGCGATTCAACCGTACTGTACTCAATATGTTGGGAACGCTGCCAACCAAAGAGTAACAAAAGTTGGAGCCGACACATATCCTTGTGCATGCGTATAACAGTACCGAAGGTGATGCTACAGGATTCTCCCCTTACCGTCTCATGTTTGGAAGAGAAGCTCGGTTGCCATTAGATTTAGCCTTTGGTTTATCCCTTGATCAGATGTCTGTCACTTCTCACCGAAGTCATGTGGACAGACTCAGGAGAAATTTGGCTTCTGCGTTCGAACAGGCCCGATCGACCTCCGAGAGCAGGGAACAGAGAAATAAATGAAATTATGATCTGAGGGTTCGAGTACAGAACTTACAACCTGGTGATAGAGTTTTGTTGAAAAATTTGGGTGTTCCTGCAAGACACAAACTAGCTGATAGAGGGACTTCTCAGGTCTACATTGTCTGCAAACCATTGCCTGGCCTGCCATTGTATCAAATTTGTCCACATGGGAAGACTGGGCTACTGAAGAATTGACATCGAAATCATGCACCTGTGGATGAGGAAACTGAACCCTTAGAGCCAGTCCTTCCCCCCGAAGAGGATCTCACAGAATCTGAGCCTAAACATTCAGTGCGCCCCTTCAGACTCACGCATGATTCACCAGGACATAGCACAGAGGAAGCTGTAACGACTGTGCGAAGGTTACCAGAAGTGTCTGCCCTACTTACAGGGGTGTCTAAGGATTTAGATACAATTCAGGACATCTATTTGGCCCATTTGCTGTCTACTGCCAGAATGGTAGTATAGATTGATGTGAAAGTTACGTACTTATGGTATATGTGACATCAATGCTAATGTAAACACCATTAAATACCTTGAGTTTAGGGGGGGAGAGAGTGTAGCCCTGTGGTTAAAATTGGCTCTGAGAACTGCTGCTGTTATGCCACTAGGGGGAACCAGAGTATAAAGTATGGGAAAGATTGTCATGGACTGATGGACTACATCCCCCAGATACCCTGGGAACAAAAGGAAGGAAGCAAGTGCTGGCGCCAGGAAGTAAAGGACCTCATATACAGCGTGGGGAGAGCAGAGTGAGCAGCGAGAGAGCAGTTGCATGTATGACACTTTCTGGGATCTTTGCAAGTTGGAGCGCGGAGAACTGGTGGCATCCATTGCTGGAGTGATCGGGGAGAGTGTGTGTCGATCTGCTGTGCATCATGCTGGACTGTTCCTGTTTCAAGTGCGTTCGGGAGAAGGACCTCGAGTAAGGAGGCCGCAGACGGAGCGGAGTGCTGGCGGCATTCGGATTCTGGCTGCGGAGAACCGGATCGGGAGTGCAGGACTTCGACAGTATCGGGTTCCAGGCGGCAGAGAGGACTGATCTTCTTGAGAGGGACCTTTCTCCAGCATTTCATCTGTCCGGGACAAGCTGTTTAGCTGGTTTGGTGAGAAGGCCTGAGGCCTATGACGTTGTTAAATGTGTGCACTCAATTTGTTTGCTACATTAAGGGCCCCAACGTTGACTAGTCGAAGATGTTCATCCATCCACTGGCCAGTGGACTTAGTACCCAGGTATCCAAGGACAAACATATTGTCACGACCCTGGCCTAGCCTATGTGCAGACGTGTGGGTGTGAGCCCAAGATGCAGTAGTTATAGAAGAAGGCAGGATACAGGGTAACCGGGTCTATTTGTGAATACAAATAAACCGACAACAGACTAGGAATATAAACAATGGATACAGATAACATAGAAATCAGGCGGAGGTACAATGGGAGCAGGCAAAAGACTAGTCAGGATATGAAAGGGTCTGGTACACAGGTAATAGCAATATAACAGAGGGGTACAGGGGGGACAAGGAGGATACCGGTAATGAATGATAATTCAGAGCAGAGGGTAAACGGGAATGTCCTTGGTTCAGAGGGGTTCCAGATTAGGATTTTAGGAGTTCAAGAAAGCAGGTCTGCAGGTGGCAAGGCTAGGAACTTCAATGAGGAAGCGTGGGATAAGGGGCGTAGCTTCCTCTTATGCAGGACTCATCAGGTGGGATCAACTGCAGGTGAAGTTTCAGGTCCAGATTGCAGATCAGAGTCCAGGAATGAGCATTGTTCAGCATGAAGTCCTGGAATCTGCATATATCATGCAGAACATGGTGAAAAAGGAAAACAAAGAGGGTACCAGAGGGTCTGGGGGTTCGGATCCTGACACATATATATTTGGGTTTCTAAACTGGGAGTTTGAATCTAAGGACTGAGAATCATATTAGTGGTTTAGTCGTTATACAGTAACCTTTTTATATTGCTGCCATTTATATTATTGTATGCTCAATTTACACAGTTATTATAATTTATGTGCAACTATTGAGATTTATTGCATACAGTAAAGTATATTAAGAAAAACCCCATAAAGGTGTGCTGGCGTCCAGTGATTTGTTAGTGAGGGGAGACAAATTCCGGGTTATTCAGTCGCCACCTCAGGGTCGAACGCTACAGTACCATCGTGGAAGTGCTGTTGGCAAATTGTCTAGTGGAGAAGGTTCTATTGGTGGTGTTGCTAATAAATGTTTTAGATTTCGTAATGAAATTGCATGCCTTGCAGTGTCCACATTTGAATGTGCCTGATGGTCTGACCATCCAATTATCGGCAGTCCTAATTGGATTCTGGTAACTGTGTACCAATAAATCACGTAGATTTTTTGATCTTCTAGCTACAAAAGATGGCGAGGCTGGAAGTACCCTTGTCAAAGGCTCCTCCAGTAATAAGAGGGGCCAAAACTTCCACAGATGTTTTTAATTAACCGGATGAGGTTTAATCCCGGATCCAACTATCATATACTTGCAATTCTCCTACCGATCCCTGCTGTGTCAGGTGGGGGTATGTTTTGAGTAGTAATACAGAGGCTGTGAAACATGATGCAAGTCTAATAGAAGAATACAGGTGTAAGTGTCTGATCTGTGTGCTGCATTTTCTAGTCTGTTAACTCTATTCAATGCACCACACTAGTCATACACCCGGGATCAAGGCACTAAAGGAAGTGGGTTTTTTTTTAAGGCCATCTCTGTATACACAAACCCTGACCCCCCCTCCCCACAGATACTGGGACACACACCAGGCCCCCCACTATATACAGTCAGGTCCAGAAATATTGGGACATCGACACAATTCTAACATCTTTGACTCTATACACCAGAACAATGGAGTTGGAATGAAACAAACACAATGGGCTTTAACTGCAGACTGTCAGCTTTAATTTGAGGGTATGTACATCCAAATCAGGTGAACGGTGTAGGATTTACAGCAGTTTGCAGATGTGCCTCCCACTTGTTAAGGGACCAAAAGTAATGGGACAATTGGCTTCTCAGCTGTTCCATGGCCAGGTGTGTGATATTCCCTCATTACCCCAATTACAATGTGCAGATAAAAGGCCCAGAGTTCATTTCAAGTATGCTATTTGCGTTCGGAATCTGTTGCTGTCAATTCTCAAGATTCAAAGAGCTGTCACTATCAGTGAAGCAAGCCATCATTAGGCTGAAGAAACAAAACAAACCCATCAGAGATAGCAAGAACATTAGGCGTGGCCAATACAACAGTTTGGAACATTCTCATAAAGAAGGAACGCACCGTGAGCTCAGCAACACCAAAAGACCCGGGAGACCACGGAAAACAACTGTGGTGGATTTCCCTGGTGAAGAAAACACCCTTCACAACAGTTGGCCAGATCAAATACACTCTCCAGGAGGTAGGTGTATGTGTGTCAAAGTCAATAATAAAGAGAAGACTTCACCAGAGTGAATACAGAGGGTTCACCACAAGATGTAATCCATTGGTGAGCCTCAAAAACAGGACGGCCAGATTAGAGTTTGCCAAACAACACCTAACAAAGCCTTCACAGTTCTGGAACAAGATCCTATGGACAGATGAGACCAGTACCAACTTGTACCAGAGTGATGGGAAGAGAAGAGTATGGAGAAGGAAAGGAACTGCTCATGATCCTAAGCATACCACCTCATCAGTGAAGCATGGTGGTGGTAGTGTCATGGCGTGGGCATGTATGGCTGCCAATGGAACTGGTTCTCTTGTATTTATTGATGATGTGACTGCTGACAAAAGCAGCAGGATAAATTCTGAAATGTTTCGGGCAATATTATCTGCTCACATTCAGTCAAATGCTGCAGAACTCATTGGACGGTGCTTCACAGTGCAGATGGACAATGACTCAAAGCATACTGCAAAAGCAACCAAAGAGTTTTTGAAGGGATAGAAGTGTAATGTTATGCAATGGCTAAGTCAATCACCTAACCTGAATCCCATTGAGCATGCATTTCACTTGCTGAAGACAAAATTGAAGGGAAAATGCCCCAAGAACAAGCAGGAACTGAAGACCGTTGCAGTAGAGGCCTGGCAGAGCATCACCAGGGATGAAACCCAGCGTCTGCTGATGTCTATGTGTTCCAGACTTCAGGCTGTGATTGACTGCTTAGGATTTGCAACCAAGTATTAAGAAGGGAAAGTTTGATTTATGATTATTATTCTGTCCCATTACTTTTGGTCCCTTAACAAGTGGGAGGCACATCTGCAAACTGCTGTAAGTCCTACACCGTTCACCTGAGTTGGATGTACATACCCTCAAATTAAAGCTGACAGTCTGCAGTTAAAGCACATTGTGTTTGTTTCATTCCAACTCCAGTGTGGTGGTGTTTAGAGCCAAAGATGTTAGAATTGTGTCAATGTCCCAATATGTCTGTAAGCTCTGGAGCAGGGTTCTTTCTCCACTTAGATTGCAAGCTCTGGAGCAGGGTCCCTCTCCTCTTAGGACCCTGCTCCAGAGCTTACAATCTAAGAGGAGAGGGGACCCTCCTCCAGAGCTTGCAATCTAAGTGGAGAAAGACTGTAAGCTCTGGAGCAGGGTTCTAAGAGGAGAAAGGACCCTGCTCCAGAGCTTACAATCTTTCTCCTCTTAGATTGTAAGCTCTGGAGCAGGGTCCCCTCTCCTCTTAGATTGTAAGCTCTGTAAACTCTAATAAAGACACTGGCATCAAGCTTAATAAAAATGTATTTATTTAACAATCATTACCTTTTTTCCTGTGTCCAGCGTGCCAGCCTGTGGCCCATAGGAGCAGCTGCACCTGCACCTCAGCCCTGCCTCTCCCAGCGTGCAAAGTGAGTGGGAGCACATGGTGGATTGGAGGTGGAGTGGGGATGTGATGCTCGTGCAGCCTAGTGGAGAGCCCAGGAACTGCAGCATTGCAGTGAATAAATTATCATAATTTAAGCCTGTTGATCCAGGGGGGGCAAGTGCCCCCCTTGTCCCATGATGTGGACACCCATGGGTGTGTGCAAAGGGGAGTATCTGCCCCTGGTTCCAAATAACCTTATGTATGCCACTGATTAGCACCCATCCCTTCCCAATATTGTGGAGTATGAAAATATGCAATAAGTATTGTTTGCTAGACGTATTATACTTTTTCAGTCAGTAATACTACAGTAGTAGTGGTTACACAAATTTATTTATGTGAGCACTAAATAACAATAACATTTATATTTTGCTTTCTCTTCAACTTCATATAATAGTGAGGGAATGATGAGGATAACACTCTCGTTTTGCCTATTAGTATGATTTACTTTTTCCACCTAATTGTGATGGGCACCATGCCATAGTTGCTTTGTAAATGACGCACAAAGCATTCTGGAACAATCTCAGCATGTTCTGATGGGTCACCTATCCCCATGGGGTCAGTGTGTCTCTATGGAAGGATGCACAAAGGGAAAACCTTGCATCTCCACCCAAAGGAAGTAATTTATTTTTAAAAATTGGTGGAAGCTGTTGGTGTTCTTTATAGAACTGATATATCCCTTCCCTTTTTCATACCTTTGATGTTGCAAAAAGATGTAAATCAGAAATGCCACATTCTCTAATCTTTGACTTTTTTGTATTTTTGTAATACTATAAAAAGCAAGTAGAGTGAAATAAGGAAGACAAGAACTTAGGGCTCAATTGATTTCCTTTGGATGGGCATTTGCAAATGATTACAAAATGCTAGAAAAACTTCAAATTCTTCAAAAATTTCTATAGACTAACAGCGATTTAATGTAGATAAATCATATTAAATTTTTTATAACTGATTGTAATCATTTGAAAATGCTTATTCAAAAGGAATTCAAGTGAGGCCTTAAACTGAAATCTAGCAAAGTACAGTAACAGAAAAAAAGCATAATTTCAAAGGACTGATAAAAAAACCAACTATAAGGCAAGGTTATGGCCACAATAGATATGTATTATAACTGACTTATTTAAAAGATCAAATTCTCTCTTGTAGATTTTTATTGGCTGCAATGGGGATCACGTGCGTTTTGAGCAGGTCCATCGCATTTTGGGGATCTGTGATGGCCATGATTCAAGCGTCAGCCTAGAACTCAGACAGTCTGGAACTCAAAGTGATGACTGCCTGCACATTTTCATGTCATTTTCGTGAAATCCAGTATTCCAACTAATAAACTATTAATGGAAATACCAGCTAATAACTCACAGTTTGTGTGTCAAAATATGTATTCAATTTAATATATTTCATTTTGCATTGTCTGCTGGCTGTTATATAATAAGATTTTTTTAAAAGTCTTACAATATAATTGTTGACAAAATTGTGAATAATAAATTAATTTCATTAAAATATGGGAGATATTATTTATTAAAAATAACACCCACTAACTAAGAAGAAAAGATGAATAATAATTAACATGTTTATTTTTATTCATGATTTCATCTGCCCCAAAAACACCCACTATAAAGAGTTAATATTTTGAAATAGTGTGGAACTTGAGAGGCAATTAAAGGAATCCCACATTCAGTAAGCCGCGAACTGCCACCGAATTGCACTGAATGATGAATTTCACCATATGGTGCAATTTTGTGTTCATCTATTCACTAAAAAGTGAAGCGACATGCTGTGGTTTTCTGTGTTTCAGTTCAACGGGTTTAAACAGGTGAATCCCATAGGTTTCAATGTTATGTAATAATAGAACTACTAGCTCCCACCTGGACACGTCTACCCAAGGCTCCTGCAAGCATTTTCACTCCATACAGCTTACAGGGCAAGCCTCATTCACAGTGTCCTACTAGCTCCCACCTGGACACGTCTACCCAAGGCTCCTGCAAGCATTTTAACTCCATACAGCTTACAGGGCAAGCCTCATTCACAGTGTCCTACTAGCTCCCACCTGGACACGTCTACCCAAGGCTCCTTCAAGGTGATTTGAATCTACGCTTCGCAACGCCTAATACCTTAACTTTCAATGTTTAGTATGTTTCTTTCATAGCACTGTCCATGTTAATTTTGCATGTTTATGTTAAAGTAAATCCATATAGCGTAACTGTTAAGATATTTTAACTAGACCTGTTTGCACTCCGAAATTGCCATATCTTTACCAGTCCTGTTCGCACTCCAAAATTGCCATATCTTTACCAGTCCTGTTTGCCGTCTTTTACCAGTTGTATTTATTTCCTCTCAGCCATGGGCCTGGTGTTCTGCCCCCCCCCCCCCCGTCATGATTCACTGCATTAGAGAATTTATTGCCCCAACATCCCCCAAAGATGCAATGTAATCCTGGATTTCTGGTTTTTTTCAGCATTTTCACTCCATACAGCTTACAGGGCAAGCCTCATTCACAGTGTCCTACTAGCTCCCACCTGGACTTAGTTCCCACCCTCCCTCCCCTCACCCACCCACCCCACAGTTCTCATTTCATTTATACCCAACTAATTTGGTCATGTGATATTTTCAGCTACCAACCTACACCACTCTGGATTTTCACCTACACACTCCCTTCTATCTTCTGCTTTCCTTATCAATTCCCTGCCTGTCTTCTACCTTTCCTTTTTTTCCTTCCCCTTCTCCCACACCACCTTTCTCTAGAAATGTTTTTCCCTCTCTTCCCCTCTTGCTGCTTCTTTCCACCATCTCCCTTCTCTCTAAATCTACCCTCCCTCCCTATACACCCTACAAATTACAGCAAGCTGGAAAAGAAACCCAAAACACCATAGCCTTGCCTCCTTTAAATATCAGCTGAGTGCTGGTGGAGAGTGTTAAAATCCAGCCCTCCCACCCCCACACAACAGAGCTTTAAAACACTTCAATCACTATTTACCAAAAAGAAAAACCTGTCCAAATTCCTTTTTATTCTGCTGCTTGCACTTGCAAATGATGTTGAATCCAACCCTGGTCCAATAGCTGACACCATATTTAATCTCCCCACTAAAAAAGGCCTCTCCTTTGTGCACTGCAACATCAACAGTTTACTCCCTAAACTGGATGAGCTTAAAGCTTGGTGCTCCTATTACAAACCTAAAGTCATTGTGCTGACAGAATCATGGTTAACCCCTAAAGTGCCAGACTCTGCCATAGCAATACAAGGGTATTCATGCTCTAGAAAGGACAGAGCTAAGAGAGGAGGGGGAATTGTTATCTATGTTGACAACTCCATAAAGTTCACCCCATTGCAGAATCCTAGCCCCCCGGCCACATTTGATTTCCTTTCTGGTACTATTGAGATCCCATTCAGTAAAACAATTATTGTTGCTGGATTCTACCGCCCACCAAGTTCCCCAGTGCAATCCCTTTCTGACATAACCCAAATTCTTAGTAAATTAGTCGCTCAAAACCAAAAAAGTGAACTGCTGGTCCTCGGCGACTTTAATGTTGATTGGCTGAATCCTAAAAACAATAAACACTGCTCACTGTTTAAGGCTTTGCAGCTAACACAATTAATCTCCTCCCCCACTCGCATTAATATGAAAAGCCCTAACCACACCTTGCTGGACTGGATTCTCTCCTCATGTCCTGATCGAATACAGGAGGCAGGCGTTCTCGCTAACAGTTTCAGTGATCACTGCCTAGTGTACTGTGTGCGCAAAATAAGGGCCATAAAATGTCCACCAAAGGTAATAATCACCAGGTCTTTCAAGAAATTTAATCTTGAATCCTTCCTAAATGATCTCAAACAGCTCCCATGGTACAGACTAAACCTAATCCCAGACCTGGACTGTGCAATTGAATACTTTCAAGCCGAGCTCCTGAAAGTCTGGAACACCCATACCCCACTGCGCAAAGTGCGAGTAAAAGGGGCCATCTCCCCTGGGTTACAGCTGACCTCACGCATATGTACCAGCTTAGAGACTCCCTGTGGTCAAAGTTCAAGAGTACTGGATCCATGAACGATCACTGTGAATACCGAAAATGCCGGAATGAATGCACAAAAGAAACAAAAATGGCTAAAGCCCAATACTTCAATGAAAATTTAAACAATAACATATCAAACCCCAGAAATTTTTGGAAAATCATAAGTAACATACAAGCACCCCCCAGCCACTCCCAACCAGCTGCTTTAAAAGTAAACAACCAAACTGTACAACACCCCCTAGATGTAGAAAATGCTTTTAATAATTATTTTGTTGGATGCGCCACCACCCTGATTGCTAAGCTAGGAAATGACACGCAATCAGAAAGGCTGCACGCAGGTCAGGACCCACCAACAGTGCAAAGACCCCGTAACCCAGAGAAATTCAGTTTTAGGCCAGTGCCTGTCAGTGCCATCACTAAACTTCTCCGTAACCAAAAAATGAAATACCAGTCTGGACCTGATCAAATCCCAGCAATGCTGCTGAAAATCAGTGCACCAGCAATTGCAAAACCTGTCGCAACCCTGATTAATGAATCACTGGCGACTGGATACATACCCAAACTCTGGAAGACTGCAAGGGTGGTACCTATCCATAAAATTGGAGACAATACTTTGGTATCCAACTACCGCCCAATATCACTGCTCCCTGTAATGTCAAAAATTCTGGAAAAATGTGTCTACACTCAATTACGTGATTATTATCAGTATCAGAACTATTTAACCCCAGATCAATCAGGCTTTCGTCCAAACCATTCAACTACAACTGCCCTTTTAAAAGTTTTTAATGATATCCAAGCCGGCATGGAACAAGGAAATCTAACTGGAGCCATCTTCCTTGATTTTGCCAAGGCTTTTGACACCGTAGACCATGGCATCCTATTACAAAAACTTAAGAACTCTGGTATTGGTGATAGTACGTTAACCTGGTTCCAATCCTATGTGTCTGATAGGTCTCAATTTGTGTCCATTTCTGACAGCACTTCCCTCCCCTCCCAGTCACGTGTGGTGTACCACAAGGCTCGATACTTGGCCCCCTGCTATTCACAATATTCATAAACGATCTGCCCAATGTCTGCAAAGCTTCAACTGTACACATGTACGCAGACGACACTGTAATCTATACCAGCAAACCAAATCTCCCACAGCTGGAGGCAGTGCTGCAAGAACAATTCACAGGGGTAGAAAAGTGGATCGCAAATAACAAACTTTTTCTAAATACTGACAAAACTGTTACAATGCTCTTTGGAACCGCACCTAAACTACACAAATTGCAAACACCCCATCTATGTGTTGGGACAAAATCAAATGGCACGCTGACCACAGTCACTTCTCTCAAATACCTAGGTATGTGGTTAGACCCAAATCTATCTTTTGGCCCCCACATCGAAAAACTCTCATCTAAACTCTACCCCAAACTAGGTGCCCTGTACAGAAACAAATCCTGCCTGAGCCCCGCGGTAAGAAAGCAGATTGTACAACAAATGCTTATGCCAGCCATTGAATACGGAGATGTAGTGTATGCAGCTGCCCCACAAACACACCTCCAGAAACTTACTACATTGTATAACTCATTCTGTCGCTTTGTGCTACAATGTAACTACATGACACACCATTGTGACATGTTAAAAGAACTAAACTGGCCATCACTGGACTCTAGACGCACCCTTCACCTTTCCAACCTGGTGTTTAAGAGCTTTTCTGGGAAGCTACCACCCTACCTGAATATGCTGCTTCCCCCGGCAGTTCCCTCATCCTATAACCTCAGATCCAGGACCAGCACCTTACTTGCAATACCGCAATACAAAAAGAAAATGGCTCGATCCTCATTTTCCTACAGAGCACCACAATTATGGAATAACCTCCCAGACACCGTCAAATCTTCCCCCAGTCTAAAGTCCCTTAAGACTTCCCTATTAACATACCTCATTACAAAATGCACCTGTAAACATGTAACATAATGACTTTATTTCCTCCATATTTATTTTTCTGTTAATCTGTATATTTGGTCTTGTGTTAATTTTTTGCATTTTACTATTTTGTATTTCTGTAACCACTCAATGTTCTCGAACCCAGGACATACTTGAAAACGAGAGAAATATCAATGTATCCTTCCTGGTAAAATCCTTTTATAAATAAAAATAAATAAATTTAATGTAAAATAGTTTTTATTGGTTTTATCATGTTCAAACAACAGCAGAAAGACGTAAAAATCTAAATAAATACTCAGTTAAACAGTAGTGTCATAGAGGAAATAACAGGATATTTGCCTCATGGTCCGATGTATTCCTCAACGTATACGCTTCTGAGTAGGAGTTCCATGCAAAGAACATTCAGTTATTATTTTCTATCAAAGCTTAACACAGATATCGTCAGTGAAATAAAACACACAAAAATCATAAGTCTTGAACTAAAATGACAAAAAAATATATATATATATATTACGCACCCACGCATCCCCATATTATACACCATCCCCAAGATCCACAAGGACAGTGCTCGACCCCCCAGGACCCCCTATTGTTTCGACCCGGGGAGGTCTATTGGAACCCTTTGGAAAATACATTGATAAGCTTTGCAAACCCACATTGCTATCACTACCCACTTTCATTAGGGACACTCCAGACTTTCTTCGAAAAATAAAACTACCCCCCCCCCCCCCGGAGGAAAACATAATTTTGGCCACCCTTGACGTTAAAAGACTATATACGGTCATACCCCATGCTGAGGGGATTGAGGCCTTCCGAGCCACACTAGTAACCTCTGACTTCTATTCGGGTCCCCCCATAGACTTTCTAATTGAAATTCTACAGCTTACTCTACAACTGAATTACTTTCGCTTTGAGCGGCATTTTAACCAACAAATAGCAGGGACCACCATGGGGGCATCCATGGCGAGGACCTACGCAAACTTTTATATGTACCAATTTGAGTTACAGCATTTTTTACCTTCCCTTCAATGCAGCCTAGTATGCTATGTCAATGACATTTTCTTGATATGGCGTGGGGAAGTGACTTCTCTGGAAAATTGGATACAAAGCATCAACCAGCTTAACACTCCCATCCAGCTCACTTTACTTCATCATTCTCAGCATATCCATTTCCTCGATGTCGAGATCTTTCGGAAAGATAACCATCTGGGATACACTTTTCCGGAAGGACACAATCGAAACAAACTACGGGCAGACAGTGTCCATCCATCTTCATTAATCAATTCTTTACCTATTTCTCAGTACTTGCGAGTTTTACGCTACAACAGCGAACCTGATCTCCGTGAGTAGCAGATTACAGAAATGACGCTACGATTCCAGCAAAGGGGATATTCCTCAACCATATTATCCTCTGCCCTTAGTAAGGCTCTTGCCAAATTCTCTGGTATTAGGGCTACAATTCAAGCCCCTCGGGGTAATAAGCGTATCACTATCCTTTTGACCTGTCACGCTGGGAGTCATCTTTTCACAACATCCGCCAACACTGGCATCTACTTCAGCATGATATATCTTTGCCTCCTCCATTCTCCGAACCACCACTTATTGGATACCGAGGAGCGAGACATTTACTTACATCCTGGTCCACACTGACTCTAGGATTCATACCCTTCAAGACCGTCCCTGGGCAGGAACAGATGTTACCGCTGCCCAAGTTGTGTTACTTGCCATCATGTGACTCCTTTGCCCACCCCCTTACTGGCAAGAGGATCCCCATCCGTCACCGTATTTCTTGCATGACAACGCATGTAATTTACCTTATCACCTGTCCGTGTGGCTTGGCCTATGTGGGCAAGACTGATCTCACTTTACGGGACCGGACCAGGGGACACCATTCGGCTATTACAACTGCCTTCAGAGACAGCCGTACAGAGAAACCCGTGGCCAAACACTATTTGGCTGCTCATCACCGCCTTCCGACACTCCGCTTCATCGCAGTTGGTCATGTACCTCCCCCACCTAGAGGTGGAAATCGCTCCCAAATGTTGCTACAAAGAGAAACCTATTGGACCCGCACTTTGGATACAGTGGCCCCTAGGGGTCTTAATGAATATATTTCTTTCACACCTTTTCTGTTGGCATGATAATTTACCACTTTCTCTTTCAGTTATTTTTAGATTTTTACATGCCACTCTATCCACTGGTTTTTAGTTTTCACATTTTTTTATTTTTTTATTTATTAAAAATAGAAATAAATAAATTAATTATTTCTATTTATTTTTATTTATATTCATTTTTTTATTATTTTTTATTTTATTCTATTTTAATTTATTTCATTTTTTTTTTTTTTTTCACTTTCTCATGTTCATCCATCGGTTTCACTTTACTACACTTTTTTACACATTTCATCACTTCTCTCTTTCCTCTTATTTTATCCCCATTTTTCATCTTTCACTTTTATGCTTCACTCACCTACATCCCAACACACTCACATTTCACATCACTTCTTACAGATCCAGGTCTTCTTTCACACCACAATTCCATTACTCATCACATCCCCACACACTCACATTTCACACCATTCCTTTTACGCTTTATATTTCAACAAGGTGGAAAGCCTGCCCAGAGGGCAGTCTATTGTGGATATACTGCCCCAGCTCGTGGATATATGCCCCAGCTCGTGGATATACTGCCCCAGCACGTGGATATACTGCCCCAGCACGTGGATATACTGCCCCAGCACGTGGATATATGCCCCAGCACGTGGATATACTGCCCCAGCACGTGGATATACTGCCCCAGCACGTGGATATACTGCCCCAGCTCGTGGATATACTGCCCCAGCTCGTGGATACTGCCCCAGCATGTGGATATACTGCCCCAGCTGGTGGATATTGCCCCAGCATGTGGATACTGCCCCAGCACGTGGATATACTGCCCCAGCTCGTGGATACTGCCCCAGCACGTGGATATACTGCCCCAGCTCGTGGATACTGCCCCAGCACGTGGATACTGCCCCAGCACGTGGATACTGCCCCAGCTCGTGGATATTGCCACAGCACGTGGATACTGCCCCAGCACGTGGATATACTGCCCCAGCTCGTGGATACTGCCCCAGCACGTGGATATACTGCCCCAGCTCGTGGATATTGCCCCAGCTCGTGGATATTGCCCCAGCACGTGGATACTGCCCCAGCACGTGGATACTGCCCCAGCACGTGGATACTGCCCCAGCTCGTGGATACTGCCCCAGCTCGTGGATACTGCCCCAGCACATAGATACTGCCCCAGCTCATGGATATTTGGCCCCCACCTCTCATGGATATATGCCCCCCAGCTCCGACCCCAGACCAGACATGGGGCGGCTGTTTGAATGCTCTATCGGCATTCGGACAGCCGCCCCATGAGCTCCTCATACTTACCTTCCCGAGCGGCGAAGTGAAAGTTTCCCCGCTTCCGGTCGTTGAAGGACCCAAGCCGCGGTCACGTGACCGCGGCTTGGGTCCTTCAAAGAGCGGAAGCGAGGGAACTTTCCCTTCGCCGCTCGGGGGTTGGATGCGCGCGGCAGCCGGGTAGAGGCTGCGAGCGCAGCCTCTACCCGGCTGCTGTGTGCATCTTGTAACCGCCGCGGCGAGCGCACAGCCGGCTCGTGCCGCGGCGGTTGCATGCGCGCGCAACCAACCGCCACTGGTTACGCGCGCATGCGCAGAGTAAGGCTTGGCGACGGACACGCCAAGCCTTACTCAATTATATTATAGATTTGCACTTCACATTCCAAGTCACCATCTTGCAGTCTTGCACTTATCATTTTATTGGGACTTTTTTCCCCTTACATGGACACCTTCACTCTGCTTTATCACTTTATGTAGTCTACACTTCCCTCCTTCCCACTGTAATTTAGACACATACACAGTGCCACTTGCCACACTGATTTCCTTTATTAGTCTTTTTTTATATATATATTTCTAGCCTTTACATGCTTCAAGCTGTTTGTAACATCAATCTACCTGCCGCCTACTTGACTCTCCTCCTAAGATTGTTGCTGCCATTGTTACCCCTACCGGCTCTGGTTGTTAGGGGCAACACTTTGCGGCCCGATAACGCAAGTACGTTGCTAATTGTTACTTCCGGTTGTTTGGGGCGTTCACTATGCCCACTGCCAGGGAGTAATCCTCGTTTTACTGCCTATAAAATGTTGATATTTTTCTGTTGCTACCACCTTGAAAAAGGCCCTCATTGGCCGAAACGTCAGTTTTTATGTGAATACCAATAAATTTGTTATTTTATTAAGTCCCAGAGTGCCTCCCACCACCATTCTTTTTTTTTATATCTATATATATATATATAGTGTGTTTAATATTGCAGAAGCCACCTGCACATCATAGCAATTCAAAGAATTGCATCCCAGAGCTCCTGTGCCACATTCCCCATATGCAGCAAGGAATTCTGGGTGGGATATGCAAATTGTCATGGAGCTGATGTAACGCTCCATGCTTCAAACCCCAAGAGACTTTATGTTCATTTATATCGTGTCTTTTTTAAATATATTTTACATCGTTTGGTTTTAGTTTAATTTAGTTTAGTGTAAAATGGCGTAGCTTTGGTTTTAAAAATACTTATATTCCTGTAGGTAAATGTGTTTTTGTGTATACAGTAAACAAGCTTTACTGCTGTGTAATTTATGCACCAGGGCTTTTCCCATTATCTAGCTGCATGTTTAATTCAAGGGATCTGTGATAGTGTGTGTTTAATCTGATGTGTTAGAACAATGGATATACAAATGTTGTGTGAGTTGAAGGCTAGAGAATGCAAAGAATGTTTATTGTGAATAACTGACATAATGTAATTAGTATGGGTATGCAAATTATGACTGTTGGACTTCAGCATAAATGGTGGCGTTTTGTTCATTAAAACGTCAGAGAACTCTCAGAGCTCAGAGAGAGAGGATCCTGTTTTAAAGCATACAGCCGCGCCTGGTGTCTTTATTACAAACTACGCTACACTCCACACTCACCCTCAGAAGGCAGAGAGCGGGGCATCCTGGAGAGCTGAGGAGGCACCCCGGGCTCAAAATGTAAAGCCGCCCTGATCGAGGAACTGCAGGAAATGGACCAGGGAGCCGTGGGCACGCCAACCTTACCACCCACCCAGGCATTGGTCCCAGAAGATCCCTTCCAAAGGAAAGTGCGGCAGCGGGTAGCCCTCTTCGGAGCCGCCCCGTCAGAAGCCGCTATACACAACGCCATCCAGGAGATCCGGCAGGAAGAGGAACGAGACAAGGGGCGCCAGCATGAACTTCGGCTGGCCGAAATACAGAACCATAGGGTTGAGAGCCCCAACCCAGAACAATCAGCGGGCCGGAAGGTGCCCTTCCAGGCATTTAAAACCTTCAGTGAAGCAGAGGAAGAGATTGAAAGCTTCCTCCAGGACTTTCTGGCCTGTAAATTGACAGGTCGAGCTGCAGAGGCGTATCGGACCGTTCCGGACGAAGAGGCCAAGAACTATGACTACGTAAAGCAAGCTTTACTGAGCCGCTTTGCCATCACTCCTGAAGCCAGCCGGGTGAAGTTCCGAAACTCACGCAGGCCCAACGGCACAACGCATGTAGAGTGGGCGCATCGGCTACAACGAGACCTAAAGACTTGGTTCCTGGGGAGCAAGGCCAGAACGGTGGAAGAAATCACCCAGTTGCTACTACTGAAACAATTTTTTGAACACACCGCCATAGCAGTATGGGAGTGGGTACGGGACAAGAAACCCCAGACGGTGCAGCAAGCTGCTACCTGGGCAGACGAGTACACAGACACGAGGAAACCCAATGGGGGTGAACGACCCCCACCCCCTCGACCCGCACTACCCGCCCCTCCCCCGGAGCCGTCGACCCGCTGGCCCGCAGTCAGACCGGCGAGCCGTCCAAACTCGGCGGCCAACATCCGCTGTTACGGATGCGACCAGGTGGGGCACTACTGCCAGAATTGCCCCCACCGACCCACCATTTCGCGGGCCCCCACCCGAGAAAGGATCTCCACAGGCTGCCGGCCCAGCAACGAATGACCACACCGAGAATGGAGGACATCATTCTCCCACCCGGAGACACGTCCCCAGCATCTACCCCTCCAGCAGAAGCGCTGGCAACAGGGCAGAGCGCCGCTGGCCTCTGCCCACCTTTTTCGGTCCGCACAGAAGACTTCGGTGAGGACTCCCAGGGACTGCCGGCCCCGCAGCCGACGACCCTACCCCAACTGGAGGTAAACTGTTTCCCGTATATTACACCCATTCCTCCCCCCAGCATAAGAGCTGGCAACGGGGCAGAGTGCCGCTGGCCTCTGCCCATCACCCAACTTGTGCCCAGAGGATCCAGGCAAGTTTTTCAAGAAGGTGCTACCCTCCGGACCAATGGCTCCCCTGAGAATGGAGGGCGCCATTCTCCCACAAGGAGGCACTTCCCCAGAATCCACCCCCCCAGCAGAAGCGCTGGCTATGGGGCAGAGCATTTCCAACCTCTGCCCATCCTCCCAACCCTTTAAGTTGGAGGCCTCTTGCCTCACCTATTCCCCTCAACGGCTGGCCAGAGCACCAGGGGCACATGCAGTTGGGACACGTTCCCCCCGGGTTATTGATACCCTGGGAGAAGGTACAGGCGGTACCTCTCCCCAACAGCGAGAAACTTCCCCAGGAGGGGACACCAACAAAGGATTACACCAGCGACACGCCAGGCCCCAGAGTATAGGGCACCCCTCGGACAGCGGGCCAGCCCACAAGGACAAGTGGAGAAACCCAGGGGCTCGCCTCCTCCCGACAGACTATGGACCCACACCCAGGCATACCCTTGGGCGACCGTCGGACCCCACTGGTGATGTTTGTGCGCCAGTACCCTGGAACTTTGAGGATGGCGCAGAAAAAAAGGACAAGGTGAGAAGTCTCGTCAGTGGCAAGAGATCCGTTTGGGATCTAAGCTTGCCCTGCCATTCTGGAAGGGGGGACATATGTCATGGAGCTGATGTAACGCTCCATGCTTCAAACCCCAAGAGACTTTATGTTAATTTATATCGTGTGTTTTTAAATATATTTTACATCGTTTGGTTTTAGTTTAATTTAGTTTAGTGTAAAATGGCGTAGCTTTGGTTTTAAAAATACTTATATTCCTGTAGGTAAATGTGTTTTTGTGTAAAACCGTAAACAAGCTTTACTGCTGTGTAATTTATGCACCAGGGCTTTTCCCATTATCTAGCTGTATGTTTAATTCAAGGGATCTCTGATAGTGTGTGTTTAATCTGATGTGTTAGAACAATGGATATACAAATGTTGTGTGAGTTGAAGGTTAGAGAATGCAAAGAATGTTTATTGTAAATAACTGACATAATGTAATTAGTATGGGTATGCAAATTATGACTGTTGGACTTCAGCATAAATGGTGGCATTTTGTTCATTAAAAAGTCAGAGAACTCTCAGAGCTCAGAGAGAGAGGATCCTGTTTTAAAGCATACAGCCGCGCCTGGTGTCTTTATTACAAACTACGCTACACTCCACACTCACCCTCAGAAGGCAGAGAGCGGTCTTCTGGAGATTCCTAACGGCTCCAGGGCAGAGGAACAGAAGCAGGCAGGTCAAGCCGCTCGAGGCGCTGAGGACAGCGCTCCCAGTAGCCGGGCTGACCGCAAGAAAGGGGTGTCTGAAGAGCCAGGACAGACGGAAGGGAACGCTTCCTACACACAAATGACCTCTGTCTCACTTAACTTTTATACATCCTGGATCTGTTATTACACAGAACCCTAAAATCAATGCTATGCCACACTGTGGCTTTGTAGCAAAGATAAGGTTATGCAACTGGTCAAAGACACTCCCAGGACAGCGCTGTTTCAGGTTTGTTGAACCTTCATCAGCTAGGAGGCAGGCATGACCAGTTGCAGTGGATGCTTGGACCACAGGTAAGTAAGTGTCTATAAGGGTTGTGGTGAAGGACTAAAAGTGAGATAAAAAGCCTCCACACTATAATAAGTGTGTTTAATATTGCAGAAGCCACCTGCACATCATAGCAATTCAAAGAATTGCATCCCAGAGCTCCTGTGCCACATTCCCCATATGCAGCAAGGAATTCTGGGTAGGATATGCAAATGACCTCTGTCTCACTTTTATACATCCTGGATCTGTTATTACACAGAACCCTAAAATCAATGCTATGCCACACTGTGGCTTTGTAGCAAAGATAAGGTTATGCAACTGGTCAATATATCTCAAAAACGAAACAAAGGGATGCACATAAGGACTTTAAAAATAAAAACAATAGGGGGCCGGATGTGGAAGGGAGCGGACGTGAATTTGCGGAGCTCCGTGGCTGCTCTCTCCTAAGCGGTGTTTTTTCTGGGTCTCCCGGACGGCACAGACTCCCTCTTTGTACCCCTGACATCAGTCCTCGGGTGCTGCACTTCGGAGCCCAAGCTGCCCTCTCCCCAGACCTGCAATTGTGCTTCGGGCGGTGTTGCGGTGTGGGCTGTTGTGGGCCGGCGGCCATCTTGTGGCCTACTGTGACCTCGCTCGACGGGTCTGTCCTCTTACCTCTGCTGCCCGCGCTTCCGGAGGAGGCACCGGGTGAGACTTGGGACCTCGGGCGTTGTGGAAGAGCCGTCGGCGCTGTGTGGGCTTGAAGCGGAGCCTGGGCTGCCTATCACCAGCCCCACCAACATTGGATCTCCACTCCGGTACACGGTTGCTGATCCTCTCGAATGAGCTGAGGACCTTTTACCACATCCAACCAGCCGGGGTAAGGTACAGAACAACGGCCTGCCACTTCCCCCTGCACCGCATGGCGTTCTCCCCTTGACATCGGGAGACACGCACAGCTGACGCCTCGTGCAGCGGCCTTTGGCTGCGGCCTCCCCCGAATCCGTTGAGCGGCGGGATCGCCAATCCTCACTCCCACCTACAGCGGGCATCCACTGGAGTATTGCTGGTGGCTAGAACCGATGTCATCGAGTTTCCTGCCGGCGGACTTTCACCCATCCAACTAACATAAGCGGCTGATCGTATGGTTCTGTAGCTCATGTGACCAGCGCTGAATCTCTCTCAAACCAGCGGCCTCTAAGGGGTACCCGAGGCAAACCTTTTCCAACTACAGTTAGGGGAACTTCCTCTGCGTCCTAGATGGCACCTCCCAAGGCCCAGCGAGTGCTGGAACCCCCAAAATCGGCTCAGAAAGACCGCAGTAAGGAGGCCCAAGATGGCGGATTCCCGCAGCCTGCGTTGGCCCATGACCCAGTCGCGTCGCCCTCGGCTCCACTAGGACTCTCTGAATCCCTGCCACCATCGGAAAGCAGGTTACATGCTATGTTACAGGAACTGCGCTCAACCATACAGGTCGACATCAAGGGAGCGCTGCAGGAGCTGAGTCGAGACGTTCTGGATTTGGGTGAGCGAACAGATGCGCTGGAAACCAAGGCGGATGATTTGTGTTTGGCCCACAATGATCTGGTAGACCGGCATCAGGCTTTGCAAGCGGCCCATGACTCTCTGGCTCTTAAAATTTCTGACATTGAAGATCGCTCACGGCGTAATAATATTAGAATTAGGGGCATTGCAGAAGCGGTCACATTAGCGGACTTACATCCATAACTTCTGGACCTGTTCCAAACTTTGCTGCCTGAGGCTACGCCACAAGACCTTCTTCTGGATCGAGCACATCGTCTCCCGCGAGCGAAAAACCTGCCTACATCAGTGGCCTGTGATGTCATAATCCGGGTGCACTTTTTTCACATCAAAGAGGCTCTGATGACGGCGTCACGGAAGTCCATGCCTTTATCTGCCCCTTATGCTGATATTTTATTTTTCGCTGATTTGTCGGCCTCGACCATGTCCAAACGCCGTGAGTTTTCCTCTCTCACCAAGATTCTCCGTAATCATAAGTTGGCATACAGATGGGAATTCCCTACGAAGCTCCTGATATGGAAGGAGGGTACCTTGCATGTTGTTCCCGACGTCACCACTGGATTACAATTCTTGAAAGATTGGAATATTCTGGCTGATTTCTCACATCCACGCGAGCCGTCGTCATCACCAATCAAAGTCTCCCCAGAATGGCACAGAGTCCGGCCTACATGATGGGTGTCTCCTTCCCTAGGTCGCTTTTTTAACTGTTCGGATCCCTGGACAGTTACTCTATGACGGGAGTGGTTCCTCTCCTTGTTTGCCTCGGGACCCTATGCTCTTGGGTTCAGCGCTTGGTTCTTGCGTTGAGCTATACGTAACGAGCGTCCCCTCATTCCCCGATTGAGTCTCCTTAGCTGATATTTTTACTTGCTTTCTTCATTGCCACTTGGAATGTCTCATTTTTGCTGTATTTTTGTGATATATGGTCATATGGTCCTGGCCTTCATACTCCCCATGCCTCTCCTCTGTTACTTCTCTTCCTACCATGCATATTATATCGTTGTGGTTAACTGGTCATGAGTAAGCCTCAGTTTGGAATTTTCTCAATGAATGTTAGGGGGCTGAATGTTCCGTTCAAACGACATGCTCTGTTTCGTGATTTACACAAACATAAACCGGCGATAGTATGCGTGCAGGAGATGCATTTTAGTGCTTTATGCACCCCACACCTACAATCCGCTATGTACCCTGTTTCTTTTCATTCTACTGCCCAGACGAAGTATAGGGGTGTCTCGGTTCTTTTTCATAAGGACTGGGTCTTTAAATGTTCGAACCGATATGCAGACCCATTGGGTCGCCTTTTGATTTTGGTGGGCACTGTGAATGAACTCCCCATAACTGTTGCTAATGTGTATTTGCCTAATGTTAACCCAGTATGTTTCCTTAAAAAAGCTTATGGTAAAATTGAGAGGATGAAGGAGGGATCCCTTTTCCTGTGTGGAGATTTTAACTGTGTGCCTGACTTGGCTGTGGACACTCGGCCGAGCCAGACCCGCACACAGCCTCGTAAACAGCCCCCCTCTAGCCGCCAGCTAAATGATTTTTTACGCTCCTCTGACTTATATGATGCATGGAGAATTATTAACCCCTCGACTAGGGACTTCACCTTCTTCTCCCCAGTGCACTCATCTTACAGCCGCATTGATTTATGTCTGATACATGGCTCTACGGTCCCTCGTCTCCTAGCCGCCCGTATAGGCTCTATAACGTGGTCTGACCATGCTCCTATAATGATGGATTTTGAGGCTGACTACCCGGCTAGGGGGATGGGGACTTGGCGATTGAATGACTCACTTATCGTAGGAGGTGCTGATGTCTCTGATACATCGGCGGTGTTACGGGAATATTTTACATTGAATGTGACAGAAGAGGTGGCCATTTCGTCCGCTTGGTTGGCGCATAAAGCTGTGGTGAGAGGACATTTGATTCAGAGAGGGGCTGCACGAAAAAAAGCATTAAATGCCCAGACGAGCTCATTACAGCGGCAAATCTCTGACTTGGAATCCCAACATAAAACGAGTTCCACACCTGACCTTTTGTCTCGATTAACGACCCTCCGATGGGACTTAATTCACCTGACGTTGCAGTCCTCCGAACGGGAAATACGACGCTTAAATTACAATCCTTATACCCAAGGCAACAAAGCTGGCCGATTATTGGCATCTAAATTGAAATCTAAAAGACTTCAAACCAAAATATCTTACATATTAGATAAGGGGGGGGACAGGATTTATAACCCGCTTAAAATCTCGGAGGAATTCGCTGACTTCTACGCCTCTTTATATAACTTAAAATCGGACCCGACAACCCACGACCCAGACCCAGATGAGATAACTCGATTCCTTCAGGATGCAGACCTCCCTTCCTTATCCTGTTCATAGGCGGCAGATTTGCTGGTTCTGTTCACAGAGGAAGAGGTACATAAGGCCGTAAAGGCTCTCCCAAAGAATAAAGCCCCTGGACCGGATGGTT
Organism: Leptobrachium leishanense; assembly: GCA_009667805.1. NCBI lineage: Eukaryota > Metazoa > Chordata > Amphibia > Anura > Megophryidae > Leptobrachium > Leptobrachium leishanense. Next base: position 84,880,013 of record CM019072.1, on the reverse strand, counting down.
TCTCTAATTTATATTATCAGACCTTCGCAGATATTCTAATACCGACTCTTACGAAACTCTTTAATCACATCAAAACTACAGGTGTAATGCCCCCAGAAATGCTTCAAGCTACTATCATAACATTACCTCAACCTGGCAAACCCCCGACGTGCTGTGCGAATTTCCGATCCATCTCCTTATTAAATGTGGATGCTAAGCTGTACGCCAAGCTGTTGGCGACCAGAATAGCACCTCTGCTTCCCCTCCTGATTTCAGCGGAACAGACCGGGTTTGTACCTGGTAGACAAACATGTGACAATACCCGACGATTTTATAATATAATTGACATTGCGTATAGAACCAATACGACTGGGCTCCTCTTGGCATTGGATGCCGAGAAGGCATTTGACCGTCTGCATTGGGGCTATATGCGTAAGGCATTAGAATCCTTTGGCTTCCCTGCCCTATTTATTAATAGTATCATGAGCCTATATTCCCTCCCGACAGCAAAAGTCCTAGCATCTGGGTTTCTCTCCTCCTCTTTCTCCATTACCAATGGCACTAGGCAGGGTTGCCCCCTCTCCCCACTCATCTTTGTTTTAGCATTGGAGCCGTTGGCTTCGCGAATTAGGCGGGACCCTTTTATCCCTGGCATCTCCACCCCAGATGGAGTCCATAAATTAGCCATGTTTGCTGATGATATTTAGATTTTTCTTACCTCCCCAGAAACTTCTCTGCCATCTTTAATGCGACAGCTTACTTCCTATGGTCTAGTCTCCTACTAGAAAAACAATGTGAGCAAGACGCAGGCACTACCCCTAAATGTTGATGATCTATCACTTTCCACTTTACGTGGCCTGTACCCATTTGATTGGAGAACGACCTCTTTGAAATATTTAGGTATATCTCTCACCAAATCCAGGGGCTCTATCCTAAAAACTTAATTATAACCCTCTAATGTCCTCTATCTCCTCCCAATTGACCTCCTGGCATGCACTGGAGGTCTCTTGGATGGGACGCATTGCGGCTTTGAAAATGTGTATTCTACCCCAGATTCTTTATTTTTTTAGGAATATTCCAGTTTTTATCCCAGCCCATATGTTGCTTCGCATGCAAAAAATGCTGCAGGCACACATATGGAAGGGGAGACCTCCACGCATTTCAGCCTCCACAATTAACGCGACTAGACGCAGGGGGGGCCTGGGCTTTATGAATGTTACAGCGTATTATAGGGAGGCATTATTGGCTCAGTTGCTGTCTTCTATGTCCCAGCGTGAAACCCCTTTATGGCTACGGATGGAGAATGCTTATACTGCCCCATTTCGAGTTCATGACCTGATGTGGTTTTCCACGCTCCCACACCACAGGTTGGAAGGTATCTTACCATCAACCTCCCTTTCCCTTATGTCATGGCGTTTATGGGGTAGACAACTTTTACGACCCTTCCCCCTGCTCAGTTTAGCTCCGTTGCGCTTCCTTTCCCGCACTATCCAGGACCTGAATCTTGACCGATGGTCCCAATTAGGTCTTACGCATATTAATCAGCTCTTTACGGCCACTGCAATCAAACCCTTTCCGGACCTGACATGTGAGTTTGCCCTTCCTGCTAGCGACTGTTTCACGTATCTTAGGGTAAAACATGCACTGACTCAACGCGGTATCTCTTCCTTTGCAACGACGGATATTACGGCCTTCCACAGACTGTGCCTAGGTAAAAAAGTTCTGAAAAAACCTTTGTCTCTGTGTTATGACAGTTTGTTAAATGCGAACCCTAATAAGAAACTGCCTTATATGATCAGGTGGGACAAGGACTTGTCGTTCAATTCATCTGAGGAGGACTGGTTCTATGCCACTGAAACAGTATATAAATACACTAGGAGCACTAATTTGCGGGAATCACACCTTAAACTTTTATACAGATGGTATCTGACCCCGAATCGTTTAGCTTATATACCCGGACAGTCCGGTATGTGTTGGCGATGTGGCACCAGTATTGGATCTATTCTTCATATCTTTTGGCATTGTCCGCTCCTTGCTACCTTCTGGGGAAAAGTTTGTAGACTGATTTCTCACTGTACCGGTTTGTCTATATCCTTATGCCCTAAACTATACCTATTAAATATGCTACCAATTAATATACAACGACGCCATAGAGGCATCATAGCTAAATCAACTATAGCTCGTCACTGGCTTTCTCAAGTCGGTCCCTCTATGAGAGAAGTAATGTTATCCTTGGAAAATGTTTATCATTATGAGGGAATGTATCACAGGGCCGCTAACTCTCTAGTCCTGTTTCAAAGTATATGGGAAGGTTGGGAATTCTTTGTAGCTTCTGGGGACCTAATATAATTGATGGGGATATGACATATTCCCAATATGTGCTGATCGAATTAAATGCAATGCATGATGTCACACTAGAAATAGATCCAGACGAGAATACACCTTTGCCGCGGCTGAATAAAAGGTGTAGTCTCAGCCTACAGGGTGCATAGCTCGCCAGCAATCAACAAGGCGGCCAGCATGTAGAAGCTGAACAAACAGGTGTTTCTTGGAGACGGCATAGGCGCTGCTTCCGGGGCTGCCTCACCTGGCGAATCAGGTGAAATATTAAAATCGCCGCCGCATATCAATATCCCTTCAGTAAATTTTTCTAGCTCGCCAGGACTCTGTCCATCAGTGCACATTGTTTAGTGTTAGGAAGGTAAAAGCTGGCCAGAGTGAATAGATAACGCCCATTCGGGTCAGAGCATTGAGCTTGGAGCGTGATCGGGACATGGGTTGTGAGCAAAATCGCTACCCCCCTGGATTTGGATTTCGGGAAGGTGCTATAGTAACATTGTGTATAGTAACAAGAATACAAACGTGAAGCCGCGCCGGTGCGAAATTGCGTTTCCTCTACTTCTCCTCCCATGCGCTGCAAGTCATGAAGTGCCATACATCGTTTGGCTGGGTGATTTAGACCTCTCACCTTGAGCGTGATTAACTGCACGCTAGTCATGGCATAGGCAGCGGTGGAACTGAGTTCGTAATAGAGCTGGAGCAGAATATGCATCATACAGCTCGACTCTCACACCCCACGCGAGGGAGCGGGTAAGAGCAGCAACTTGAAGTGTATTGGTCTTGGTGGGTAATAAACAAACAATAAGAAAAAATAACAAAAAGACAGAAAAGTCTCATTGGTGCACAGGCCCTACTAGGGCCAAGACCCTTACGGGGTCAATAGAGATCAGAGTGGTAGTAGGACAAACTGTCCAGTCGAGTCAATATAGGCGTAGCACCTCGTGGAGGGGCGGCATATGGCCGGTAACAGGGCCAGCAAAGAGAAACATGTAAAAACAGAGCATATAAACGTAAATGTAAACCAATACTATGGTCTCCGGATCAGACCAAGATCGTACAGAGAATACCCGAGCAAACGAATTATAGCAACAATAAGTAGCAGTAAGCAAAACAACTCAAATGTGGGCAACGGCTGAGGGCTACCCCACACCAGAGTAGCGTAAAGGAGTGACCCGTTACTCGCGTCCCTTGCAAAAGCCAAAGAAACAACAAATATAAAAAATATTGGCATACGTCCTGGAAGGTGGACGTCCACTCCATATCACGGAACAGTGAAGCAAAACTGTAGATAACAACGGTTAATTGTACTGTTCAGGGCTGCAACACGTGGATGGGAATCCAGAGAGGAAGCGACAGGGTCATATCACCGCGTTCACAACCAGGGTGTGGGTCAGCCCGTAAGCCAAGGAGGGAAATATAAGTTAGACGGACAAAAATCGGTAACCGACCCATCTACAGGGGATCCACAGGGTCAAGGGTTTCCCCCTGCGGGCTTCCATGAGGGCGCCGGTCACTGGTGTATTTTGGCCTAGGCCAACAAGGCCTAGGGCGGCACTTTCCAGGGGGCGGCGGCCCGACGGGTGACCCCACCCCTAAAAAAAAAAAAAAAAATATATATTTTTTTACTTTTGCAAATTATTTTACCAGGAAGGATACATCGAGATGTCACTAATTTTCAAGTATGTCCTGGGTAGGCAAGGCCTAGGCTTTCACTTTCCAGGGGGCAACAATAAACCTCACCACTAAATGGGTTACTCACAGAGCACCGAAATGACGCCAACATTTTGGTGTTCTGTAGTTCCCTGCATTTCGGGGAATAAAATTTCCCCACCCTGAAGTGAATTCACCATTCACCGCAGGGTCCCCAAAGTGCATGGAGTCGGCCGCTGTATGCTGCCACCGCAAACCCATGGCCTGCTGTTTTCAAAAGGACTACTGAACGAAAATGTCTGGAATTTACATATAAGATCCTATGATTGATAATAAAAAGTTCTGTTACAGAAAAAAGAACCGCTATTAAAAAAAAGTGGGGGAGGGGGGAATTTTGCCAAAAAAATTCTGAAAAATTACTAAAAGGTACTAAAAAAAATAAAATAAAGACTTTTTACTGCAGATTAAAATAATAAATGGTTTATTAGATATTGCATAAAAACGGGAATATTTTTAACATTGAAACCTATGGTGTTCGCCTGAATAAACCTGCTGATTGAAACCACCGAACATCAGGGCATTTCGCTGCCATTTCTATGCTGATTGGTGTTCTCTGAATAGATTAACCATTACTTCTCTATGGGGATTTGCAATGCCTTCAAACAGCACCGTACTTGCTGGCAGTTTGCCAAACTTGTGTGTGAGCATATCATCAGAGCAGTGGTGTACTTAGAGGAGTGGCGGAGGGTTGGCCGCCCCAGGTACCAGTGATTATTGGGGTGTCATTAGGGGGTACTAGGAGGTGTCACTGTCAGTGTGTGTCAGCTTTGAGCTGTGTTCTCAAACAATGAGCAGCGGAGCAGGGCGTTTGCATATGGAATAAAATCGAATAGAATAAAAATCCCCCTCTCCTCCCTCCATAGCTCCTCCCCTGCCCCGCAGCAGCTCTAGGAGAGGGGAGGGGGATGTGATTTGTGTGCAAAGAGAGAAGATGACCGTAAACGGCAGGTAAAGGGGGGGGGGTATTAGCAGAATATGAAGCCCTGTCTGCTTACTGCTGTTTAACCCTTTCGCTGCTGAGGCTTTTCCCGCCCCTGTGCTGAGGTCATTTTTACCTGTTTTGCGCATCATGTTTAAACGTGTTTTGAAGGCTTATTTTAGTATATGGCCAGACATATTATATATCGTTCTTTCCGTCAGACTCAGTAGATTCATAATATGTCATTATTATATGTATACGTTATGTCATGTCTGTATATTATAACAAAAAATGCAATAAAATATGTATTTTCAATAATTTACAACGTGTAAAGTGTTTTTTTCACATTTTAACATGCGAGCAATTGCGGTTATATTTTGTATGGGGTGCGCTTGTTAAAAAAATTAGAGATGGGGTCTCGTTACATTTTTTTTTGGGGAAAATGACACTATTTTTAACAAACGCACCGCATACAAAAATCGTTAGTGCAGCATCATTGTTCACATTATAATTGAAATGGGAACAATATTGCTGCATTAACAAACCCAAAAAAATAAAAAAAAAGTGTTTATTTATTTTTTTTTTTTTAATTTTTTTTAATTTTTATTTTTCATTTTTTTTACAAAATTTTACTCTTTCATGTTTGGTATCGTTGGAACGGCCATGCTCTGGCCGATCCAACCATACCAAAATTTAACCCCTAACTGCCACGGATCGGGAGATAGGGAGTTCATTGGAACTCCCTATCTCCACAGTTGGTGGCAGTTAGGGGTTAAGTCTAGGACTGGCGTCATCGTGCTACGCACGATGACGCCAGTCCTCTGGGGGAGTTCCCGGAGGCTTGGCCGACATCCAAGATGTCAGCCAGCTCCGGGAAAGGATCGCGAACCGGCGCTTTTCAGCGCCGATTCGCGATCCAGCTCCCCAGGGGTTAATGCCAGGCATCATTTGGAAGGGCAGGCTGTGCCCTTCCAAATGATGCCTGGGTTAAGCCCCTGTGCGCCGCCGATCGGGAGGGAGAGAGGTCCGAAGGACCTCCCCCCTCCCTTTCAGGCGCCTCCTCCGCACATGCGGGGGGGGCGCCTGAATTAGGTGTCATCGCGCCCCCGCGATGACACCTAATTCTGGCGGCTGGTGGTCCGGATGCCGGGCTGACATCCAGGATGTCAGCCCGCACCGGAGGGGCCAGCGATCGGCCGGAACCCGGCCGAACGCTGACCCCAATGTGAGGACGCGCTCAGCGCGTCCTCAGCACACCAGCGGGAATGCTGAGGACGCGCTGAGCGCGTCCTTAGCATTCAAGTGGTTAAAGTGGACCTTTCCTTAACCAGCACTGCAGTGATAGAAATTTGTCATTGAGCTGCCTGGCTCCTGGTGAGGCTGCGTGCGTGCAGGTCACACTCGGTCCGGACAGTCAGGTGGTACTGAGTCTCACAGCCCTACCGCGGACAGAGGCCGGTAAATGTAGAATAAATAATTGTTGTGTGCTCATATACACTCGGTTTGCTGGGAGTTTTATTGCAGTGGATTCTGATGCACTCATACACACCACACATTGCATTGCTGGGAGTTTTATTGCTGTGGATTCTTCTGATACGCTGACCCACACATTGCATTACTGGGAGTTTTATTGCTGTGGATTCTGATACACTCATACACACTGCACATTGCATTGCTGGAATTTTTATTGCTGTGGATTCTGATACGCTGACACACACCAAACATTGCATTGCTGGGACTTTTATTGCTGTGGATTCTGTGATACACACTACATAGTACTGTGAGTTTTATTGCCCTGGAGCTCTGGGATACGCTCATACACACTGCACATTACTGTGGGTTTTATTGCTGTGCAGCTCTGTGATACGCTCATATGCAATGCACGTTTCTGTGGATTTTATTGTTCAACCAATTAGAGAGGCTGTGATCCAGTATACTTGACATGCGTGGCTGTTCTTTGTAAAAATGCTTGAATTTAAACATTTCATAGTTTTATTTATCTCAATAGATACATTTGAAATGGTATACAAAATATATAAGTAGGCACTTGGTATCCACTTTTAATATAAAGAAAGGAAAAGGCGGAGCTCTAAGAGGAAAAGGTGGAGCTTAAAGAGGAAGGGTGGAGAGTAACCAGGAAGAGGTGTGTCCTTGACAGGAAGGGGTGCCTCAAATTTAAATTAGGGGGTGCACGAGTTTAGTCAGGCCTAGGGCAGCACAAAACCTAAATACACCACTGGCGCCGGTAGCCCCGCCGTGCTGTGCGTCAGTGTTGGCATTGAGGCAGCGGAGGCGGAAGAGCATTTGGGTCGCCTCCAAACCATCCTTTAACAGCAACAAGGGGGAGACCTAAAGCGAGCATGAAATCAGGAACATCTTCAGGCACAGCAATACTCAGTTGCCGGTTCTCATGGCGAACATGAAGGGCAAACGGGTAGCTCCAACGGTACTGTATGAAATGCGCACAAAGCTGATCTGTTACAGGCTTCAATTCCCTTCTAGCCAGAAGAGTGGCCCGGGAGACATCTTGATATAGCTCCAAAGTGTGGCCGTTGAAGACTATCGTGGGTTGATTTCTCGCCGCCCTTATAAAGTCCTCTTTTAAAGAAAATGGAAGATGGACTTGGCAGATGACGTCTCTCGGGGCTGCAGATGGTGCCTCCCGGCCTCGGAGAGCTCTTTGTGCACGGTCTGGCTGTATTGGGGTGTCAGGGGGTCATTGTAGCAATTTGTTAAATAAAGATTGCAAGAGAAGACCCAAGTCCTCGGTCCCCTCAGGCTCAGGCAGGCCTCATACTCGTATATTATTTCGTCAGCCCCTGTTGCCCAGGTCATCCACCCATCTTTAAAGGAACGCAATCTGGGAAGCCTGGGTATCCAAAAGAGTAGTAGTATGTTGGTACTGTGTAGCATCTACCTCCCTGTCATCTTCCGAGTCCTGTACCCTGCTGCCCAGCTGCCTAACGTCTGCTCCAAGCTCTGCAAACCTGACATCAAACTTTGCCTCTAGCCTGGTAAACCATTAGATTCCAGGTCAGATCTAGTGGCAAGAGCTTCAGGGCCTCCCTCACCTCTAGATCCTCCCCTCCGTCAACCGATGGCACTGGGCTTCCCGGGCTGCTCGACTCATCCACAGCCGCTACCATCTTGGATTTGTGGCCTACACGAGATGGTGCCGCCGCTCCGCTGAGATAGTGCCGCATTGGGGAGGCGGGGGTCGGCGCCGGTGTGCTCGGTCCACTCACCAAGGTCTTGTCCTTTTTCTTTTGCCCCATGTGTCCGCTAATGGCCTGCTAAAGAGCGCGTACTGGGTGCCCGGGTGAGGAGCTCTGCAATCACGCGGCCATTCCGGATCGCGTTGAAGCCATGCCCCATAATAATAGAATTTAATTTTAAAAAAATCTTTAATTCTTTTCATTTTTAGCAAAAAGTTTTTTTTTTAAATACGATTTTTATTGGTTTTTCAGCAATTCAGCAACAAGGCGCTCATGGAAGCCCATAGAGCGATGCATAATCTCAGGGAGGCAGTAACAAGATTAAACAAATAAAATAAAGAGACTGAACCTGCTTTCTTTCCCTGAGACATAACGATGCCTCGAGAGGACATGCGAATCAATTATATAAAACTTACATTATTAACTACAAAAATAATAAACAGAGAGAAAGAAAGGAGGAAAAAATAAAAAAAAAATAAAAAAAAAAAATAAAAAAAAAAAATTTTGTTTTGTTTTTTAGATCAAGGTCTCTGGGTCCAACAGTTCTATACCCGATTACGTGATGGCCTGAGTCATAAGCCAAGGTTCCCAGATCTTTGTGCATTGTTGGAGCGTGTCGTGTAGTTGTGCTGTTAGACGTTCCATTTTATATATAAACCACACCTTCGCAACTATCTCCGGTACAGAGGGGAGGTCTCGTTTCCAGGAGCGAGCTATACAAATGCGGGTAGATGTACAAATACGATGGGCTAGTCGAAGGGAGGGGCGTGATAGACCATGACGTTGGGACGGTCTATTGAGCAAGGCCAAAGCGGGATCAGGGGGTACTGGCAAACCTAGAGCACGGGAGATCATAGCGAAAACTGAAGTCCACAGGACGGTTACCAGCCCACACTCCCACCACATGTGATAAAATGTTCCACGTATGCCACAACCCCTAGTGCACAAGCCAGTTAGCGCGGGGTAGATTTTCTGTAATCGGACCGGGTCCAGGTACCACCTGGAGAGTAGTTTATAGCAATTCTCAGCAAAAAGGTTTTTTAATTATTTTTTTTCTGAACACCTTTTTCCATTTTTTAGATGAGATTTTTGATTCTCAATTTTTTAAAATTCTATCACAGACCTTTTTATTACTTTTTAAAGGACCTTCTTTTTATTATTCAGACACATTTTAATAAATTTTCATTGGTTTAAACACCTATTAGGGGAATAGGAGAGTTCGGCATAGTTTTTTTACTGCAATTCTGTGGTCTTCAGCAGCCAGTGCAGTGGTCTTCAGGGACTATTCACCGAAGTTTAAATCACTGAAATTTCGCTGAAATTTCAGTGTTTTGTGACTAACCAGTTAAGTCTACTTCCTCTGGTAAAACGCCAGGTCCAGATAACTGTTCCGTAGTCTAAAAATCCTTGATTGACACATTTGCACCACATTTTATAGAGATCTTTAATGTCCTTGATGCCACCATTGCCACCCTCTTCCAGGCACTAAAGGCTAACCCTGTCCTTTCCCCTTTTATCATGTAAGTCTAATGTTTGTGCTCTACCATTGTAAAGTGCTACCGAATATGCTGGTGCTGTATAAATGCCTGTAACTGTAACCCTGGAGTCAGCAACTTGGCCCCTCAGATTTGTGGAACTACATTTCTCAGCCAACCTAATAAATGACTGAGCATCATTGAAGATGTAGTGCCAAAATATGTGGAGAGCCAGGATTACTGACCCCTTAACATCTCCCCTCATACACAGACCTGGTTAAGATACCACATCCAATGGCAATTTTATAACAATTTCCTTTAATAACTCCACCATTAAATTATTTGCAAACATTTTAACCCATCAGGCTATGCTTAATGCACACCCATTTTATTCATCCAGACCAAACAGGCTTTGTGCCTACTACAGAAGCTAGGGACAACATTGTGATAGTAGGTGACCCAAGGTAATTGCTGCAGCCATTTAACCTTGGTCCGAATTATGCGCCTCAGCTGTTCTAATTGGGTATTCTTAACTAATTTAAACATTTATTTTGAAAATAATGTGAAAAAATGTTTGTAACACAAAAAAGTATATGTATATGCAGATGCGGCTTGAATGTGGACAATGTACAAGTGGTCCTCGTGACCACGTACTGTCCGAAGACCCCATGATTTGTCAGTCTGGCACTTGTTACAACAGCATCCTCTGTGGTAGATCATATTTCCAAGGCTGCTCTCTTTGTCCCTTACACCAAGCACCAAGATACTCATTTCTACAGAATTAGCATTGATATTAATGCAGGAAGAAAGTAGGGAAACATGGTCTTCCTCACATGGTTGCCTTGAACAGGGGAACAATTCTGGAACAATTTGTATGCAGATTCTGGAAAGGGTTTTGTGAGGAGATCGTTATATTACTGTCCCTCTTCTCAATGTAACACCCTCAGTCCTGCTAATTATCTAAACACGCTAATCAGGTCATGGAGCATTAGCTACATCTGTTTGTGTCCAACCTTCAGGATAACTGAAGAGACCTTTTATCATGGGCCATAACAATTAGTTTTTTGTCTCCAGTCAATACGCCTGGTTCTTTGAAAACCACGGGTACTGCCTGAATATTAATAAATGCAGAAAAAACGGTTTTGAACCTATTCCCTACCAGGGTGGCTGCATAGACTGCATGCTGGCGCTTTATAAATAAAGAATAATAATAATAATAATAATAATAGACCTGTAGTATCCAGCCCATTTCGGGCTACATTACATTCTTGGTGCTAATGTTAGCGCTCACCTGAGTAAGCTTTAACGTTAGCCACAGCATATTACAATCCAAACGCTAACGGGTTAAGAAACCCATTAGTAGACATGTGCACAGCACAAAATTTTGTTTTGAACTAATGGATTAGTCCTAAAATGCAATTTATTTAGTTGCTAAAGAAATTCGTTTTCAGTTCTTTAGTATGAAAACTAATTTCATTCATCTGAAAACCAGTGGATACAATTACTATTGTAGTGGCTCCTCAGAGGGCTGAGATTGCTGCTTGTTACAGTATCTCTCACTCTCAGCACAATGTGTCATGCAAAGCTGTTACAGTAACTGCTGCTCATCACAGCGCTCAGAGTTTCTGTAAAACTAGTAAATAATATTTTTATATATAAGAGGTTAGAACAATATTATTTCCTTGTTTTACTGAAACTCTGAGCGCTGTTACAGTCAGTTACTGTAACAGCTGAGCCTGATACATTGTACTGAGAGATAACAAGCTGCCGATCTCAGCGCTCACAGCCACTGGATTTAAAGGGCTAAAAAAAAGGCTCCTCTCTGTATAATGTATAGAACATCCTTCTGCATTAATTAATACCCCTCTCTGTATAATGTATACAACATCCACCTGTATTAATTAATACCCCTCTCTGTATAATGTATAGAACATCCTCCTGAATTAATTAATGTCCCTCTCTGTATATAACATCCTCCTGCAATAATACCCCTCTCTATATAATGTAGATAACATCCTCCTGCATTAATTAATACCCCTCTCTGTATAATGTATACAACATCCACCTGTATTAATTAATATCCCTCTCTGTATAATGTATAGAACATCCTCCTGAATTAATTAATGTCCCTCTCTGTATAGAACATCCTCCTCAATTTATACCTTTCTCTGTATAATGTATATAACATCCTCCTGCATTAATACCCCTCTCTGTATAATGTATAGAACATCCTCCTGCATTAATTAATTAATGCCCCTCTCTGTATAGAACATCCTACTGCATTGGCATGTGGAGGGTGCAGAACTTCGGAATGCAATGCTTATCCAGCACAGGAGTGAGAACTTTTACTTAAACTTTGTATCTCTGTGGGGGAGAAGACAGGAATATAAAAGCAGGGGAGAGGGAAAAAATTAACGTAAATCAGTCTGAAAGCTCAGAGAAGAGAAGAGATGAGTGGTGCAAATTTATTTTTATAATAAAATAAAGCACTTTAAATCCAGGGAAAACATTCAAATAAATCACACTGAAGGCTCATAATGACAGAGTAACTGTGAGAGGTGGATACTAATGTATCTATCAGACGTTAAAAAAAAAACTTTATAACAAGCAGCACTGGGAGAGGAGAGGGACTTCATATAAAACGTGTATTATAGATGAGGAAAGGGGGATAGTGCTCCTGGATAATATAAAATGTATCAGACCTAAGCCCCTATTATGCAGAACGGGAGGGGAGATAACAGACATTTTATAAAGTCCCTCTTTTCTCCCAGCGCTGCTTGTTATAAAGGGGTTTTTACTATCCAGCCCTCCTCTGTCATTAGCTTTCAGTGTGATTTATTTGAATGGTTTCCTTCTCCAGCTGCTTTTATCATCTTGTCTGCCTCATAGACATGCAAGGGTTAAGTAAAGGTTTCCTCTCCTGTGCTGGCTGTCTGTGCTGCGAGTGAGTATTCTGGAGCTCTATCACTGTCTGAGTTTCGGGTAGGGGTTGGGAAGGATTACGCATACAAACCTTTTCTGTAGCTTTGCGATGTTGCGCTCTTCATTGCTGGTCTCCTTCACTCATCAATGTAATATCACAAAAAGGACTGAAACTAAAATGTAGTGCGTTTTATTTTAGTTTCTTTCGTTTTTTGTACGGAGCAGTTTAGTTTCTCTTGAGTCATACTAAAACTAAATTATCCCAAAATTCGGACTAAATCGTTTTAGTACTAAAACGAATGCACATGTCTACCCATTAGCGTTTGGTATCTTGTGCTTTTCAGTATGAGGTTACTGTACCTTTGCACTCCCTATATTTAACATGGGGAGTGCAAAGTGTTAATTTGCGTTAGTTAATACTAATGCAAATTAACGTCCGGCTGCGGTTAGCACCAAGTCCAGGCTGTGGTTAACTTTTTGCTAACGAATTCTGCTGGTGCAGAATCCATTAGCACCAGCCAGAAACCCCCCAAAATGAATCAGATACTCAACTCCTATCCCACTGCGAGGACCACGGCTCCAACCACTTCCTCCGTCTGGTGGGAGCAAGGAGAGCAGGGGAAAAAAGTCCCCTAGTCTACCCCTGCGGATCACTACTATGCTGCCGCACGCATCCCGGGGCTTAGCGCCCGTTAACAATGCAGGCAGATTTTTATGCGCCTGCATTGTAATATCGTGCTAAAAAGGGGGCAGGTTTGGAGAAACCTGCAGGCGCAGGTTTTTCTCCTTTGCGCCCCCGGTTTAGCACGATTATTGTAATGTAGCCCTTCATGCATAAAACATAACAAGAAAAATGTTATCATTTGCACTTACCACTGTAGCTCCATGCGAAATCGATGTGAGATAAATAAAGCTAACCTTCGTTTTCATTTTTACACGCAATTACTTCGAACAAAGAAAAAAACAGCAGAATGTGTTTTATAATCTAGTTACAGCTCGTGTAAGTGGTAGTGTCCCTTTAATAAGCTAAACAATATGGTTATTTCAATGGAGTCAGAAAACAAGTAGATGGTTTAAAATACTTATTTTAACAGTCTCAATGTTGGAAAAAAGAAAAAAGTTAGCATGTCCATTTGACTCCCATGCAGGGGCGGACTGACCCATCAGGCACTCGGGCACTGCCCGAGGGCCCACGGGTCAGTGGGGGCCTGGTTTTGGCTTGCTCAGTGGGCCCCCGGTGTGCCCTGTCGCCAGTTTTACAATCTCGCAGCTCCGGATTCAGACTCTCAGAGCAGAGGCGTAACTAGAAACCTCAGGGCCCCGGTGCAAGAATCTATGAAGGGCCCCCCCTCGTCGGCTGTGGGTAGGGGCCGAGGCAGGCCATTGAAGTCAGTGGGGCGGACCATTGAAGTCAGTGGGGCGTACCAGACGCCCGTGCCTTCAAGACCCACCCTCCACGTGGGATAATAGACAGCCAGTATCAGACCCCCAGTAATTAGCCAGTATCAGACCCCCAGTAATTAGCCAGGATCAGACCCCTGTAATTAGCCAGTATCAGACCCCAGTAATTAGCCAATATCAGAGACCCCCAGTAATTAGCCAGTATCAGACCCCAGTAAATAGCCAGTATCAGATCGCAGTAAATAGCCAGTATCAGACCCCATTAATTAGCCAGTATCAGAACCCCAGTAATTAGCCAATATCAGAGACCCCCAGTAATTAGCCAGTATCAGACCCCAGTAAATAGCCAGTATCAGACCGCAGTAAATAGCCAGTATCAGACCCCAGTAATTAGCCAGTATCAGAACCCCAGTAATTAGCCAGTATCAGAGACCCCCAGTAAATAGCCAGTATCAGAGACCCCCTGTAATTAGCCAGTATCAGACCCCTGTAATTAGCCAGTATCAGACCCCCAGTAATTAGCAGCCAGCCAGGGACCCCCTCCCTCCACGTGGCCCCATACCAGATTAATGCTTGTACCCCCCTGATGGTGGCCCTGCAAACACAAACACACACACACACCACCCTCTGCTCGCTCACTCACATACACACATTACACACACACACACACACACACACACACACACACACCCCACCCCAGCTTGTTACATACTTACCAACGGTAAGTATGGTCTCCACTCTCTCCAATTCCCCTCCCTGCACCTCTCTCACCAATTCCCCTCCCTGCACCTGCTGGACATTTCCAGCACAGCAGGGAGGCTCTGCTTTGCTGTGGAGGGGGAAGGGGGGAGGGCTCCCCTTGTGAGCAGCTGACCTCTTCTTCCTCCTCCTCCCCCCCTTCCCTCGTGGCAGGGCCTTTACTTCTGGTGCAGCGTGTGGGAGTTTGATCCCACACTGCCGATTTAAATGGGAGATCTTCCTGTGAGTTTCATTGCTGTGGATTATGTGTCAGTTCTTACACCCCAGTGTGTCCTGCGGGTTACATTGCTGTGGAATATGTGTCTGCTCTTACACCCCAGCGTGTCCTGCGAGTTTCATTGCTGTGTATTATGTGCCTGCTCTTACACCCCAGCGTGTCCGGACCGCACCTAGCGTGGGCCATGGTGAGACCCAAAGTTCAGGGGGGTCGGAGCCCAGTATGCAGGGGAACCCACACCTCAGTACCTTGAGGGAGTGGATACTGGGTGATGCCGGAGCGCAGTACAATGGATTAGACAGAGTAGTCAATAGGAGGTCAGAGGATTGGCACAAAGCGGTAGTCGGTGGGCAAAGCAGAGGGGTCTGGTACATGGTGAATCAATGAACATACAGAATGAACGTCTGAACAGATCAGGGGATAAACCAATACTGAGGTACTGCACATAGGAGGTAGAGGTCCTTCATGACAAACGGGGTGTGGGTGTTTTGGTGCTTGACTTATTAACACCTATCAGTGCTGTAGTAGTGCTGACCAGGGGCAGCACCTTTCATGGATCTGATGCATCGGCAGGCATGGTTCCTAACAGTACCCCCATCGCAAGGGGAGGCCTCAGTACGACTCAGACTCGATTGGTAGCTGGGCACCTGCGGGCAAGGGGAAAAAGTTCATGATCCTGATATCTGGTCCCAGGTGGGTAGAACGATGGTGCCTTGTGTGGTATAGGGATCTGGTTCTTCAGGTGAGGAATCTGGATGCTTGGGAGTGCCATGACCACGTAGACTCCTAGCAACTGATGGGCACGGATAGGAGTCAGAGGTACCGGAATACATGGTGCCCACATATGCAGTTGGCATTGGGGCAGACTGTACCGCTTCTGGAGCTATTTCAGCCAGGGGTCCTGTATTGTTGGTCTGAGTGCGTTTCTTCCGCTGGCGTCTCCAAGTCCTAGCCTTGGAAGCCTTACAGGTCTCGCCCTCCAGGGTGCTCTGGACAGTAGAATCATAGTGCCCACACGATGAGGTGGCACCACGCTAGGAATTTCTTCCCCAGGTCCTTCATCACCGGAAGAGTCACTGCGTGGCCTGAAGTCCTGCCAGGGTCTCACATGGAAGGAGTGGTGGTAGCCCCCACAAACCCCATACGTTGACCTGGGGTCCCCTGGAGCACTGAGCTGTCTGTAACTGAAGCTCACCATCCGAGTCCACGGTGTCCCAGTCTGCAGACCCAGGATCATATGGAAGACAGCGCCAGGAGGACAGTGGAGATCCTTGCTGGCTGGGAGTGATAGGATCCACAGTGTCAAGATGGCAGTAGTGGTCTGGCTTGCCGTTGCTCTGCTCTTCATTAACTTGTTTAATCTTGCCAGGTCTTTCTTGCGTACAACCGTTCCTAGGGTTGCATATACACAATCCTGGTTTAGGGGTTCTGGTCCCATGGGGTTGTAGAGGAGGTTGACTGCAGCAGAATCTGGAATGGAGAAGGTCCCCTGTATGCAGTAGGACCTTGGATCTTCTGGTGCGGGATTATTCCACAATACAGGGTTGGTGGTGGAAACAGCACTGCTGGGAAGGAGTTGTCTGGGAGTCAGCCCTGGAGTCTGAATTGACATAACCTCCATGGGAGTTGGAGGCTCTGGCTCTACAGGTAAGGTGGTTTCAAAGTCCATAGGAGTTATAGGCTCATCCTTCTCTTCAGGGCTAGTCTCCAGAGACATTGTACCCCTGGGCACAACGGGCACGAGTACAGGAGATTTGGTGGGCAGGAGAGGGTGCAGGAGGCCTTCTGGGTGAGAGCTTGGAAACATGAACAGGCCTGGATTTCTTGGCTGGTTTAGGAGTTGCTGCAGGCACTGGGACTGGCTGTGGGATTACAGCAGGGTTAAGCACAGGATCTTGCCTCTTGGGAGGTCTCATGGGACAATTCACCAACCAGTGGGAGCCTGCCCCGCAATACATACATAGACCAGCGGCTTTCCTCCTGGCACGCTCCTCAGGAGACAGTGGGCCTTTATGCTTTCTCGCAGGGGGAACACACCTTTGTGGAGAGGTCTTTTAAGGAGTCTATTACTTGCAATAGATCTTGCAGCACCATGCACAATTGATAAGACATCTCCTCCAGGACTGGCAGTAACCCCGCGGGCTCAGTTGTTGACCTCAGTATTCTGTCAGGATCGCACCTGGCGCGGGCCATGGTGGGACCCAACGTTCAGGGGGGTCAGAGCCCAATATGCAGGGGAACCCACACCTCAGTACCTTGATGGAGTGGATACTGGTAATGCCAGGGCGCAGTACAATGGATTAGACAGAGAGTAGTCAATAAGAGGTCCGAGGTCAGAGGATTGGCACAAAGCGGTGGTCGGTGGGCAAAGCAGAGGGGTCTGGTACACGTGAATCAATGAACATACAGAATGAACATATTACAGGAGGGGTGGGGTCGCGCCTATTCCCCAATGGGGCAGCTGCAACCACCAAATGCATCCAGCCCAACAACATGTGTGAAACATAAAGAAAAATATGTCATCTGCGCTTATTCCCATTATACCGTGTGAAACTAAACACAATTACTACCGCCCTGTATCCCTGCTTCCCTTTACCTCTAAGCTCCTAGAAAAACTAGTCTTCAACCACCTCTCCCTCTTCCTGTCCTCCAATTCCCTACTTGACCCCCTGCAATCTGGCTTCCGTCCCCTACACTCAACTGAAACTGCCCTCACCAAAGTCACCAACGACCTCCTAACTGCTAAAAAACACGGCCACTATTCTATTCTCATCCTGCTTGACCTCTCGGCTGCTTTTGACACTGTTGACCACCCCCTCCTTCTACAGACCCTCAACTCTCTGGGTCTCGGTGACACTGCACTTGCTTGGGTTGACTCCTATTTATCCAACAGGTCCTTCTGTGTCGTTTGTTGGTAACTCCTCCTCTTCATTGCCTCTATCTGTTGGTGTACCTCAAGGCTCTGTCCTTGGTCCTCTGCTCTTCTCCATCTACACTTCCTCCCTGGGCAAAATCATCAACAGCTTTGGCTTTAATTACCACCTCTACGCTGATGACACTCAGATCTACCTCTCTACCCCTGATCTCTCTCCCCCTGTCCTTTCAAAAGTCAGTGACTGTTTATCTGGCATCTCCTCCTGGATGGCCTCCCACCACCTAAAGATCAACATGTCAAAGACTGAACTCCTACTTATTCCTCCCTCCAATGCCTCCCCACCTCCTGACTTCTCTATCACGGTGGAGGGTATCACCATCTCCCCATCAAACCAAGTTCGCTGTCTTGGAGTTACACTTGACTCTGCTCTTTCCTTCATCCTCCACATCAAGTCTCTTTCCTCCTCCTGCCGATACCAACTGCGTAATATTTCCAGAATTCGGCCATTTCTTACCGCTGTCACCACAAAACAACTCATACACGCCCTGGAAATCTCCCGACTCGACTATTGCAATAGTCTCTTATCTGGCCTCCCTCTGTCCCGCCTCTCCCCCCTACAATCCATCCTGAATGCCTCCGCCAGCCTAATTCACCTCACCCGCCGCTCTGTCTCTGCCGCTCCCCTCTGCGAGTCCCTTCACTGGCTTCCCATCCACTGCAGAATTAAGTTCAAAATCCTTATCCTTACCTACAAAACCCTCACTAACTCAGCTCCCCACTACCTGTCCTCACTAATCACCAAATACACCCCAGCCCGTTCCCTAAGGTCAAACAGTGACCTGCGCCTAGCTTCTCCCCGCATCACCTCTTCCCATGATAGACTGCAGAATTTCTCACGCGTAGCCCCCACTCTCTGGAACTCGTACTGTCAGACTTTCCCCTAACTTCTCTTCCTTCAAACGCTCCCTTAAAACGTTCCTATTTAGGGAAGCCTACCACCCAACTCACTGACGCAACCATCAATCACTCTCACCTTACAGTCCTCTCCTCCTGTTTCCAACCCCAACCCTCCCAGATTGTGAGTTCCTACGGGAATAGGGCCCTCATCTCCTCCTGTACTGTTTGTCAAATGTTGTTCAATGTATTGTAACCCTGTCTATACTGTGCCTATTGTACAGCGCTGCGGAATATGCTGGCGCTTTATAAATAAAGAATAATAATAATAATAATAATAATTAGAGGTTTGGTTTCTTATTAATGGCCATTATAAGACTAAAGATTTCACTGATATTTTTCACCAGAGACTATCTGAGGACACTTACTGAGGAAGCCGGCAGGCGAAAATGCGTTTTAAGTGATCCCCTTTTACGATTACTTTTTAAATAACTTTTTAAAATTATGCATACCATATGGTCTATTTTTATATGAATTTATAGGAATACATTTTTGAATATAGTAGCATATCGTACGTCCTGCTGCATATTTATTACTTTAGCACCTGTCTATATAAGGTTTGCTCCCTCCCCTCCCTGAAATTTATATAGCACCTCCATATACCATCGAATGAGCTAATGAATAAACGAGTCACCATTGGGGGAAAAAAAAGCTAACTCCAGAGGATTTGCCAAGGAGGAAAGGAGGAAGATAAAGATACCATCACTACTAATATAAGTATTCTGATTTCTCTTTTTTTTAATTTGTTTGAATTTTTGTGAGTGTTTTCAGTGTTAAGAGGAAAAAAAACCCAAAAAAAACACAAGGAAAAAAAAAAACACTCAATATTTTTTACCCACTGTTCACTTACAATTGTATCATACATATTGAATTCTAAAACAATGTTCTAATATACAAGGTGCGCCAGGAATTTATGTTTTGTTCCTTTTATATTATTTGTGTCCTTGGAGGTGTGTGGACACTGCACATTCCACTACGGCAGCACCTAGCCTAATTAATATCTATTTATTTTGCACGGAAGCGCTGCCTTCACTTATACACGCTTTTCTATTATAAGACTAAGCTCGCCCGCCAGCATCAAGGCACCTCTAATGAGGGCGAGTCCTATCCAAAAATGAAGCCGCAGGCTGCTGTATAGCAAACCAGCTTAGCCTTACAATGGCCATTAATAAGAAACCAAACCTCTAATTGTGTTTAGTTTCACACGGTATAATGGGAATAAGCGCAGATGACATCTTTTTCTTTGTTTATGTTTCACACATGTTGTTGGGGCTGGATGCATTTGGTGGCTGCAGCCTAGGGATGAGCTGTTCGGAGTTCGATTCGAACATTGGCTGTTCGAAAGTTTGCGAACTACAAACATTTATGCGTGTTCGGTTCGAGTTCGAATTAAAAAATTTTTTTTGAAAAAATTTATAAAAAATACTTTAAAAAATCCAATAATAAAGAGGCTCTTTACTGCAGAATATTATAAGCAATGGTTTATTAGATATTGAATTAAAGCGGGAATATTTTTAACATTGAAGCCTATGGGATAAAACATTTTTAAAAAAAATAAAAAAATTAACAGGTTTTTTCTTTTGTTAATGTAGCAATATTGTTCCCCTTTCAATTATAATGTGAACAATGATGCTGCACTAAGGATTTTTGTATGGGGTGCGTTTGTTAGTGTAATTTTCACCCAAAAAAATGTAACGAGTCCCCCAATTTTAATTTTTTTAACAAGCGCAACTCATAAAATATAACCGCAAACGCTCGCATGTTAACCCCTTCACTGCTGAGGCATTTCACCGCTGTGTGCTGAGCTCATTTTTACTGCTTCCGCTCATCATGTTTAAACGCGTTTTTGAAGCCACATTTTAATAAATGACCCAGACATATTATATATCGTTCTTTCCGGCAGACTACGCAGATTCATAATATATCATTTTTATATGTATACGTCATGTCCTGTCTGTATATTATAACAAAAAATACAATAAAAATTTAATTTTTAATCATCTGCAGTGTGTAAAGTTTTTTTTTCACATTTTATCACATGAGCGTTTGCGGTTATGTTTTCTATGGGGTGCGCTTGTACAAAAATTTGAAATGGGGACTTGTTACATTTTGTGGGGGGGATTTACGTGATTTTTAGCAAACGCACCCCATAGAAAAAAATCATTAGTGCAGCATCATTGTTCACATTATAATTGAAATGTGAACAATATTGCTGCATTAATAAAAACACACAAAAAAAACATGTTTTTTTTTTAATTTATTTATTTTTATTATAATTTTTTTTATTATTTTTTTTACTTTGTACCTAGTCATGTTGGGTATCATTCGAAAGGCCATGCTCAGGCCATTCAAATGACCCCCTCCATGACCCCCTAGCTGCCACGGTTGTGGAGATATCGGGGTTCACAAGAACCCCCTATCTCCACCAGGGGATTTCCCAAGGAAATCCCCTGGCAGCTAGGGGTTCCCCGGCTCTATGACATCATCACGCTATGCATGATGACATCAGGCAGCGAGGGGAGACCCGGGGGTGGAGCCGCCATCCAAGATGGCGGCCCCCACCGGAGCTAGGCTGCACTTCAGCGCCGCAAGGCGCTGAAGTGCAACCCGGCGCTTGAGGGGTTAAAGCCAGGCACCGCTTAAAAGGGGAGACTCTCACCTTTTAAGCGGTGCCTGGCTTTTGGCGCTGCTCCTTTCCGATCGGGAGGGAGAGGGATCCGAACGGATCCCCCCTCCCTTCCAGGCTATCTCCCATTGCCGGGGGGTCGCCTGGAAATGACGTCATCGCGCCAAGCGCGATGACGTCATTTATGCCGGAAGGAACTTGACTTCAGCGTCTGAGGACGCTGAAGTCAGAACACCGCGGGACCCCGGACAGAGAGGTGAGTATCTCCGCCGGGTGTCGCGCACAGCTGATGACGTGTGGGGCACGTCCTCCGCATGTAACGTGCATCAATGAGGACGTGCCCCACACGTCTTCAGCAGTGAAAGGGTTAAAATGTGAAAAAAAAACACTTTACACCTTTGCGATAAAATTAGAATTTTCAATAATTTACATTTTTTGTTATAATATACAAACCGGACATGACACATACATATAGTAATGATATATTATGAATCTGCCCAGTCTGCCGGAAAGAGCGATATATAACATGTCTGGGTCATATAATAAAATAAGGCTTCAAAACGCATTTAAACATGATGAGCGAAATCGGTAAAAATTAGCTCAGCAGCACAGCACACAGGCGTGAAATGCCTCAGCAGCAAAAGGGTTAATTTTTTTTTTTTAAATCTTTTTTTTTTTTCTTGTTTTTTTTGTTTCAGATAATTTTGATCAACTTTTTTTACGTTTTAAAACCTTTTGTTCTGGTTCTTATTTTTAAAGTCAGACCATTTGGGTTGTGTCAGTTTTGCGTTTTTTAAATCGTTTAGTTCATTTTTTTTGTTCCTTTCATACCATTTGAATATGATTAAATAAATTTGTGCAATGCATATTCATAAGAAAAAAAGAATCTTTAATAAAAATAAAAAAACAACAGAATTGGCAGAATTATCGTATCGACAGAAAATATCGGATCTGAAAAGCGAACCAATAAACCATTAGTTTACGTCAAAACAAATAGACATTTTGAAACGAGGAGAACAGACGTTCCAAAAAAACATGAAAATTTCCGAAATCACGAAAAAAAAGTCGATACGAAAAACGAGCAGACCCGAAAACACGAAAATGGCCGATATTCCGGAAAAAAAGTCTATACGAAAAACGTGCCAAAACAAACCGAACCGAAATGGAAATCGGCCCAAACGAGTAAAAATCGGTGCACAAGTCTAGTTTTATTGATGATCCGTACAAAATCACGGACGAAAATGCGCATCATATGACTGCTATCGCGTATTCCGTGAAAAAATACGTACATTTGTGAAAAATACGTTCGTCTGACCCTAGCCTAAGTTTCACCATAATTTAGCCAAAAAAATCACTAAACTTGTTCTGCGTATCCTAAAATGTCTCCTCTTTTAATACAGACTGCCGCCCCAAGCAGTTGTTTATGAATAGATTAAAAGAAAACCATTTAACGTCATTTGAAACGTCATTTTTTTAAAAAAAATGTTTCTATACATCCTACAAATCCGCCACTTCACGGGCAGGTTATGGGGACCTCCTAGGCATGATATTTGATGGAATTTTTCGTTTTTATTCTTAACCTTTATTTCATGGAAAACTCACTGTTCCTTTAAAAAATTTTTTTTTTATACTTTTTGTCCTTGTTTCCTGTACCCCAGGGCACTACCCGGACCCCCATACACCTTTTATGGCAAATATCTAGCATATATGCCCTCTTGGAGGGCACTCTAAAATTCAAACTTTCAAGTCCCATTGACTTGCACTGAGTTCGGTTCGTGTTCGAGTTCGAACTCGAACTTTTTAAATTGTTCGAGTTCGAATGCGAACCGAACAAAGGGGTGTTTTCGGCTCTTCCCTATTGCAGCCGCCCCATCGGGGAATAGGCGCGACCCCACCCCTCCTGTTCTAATGTACTTCCAGACAGGTCATCCCTGCAGCAAGATCCCGCTCCATGTCTTTGTTTTTGATCCCAAAGTGGATGTTCTTTCTGGGGGAGCATAAATAAAGGCCCACCAGTCTACCTCATGTCTGACAAGCAGCATGAGCAGGTATGGTTTGCTATACAGCAGCCTGTGGCTTCATTTTTGATTAGGACTCACCCTCATTAGAGGTGCCTTGACTGATACAGAATGAACGTCTGAACAGATCAGGGGATGAACCAATACTGAGGTACTGCACATAGGAGGGAGAGGTCCTTTATGGACAAACAGGGGGTGTGGTTGTGTGTGTTTTGGTGCTTGACTTATTAACCCCTATAAGTGCTGGTAGTAGTGCTGACGGGGGCAGCACCTTTCATGGATCTGATGCATCAACAGGCAAGGTTCCTGACACAGCATGTCCTGTGAGATACAATGCTGTGGCTTATGTGTCTGCTCTTACACCCCAGCATGTCCTGCGAGTTACATTGCTGTGGATTATGTGTCTGCTCTTACACCCCAGCGTGTCCTGCGGGTTACATTGCTGTGGAGGTATATATATATATATACTGTATATATATGGTGTGTGTATATTATATATATATATATATATATGTGTATATATATATATATATATATATATATATATATATATATATATATATATATATATATGATGCTGTATAGAATCACCCGCACTCCAGGCTTTTTCACTTTCCTTCACTTTATTAGAACAAGTATAAAGTCATGTCAACGTTTCGGTTCCTCTCTGGAACCTTCATCAGGACAAAAAAACATATAATGCCCCCCCCCCAATTGCAAACTCAAAGCTTACATAGGGAGGAAAATCAATAAAATTACAAACACCTTGGATACTCACCCTCCCGATGTGTATGGTGTCTGGCGTGCTGTGGGGTGCTTTGCGCATGCGCCATGTCGCGGCCCATCCCAATGACGTCATTCTGGTCGTCCTGGTAACCGAAATGCTTAAACTCCATATATGTAATCCCACGTCTATCGGATCACTCATACACATCAGCTGGATGAGAAAGCCAAGGATTGCCGCATAAGTCAGCGGCCATCACATATTAAAAACAAAGTTACCACCTGTATTTTAAAGAAAATAATACAATATTGTTTAACATTTCAGCGATTGTATTCTGCATTTCAAAACCATCACTCATAAATGCTATATCATGTTTTTTTCTTACAACATGCTTCAATTTTGCCACCACCTCCCTATATAAACACCGAGTACATGTTGCGTTCATTGAGTCCCCTTGGGTGTACTGTGTCTAACCTACTGAGCTTCCTTTTTAAGCAACATTAGTGCCCTATCTCCCCCCCTCCTGGGTACGGGGACGTGACCTATGGCTATGAAGCGCAATGAGGCAACCGGGTGACCCAATTCCAAAAAGTGTCTCGCCACTGGCTTATCCGAGTGGCCATCCCGATACGCTACTCTTATGTTCGACCTATGGTTTCTGATTCTATCACATAGTGGGGTTGTTGTCTTACCCACATACGCTAGCCCACATGGGCACAATATCCTATACACCACGTACTCAGTCTTACACGTTATTGTATATCGGATATGGAACCGCTTTCCCGTGTGTGGATGACTAAACTCCTTCCCTGGTACCATGTGACTACAGGTCACACATCCCAAACATCGCTTACATCCCACATTGCGGTGTCGTAACACTTCCTGTGTTTTCCCTAAGATAGGGTCCGTATGGACCAATAGATCTTTTAGGCTCCTGTTACGTTTGTAGCAGAACATGGGTGGACTCCTAAACTTTTTGGGCAGAGTTCGATCATTCTCCAAAATGCGCCAGTTTTTCTTAACTGCAGCTGTTAATTTTTCTGTGGCCATAGTATAGGTAATGGGAAACCTCAGTCTGTCTTGTTTTACCTTCTCTACCGTGGGTAGAGAAGCCCTTTCTAGAGCTAGTTCTAATGTCTGTCTCGGATATCCTCGTTGTTCAAACTTCCCTTGCATTAGACTTAACTGTTCCTGTCTTATTGATGAATCACTGTTGTTCCTAATGGTCCTCAAGAACTGGGCATGTGGTAAAGCTTTTTTACAGTGCTCGGGTAGTAGGAGGATATTACGATCTGTAGGTTTGGAGTAGAGAGAATAGTGAAAACGGTGGTCTTTCACAAACACTTTGATGTCCAAAAAATGAATGGACTCACTGCTCACCTCACTTGTAACCTTAATAGGACTATTTAGTCCATTGATATACCCTTCCATCTGCCTAGCTTCATCCACCGTGCCCTCAGCAAAACAAATATATCATCAATAAAGCGGACATACAGTTGTGTTCAAAATTATTCAACCCCCAATGCTGTAAAGGGTTTTAGGGAATTTAGTGTACATTTGTAATTGTATTCAGAATGAAATCCTACAAGGACTTTTTAAAGAACCATATGCAACTAAAATGACATCAATTGGTTTTGTAATACAGTAGTAAATGTTTCTTTTGTGAATTCTTCATTGACACAATTATTCAACCCCTTAAAGACTACCACTCTGAAGAACAGAGGTTCATTCAAGTGTTTTCAATCAGGTATTGAAAACACCTGTGGATGTCACGGAGCAGCAATAAAGCATAATAAGCACCAATTAGGCAGCTTTAAAATGACTGTGATACTCAGCTCCTTCTAGACATTTACTGGTGTGGTTACAAACATGGTGAAGTCAAGAGAATGGTCCAGGAAGACAAGAGAAGAGGTGATTACTCTTCACAGGAAGGGCAATGGCTATAAGAAGATTGCAAAGATGTTAACATACCAAGAGAGACCATAGGAAGCATCATTCGCAAATTCAAGGCAAAGGGCACTGTTGAAACGCTACCTGGTCGTGGCAGAAAGAAGATGCTGACTTTGACTGCTGTGCGCTACTGAAGCGTAGAGTGGAGAAAAGTCCCCGTGTGACTGCTGAGGAACTGAGAAAAGATTTGTCAGATGTGGGTACTGAAGTTTCAGCTCAGACAATACGGCGCACACTGCGTAATGAAGGCCTCCATGCCAGAACTCTCAGGCGCACCCCCTTGCTGTCTCCAAAGAATAAGAAGAGTCGACTGCGGTATGCCAAAAGTCACGTGGACAAACCACAGAAGTTTTGGGATAGTGTTCTGTGGACTGATGAAACAAAATTAGAACTGTTTGGGCCAATGGATCAACGCTATGTTTGTAGGAGGAAGAACAAGGCCTATGAAGAAAAGAACACCTTGCCTACTGTGAAGCATGGCGGGGGGGTCAATCATGCTTTGGGGCTGTTTTGCTTCTGCAGGTACAGGGAAGCTTCAGCGTGTGCAAGGTACCATGAATTCTCTTCAGTACCAGGAGATATTGGATGACAATGTGATGCAGTCCGTCACAAACCTGAGGCTTGGGAGACGTTGGACCTTTCAACAGGACAATGATCCCAAGCATACCTCCAAGTCCACTAGAGCATGGTTGCAGATTAAAGGCTGGAACATTTTGGAGTGGCCATCGCAGTCACCTGACTTAAATCCGATTGAGACCTCTGGTGGGACTTAAAGAAAGCAGTTGCAGTGCGCAAGCCTAAGAATGTGACTGAACTGGAGGCTTTTGCCCATGACGAATGGGCGAAGATACCTGTAGTTCGCTGCAAGACACTTGTGTCAAGCTATGCTTCATGTTTAAAAGCTGTTATAACTGTAAAAGGATGTTGTACTAAGTACTAAGATTGAATGTCACTTGGGGGTTGAATAAAACTGATAATGATGTGAGCACAGAAAAGACATTTGTGGTTATTTCATTATAAATGTTATGTTATATTTGTCTGACCTACACGTGCCTCTTTGATTTAATTGTAAGCAAGACGACTGAATGATCAAAATCAATGTCAAACTGGCCAAAACACTCAATTTCAGTGGGGGTTGAATAATTTTGAACACAACTGTACAATAAAATTTTCTCAGAAAAGTGATCCAATATGTAACTCCGCTCAAACGCATACATAAACGCGTTGACATACATGGGTGCCATCGAGGCACCCATGGATGTCCCCGTGCGTTGCACGAACCACCGTTCTTCAAATCTGAAATAATTGTTTTGTAATGCTAGAGCTAATAGCTCTAACACAAACTCGATTTTAGGTCCTGTGTACACTGTGGACTGTGACAACAATTCCGCATGGCCTCTATACCAGCTTGATGAGGGATAACTGTGTATAGGCTCTTAACATCCATAGTTAAAAATACCAAATTATCATCAATACATGTAATGCCCTTCAATCTATGCAAGAAATCTGTCGTATCCTTAACACATGTAGGAATAGCCAAAACTGGTTTCTTAAACAAATGATCTAACCATCTTTGCCACCGGATCTATGACACCACCTATGGCCGATACAATAGGGTGAAGAGGTGGTACAGTGTCCGCTTTGTGAATTTTAGGAATTCCATACATCACTGGAATTCTTGGGTGCTTCTGTACCAGAAAATCAAATAGCTCATCATTAATCTCCCCCATTTCAAATCCCCTCCTGAGGGTTTCCTCAAATCTCCGCGAAATCTCAATCGTGGGATCCCTCTCTAGTCGTTGATATGTCCCCTCATCTTGAAGCTGGGAGATTAACTCCTGTGCGTATTGAGGATAGTCCATAATAACGATTGCTCCCCCCTTGTCAGCCTGGCGTATTACGATCGACGTGTCTTTAGACAGACTTGTAATTGCTCTCCTCTCCTCTCTGGTGACGTTACTGCGTTTAGGTCGATGATGCTTGAAGATATCTTTTGAGTCTGTTCTTAGACTTCTTAGGAACGCCTCTATTGAGGGCTGAGTGGAGGGTGGGTCATATCGACTCTTCTTGCGAAATTCATTTGGAACAAAATCTGACATTTCATCTTTAAAGTGATCATTAAGGCGCATAGTGCGACCAAATCTGTGTAACTCCACGTGCCACATAAAGTCATCCTGTTTAGTTGACGGGACGAAAGACAAACCCTTACTCAGCAGGCCTTGTTCCACACTCGACAGGCTTCTGCTTGAGAGATTGAATATGGGGGTTAACTCTTGATGGGTGGTTTGCCCCTGGGGGCCCCTCTGTTTGCCCTTATGCCGCCTCCTGCAGCTCCTCCTTCGTCTCCATTTCTCGCTCGGCTCCGTGTTAAAGTGCCCGAATGGTCCGGGGCATCGATGGCCCCTAAAAAAGTGCCCGTTGAATTCTGCAGAGTGGAGTTGGAATCTGTCTCAGAGGCCGATTCGCCCGAGGTGACATCTATGGTGTGTTCTCTTGGCTTTTGTATTCTCTTTCTAGGCTTCCTTGTGGGTCTACGATTGGGTTCACCACTAAGCCATTTATAAACTCGATGTTGTACATAATCCAGCCGAACTCGTTCGAATTTATCTTTTTTGAATCGTACCAAATCATTCTTGTACCGGGCAACCTCCTGTTCCATTTTGATAGCTGCAGCGATCCCTTCTGCCGAGGTCCTCCACTGTTCATGCGTGGATTCAAACTCCACTATATTCTTTTGTACTACTGCTAATTCCTCTCTTACGTCCTGGATGGCAATGAGCATTAAGTCCATGGAACATTTGTTAAGAACACTTATCCAGTCCCTGCATACCTGTGGCTTCAATCTACCCAATGTAGGGACGCTATGTATTCGGAATCCCATAGGGATGCGTTTAGCTCGGTGGTAGTCAGACAAAAATAAACCATGCAAATCCAAATCCACCTCCTTTTTCTTCAATTTAACGATCTCAAAATATAGGTCTTTGGAGGACTTGGTGCACTGCAGTTGCTCACTAGATGTAGACCATAAAATAGCCTCTGCCTCCTCCTGGGAGAACGGTTTTACGTGAGCTTGTTCTGCACATGCTCCTGCCAATTGCAAAAAGTTTTCCATGTCTTCCAAACAAATAAAACAAGTGGAAAAACTGCTGTTATTAGTCTCTGTGACTGTGTCCACTTTGTGCCGGTGCAAAAACCAGGTGTAGTGCCATAGTGCATGGTTTATTTTTGTCTGACTACCACCGAGCTAAACGCATCCCTATGGGATTCTGAATACATAGCGTCCCTACATTGGGTAGATTGAAGCCACAGGTATGTAGGGACTGGATAAGTGTTCTTAACAAATGTTCCATGGACTTAATGCTCATTGCCATCCAGGACGTAAGAGAGGAATTAGCAGTAGTACAAAAGAATATAGTGGAGTTTGAATCCACGCATGAACAGTGGAGGACCTCGGCAGAAGGGATCGCTGCAGCTATCAAAATGGAACAGGAGGTTGCCCGGTACAAGAATGATTTGGTACGATTCAAAAAATATAAATTCGAACGAGTTCGGCTGGATTATGTACAACATCGAGTTTATAAATGGCTTAGTGGTGAACCCAATTGTAGACCCACAAGGAAGCCTAGAAAGAGAATACAAAAGCCAAGAGAACACACCATAGATGTCACCTCGGGCGAATCGGCCTCTGAGACAGATTCCAACTCCACTCTGCAGAATTCAACGGGCACTTTTTTAGGGGCCATCGATGCCCCGGACCACTCGGGCACATTAACACGGAGCCGAGCGAGAAATGGAGACGAAGGAGGAGCTGCAGGAGGGGGCATAAGGGCAAACAGAGGGGCCCCCAGGGGCAAACCGCCATCAAGAGTTAACCCCCATATTCAATCTCTCAAGCAGAAGCCTGTCGAGTGTGGAACAAGGCCTGCTGAGTAAGGGTTTGTCTTTCGTCCCGTCAACTAAACAGGATGACTTTATGTGGCACGTGGAGTTACACAGATTTGGTCGCACTATGCACCTTAATGATCAATTTAAAGATGAAACGTCAGATTTTGTTCCAAATGAATTTCGCAAGAAGAGTCGATATGACCCACCCTCCACTCAGCCCTCAATAGAGGCGTTCCTAAGAAGTCTAAGAACGGACTCAAAAGATATCTTCAAGCATCATCGACCTAAACGCAGCAACGTCACCAGAGAGGAGAGGAGAGCAATTACAAGTCTGTCTAAAGACACGTCGATCGTAATACGCCAGGCTGACAAGGGGGGAGCAATCGTTATTATGGACTATCCTCAATACGCACAGGAGTTAATCTCCCAGCTTCAAGATGAGGGGACATATCAACGACTAGAGAGGGATCCCACGATTGAGATTTCGCGGAGATTTGAGGAAACCCTCAGGAGGGGATTTGAAATGGGGGAGATTAATGATGAGCTATTTGATTTTCTGGTACAGAAGCACCCAAGAATTCCAGTGATGTATGGAATTCCTAAAATTCACAAAAGCGACACTGTACCACCTCTTCACCCTATTGTATCGGCCATAGGTGGTGTCATAGATCCGGTGGCAAGATGGCTAGATCATTTGTTTAAGAAACCAGTTTTGGCTATTCCTACATGTGTTAAGGATACGACAGATTTCTTGCATAGATTGAAGGGCATTACATGTATTGATGATAATTTGGTATTTTTAACTATGGATGTTAAGAGCCTATACACCGTTATCCCTCATCAAGCTGGTATAGAGGCCATGCGGGAATTGTTGTCACAGTCCACAGTGTACACAGGCCCTAAAATCGAGTTTGTGTTAGAGCTATTAGCTCTAGCATTACAAAACAATTATTTCAGATTTGAAGAACGGTGGTTCGTGCAACGCACGGGGACATCCATGGGTGCCTCGATGGCACCCATGTATGCCAACGCGTTTATGTATGCGTTTGAGCGGAGTTACATATTGGATCACTTTTCTGAGAAAATTTTATTGTATGTCCGCTTTATTGATGATATATTTGTTTTGTGGAGGGGCACGGTGGATGAAGCTAGGCAGGTGGAAGGGTATATCAATGGACTAAATAGTCCTATTAAGGTTACAAGTGAGTTGAGCAGTGAGTCCATTCATTTTTTGGACATCAAAGTGTTTGTGAAAGACCACCGTCTTCACTATTCTCTCTACTCCAAACCTACAGATCGTAATACCCTCCTACTAGGTTCCAGTGCACATCCCGAGCACTGTAAAAAAGCTTTACCACATGCCCAGTTCTTGAGGACCATTAGGAACAACAGTGATTCATCAATAAGACAGGAAAAGTTAAGTCTAATGCAAGGGAAGTTTGAACAATGAGGATATCCGAGACAGACATTAGAACTAGCTCTAGAAAGGGCTTCTCTACCCACGGTAGAGAAGGTAAAACAAGACAGACTGAGGTTTCCCATTACCTATACTATGGCCACAGAAAAATTAACAGCTGCATTTAAGAAAAACTGGTGCATTTTGGAGAATGATCGAACTCTGCCCAAAAAGTTTAGGAGTCCACCCATGTTCTGCTACAAACGTAACAGGAGCCTAAAAGATCTATTGGTCCATACGGACCCTATCTTAGGGAAAACACAGGAAGTGTTACGACACCGCAATGTGGGATGTAAGCGATGTTTGGGATGTGTGACCTGTAGTCACATGGTACCAGGGAAGGAGTTTAGTCATCCACACACGGGAAAGCGGTTCCATATCCGATATACAATAACGTGTAAGACTGAGTACGTGGTGTATAGGATATTGTGCCCATGTGGGCTAGCGTATGTGGGTAAGACAACAACCCCACTATGTGATAGAATCAGAAACCATAGGTCGAACATAAGAGTAGCGTATCGGGATGGCCACTCGGATAAGCCAGTGGCGAGACACCTTTTTGAATTGGGTCACCCGGTTGCCTCATTGCGCTTCATAGCCATAGATCACATCCCCGTACCCAGGAGGGGGGGAGATAGGGCACTAATGTTGCTTAAAAAGGAAGCTCAGTAGGTTAGACACAGTACACCCAAGGGGACTCAATGAACGCAACATGTACTCGGTGTTTATATAGGGAGGTGGTGGCAAAATTGAAGCAGGTTGTAATAAAAAAACCATGATATAGCATTTATGAGTGATGGTTTTGAAATGCAGAATACAATCGCTGAAATGTTAAACAATATTGTATTATTTTCTTTAAAATACAGGTGGTAACTTTGTTTTTAATATATGATGGCCGCTGATTTATGCGGCAATCCTTGGCTTTCTCATCCAGCTGATGTGTATGAGTGATCCGATAGACGTGGGATTACAAATATGGAGTTTAAGCATTTCGGTTACCAGGACGACCAGAATGACGTCATTGGGATGGGCCGCGACATGGCGCATGCGCAAAGCACCCCACAGCACGCCGGACACCATACACATCGGGAGGGTGAGTATCCAAGGTGTTTGTAATTTTATTGATTTTCCTCCCTATGTAAGCTTTGAGTTTGCAATGGGGGGGGGGGCAATTGTATGTTTTTTTGTCCTGATGAAGGTTCCAGAGAGGAACCGAAACGTTGACATGACTTTATACTTGTTCTAATAAAGTGAAGGAAAGTGAAAAAGCCTGGAGTGCGGGTGATTCTATACAGCATCATTTATGTTTATGAGGCCTCCACCAAGCACCGGGTATGAGAAACTACTGAACCGTAAGTGCAGACCAAAAACAAACTATATTATATATATATATATATATACACAGCAAGAACGCCAGCACTCCAGGAGTTTCCACAACGATTTATTGGTTCATAAATTCGAAGTTTCGGCTCCTAATGCGGAGCCTTCATCAGGACAGACTTATATAAACAAGCTCAAACATCATATAAATAGACATACCACTTACCAACAATAATAATGTTCCAATTAATCTCCACCCGGTGTGTGGTGATTCCGGCGTGCTCACCTGACCAGTGCGCATACGTCAGTACCCGGCGCCGATCAATGACCTCACATTCGTTGTCATGACGACCCTAGTGTTTGCCAAGGACGCGATGCACTGGCCAATCCAGAACCATGGTTCCACCAAACCCAGGGGTGATAATTGGAAAAGACTCTACAAATACAAATGCGTGCTACCACCTTATAACAGTAATCATAAATTTAAAACCAATTTGCTACAGTTACTGCATGCCCATGGATCGATATTAACCCTTTCACTGCTGAAGACGTGTGGGGCACGTCCTCACTGATGCACGTTACATGCTGAGGACGTGCCCCACACGTCATCAGCTGTGCGGGACCCCCGGCGGAGATACTCACCTCTCTGTCCGCGGTTTTCTGACTTCAGCATCCTCAGACGCTGAAGTCAAGCTCCTCCCGGCGTAAATGACGTCATCGTGCTTGGCGCGATGAAGTCATTTCCAGGCGACCCCCCCGGCAATGCCGGGAGATAGCCTGGAAGGGAGGGGGGATCCGTTCGGATCCCTCTCCCTCCCGATCGGAAAGGAGCAGCACCAAAAGCCAGGCACCACTTAAAAGGGGAGAGTCTCCCCTTTTAAGCAGTGCCTGGCTTTAACCCCTCAAGCGCCGGGTTGCACTTCAGCGCCTTGCGGTGCTGAAGTGCAGCCTAGCTCCGGTGGGGGCCGCCATATTGGATGGCGGCTCCACCCCCGGGTCTCCCCTCGCTGCCTGATGTCATCATGCATAGCGTGATGATGTCAGATAGCCGGGGAAACCCTAGCTGCTGGTGGAGATATGGGGTTCTTGTGAACCCCGATATCTCCAGAACTGTGGCAGCTAGGGGGTCATGGATGGTGTCATTTGAAAGGTCTGAGCATGGCCTTTCGAATGATACCCAACATGACTAGGTACACAGTAAAAAAAATAATAAAAAATTATAATAAAAATAAATAAATTTAAAAAAAACATGTTTTTTGTGTGTGTTGTTTTTATTAATGCAGCAATATTGTTCACATTTCAATTATAATGTGAACAATGATGCTGCACTAATGATTTTTTTCTATGGGGTGCGTTTGCTAAAAATCACGTAAATCCCCCCACAAAATGTACAAGTCCCCATTTCAAATTTTTGTACAAGCGCACCCCATAGAAAACATAACCGCAAACGCTCATGTGATAAAATGTGAAAAAAAACACTTTACACACTGCAGATGATTAAAAACTAAATTTTTATTGTATTTTTTGTTATAATATACAGACAGGACATGACGTATACATATAAAAATGATATATTATGAATCTGCGGAGTCTGCCGGAAAGAACGATATATAATATGTCTGGGTCATTTATTAAAATGTGGCTTCAAATCGCGTTTAAACATGAGCGAAAGCGGTAAAAATGAGCTCAGCACACAGCGGTGAAATGCCTCAGCAGTGAAGGGGTTAACAACCTTTAAACAGTTGTCTGGATAGTCACATACATATTTTTGATCATTTTGTTTATCCAATTATATCCCTCCAGAAACTCCCATGGTTAAATAAAGGCTGAATATACATTTCTTTCATTGAGGCAATGCGGATGTACCGTGTCTAACCTATGTATCCACTGTGTTTCTCTTTGGAGAAGTATCAATGCTCTATCTCCCCCTTGTTTTAATGGTGGAATATGATCTATTGCCAAAATCTTTAAAGAGGACAACGGGTGATGTAACTCAAGGAAGTGCCTCGCTACCGGTTTATCCGATTTCCCATCCCTGTATGCCGTTCTTATGTTGGACCTATGGTTTCGAATTCTCTCACAGAGTTGGGTAATGGTCTTACCTATATACGCAAGCCCACATGGGCATAGGATTTCATAGATTACATATTCTGTTTTGCATGTAATCAAATGTCTAATGAAGAAACGTTTTCCTGTATGGGGATGGCGGAATTCCTTGGAAGGGATCATGTGGCTGCAAGTAACACAACCCAAGCATCTCTTGCAGCCCCAGTTCTGAAATCGTTCTGTCTTCTGTTCATAGCTGTGAACAGGGTCTGTCTGGACCAACAGGTCCTTTAAATTATGGTTCTTTTTATAACAGAACATTGGTTTTTGTCTAAATCCCGCTGGTAGGGCATGATCCCTCTCCAATATTGACCAATTCCTTTTTACTACAGATGTGATTTTGGCAGAAGCTGTATCAAAAGTTAAAGGAAATTTTAATCTATTAGTTTCAACTTTTATTTCCCTGGGGGCTCTGGCCCTCTCCAGGGCATCCGTTAATAGTTCTCGTGAATAACCACGATCCACAAATCTCTGATACATAAGGAGGATCTGTTGCTCCCTTGTGTCCTCATCACTATTATTTCTTAATACCCTTAAAAATTGTGCATACGGTAAAGACCGCTTAGAGTGCTCTGGATGTTCACTGCTCATGTGAAGTAATGTGTTTTGATCGGTAGGTTTTGAGTACAAAGAGTACTGTAAAGGGTTATCCTTTTTAAATATTCTTACATCCAAAAAATTAATAGATGACCCATCAACCTCACTAGTAACCTTGATAGGTGTATCAAGGCCATTAGTTTACGTATGTTTCAATTTCCTGAGCTTCTCTAATCGTTCCCCGGCACATTACAAAAATGACATCTATAAATCTGACATACTCTACAATTTTATCTGAAAATCGATCAAGAAAACGGTATTTCTTACCGTAAATATTCTTTTCCATAGTCGTAGCGGCAGTACCCATGGGTTCATCTTCAATCCCAAATGCAGACAGGTTACCAAGCCTACAAAAACAAAAGGACCCTCCTAGACCCAGGTGAACCCCTCCCTCACCTGTGACTCCTCCCCTGTTGCCTATAAGGAGACCTGAGCCCAGAACACCCAGTCAATGACAAGCCAGAACCAAAATATCAAGTACACACCACTTTAATCAAAAAACCAACACAACACAAAGCAGAGGGAGGAAGCGGTACTGCCGCTACGACTATGGAAAAGAATATTTACGGTAAGAAATACCTTTTCCATACGTCGAGCGGCAGTACCCATGGGACCTACAAAGCCCCCATCAGAGGGAGGGATCAAGACGGCACCACCGCCTGCAGAACCTTGCGCCCAAAGGACGCCTCGGCAGAGGCAAGAACATCCAGACGGTAATGACGCGTGAAGGTGTGAAGAGAGGACCAAGTGGCCGCCCTGCACACCTGTTCAGCCGTAGCAGCCGCATGCAAGGCCCAGGAAGCCGACACAGATCTAGTGGAGTGCGCCGTCACCCCTAGGGGAGAAACCTCACCACCAGCCGAATAAGCCAAGGCTATGGCCTGACGAACCCACCGAGCAATGGAAGAACGGGAAGCACCCACACCCTTAGAGGCACCATGAAAAAGAACAAAAAGGTGAACAGAGCGACGCCAGGAGCTGGTACGCTCCAGATACACCCGCAAGACCCGCATCACATCCAGGGTGCGCCATTTGCCCAGAGAAGAAGAGGAGGAGCCCGGTGCGTCACAAAAAGACAGGAGAACGATTTCCTGATTAAGGTTCCCGGGAGAGGCAACCTTAGGACGGAAACCAGGCAACGGACGCAACACCACCTTGCTGGCATGGAAAACCGTGTAGGGGGGTGACAAGCGAGAGCCTGGAGCTCCCCGACCCTCCTGGCAGAGGTGATAGCCGTGAGAAACACCGCCTTGAGAGTCAAGTCCCGCAAGGAGGAGGAAGCCGGCTCAAAGGGAGCACCACACAGGGCATCCAGGACCAAGTTCAAATCCCAAGGCGGAACCAGCTCCCTGACAAAGGGGCGCAGAGAGGACACCGCCCGAAAAACTTTCGCACCAAAGGATGCAAAGCCAATTCCCTCAGAGTGATCGAAGATATGGCAGCCACCTGGACCCTGAGGGTTCCAGGCCGCAACCCCTTGCAGAACCCACTCTCCAGGAAGCACAGCAGATCAGGAACAGAGATGAGAGACCGGGTCAAGAGCACGCACCCGACACCAGGAGAGAGAAACGTGCGCCAAACCCGATCATAGATACGCCGAGTCGACAGTTTAACGTCATGCGACAACAAGGAAACCAGGCCAGACGAGAGACCAAGAGAAGTCAGTACGGAGGCAGCATCAGCCACGCCGTCAGTCGGAATGACCCCAGCATCCCGGCCGGGAGAGCAGGGAAGTCCAGCAGAGAGTCCGACACCGGAGGACCCAATAGCGACGACGAGACAGAGACAACACCTCCGGAAACCAGACCCTGCGCCGGCCAGAAGGGGAGGATCGCAACCACCGACGCCCGGTCCAGTCTGATCTTCTGAAGGACCCGCGGGTCAGGGCAATCGGGGAAAGACGTACGCCAGCTCGAAGGCCCACCGGAACGAGAAGGCGTCCAGCAGATCCGGACAGTCCCTTCGTCGGAGGGAGGCGAAGCGAGGAACCTTTGCCGAAAGCCTGGATGCCATGAGATCGATGACCGGAAGGCCAAACCGAGAGACCACCTCCGAGAACACCGCCGGAGACAGGGACCAGTCCCGTTGTGCCAGAGAAGCACGGCTCAGAAAATCCGCCCGGTCGTTGAGCACACCTCGGATGTGAA
The DNA here is from genome assembly GCA_009667805.1 of Leptobrachium leishanense. Classification (NCBI taxonomy): domain Eukaryota; kingdom Metazoa; phylum Chordata; class Amphibia; order Anura; family Megophryidae; genus Leptobrachium; species Leptobrachium leishanense. The sequence continues at coordinate 84,842,418 of CM019072.1, read as the reverse complement.
CCGCAGAGAGCGCTTGCAGATGGAGCTCCGCCCAGTCCATGATGGTGCCGAAAGGAGGCGCGAACGCGTGCCCCCTTGTTTGTTCAGGTAACACACCGTGGCGACGTTGTCGGACTGGACCCGCACGGCCCGACCACGCAGAAGCCCCGCAAGAGCCTGAAGAGCCTCCCAGACGGCCAGAAGCTCCTGTCACGGATGGCTCTGTTCTGGGGCGCCTGGCAGCAGATTCCTCGCTGCTCGCTGGCCAGGCGCCGAATAATAACGCCACCGGGTGCGCTCACGTGGGACGCCGGGGGGCGGAGCCTGGCGTTATGACGCGGACCCGCCGGGTTTAAAACCCGGCTTCACTAGTTCGCCGGTGCCCTGACGTGGTATTCACTTCCCGCAGAGCTCTTGTTTTTTTGGCAAAATATCTGTGTCTGACCTTGCTTCTGACTTGAACCATTCTGTGTATGACCCCTGGCATTGGTGAACGAACCCTTCTGTGTATGACTCCTGGCATTGGTGAACGAACCATTCTGTGTATGACTCCTGGCATTGGTGAACGAACCATTCTGTGTATGACTCCTGGCATTGGCAAACGACCATTCTGTGTATGACTCCTGGCATTGGCAAACGACCATTCTGTGTATGACCCCTGGCATTGGCAAACGAACCATTCTGTGTATGACTCCTGGCCATTGGCAAACGAACCATTCTGTGTATGACCCCTGGCATTGGCAAACGAACCATTCTGTGTATGACTCCTGGCATTGGCGAACGAACCACCCTGTGTATAACCCCTGGTATTGGATTTACTCTTCTCACGGTTCTGCTCTTAACTTTGGTACCGAGGTCAGTCTGTGTGGCACCCTAAGCACACATCAGACTACCTCTTATATTACTAAGGTCCTAGGAGAACGAATACTCTATTCTGTACATCTGTCTGTGTTTACCCTTGTTTGTCTATTGTCTGGTTAATTATCTGTCTAGTTGTCCGACCATTCAAGGATCGGAAGGGTAGAGAGCGGCTAGTATAGGGACCACTATTCTGGTATTCAGGGGGATTCCAGACAGCTCCCCGTGTTGGAGGACAGAGAGCCAGTCCAAGGATCCCAAACCCCATGGGCCTGGACGTCCCGACAATGAGCGCCCCATCCGGAAAGCGATGCGTCCGTCGTCACCGTGAGCCACTCCGGAACCGCCATAGGAACGCCCGCGCCAAGGAACGGAGAGCGGAGCCACCACAGCAACCAAGCCCTTGTGGACCCCGAGATGCAGATCGAACGGTCCAGGTGGGACAGGTCCCCATCCCACTGGGAAAGGATATCGCCTTGCAGACCTCTGGTGTGAGCACGCGCCCATGGCACCGCCGGGATAGCAGCCGTCAAATGACCGAGAACCCGCAACAGTCCCCGGACGGAGCCCCACGGAGTAAGAAGAAGAGCTCGAACGTGACCTTGAGGCTTTTCCTTTTTGGAATCTGAAAGAAAAACAGCCATGAGAGACATATCCAACACGAACCCCAGAAAGACAATCCTCTGCACTGGCACCAGGCGCGATTTTTTCCAGTTCACTAGCCACCCGTGCCGGGAGAGAACCTCGATCGTGCGGGCCAAATGAGCCTCGAGGAGCGGTACAGTCGAGGCCTTAAGAAGCCAATCGTCCAGATAGGGGACAATGTACAGGCCCTCGTGACGCAGAAAGGCAGTAATAACGATCAAAATCTTCGAAAAAACCCTGGGAGCGGAGGACAACCCAAAGGGAAGGGCCCGAAACTGAAAATGAAACACCCTGCCCCCAGACTGAACCGCAAACCGGAGGAACTGCCGGCTCACCCTGGCGACCGGGACATGAAGATAAGCATCCTGCAGATCCAAGGTGACCATGAAATCGCCAGGCCGCAGAATCCGAGAGGCAGAACCAATGGTATCCATCCGGAACTGTTCCTTACGCACAAATCGATTCACAGACTTAAGGTCCAGGATGGGGCGGAAGGAACCATCCGGCTTCCCCACTAGAAAAAGACGAGCGTAAGTACCTTGGAAGCAGTCCTGCGAAGGCACCGGTTCGATCACCCGTTTCTCCAGCAATCCCATGACCTCCGAGAACAACTGATCCCCGGAGTAAGTGGAATGCTGAGAGGAGAGAAGGAAGGCATTACGAGGAGAAGACACAAACTGAATAACGTAGCCACACCGAACAGTCTCCAAAACCCAGGCATCCGAAGTCGTCCCCTGCCACGCAGCCGCGAAGTGAAGAAGACGACCACCAACTGGGACACCGGAGTCAGAACTTTCTGAACTTACGAAACCCCGGAGCCTGCGGATGCTGCTCAGGCATACGCTGACGGAAGGGGCGGAAACGCCTATTGTAGGGACGAAAGGACCCACACCCGGAGAACCCCCGACGATGCCAAGCATCCCTGGGCCGATCCTGTGGAAGAGCCTTCTTAACATCAGCAAGCTGTTGCAGCAAGTCCTGCAGAGCCGATCCAAACAGCATACCCGACTCGAAGGACAGGCCACACAACGAATTCTTCGAAGCAGTGTCAGCCGACCAGGACCGGAGCCAGACCGCACGACGGCCCACCACATTGAGGCCCAAGGCCCGGGAAGCCAGCTTCAGGGATTCAATCGCAGCGTCACATAAGAAATCCGAAGCAGACTGAACGAGGAGGAACAGTTGACGCAACTCAGGGGAGAGGTCGGACAAAGCACCCTCCAGCTCCTGAAACCAGAGCCGTTGTGCCCGGGAAACGGAAGACGCCGCCACCAGGGCCTTAGCCTGGGAAGCCAGGGCAGCATAGTTACGCCGCAAGGCAGTCTCAATCCTCTTGTCCATCGGGTCCTTCAAGGTGGACAAGTCCCCAGAAGGAATAGCAGACCTGTGATGAAGCTGCACCACGGGCACATCCACCTTCGGCAACACCCCAAAGTCCTCAGCGGGAGACAAGGCTAGGGGAAACATAGATCGGAACTGCTTGGAGACAAAAGGACGCCGGTCAGGCACAGACCATTCTTTAGACATAACCTGCTTCAACAAAGGGTGAAAAGGAAACCCCTTAATCTTAAGGGCCCCTGTCGGTGCATCCGGAGCCCCCATCACAGAGACGACCTCCTTGATCAACGGACGGGCACAGTCCTCATCAAAAACAGCCAAAGTCTCATCCTCAGAGGAGACGTCCGAAAACTCAGGATCAAGGAGCTCTTCCTCAGACTCCAAGTCCTCATACTCCGCTCGCCGGCGTTTTCTCGGACCAGAAAATGACAAACCGGAGGGACCCGGAACGACAGCAACGGGGGAGGCTGAGCAGCAGCTGCCTGCATGGCCGTAAACGTTTGCTGCAGAGAAGTTTGAAGCCAGGACACAAAGGCAGTCACTTCAGACTTTTTCGCCCCCTCTCCCGCATCCTTGGTACACAGGGAGCACAGCTTTTTCTTATAGCCGTCGGGCAGGGGCTGAGCACAGGAAGAGCAGACCAGGTGCTTCGACTTCGAGGGGGCCTTCCCCTTTCCCTGATCAGGCAGCGCCTCCGGGGCCGACATCCTACAAGCAAGGACGACATAAGTGACGGGAACAAGCTGCAGGAACACCCCCGAGCAGACACACACTAACCTGCACCAAGCCGATCTGGGGCGAGAGGAGGAGACACAGCGCCGGTGGAACAGCAACGCAGACCTGCGGCTCACCAGGCAAGCGACTGCGGAGATTCCCCCACCATGTGGGAAGAAGGCGCCCGCCCTCCGGCGCATGCGCCGGAGAACCCCGGAAACCACGTCATCAAGAAGCGACTCCCAGCCGCAGACACTCCGGACTGCGCAGCAAACGAAGCGCAGGAGCCCGCCGACCCGAGCCACCACCGCAGCACCACCCGGTACCCGGCCAGGGAGGCCCAGGCCGGGCCCAGACAGAAAAAACAAGGGAGAAGTAAGCGGCCGCCCCCGGAACCAACAGATTCCCCCTCAGCCGCCTCCCAGGTAACCCTGTCCGGAGGACAGGAAGGAATGACTGGGGTGTTCTGGGCTCAGGTCTCCTTATAGGCAACAGGGGAGGAGTCACAGGTGAGGGAGGGGTTCACCTGGGTCTAGGAGGGTCCTTTTGTTTTTGTAGGCTTGGTAACCTGTCTGCATTTGGGATTGAAGATGAACCCATGGGTACTGCCGCTCGACGTATGGAAATATTTTCTTTCTCAAATTTGTACATGAAAGCATTAGCATACATGGGTGCCATCGCGGCACCCATGGACATGCCCATGCATTGTAGGTACCACTTGTCCTCAAATCTAAAGTAATTGTATTTCAAAGCCATTTCAAGAAGTTCCAGGACAAATTCTATGCAGGGGCATGTATACGCATCGGAGTTCAATAATAACTCTCTCATTGCTTCTATACCCCCTTCATGGGGGATAACCGTATACAGGCTTCTGACATAAAGAGTTACAAATACTAAATCATTAACATCAATTGTGACAGCCCTTATTCTCTGCAAAAAATCTTTAGTATCTTTAATACAAGTCGGGATACCCTTCACTGGATCCTTGAACAAAAAGTCCAACCACTTTGCAATCGGTTCAATGACACCACCTACTGCTGACACAATGGGCCTTGATGGTGGAGATGTCAAACTTTTGTGGATTTTGGGTATACCATAAATAACAGGAGTCCTAGGATAAGGTTTCAACAAATATTAGAACAGATCCTCATCTATGTATCCTGCCAATAGACCCCTTCTAAGGCTTCTTTCAAATTTAGACACAATATCCTCTGTCGGATCCTTCGGTAATGGCGTATACGTAGTTCTATCCATCAGTTACGAGTGCATTTCCTGGGCATATTGGGAATAATTCAAGATGACGATTGCCCCACCTTTATCGGCCTGTCGTATGACTATGGACGGATCGTTGGATAACTTTCTAATTGTTAAATGCACTCGCATTTGCTTGCCATTGCTTGAGGTTCCGCAACAAATACAGTGCTCTGAGTCAATCTCTGAGGTTGAGGAAGGGAGTATAATCAACCTAGAGGAAGGGGGTGCCAGTGATGACACACAAATAACTGGCACTCATGTTGCCCCAGCAGCTGCAGCGTACTGCCAAGTTGGCTCCAGTGACGAGGAGATAGGGGAGGATGATGACAATAATGATGAGGTCACTGACTCCACCAGGGTGCCTGATCGACCAGAGGAATCAAGTGAGGAAGAGGGGGAGGAGGAGGCACAGCAAACACGAGGCACAACATCCTCTATGACCAACCATAGCACTAGCCAGTCCAAGGCATCACATGGGCTGCTCCGGTGCAGAGCGCTGTTGTCTCAAAGCACACACGCAGGAACTCTGCTGTCTGCTGGGAGTTCTTTAAGAAATGTGCAGCAGACCCCACCGTTGCTAATTGTAATCTATGTCAGATGAGGCTGAAGCATGGGATAGACACCGGACACTTGGGTACCAAGTGCTTGAGGTGACTTATGACCTCCTGCCACACATCCCGTTGGCGCAAAACTTTGTGTAGGTCTTCCTCCTCCTCATCTGTCTCTAAACCCAATGTATATCCTGCCATGTCATTGCCTACAACCTCCACTGACCGGGATGATGCTACAGTAATGGATGTACCAGGTCCTTCCTCACAATGTGACATCATCCCAGCAGCTGAAGATTTACGCAGTCAGAATACGTTGCCGCAGCTGCTACAGCGTAAGAAAAAATATAGTCCCAACCATCCCCAAGCACAGCGTCTAAATGCCAGCTTAGCAAAATTACTCGCATTGCAGCTGCTGCCTTACCAGCTGGTGGACTCTGCTCCCTTCCGTGAATTTGCTGACTGTGCTGTACCACAGTGGCAGGTTCCAAAACGCCATTACTTTTCACGGAAGGCCATTCCAGCACTATACCAGCACGTGGAAGACAATGTTATCCAGTCAGTGGGAAAGGCAGTCAGCAACAAGGTGCATGTGACTTTAGACACGTGGTCCAGCAAGCATGGACAGGGTTGTTACATTTCCTTCACGGCACACTGGGTAACTATGATTGCAGCTGGGAGCGATCCAAGACAGGGCTCTGTGCTGGAGCTTGTTCATCCACCACGCCTCCAGAAAGCTGCTTGTATGAGGTCTGTCTGCTCCACCACCACCACCTCTTCCTCCTCCTCCTCCTCCTCCTTCTCTGTCTCTGGCGAAGTGGCAGTTAAACCAACGCCTGAAAGGGTCTACGCAATGGCTCAAGCAAAAAGAAGCCATACTGTGCTTGAGCTGGTTTGTTTAGGGGACAGGAGCCACACCGGGCCAGAAATTCTGTCAGCTCTGCAGGGCCAGGTGCAGAGATGGTTAACACCACGCCAGCTTCAGCTGGGAATGATCGTCTGTGATAATGGCAGCAACCTTCTCTCCGCCCTACGCAAGGGTAAATTGACGCATGTACCATGCCTAGCACACGTCCTAAATCTGGTGGTACAGCGTTTCCTAACCAAGTACCCAGGGCTACCAGAGCTTCTTATCCAGGCCAGAAAAGTCTGCAGCCACTTCAGACGGTCATTCCCAGCAAGCGTTCGCCTGGCAGAAATTCAAAGAGAATTCCACCTTCCCACAAACCGTCTGATCTGTGACATGCCCACCAGGTGGAACTCAATATTAGCAATGCTGCAGCATCTGCACAAGCAGCAGAGGGCCATCAACGAGTACCTGTGTGAGTATGGTACAAGGACAGGTTCAGGTCAACTTGGTTTTTTTCCCCCGCAGTGGCTGATGATCAAGGATGCATGCACTGTACTGTCATCATTTGAGGAGGCAACGAGGATGGTGAGCAGGGACAGTGCATTCATCAGTGACACAATTCCTTTAGTGTTCCTGCTGGAGCACACTCTGTGGGGAATTATAGATGTGACTCTAGAGGCAGAGCAGCAGGAGGAAGAGGAGGCCTTCCCTTGCTCTCAAGGTCCCAGTCTTTCCGCAGACAGCATTCCAGCGGGTCCTACTCAGATCAGAAAGGAGGAGGATGAGGAGGAGGAGGAGGCAGAATATTTAAGTAGTGGGGGCATTGAAGGTGGGGATTCCTCAAGGGTGGGTTTTGTGTGCCCAGAAACACAAGGGCTAGTGCGTGGCTGGGAGGAGGAAGTGCACGATGGGGTCATCCTCATTGAACAGGAAGACTCGGAAGCTAATGCCACCTCCAACCTACGCTGCATTGGCTCCCTAATAATGCAAAGCCTGCTAAAGGACCCCAGGATTCGTGCTATCAAGGAGAGGGATCATTACTGGTTGGCAACCCTTCTTGATCCACGATACAAGGGTAAAGTTGCATAGCTCATCCTGCACGCACAGAGGGAGCACAGGATGAAAAAACTTGAGGGGGCTCTAAAGTGACACTTGTGTAACACCTTTCCAGGCACTGGTAGGTTACCAAGTGATGACACATGTGCTTCTGAGGCTGCGGATGATGAGAGGAATAGTGTGAAGGCCAGGGCCGCTTGACTGATGCATTTTTAAATTTTTTTAGTCCACGACGCCCAGGGACGTCAAATGTAGGCACTCATTGCCAGCGTCTTCACCATATGGTGCAGGACTACCTAGGGGCAAGGGCAGACCTGGATACCTTTCCAGCAGATGATCCACTGGCTTACTGGGTGTTGAGATTGGATCACTGGCCAGAATTTAGCCAATATGCTATGCAGCTACTAGGTTGCCCTTCATCTAGCGTGCTTTCTGAAAGGACGTTCAGTGCCGCTGGAGGTATTGTCACAGACAAAAGAGTGCGTCTGTCCACCGACTCTGTAGACCGGCTGACATTTATAAAAATAAATCAGTCCTGGATCAGCAGCTATCAATCCCCTGATGCTGACGTAACGGAATAGATCGGGGATGTCTTCTGCATTCACAAAACCTCCAGCACTGAACTCTTCCACAATACCACAAAAGGGTTACAGTGTGAATGCACTTGCTGCCATGAAAGGCACAATATTTGGCTGCAATGACGCCTGTGCCAGATTTATAACATTTTAATTTTTTGAACCGCAGGGTCCAACCCAGCACTCTTCCACAATACTACAGAGGTGTTACTGTATGATAGTACTTGCTGGCCTGGCACCAAAAGCACAATATCTGAGTGCACTGACGCCTTTAACAGATGCATATCTTTTTAATATAGGACCGCAAGGTTCACACCTGCATTCTTCCACAATACCACAGAGGGGTTACTGTATGATGATACTTGCTGGCCTGGCAGTCTTGCACCAAAGGCAGAATATCTGGGTGCACTGACGCCTTGACCAGATTCATATCTTTTCAATATAGGACCACATGGTCCACCCCTGCATTCTTCCACAATAACACAGAGGGGTTACTGTATGATGATACTTGCTGGCCTAGCAGTCTTGCACCAAAGGTACAATATCTGGGTGCACTGACGCATTGACCAGATTCATATCTTTTTAATATAGGACCACATGGTCCACCCCTGCATTCTTCCACAATACCACAGAGGGGTTACAGTATGATAGCACTTGCTGGCCTGGCACAAAAAGCACAATGTCTGGGTGTACTGACGCCTTTAACAGATGCATATCTTTTTAATATAGGACCACATGGTCCACCCCTGCATTCTTCCACAATACTACAGAGGGGTTACTGTATGATAGTACATGCTGGCCTGGCAGTCTTGCTGGCCTGGCACCAAAAGCACAATATTTGGGTGCACTGCCAATGACGCCTGTATCAGATTCATATTCTCAGAGGGGTTACGGTGTGACGGCACTGTTGCTGACGCTAAAGGCCCAATTTTAAATTATCTATTGTTACTTTCATCCAAAGCCTGCATAAGTTTCACAATAATTTAGCCAAAAAATCACTAAACTTTTTCTATTTGTCCGAAAATGTCTCCTCTTTTCATACAGACTGCCGCCCCAAGCAGTTGTTTATGGATAGATTAAAGGAAAAGCATTTACCGTCATTTGAAATGTCATTTTTTTGTTTTCAAGTGTTTCTATACATCCTAGAAATCCGCCACTTCACGGGCAGGTTATGGGGACCTCCTAGGCACGATATTTGAAGGAATTTTTTGTTTTTATTTTTAACCCTTATTTCATGGAAAACTCACTGTCCCTTTAAAAACTTTTTTTTTAAAACTGCTTGTCCTTGTTTCCTGTCCCCCAGGGCACTACCCGGACCCCCATACACCTTTTATGGCAAATATCTAGCATATATGCCCTCTTGGAGGGCACTCTAAAAACAGAATTTTCAGCCCATTGACTTGTATGGAGTTCGAGTTCGGGTTCGGGTTCGGATCCGAAAATTTGGAAAGTTCGGGTTCGAATACGAACCCGAACTCGGACGTGTTCGGCTCATCACTAGTAGGCACCCACTAAGGAAGGATTTTTGGAAACTCCGCCCCTAAGGGGGTGAAAAAGGGGGTTGAATATTTTTAACACGATACCTATAGCTCAAAAACAGAAGATGTTACAGATGTGAAAATCGGTATTTAGATTCTTCTTGAAAAATAAAAAAACATGTATTTTAACTTTTTCAAAAATTCGACTGGGGCAAAAAAAGGGGGGTTGAATATTTTAAATATTTTTAACAGGATACCTATCTATCCTATAAAAGGATAACGTCCGGCGTGTCCGTCGCCAAAAAACGGACTGCGCGCAGCCCACAGGGTGCTGTGGCGGTTGGATGCGCGCGCAGCCGGGTGCGCGCGCGCCACCCGCCGCAGCACGCCCAAAGCGTCCTACGGAGGTTGGCTGCGCGCGCATCCAACCTCCGTAGGACGCTTTGGGCGTGCTGCGGCGGGTGGCGCGCGCGCACCTGGCTGCGCGCGCATCCAACCGCCACAGCCTGTTACGGAGGTTGCCACGCACCTCCCGCCGCAGGACCACCAATGTTGGAAGGGCGCGAAAACGCCACAGAGCACTGAGCCCAGCACCGAGCACCGAGCCCAGAGCCCAGCACCGAGTCCAGAGTCCAGCACCGAGCCCAGAGCCCAGAGCCCAGCACCGAGCCCTGACCCCAGCACAGAGCACAGAGCCCAGCACAGAGCACAGAGCCCAGCACCGAGCACAGAGCCCAGCACCGAGCCCAGAGCACAGCACCAAGCCCAGAGCACAGCACCGAGTACAGAGCCCAACACCGATCCCAGCACCCGAACCGAGCGCAGAGCCCAGCGCAGAGCCCAGCACCTGAGCCCAGCACCTGAGCGCAGAGCCCAGCACCTGAGCCCAGCACCTGAGCGCAGAGCCCAGCACCTGAGCGCAGAGCCGAGCGCAGAGCCAAGTGCAGAGCCCAGTACCTGAACACAGCCCAGCGCCAAGCCCAGCACCGAGCACAGAGCCCAGCACCGAGCACAGAGCCCAGCACCGAGCCCAGAGCACAGCACCGAGTACAGAGCCCAGCACCCGAGCCCAGCGCAGAGCCCAGCGCAGAGCCCAGTGCAGAGCCCAGCACCTGAGCGCAGAGCCCAGCACCTGAGCGCAGAGCCAGCACCTGAGCGCAGAGCCCAGAACCTGAACACAGCCCAGCGCCGAGCCCAGCACCGAGAACAGAGCCCAGCACCGAGCACAGAGCCCAGCACCGAACCCAGAGCACAGCACCGAGCACAGAGCCCAGCACCTAGCACCGAGTCCAGCACCCGAGCCCAGCACTGAGCCGAGCCCAGCACCTGAGCGCAGAGCCCAGCACCTGAGCGCAGAGCCCAGCACCTGAGCGCAGAGCCAAGCACCTGAGCGCAGAGCCAAGTGCAGAGCCCAGTACCTGAACACAGCCCAGCGCCAAGCCCAGCACAGAGCCCAGCAAATGAGCGCAGAGCCCAGTACCCGAGCGCAGAGCCCAGCACTGAGCAGAGCGCCAACCAGAGCACAATAGACGGCACAGAGCAGAGCACAACCCATTAAAGGTACAGAGCAGAGCACAATAAACGGCACAGAGCCGAGCACAACAGAATAAACGGCACTGAGCCAAGCACAACAGAATAAACGCCACAGAGCCGAGCACAATAAACGCCACAGAGCCGAGCACAGCACAATAGACTGCACAGAGCCAAGCACAATAAACGTCACAGAGCCAAGCACAACAGAATAAACACCACAGAGCCAAGCACAATAAAAGCCACAGAGCCAAGCACAGCACAATAGACGGCACAGAGCCGAGCACAATAAACGGCACAGCGCCGAGCACAGCACAATATACGGCACAGAGCCGAGCACAGCACAATATACGGCACAGAGCCGAGCACAGTACAATAGACGGCACAGAGCCAAGCACAACAGAATAAACGGCACAGAGCCGAGCACAGCCAAACACACCACAATAAACGGAACCGAGCACAGAACCAAGCACAACACAATAAAATGCGCAGAGCACAATAAACGGCACAGAGCAGAGCACAATATACGGAGCCGAGCGCAGAGCCAAGCACAGAGTAGAGCACAACAGAATAAACGCCACAGAGCCGAGCACAATAAACGCCACAGAGCCGAGCACAGCACAATATACGGCACAGAGCCGAGCACAATAAACGTCACAGAGCCGAGCACAACAGAATAAATGCCAAAGAGCCGAGCACAATAAACGCCACAGAGCCCAGCACAGCACAATAGCCGGCACAGAGCCCAGCACATTAAACGTCACAGAGCCAAGCACGGAGCCAAGCACAACAGAATAAACGCCACAGAGCCGAGCACAGCATAATAGACGGCACAGAGCCAAGCACAATAAATGGCACAGAGCCGAGCACAGCACAATAAATGCCACAGAGCACAGCACAATAAACGGCACAGAGCCAAGCACAGCACAATAAACGGCACAGAGCAGAGCACAATAAACGGCGCCGAGCACAGAACCAAGCACAACACAATAAATGGCACAGTGCAGAGCACAATATACGGCACAGAGCCCAGCGCAGAGCCAAGCACCGAGCCAAGCACAGCACAATAGACGGCACAGAGCAGAGCACAATAAACGGCACAGAGCCGAGCACAATAAACGCCACAGAGCCGAGCACAGCACAATAAACGGCACAGAGCCGAGCACAATAAACGCCACAGAGCCGATCACAGAGCCAAGCACAATAAACGGCACACAGCCGAGCACAGCACAATATATGGCACAGAGCACAACACATTAAACGGCGCAGAGCAAAGATCAGAGCACAATAAACGGCACAGAGCAGAGCCCAGAGCCAAGCACAGCACAATAAATGCCACAGAGCAGAGCACAATAGACGGCACAGAGCAGAGCACAATAGACGGCACAGAGCAGAGCACCAAGCAGAGCACAAGAGCAACGATCAGAGCACGGAGCAGAACACAAGAGCACAGAGCCAAGCACAGCACCATAAACGGCAGAGCACAGAGCAAACCACAATAAACGGCACAGAGCCGAGCACAGCACAATAAACGACACAGAGCCGAGCACAGCACAGAGCCATAAACAGCACAAAAAAGACACAGAGCCGAGCACAGTACAATAAACAGCTCAGAGCAGAGCTACGAGCACAGCACAATAAACGGCACTGAGCAGAGCACAGAGCAGAGCACAATAAACGGCACAGATCACAGCACCAAGCAGAGCACCGATCAGAGCATAAGAGCACGGAGCAGAACACAAGAGCACAGAGCCAAGCACAGAGCATAGCACAATAAACGGCACAGAGCACAAGAGCACAGAGCAGAGCACAATAAACGGCACAGAGCAGAGCACCAAGCGGAGGAAAAGAGCACCGAGCAGAGCACATGAGCACAGAGTAGAGCACAATAAACGGCACAGAGCAGAGCACAATAAACGGCGCAGAGCACAATAAACGGCGCAGAGCAGAGTACAATATCCCTGAACAGAGCACCAACAAGAGCACAGAGCAGAACACAAGAGCCCTGAACAGAGCACAGAGCAGAGCACAATAAAAGGCACAGAGCAGAGCACAATAAACGGCAAAGAGCAGAGCACAATAAATGGCACAGAGCAGAGCACAATAAACGGCACAGAGCCGAGCACAGAGCCAAGCACAGTAAACAGCACAGAGCCAAGGTGAAAAAATGGCACAAGAGAGCACAAGAGCACAGAGCAGAGCACAAGAGCAGAGCACAATAAACGGCACAGAGCAGAGCACAATAAACGGCACAGAGCAGAGCACAAGATCCCTGAACAGAGCACAAGAACAGAGCACCGAGAAGAGCACAAGAGCCCTGAACAGAGCACAAGAACAGAGCACCGAGAAGAGTACAAGAGCCCTGAACAGAGCACAAGAACAGAGCACCAACTAGAGCGCAGAGCACAATAAAAGGCACAGAGCAGAGCACAAGATCCCTGAACAGAGCACAAGAACAGAGCACCGAGAAGAGCACAAGAGCCCTGAACAGAGCACAAGAACAGAGCACCAAGAAGAGCACAAGAGCCCTGAACAGATCACAAGAACAGAGCACCAACTAGAGCGCAGAGCACAATAAAAGGCACAGAGCAAAGCTCAATAAACGGCACATAGCAGAGCACAATAAATGGCACAGAGAAGAGCACAATAAACGGCACAGATCACAGAGCACAATAAACGGCACAGAGCAGAGCACAATAAACGGCACAAGATCCCTGAACCGAGCACAAGAACAGAGCACCGAGAAGAGCACAAGAGCCCTGAACAGAGCACAAGAACAGAGCACCAACTAGAGCGCAGTGCACAATAAAAGGCACAGAGCAGAGCACAATAAACGGCACAGATCACAGAGCACAATAAATGGTACAGAGCAGAGCACAATATCACCGAGCAGAGCACAAGAGCACTGAGCAAAGCACAGAGCAGAGAACAAAAAAAAAAAACACACTAACCCAACCAAAAAAAAAGACCTACCAAAAACGGTGCCCCCTCCAAAGAGCCTCCACAACACTTTAACAAGAGAGCATACAAACAACCAGTGCCCCCACACAAATTGTGCAACCAAGAAAAATTTTTTTTTAAAAAAACCTCACAGCCACACTAACAGGACGAAAAAAAAAAACAATCACGAATAAAAAAAATAAAAAAAAATTTATTAAAAAAAAAATCTGCCACACTAACACGAGAAAAAAATAAAATAAACGAACAAAGCAACCACCAAGAAAAAATAAAAAAAAATTTTAAAAAATACTCACAGCCGCACTAACACAACAAAAACTTTAAAAAAAAAAACACCTTGAGGGTCCAAACAAAAAAACAGTGCACCCCTCTGCAAACAACCCAAAAACCAGTTAACCCTTTAAATATAAAACAAAGAAAACTTCACATAAACAACATTTTTTTTAATAGTATTTACAAAAAAAAATGCCACCCAAAAGAAAGATGGATTTACAACTACAATCTGTCGCTAAAAGGAGAGAAAATCACACAGAATCTAACACTAATGACATGCCGAACGAGCAACTACAAAATTTCAGAAATAAAAAAAAAACAGAAAAGAAAGGAAAGAGCTAATATGGATGAAAATGCACGATGTCAAGAAAGAATCAAAAACACATTGGCACACAAAGTACGACGTGCACAAACAAAAATTAATAAAATCATTAACAATGAAAAGGGTGATTCAGTTCAGCAACATTATTGTGGAAAACTCGATGTTCTGTGCACCAAATGCAATGCACTGCATTTTAATACACACCAGCCATCCGACAGACTATTCACTCAATGCTGCAACAAAGGAAAAGTATACATGGAGCCCATTAAAGTTGCTCCTTTGATAGAAAGTCTAATGACAGGCACTCATAAGCATTCAAAAAATTTCAAACAAAATATTCGATCTATCAACAGTTCATTTGCATTTGCTTGCAAGGGGGCAAACATTTCTCCTCCTCCTGGTTATGGACCTTACTGCTTTAGAATTAATGGCCAGATTTACCACCGAACTGCATCTCTTCATCCGCACAATGAGGATAACCGAAAGTTTGCACAACTATATATTCTTGACCCCGATGAGGCTGCTAAACAACGCCTCATGATTAATGAAAATTCAAAATGCAACCCTGAGCTCATGACAGAGTTAAGCACTTTTATGGATAAAAACAATCCATTTGCTGAAGCCTGCAAAATGTTATATGAGGTAGAACAAGAATCCTTACAGGAGGCTATACAAAATGGCACTATAACACCAACTGTCACCATGGCCATAGTACAAGATCGCACGGACGATCAACGCAGATACAATGCACCTCGCAGTAATGAAGTAGCTATTATTTTTCAAAATGATGATGGAGAACCTCCTCTCGAAAGAGATCTTATCATTCATTGCCGAACTCAAAACACAGACAGAAAAACAGAAAGGATAAGCATTTTAGATCCAAACTTAGAGCCGATGCTCTATCCACTTCTATTTCCATTTGGGGACCAAAGTTGGTCACCTCGCATTAAACTTAACTACACCCCTACTACTGTAAAAACCATACGCAATCATTCCTCTGCTAAGCCAAGAGAAAGAGTCACTCAAATGCAATTTTATAGCTACATGCTTTCCATCCGAAAAGATTTCAACCCATTTTTAAATGCAGGCAAATTAACTCAACAGTACTTTGTAGACGCATATGTTAAGACCGAAGGTAACCGTCTAAATTATGTACGAAAAAATCAGTCCAAGTTACGAGTTGAAAAATACACCGGTCTCATGGACCATCTACAAAACGCTGCCAAAGAACAGGGCTTGATACCAGGAAAAGCAGTAATACTTCCATCAACATTCCAGGGTAGTCCCAGAAACATGCTGCAAAACTACCAAGACGCCATGGCTATTGTGCGAAAATATGGTAAGCCTGACTTCTTCATAACAATGACATGCAACCCAAAATGGCCAGAAATTTTAGAAAATATTACAGAAGGTCAAGCAGTGGAATACCGCCCTGATTTGGTTGCCAAAGTTTTCAACTTAAAGCTAAAAGAACTACTACACGACATCACAAACAAACATGTGTTAGGTAAACCTGTTGCTAAAATTCATGTAATAGAGTTTCAAAAGCGTGGATTACCTCATGCACATATTTTACTCATATTATCACCTCAAGATAAGCTTAAAGATGCTGATGCTATTGATAGCTTCATTTCAGCAGAAATTTCATCATGCACAACCCCGATTACATGCAATAGTCATCAAACACATGATACATGGACCATGTGGCCTCAGAATATTAATTCACCATGCATGGCTGATGGTGTTTGCTCAAAAAACTTCCCAAAACCATACCAAGACCAAACTTTGTCAAACATGGACGGCTATCCACTCTACCGGAGAACACAAACAGCTGCTTCTATTGAAGTAAATGGAAAAAAAATCAATAACTCTTGGGTTGTGCCATACAACCCATTATTAGCTTTAAAATACAACTGCCATATAAACGTTGAGAGCTGCGCTTCTATAAAAAGTGTAAAGTACTTATTCAAATACATCTATAAAGGACATGACTGCGCAAATATTGCCATCAAAGAACATGCAACGCTCCATCATGACGAGATCACCTCCTTCATGGATTCTAGATATGTGACAGCTCCAGAAGCGGCATGGCGTCTTCTTGGTTTCAAAATGCACCATCAAACACATGCCATTGTGCGTTTACAAATCCATCTTCCTGACGAACAGTCGGTATACTTTAATGAAGGTAACATCAGGAATGCTATAGAAAGAACACAATCAAGAGACACAACATTGACAGCTTGGTTCACCTTAAACAGAGTAGATGTGGCTGCCCGCGAATTCCTGTATACTGATATTCCACAACATTTTGTATTTCAACAGAAAAATACCACATGGGAAAGGAGATTGAGACATCGAGAAAATAACACTATTGGGCGAATGTACTCTGTTAACATAAATTCAGATGTTGAGAGATTTTGCTTGAGATTACTTTTACTCCATGTTAAAGGAGCCACCTCATTTGAACATATCCGAACAGTTAGTTGGTGGTGTGCATTTTCCAACATTCAAAGAAGCTGCTCAAAGACTCGGTCTTTTTCAGGATGATGAATTATGGGACTTGACTCTTCACGAAGCTTCAAGTGAGATGATGCCTCAACTGCTTCGAGAGCTTTTTGCCAACATTTGTGCCCTTGCATCTCCACCAAATGCTAAACAACTGTTTGAAAAATATAAACAACAACTCATTGAAGACTTATCAAGACACCCTGGCCACACACCAGACTGCCAAACATGTCTCAATAATGCACTATTAGACATTCAAGACATTTTAATTGTTAACGGGAAAAAATGTCAGGATTTCGGTTTACCAACGCCTACCGACAATTCAACCATCAAAACAACAGACATTTATGATGCAGTTCTTCAAAGTCACATAGGAGTACAAATGCAGGCGGCTTTAAATGATCTACAAAGAGAAACTTTTGAAGACATTCTTTCTGCCAACCAAAACGATACATTACCCCAAAGGTGTTACTTTCTCGATGGTCCTGGAGGTAGTGGCAAAACATACCTATACCAAACTTTATTGCATTCATTTAGAGGAAACAAAGAGATAGCATTAGCTGTTGCTTCTACTGGAATTGCTGCTAATTTGCTAGAGGGTGGACGCACATATCACTCACAATTTAAACTGCCTGTTCCTTTGTTGGACACTTCAACATCTTCCATGAGGCAAACATCTAATGATGCAACAAACCTTAGAAAAACAAAAATTATAATTTGGGATGAATCAACCATGGCTCCAAGTGATGCTCTCAGATGCGTTGACAAACTCTTGCAAGAGCTCATGAAAAACAGCAAACCTTTTGGCGGTAAAACAATTATCCTTGGAGGCGATTTCCGACAGTCGATCCGCAATCGTTGAATCCAGCATTAAATTCAATACACTATGGGATAAATTTAAGATCATAAAGCTGCAAACAAATGTAAGATCTGTGGATCCAGAGTTCAGCTCTTGGCTAATAAAACTTGGCGATGGAAAACTAACTAACGAACATGGCTTCCATCAAGATATATTTCAGATACCACCTAAAATGATCTGCAAAAACTCCATTGTCAAGGAAATTTATGGTGACCATTTACACCCTGATCAAATTTCAACGTTTGAGAAAACTGCAATTTTATGCCCCAAAAATTGTGATGTGGACAACATCAATGAAGAAGTGCTTAGTTTGTTAGAAGGTGAGAGCTACACTTATTTAAGCACTGATTCTATTGATGATGAATCACAGGAAGACAAGGATAATTACCCCATTGAGTTCTTAAATGAATTGGCTCCTTCAGGGATGCCAGTTCATAAACTGAAACTAAAAATTGGCTGTATTATTATGCTCCTGCGTAACCTGAATACAAAGAGAGGCCTGTGTAATGGAACAAGACTGATTGTGACAGCTATGCGACAAAATTTGCTCATTGCTAAAGTATTGACACCTACCTCAGAACGAAAAAACATTTTCATTCCTAGAATTGATTTAGCCCCAAGTAACACCGAACTGCCATTTGTTTTACGAAGGAGACAATTTCCTGTTAAATTGGCATTTGCAATGACTATTAACAAATCCCAAGGACAAACCTTTGACAGAGTTGGCATCTATTTACCAGAACTCGTCTTCAGCCATGGACAACTATATGTTGCATTCTCTCGAGTCAAGAGCTCTGCGGATGTTAAAATCAAAGTCATCGATGGACGTGAACAAGGCTACTTATTACCAGGGACTGATGCATGCTTCACTAAAAATGTTGTATTCAAAGAAATTTATTCAAAATAGTCACTAAAAATATTTTACTTTTCTTGACGCTGCTGTGTTTTCCTTTCCACCAACATTCATACGCACCACACTTATCAATAGACTGCCCTCTGGGCAGGCTTTACACCTAGTATCTTAATAACAGAAGATGGTACAGACGTGAAAATCGGTATTTAGATTCATCTTGACAAATAAAAAAACATGTATTTTACCATTTTCTGAAAATTCCTTGGGGGGGGCAAAAAGGGGGGTTGAATACTTTTTTCATAAACACGAAAGTCCTGACTGACTGGCTCATCAACGCCCAGCTGAAACCGTTTAACCTAGCAACGTGAAATTTTGAAGGTGCACTGTTTGTATGATGTAGACACCCACTAAGCAAGGATTTTTGGAAACTCCGCCCCTAAGGGGGTGAAAAAGGGGGTTGAATATTTTTAACACGATACCTATAGCTCAAAAACAGAAGATGTTACAGATGTGAAAATCAGTATTTAGATTCATCTTGAAAAATAAAAAAACATGTATTTTACCATTTTTCAAAAATTCAACTGGGGGGCAAAAAAGGGGGTTGAATATTTTAAATATTTTGAACAGGATACCTATGTCTTAAAACCAGAAGATGGTACAGACATGAAAATCGGTATTTAGATTCATCTTGACAAATAACAAAACACGTATTTTACCATTTTCTGAAAATTCCATGGGGGGGGCCAAAATGGGGGGTTAAATACATCTATATAGATAACACAAAAGTCCTGACTGACTGACTCATCAAAGCCCAGCTGAAACCGTTTAACCTAGGAACGGGAAATTTTGAAGGTGCACTGTTTTTATGATGTAGGCACCCACTGAGGAAGGATTTTTGGAAACTCTGCCCCTAAGGGGGTGAAAAAGGGGGTTGAATATTTTAAACAGGATACCTATAGCTCAAAAACAGAAGATGCTACAGATGTGAAAATCGGTATTTAGATTCATCTTGAAAAGTAAAAAACACGTATTTTACCATTTTTCAAAAATCCAAGTGGGGGGGCGAAAAAAGGGGGTTGAATATTTTAAACGGGATACCTGTATCTCCAAAACAGATGATGTAACAGTCCTGAAAATTGGTATTTAGATTAGTCTTGAAAAATAAAACAACACGTATTTTACCATGTTCTGAAAATTCCTTGGGGGGGCAAAAAGGGGGTTGAATACTTTTATCAGTATACCTATATTTCAAAAACCAAAGATGTTACGGGTGTGAAATTTGGTATTTACAATCTTCGTGAAAAAAAACACACAAGTTTTTTTCCATTTTCCACAAATCCAATAGGGGGGGGGGGTCGGGGGAAAGGGGTCTGAATATTTTTTATCATTATACCTATATTTCAAAAATCAAAGATGTTACAGACGTGAAATTTGGTATTTACAATCTTCTTGAAAAATAAGAACAGGTGTTCTACCATTTTCCAAAAATCCCAAGTGGGGAGGGGGTAAAAAAAAGGGGGGGCTGAATACTTTTAATCAGGATACCTATATCTCAAAAACAGAAGATGTTACATACGTGAAAATCGGTATTTAGATTCGTCTTGAGAAACAAAAAACACCTATTTTACCATTTTCCAAAAATTCAGTGGGAGGGGGCAAAAAGGAGGGTTGAATTCTTTTATCAGTATACCTTTATTTCAAAAACCAAAGATGTTACAGGTGTGAAATTTGGTATTTACAATCTTCGTGAAAGAATCCAAACACGTGTTTTACCATTTTCCAAAAATCCAAGTGGGGGGTATAAAAAGGGGGGTGAATACTTTTAAACAGCATACCTACGTGTCAAAAAGAGAAGATGTTACAGACATGAAAATTGGTATTTAGATTTGTCTTGAGAAACAAAAAACACCTATTTTACCATTTTCTAAAAATCCAGTGGGAGGGGGAAAAAGGGGGTTGAATACTTTTATCAGTATACCTATATTTCAAAAACCAAAGATGTTACAGGTGTAAAATCTGGCACTTACAATCTTCTTGAAAAATAAAAAAACACATGTTTTACCATTTTTCAAGAATCCCACGTGGTGGGTGAAAGAAGGGGGGTGAATACCTTTCAACAGGATACCTATATCTCAAAAACAGAAGATGTTACAGACGTGAAAATTGGTATTTAGATTCGTCTTGAAAATAAAAAAACATGTATTTTACCAATTTCCAAAAATCCAGTGGGGGGCAAAAGGGGGATGAATACCTTTATCACTATACCTATATTTCAAAAGCCAATGATGTTACCAGTGTGAAATTCGATATTTACAATCTTCGTGCAAAAAAAAACATGTTTTACCATTTTCCGAAAATCCAGTTAAGGAGGGTGGGGGAAAGGGATGTGAATACTTTTATCAGTATACCTATATTTCAAAAACCAAAGATGTTACAGGTGTGAAATTTGGCACTTACATTCTTCTTGAAAAATAAAAAAACACATGTTTTACAATTTTCCAAAAATCAGATGAGGGGGAGGGGGGTTCTACCAAAAAAAACCTTAAGCTTCTTTTAAAAAAATCTATTTGAACAAATCCTAAAATCCATGCGAGTGAAGCCGTGGGCAAAAGCTAGTATATATATATAAATAAAGCGGCGACAACCAGCTGTGGCCATGTAAAACTCACCAGATGCCTGGGTGCAAAGCCCAATGTAAGATATGCAAACCAAAAAAGAGAAGGACGCACACCAGGGCTTAAGAAAAAATGATAAAAGTAATGTTTTATTTAATAAAGCATTAACCCTTTCGCTGTGGAGGACGCCCACAGCGCATCCACCCGCAGGTAGCAATCCTTGCTGAGGACGCGCTGAGCGCGTCCTCCCTTTGGGGCCAGCGATCGGCCGGGTTCCGGCCGATCGCTGTGCCCCCTGGTGCGGGCTGACATCCTCGATGTCAGCCCAGCACCCGGAACCGCCGCCAGGCTAATTAGATGTCATCGCTGCGGCGCGATGACATCTAATTCAGGCCCCCCCGCATGTGTAGAGGAGGCGCCTGAAAGGGAGGGGGGGAGGTCCTTCGGACCTCTCTCCCTCCCGATCGGCGGCATGCAGGGGGTTAACCCAGGCACCGTTTGGAAGGGCACAGCCTGCCCTTCCTAACAGTACCTGGATTTAACCCCATGGGGGCCGGATCATGAATCGGTGCCGAAAAGCACCAGTTCGTGATCTTTTCCCGGAGCTGGCCGACATCCAAGATGTCGGCCAAGCCTCCGGGAACTCCCCCTGAGGACTGGCGTCATCGTGCATAGCACGATGACGCCAGTCCTGGAGTTAACCCCTAACTGCCACCAATGGTGGAGATAGAGGGTTCCAATGAACCCCTGTCAGGGCTGCGGTTCCGGAACGGCTAGCCCGGCGGTCCCGCCTCATCGGGCGCTGCTCAGGGGTGGGATTGCGGCTGCGCATGGGCCTGGCGTTACCCGAGACCCGGCTCACTCTGTTGCGGGTCCATGACTCCCGGAGGGGACGACGAGTGGGTCCCCGGGTATCCGCCGTGGGCTTGCGTCTCAGCCCAAGACTGCTGGCCCAGCACATGCCCCAGAATGGACGCGCGCATGCGGCCAGGCTCCACCAATATGGCGGCCGCCCGCGGCGCCGCGTCTGTGACGTCACCAGCTTCTCGGAGTAGGGAGGAGCTCCATGGGTACTTAAGGGCAGACTGGCCATTCTATCCTCGCTTCACTATTGTAGCAGTTCCCTCAGTATTGCTCTTCCCATTATAGTGTATACTTTCCTGTGATCCTGACTTGGCTTGTGAACCCCGACCTCCGTGTACCGCTGTGATCCTGACTTGGCTTGTGACCCCGACCTCCGTGTACCGCTTGTGATCCTGACTTGGCTTGTGACCTCGACCTCCGTGTACCACTGTGATCCTGACCGGCTAGTGACGTTAACCTTGCCTCCTTCACCAACTCCTTGGGCTTCTATATCCTATTCCTGGGATCCCTGACACCCCCTATCTCCCGATCCGTGGCAGTTAGGGGTTAATGTTTGATATTGTTGGATCGGCCAGAGCATGGCCGTTCCAACGATTCCAAACATGAGTATGAAAAAAGTTTTTTATAAAAAATAAAAAATAAAAATAAAAAAATATTTAAAAAAAATAAACAAGTTTTTTTTCTTTTTTTTGGTTCGTTAATGCAGCAATATTGTTCCCATTTCAATTATAATGTGAACAATGATGCTGCACTAACGATTTTTGTATGCGGTGCGTTTGTTAAAAATCGCATAATTTTCCCCAAAAAAAAAATGTAACGAGACCCCATTTCTAATTTTTTTAACAAGCGCACCCTATACAAAAAAAAACCCGCAATTGCTCGCATGTTAAAATGTGGAAAAAAAACACTTTACACGTTGTAAATAATTGAAAATTCATATTTTATTGCATTTTTTGTTATAACATACAGACAGGACATGACGTATACATATAATAATGACATATTATGAAAGGTTTAAAAGGATGCTCAAATGCATCAAACGGACGTTTCGGCCCTCACAGGGGCCTTTATCAAGTATAAATAGAGAGTGTGTGAAACATTAACGAATCACTTACCCAGCTTGTAGTGTGCCGCCTGGCAAGATGCCCGATCCCCAAAGGGCGTGGTGTCCAGCTGCCGGCGGCTACACATAGTAGTGACGTCAGTGCACAGCGACTGCAACATCTCTGTCGGAAGGTAACCAGGGAGACGCGTCTGCGCCGGAATCTAAAAACAACATCATGGAGGAGGACGATTTGTATACGAACATGTGCACTGCGGAACATACAAAGCAACCCCGCAGAAACCGATCATACTGGAACACATTAAGCAATGTTAAGCGTAAATGGCCAGGCAAACATCAACAAGTATGTTCGGCCGTGGTTTGACCTATGTCTAAATAAACAATACGAACAGAAGCTGTATGCATAAAAGCTCTTAATCACACGGTAATAAAACGAAACCATGGATCATGAACCGTGGTAATAGACTGAATGTGAATAGAAACAAAATACTAGTGTATCGTCACAGAGGAATACACATTGAATGGATGAATGCTGTAAAATGAAAAATAAATTGACATACATGAAAATAAAAATAAAAATATAAAAATGAATGCAAGGTGTGGGGTGATGTGTGTGCATTTGTGTGTCGGGTGTGTAATGTGTGAAAATGTATGAATTATGAGTAAAAGACGAATTGAAGTGTAAATTCAGTGTAAGCATATGTGAATAGTGATCAGAAAGCCACGTCTGCGCTGAAGTATAAAACGATGTAAAAAACAATGTAAATTGAAGGGTGTGTATACCCTCAGAAACTTGTGAAGTAGCCAAGTGAAAGCAAAATATTGTAAGAGATGTTTGAATATAGGTGGTAGAAATATCAAACCATGGTTCAGTCTCCAAATAGGGAGACGCTGAAGACAAAAACTATATACCTGGAGCTCTCACTAGTACAGCGATGATATGAAACCAAAGGATATGGTATATAATTATATATATAGTAGTGTGTGTGTGTGGTGCAAATATGAATGATGTATATGATGTATATAAGATGTGTATGTGTATATATTATTATTATTTTTTATTTATAAAGCGCCAGCATATTCTGCAGCGCTGTACAATAAACACAGTATAGACAGGGTTACAATACATTGAACAACATTTGACAAACAGTACAGGAGGAGATGAGGGCCCTATTCCCGTAGGAACTCACAATCTGGGAGGGTTGGGGTTGGAAACAGGAGGAGAGGACTGTAAGGTGAGAGTGATTGATGGTTGCGTCAGTGAGTTGGGTGGTAGGCTTCCCTAAATAGGAATGTTTTAAGGGAGCGTTTGAAGGAAAAGAAGTTAGGGGAAAGTCTGCCAGTACGAGGGAGAGCGTTCCAGAGAGTGGGGGCTGCGCGTGAGAAATCCTGCAGTCTATCATGGGAAGAGGTGATGCGGGGAATATATCATTTTCTACAAGGGTTGTGGTGAAGCACTAAAAGTGATATATATATATATAGTCAGGTCCAGAAATATTGGGACATCGACACAATTCTAACATCTTTGGCTCTATACACCACCACAATGGAGTTGGAATGAAACAAAGGTGTACATCCAACTCAGGTGAACGGTGTAGGACTTACAGCAGTTTGCAGTTGTGCCTCCCACTTGTTAAGGTACCAAAAGTAATGGGACAATTGGCTTCTCAGCTGGTCCATGGCCAGGTGTGTGATATTCCCTCATTACCCCAATTACAATGTGCAGATAAAAGGCCCAGAGTTCATTTCAAGTGTGCTATTTGCATTTGGAATCTGTTGCTGTCAACTCTCAAGATGAGATCCAAAGACCTGTCACTATCAGTGAAGCAAGTCATCATTAGGCTGAAGAAACAAAACAAACCCATCAGAGAGATAGCAAGAACATTAGGCGTGACCAAAACAACTGTTTGGAACATTCTCAAAAAGAAGGAATGCACCAGTGAGCCCAGCAACACTAAAAGACCCGGGAGACCACGGAAAACAACTGTGGTGGATGACCGAAGAATTCTTTCCCTGGTGAAGAAAACACCCTTCACAACAGTTGGCCAGGTCAAGAACACTCTCCAGGAGGTAGGTGTATGTGTGTCAAAGTCAACAATCAAGAGAAGACTTCAGAGTGAATACAGAGGGTTCACCACAAGATGTAAACCATTGGTGAGCCTCAAAAACAGGAAGGCCAGATTAGAGTTTGCCAAACAACACCTAACAAAGCCTTCACAGTTCTGGAAAAAGATCCTATGGACAGATGAGACCAAGATCAACTTGTACCAGAGCGATGGGAAGAGAAGAGTATGGAGAAGGAAAGGAACTGCTCATGATCCTAAGCATACCACCTCATCAGTGAAGCGTGGTGGTGGTAGTGTCATGGCGTGGGCATGTATGACTGCCAATGGAACTGGTTCTCTTGTATTTATTGATGATGTGACTGCTGACAAAGGCAGCAGGATGAATTCTGAAGTGTTTCGGGCAATATTATCTGCTCACATTCAGCCAAATTCTGCAGAACTCATTGGATGGCACTTCACAGTGCAGATGGACAATGACCCAAAGCATACTGCAAAAGCAACCAAAGAGTTTTTGAAGGGACAGAAGTGGAATGTTATGCAATGGTCAAGTCAATCACCTGACCTGAATCCCATTGAGCATGCATTTCACTTGCTGAATACAAAACTGAAGGGAAAATGCCCCAAGAACAAGCAGGAACTGAAGACAGTTGCAGTAGAAGCCTGGCAGAGCATCACCAGGGATGAAACCCAGCGTCTGGTGATGTCTATGCGTTCCAGACTTCAGTCTGTAATTGACTGCAAAGGATTTGCAACCAAGTATTAAGAAGGGAAAGTTTGATTTATGATTATTATTCTGTCCCATTACTTTTGGTCCTTAACAAGTGGGAGGCACATCTGCAAACTGCTGTAAGTCCTACACCGTTCACCTGAGTTGGATGTACATACCCTCAAATTAAGGCTGACAGTCTGCAGTTAAAGCACATTGTGTTTGTTTCATTCCAACTCCATTGTGGTGGTGCATAGAGCCAAAGATGTTAGAATTGTGTCAGGTCCAGAAATATTGGGACATTAACTGTATATATATATATATGGTGTGTGTATATATGTATATATATATATATATTAGTGTGTACCGTAAGGTAAATTAGTTTCTACAAGGGTTGTGGTGAAGGACTAAAAGTGAGATAAAAAGCCTCCACACTATAATAAGTGTGTTTAATATTGCAGAAGCCACCTGCACATCACACTGTGTACTATATATATATATATATATAGTGTGTACTATGTACTATATACTATATATAGTGTGTGTGTGTATATATATGTATCGTGTGTGTGTTGCAAATATGAATGAGGTGTATATGATGTATATAAGATGTGTATGTATATACAGGTTGTGCATACAATGGTACGTGTATATAGCATGTGTATGTGTGCGTGCACAGAGATATAGTGTGTTTATATATTTTTTACAGTACGTGTATATATGATGTACGTGTGTTAAAGATGGGTAATTGTAAAAAATATATATAATTTAAATAAATAGATTTTGTGTTTTTGAGACAAGCCTCAGTGCGTTATTTATTTATTTTTTTAGGATGTTGTGGAGAGCAAAATTGCATAGAGGGGCCCAAAAAAATGTTTGCCCAGGGCCCAGTCAATATTAAAGACGGCCCTGACGACGGCCCTGTGGTGCTTGCTGAATACACCGCAGGGTCACCGAACAAGGGATCGCCGAATCAAGCCAAATTGAACCGAACGACAAGTCACCGAATGTACGGTGACTTTTCGATTCTCTTTGAATAACCCTGTTAGTATCCGGTCTCATTTCGGGGCCATTCGCCTATTCAGAGAGCAGGCAATTTTGCCAAATTGTTTGAGAGCAGTGAAATCTCATATAGAAAAGCAATTGTTAATCTATTCAGAGAACACTGAACAGCAGAGAAAAGTTGTCGAAGTGACCTGCTGTTTGGTGGTTTCATTCGTCAGGTTTATTCAGGTAAATCCTATAGGCTTCAAAGTTAAAAATATTCCTGTTTTAATTCAATATCTAAAAAACTTTTATTTTTTTCTGCAGTAAAATGTCTCTTGTTTCTGGGGTTTTTCAGGCCAGTGCGGGGAAGGTGCCTGAAGGGGAGGGGGACAGGTCCTTTGGACCTCTCTCCCTCCCCATCCATACGGGCCACAAGCGAAAGGCAGGCACCTCTTTAAAGGGCACAGCCTGCCATTCCAAGTGGTGGCTGCCTTTAACCCCTTGGGGGCTGGATCGCGATTTGGCGCCAACAGGCATCAGATCATGGTTCCGTCCCGGGGCTGGCCGACATCACCTGCCTACTGGCATCATCGCGCTTAGCGCAATGACGTCAGTTCGGGAGTTAACCCCTAGCTGACACCTATGGTGGAGATAGGGGTTCCAATGAACCCACTATCTCCCGATCCGTGGCAGCTATGGGTTAATATTTTGTATCATTGGAACGACCAGAGCATGGCCTTTTCCATGATACCAAATAGGACCATGTTATATGTAAACCAAAAAATTACAAATACATTTTTTTATTTTAAAAATAAACAGTTTTTTGCTTTGGGGGATGAAGGAAAGAGCAGAGTCCAGTGTAACTCCAAGACAGCGAACTTGGTTTGATGGGGAGATGGTGATACCCTCCACCGTGATAGAGAAGTCAGGAGGTGGGGAGGCATTAGAGGGAGGAATAAGTAGGAGCTCAGTCTTTGACATGTTGATCTTTAGGTGGTGGGAGGCCATCCAGGAGGAGATGCCAGATAAACAGTCACTGACTTTTGAAAGGACAGGGGGAGAGAGATCAGGGGTAGAGAGGTAGATCTGAGTGTCATCAGCGTAGAGGTGGTAATTAAAGCCAAAGCTGTTGATGATTTTGCCCAGGGAGGAGGTGTAGATGGAAAAGAGCAGAG
Organism: Leptobrachium leishanense; assembly: GCA_009667805.1. NCBI lineage: Eukaryota > Metazoa > Chordata > Amphibia > Anura > Megophryidae > Leptobrachium > Leptobrachium leishanense. The sequence goes on along the minus strand of CM019072.1, from coordinate 84,814,347 downwards.
GACCAAGGACAGAGCCTTGAGGTACACCAACAGATAGAGGCAATGAAGAGGAGGAGTTACCAGCAAAGGACACACAGAAGGACCTGTTGGATAAATAGGAGTCAACCCAAGCAAGTGCAGTGTCACCGAGACCCAGAGAGTTGAGGGTCTGTAGAAGGAGGGGGTGGTCAACAGTGTCAAAAGCAGCCGAGAGGTCAAGCAGGATGAGAATAGAATAGTGGCCGTGTTTTTTAGCAGTTAGGAGGTCGTTGGTGACTTTGGTGAGGGCAGTTTCAGTTGAGTGTAGCGGACGGAAGCCAGATTGCAGGGGGTCAAGTAGGGAATTGGAGGACAGGAAGAGGGAGAGGCGGTTGAAGACTAGTTTTTCTAAGAGCTTTGATGTGAAGGGAAGCAGGGATACAGGGCGGTAGTTGGATGGAGAGTTGGTGTCTAGGGATGGTTTCTTTAGTAAAGGGGTAACTAGCGCGTGTTTGAAGGCGGATGGAAAGGAGCCAGTGGAGAGAGATAGGTTGAAGATGTGTGTGAGAGCAGGGGTGAGGGAGGAGGAGAGGGGAGGAATTAGATGTGAGGGAATGGGGTCGAGCGGGCACGTGGTGAGATGTGAGGAGGACAATAAGGAATTGACTTCCTCCTCAGTGGTTGGGAGGAAGCGGCAGAGGGTGGCAGAGGGGACCTGTGGGAGTGGAGGTGGCAGATAACTATCTTGTGTTGGGATGTTGCTTCTGATAGTTAGAGTTTTACTGAGGAAGTAGTCTGCCAGGTCTTGAGCGCTGAAGGCAGCTGAGGGGGGAGGTGCAGGTGGGTGGAGGAGGGTGTTGAAGGTGGACCAGAGCCGTTTAGGGTTGGAGGACAGCGTAGATATAAGAGATGAGAAGAAGGATTGTTTGGCCAAGTGGAGGGCAGAGGTGTATGACCGGAGAATAAACTTGAAGTGAACAAAATCAGCTTCAGAGCGGGATTTCCTCCAGGCACGCTCTGCAGTGCGGGAGCATCTTTGCAGGTAGCGAGTTTGGAGGGTGTGCCAGGGCCTTGCAGAGTCGAAGAGGAGCAAGAGTGTCTAGAGCAGAGATAAGCGTAGTGTTGTAGTGATTAGTGGCAGCATCAGGGCAGGTGAAGGATGAGGTATGAGGGAGGTGGTGAAGTAGGTTGGAGAATTGATGGGGGTCCACAGCATGTAGATTTCTGTGAGTGTGTGTGCGGGGTGGGGGAGCAGGGTGTTTAGGAAGTCCAGATAGGTTGAAAGAGAGAAGGTGGTGGTCAGAGATGGGGAAAGGGCGACATTTGAACTCAGAAATGGAGCAGAGGTTGGAAAAGACCAGGTCAATAACGTGACCATCGCGGTGGGTAGGGAGGAGGGAGGATTGTGTGAGTCCAAGGGAGGACGTGAGTGAAAGAAGTTTGGAGGCAGCAGGAGCGGAAGGATCGTCAATGGGAATGTTGAAGTCCCGAGAATTAGGCATGGAAGATTAGAAGACAGGAAGTGAGAAAGCCAGGTAGCAAAGTGGTCAAAGAACTGGGAGGTTGGTCCCGGTGGGCGGTAGATGACTGCCACCCTGAGAGCCAGAGGAGAGAACAGGCGGATGCAGTGTGTCTCGAAGGAGGAGAAGGAGAGGGATGGGGGTGGAGGGAGATGCTGGTAGGTGCAGGTGGGAGAGAGCAGGAGCCCGACCCCGCCACCATTTCTCTCACCCGGTCTGGGGGTATGGCTCAAGTGTAGACCGCCATGTGAGAGAGCAGCAACGGAGGCCGTGTCAGAGGGAGTTAGCCAGGTTTCAGTTAAAGCTAGGAGGTTGAAGGAGTTTGAAAGGAAGAGGTCATGGACGGCTGTGAGTTTGTTGCACACAGAGCGAGCGTTCCAGAGGGCGCAGGAGAAAGAGGACAGGCGCTGAGGGATATGGGAATGAGGTTGCTGGGCTTGCAGGGAGGTGATTTATGTGCGATGGAGATAGGATGAGAGGGAAGTATTGGATGTGTTGTGGGGCCAGGGTTAGGGGATATGTCACCTGAATAGAGTAACAGCAGGAGGGTGAGAAAGAGAAGGTGGGAATGGGATTTGTGGGAGTGATTGGCAGCACGAGAGATAGAGGGAGACCATGTTCTGAGGAAACAAAGGAGCTCATGCGAGGCCATCATGTGGGACGAGAGGAGGGAGGGAGAGATGCAGATAGTGTAGGGGTCGGTGGTAGAGGGGCAGGAGTTCCATTTAAGGAGAAAGGTAGAAGTAAAGAGGAGAAGCGTGAGAGAACACGCTACAGCCTGCACCTGACCACAGTTTAGGTGCAAGACAGGTGCAAGACTATGCCAATCACGGCTCAGAGTCCTGCAGATTTCTGTGAATTGTAATCTGTGTCTTGTCACTGCCACCCATCAGGTGGGTTCACTGATTTATAGGAGATTCCTGGGAATTTTAATCTGTGTCTTGTCACTGGCTGCCAGCTATCAGAGTGTCTCACTGAGTTATACCAGAGTTCTGGAAATCTTTAATCTTTATACCAGAGTTTGAATCAGAGTTCTGTATATCTTTAATCTATATATCACTCACCATGTCAGAAAGACCAAAAAGGACAGGCAGACGCTCCCAGACACAGATAAGAGGGCAAGCAGCCTCTGTCGGGAGGCTGTGCCTCTGGTCGTTGTGGACGTGGTGCATCCTCTGCAGGGGCACGCTTGTCCTTTATAACTGGTGCTGGCCCTCTTAAGCAGCAGCAACATAAAGAGGATTTGGTGGATTGGCTAAACAGGCCATCCTCATCCTCCGAGTCCTCTGCCAGCCAGGCTTGTAGTGGTTTACAGTCCACCTCAGCTGCCAAAGCATCTAATGCAGCCTCCATGTCAACAGATACTCCTGCCGTAGCCTCACTATCACACACGGAGGAGTCAGCTGAATTGTTTGACTACAATGACAGTGACATGCTGCTTGAGGATGCGCAGCAACTACAGTGCTCTGATTCAATCTCTGAGGTTGAGGAAGGGAGTATAATCAACCTAGAGGAAGGGGTGCCAGTGACACACAAATAACTGGCACTCATGTTGCCCCAGCAACTGCAGCATACTGCCAAGTTGGCTCCAGTGACGAGGGGATAGGGGGTGATGATGACAATGATGATGAGGTCACTGACTCCACCTGGGTGCCTGATTGAACAGAGGAGTCAAGTGAGGAGGCGACACAACAAACACAAGGCACAACGTCCTCTATGACCAACCGTAGCCAGTCCAAGGCATCAGATGTCAGAGCTGCTCAGGTGCAGAGCGCTGTTGTCTCAAACCACACATCCAGGAACTCCGCTGTCTGGGAGTTCTTTAAGAAATGTGCAGCAGACTGCACCATTGCTATTTGTAATCTATGTCAGATGAGGATCAAGCGTGGGAAAGACAGACACTTGTGTACCACGTGCTTGAGGCGATATATGAAAACCTGCCACGCATCCCGTTGGCACAACACTTTGCATAGGTCCTCCTCCTCATCTCTACCCCCACTATATGTCCTGCCATGTCATTGCCTACTACAACCTTCACTGACAGGGATGATGCTACAGTAATGGATGTACCAGGTCCTTCCTCACAATGTGACAGCATCCCATCAGCTGAAGATTTATGCAGTCAGATTACGTTGCCCCAGCTGCTGCAGCGTAAGAAAAAATATAGTCCCAACCATCCACAAGCACAGCGTCTAAATGCCAGTTTAGCAAAATTACTCGCATTGCAGCTGCTGCCTTTCCAGCTGGTGGACTCTGCTTCCTTCCGTGAATTTGCTGACTGTTCTGTACCACAGTGGCAGGTTCCAAACGCCATTTCTTTTCACGGAAGGCCATTCCAGCACTATACCAGCACGTGGAAGACAATGTTATGGAGTCATTGGGAAAGGCAGTCAGCAGCAAGGTGCACATGATTTTAGACATATGGTCCAGCAAGCATGGACAGGGCCGTTACCCAGTGTGCCATGAAGGAAATGTAACTCTGCTTGCAGCTGGGAGGGATCCAGGACGGGCTCTGTGATGGAGATTGTTCATCCACCACGCCTCCAGAAAGCTGCTTGTATGAGGTCTGTCTGCTCCACCACCACCTCTCCCTCTTCCTCCTCCTCCTCCTCCTTCTCTGTCTCTGGCGAAGTGGCAGTTAAACCGACGCATGGCAGGGGCTACGCAATGACTCAAGCAAAAATATGCCATACTGTGCTTGAGCTGGTTTGTTTAGGGGACAGGGGCCACACCGGGCCAGAAATTCTGTCAGCTCTGCAGGGGCAGGTGCAGAGATGGTTAACATCATGCCAGCTTCAGCTGAGAATGGTCGTCTGTGATAATGGCAGCAAACTACTCTCTTACCCTACACCTGTACCATGCCTAGCACACGTCCTAAATCTGGTGGTACAGCGTTTCCTAACCAGGTACCCATGGCTAGCAGAGTTTCTCAGCCAGGCCAGAAAAGTCTGCAGCCACTTCAGACGGTAATTCGCCTGGCAGAAATTCAAAGAGAATTCCACCTTCCCACAAATCATCTGATCTGTGACATGCCCACCAGGTGCAACTCGACATTAGCAATGCTGCAGAGTCTGCACAAGCAGCGTCTACACAAGCAGCAGAGGGCCATCAACGAGTACCTGTTTAAGTATGGCACAAGGACAGGTTCAGGTCAACTTGTTTTTTTTTCCCCTGCAGTGGCTGATGATCAAGGATGCATGCACTGTACTGTCACCATTTGAGGAGGCAATGAGGATGGTGAGAAGGGACAGTGCATGCATCAGTGACACAATTACTTTAGTGTTCATGCTGGAGCGCACCCTGTGGGGAATTATAGATGTGGCACTAGAGGCAGAGCAGCAGGAGGAAGAGAAGGCCTTCCCTAGCTCTCAAGACCCCAGTCTTTACGCAGACAGCATTCCTGTCAGACAGGAGGACAGGAGGAGGAGACAGGAGGAGGATGAGGATAAGGAGGAGTAATATTTAAGTAGCGGGGGCATTGAAGGTGGGGATTCCTCAAGGGAGGGTTTTGTGTGCCCAGAAACCCAAGGACTAGTACATGGCTGGGAGGAGGAAGTGCACGATGGGGTCATCCTCATTGACCAGGAAGACTCAGAAGCTAATGCCACCTCCAACCTACGCTGCATGGGCTCCCTTATCCTGCAAAGCCTGCTAAAGGACCCCAGGATTCGTGCTATCAAGGAAAGGGATTGTGACAGAACCGTTCTCCTCCATCTGTCCTGACTCTCCAGACACCCCTTCATTGCGGTCAGCCCGGCTACTGGGAGCGCTGTCCTCAGTGCCTCGAGCAGCTTGACCCACCTGCTTCTGTTCCTCTGCCCTGGAGCCGTTCGGAATTTCCAGAAGGCCGCTCGGTGCCTTCTGATGTTGAGTATATAGTGTAGCGTAGTTTGTAATAAAGACACCAGGCGCAGCTGTATGCTTTAAAACAGGATTCTCTCTCTGAGCTCTGAGAGTTCTCTCAGTTTTAATGAACAAAACGCCACCATTTATGCTGAAGTCCAACAGTCATAATTTGCATAAATGACACACCTCGCCCTACCAATATACTAATTACATTATGTCAGTTATTTACAATAAACATTCTTTACATTCTTTAGCCTTCAGCTCACATAACATTTGTATAATCCATTGTTCTAACACATCAGATTAAACACGAAACACTATCACAGATCCCTTGAATTAAACATGCAGCTAGATAAGGGGAAAAGCCCTGTTGCATAAATTACACAGCAGTAAAGCTTGTATACTGGCTATACAGAAACACATTTACCTACAGGAATATAAGTATATTTAAAACTAAAGCTATGCCATTTTACACTAAACTAATTTAAACTAAAACCAAACGATGTAAAATATTTAAAATCACACGATACAATTGAACATAAAGTCTCTTGGGGTTTGAAGCATGAAGCGTTACATCAGCTCCATGACAGCCGAGTTAAAGCAGAGCAGAGGGAAACGCTGTCGCTACCCACAGATTACAGCACTAAACCATCTCCCAGCGTGCAGTATTGGGGCACTGGAGAGACTGGCACCCAGGCTGTTCCCCTCATGAGAGATGGGACCACACAGACCATGGACGATCTGATCAGCTTGTTACAGGCTGAGTTGGTTGCTGCTCGGGCACAGATAATGGTCCTGACAGAGACATTGCAAGAGCATTAGACCAAACTGCGAGTGGTCACGGAGGAGAGAGATTGTCGCTGCATGGAAGTGCAAGAGCAGGCGGCCAGTATACAACAATTGTTGGCCCAGCTTCGGGCCTGCGAGGACTTTACCCACACCGTACACACGGAGCTCAGTGGAGCCCACACTCAAATAGAGAAGCTGGAGCACAGCTTACGTTCAAGGATTGAGCAGCTAGAGGCTGAACAGCAAACCTGAGCGGCTCTACAGACAGAAATTACCATGTTTAAAACTCGTCTGGAGCTCTGTGAGCAGGAGTTGGAGCAGACACAGCTCTCCCGGGATACGTTTCAGGCACGGGCCTATGAGCAGCAAGAGGAAATACAGCTGCTCCAGAACCAACTCCAGCTGTGCCAACACCACCTGCAAGAAACCAATGCAGCTCTGAAAGAGAGCCTCGCTCAAACTAGGCTTGTGCACCGATTTTTTTTTCGGTTCGATTCGGTTCGATTTTTCGGATTTTTAAACTTTTCGATTCGGCTCGTTTCGACCGATTTCTGTTTTGATTCGGTTCGGCTCGATTCGTTTTTCGTGTACTTTTCGGGATATCGACCATTTTTCGTATTTTCGTGTTACTTAGCTCGTTTTTTTGTATCGACTTTTCGTAAGTTCCGAAATTTTCGTTTTTCGGAATTGTATATGTTTTCGGAATTTCGACCATTTTTCGTATTTTCGTGTCACTTAGCTCGTTTTTTGTATCGACTTTTCGTAAGTTCGGAAATTTTCGTTTTTTCAGAAAGTCTGTTCTCCTCATTTCAAAGCAATAAATTTCGATTTGACACATTTCAAGTCCATTCGAAAATTCCGAAAATATTTTGTTTTGGCTCGGAAAACTTTTCGGATCTGCCATTTTCGGATCTAAAAATTTTCGGAAATTCGGCCGCATCCGAAAACACGAATTGGGAAATGTCGTGAAAATTCCGAAATTCCGAAACCCGAAACGCACATCCCTAGCTCAAACCAAGGCAAGCGAGGAGGAGGTGAGCCGCCTGACATACCAACTGGATGTATCGGCGCAGGAGCACCAGGGTGTCATGGAGCTGACGTAGTGCTCCATGCTTCAAACCCCAAGAGACTTTATGTTCATTTATATCGTGTGTTTTTAAATATATATTACATCGTTTGGTTTTAGTTTAAATTAGTTTAGTGTAAAATGGCGTAACTTTAGTTTTAAATATACTTCTATTCCTGTAGGTAAATGTGTTTCTGTAAAGCCAGTAAACAAGATTTACTGCTGTGTAATTTATGCAACAGGACTTTTACCCTTATCTGGCTGCATATTTGATTCAAGAAGTCTGTGATAGTGTTTGTCTTTAATCTGATTAGAACAATAGATTATGCAAATGTTGTGTCAGCTAAAGGCTAAAGAATGTAAAGAATGTTTATTGTAAATACCTATCTGACATAATGTAATTAGCATATTGGTAGGACGAGGTACGTCATTTATGCAAATTATGACTGTTGGATTTCAGCATAAATGGTGGCGTTTTTGTTCATTAAAAGTCAGAGAATCCGGTGGGAACATACAGCTCGTCTGGTGTCTCATTCAGGGTACCCACTATCACCCCCAGAAGGCACAGAGCGGCCCTCTGGAAATTCCTAACGGCTCCAGGGCAGAGAGTCGGAAGCAGGCGGGTCAAGCTGCTCGAGGCGCTGAGGATAGCGCTCCCAGTAGCCGGGCTGACCGCAACGAAGGGGTGTCTGGAGAGCCAGGACAGACGGAAGAGAACGGTTCTGTCACACAGGGCACTACCAGCCACCTGAAGGCTGAGCTTGATGGGACGCAAGCACGGAGCTGGCGGCTGCAAGATGAGCTGTCCCTGCTACGAGCTGCCAGCACCCACTTGCCCACCATGGAGGAGAGCAGCACAACAGGGGGTCGAGTCATTGCCCCCGATATAGCGTTTGTACCTGGTGTTGCTGGAGGCTGTTCTGGCATCCACGTGTGACTGTTCCCCGAGGAAAATGGGACCCCTCATAACGCCACCCCTACCAACCAAGGTGCAGAAAGAGAGGAGATCCCTTCCCCCCTTCCCAGGAGACCGTGAGTGATCATCCTGGGAGGCTGCTAGGTTCCTGGTCCCAGGAAGAGTTGCACCCATTTGGGATTGTGGGGTGGGCCCCGTTTGAATGTCTGGAAGGGGGGCATCAGCAGAAGGAGAGACTGGGAACTGTGACTGCTGACTGTATTCTGGTCCTGGGTCCACAGAGGTGCCTTGGACAGAGCAAGATATGGGGGGTAATTTCAGGGTGCCCACTAACAAACATTTTATGCCTGTGGACTGTGGCGCCCTGTTGCTTGGCGCACTGGACAAGAGGGTTGGCTTGCCTCTTGCCCCGGGACTATGGACCCACAACCCTCCAACGACCATCAGACCCCGCTGACTTTGCTTATGTGCCTGCAACTTGGAACTTTGAAGATGGCACAGAAAAGGGACAAGGTGAGAGGTCTCGTCAGTGGCAAACGATCCGTTTGGGATCTAAGCTTGCCCTGCCATTCTGGAAGAGGGGACATATGTCATGGAGCTCTTGTAACGCTCCATGCTTCAAAGCCAAGAGACTTTATGTTCAATAGTATCGTGTGATTTTAAATATATTTTACATCGTTTGGTTTTAGTTTACTTATATTCCTGTAGGTAAATGTGTTTTTGTATAGCCAGTAAACAAGCTTTACTGCTGTGTAATTTATGCAACAGGACTTTTACCCTTATCTGGCTGCATATTTGATTCAAGAAGTCTGTGATAGTGTTTGTCTTTAATCTGATGTGTTAGAACAATAGATTATGCAAATGTTGTGTGAGCTAAAGGCTAAAGAATGTTTATTGTAAATACCTATCTGACATAATGTAATTAGCATTTTAGTAGGACGATGTGCGTCATTTATGCAAATTATGGCTGTTGGATTTCAGCATAAATGGTGGCGTGTTTGTTCATTAAAAGTCAGAACTCTCAGAGACTGAGACAGAGAGAGAATCCTGTTTTAAAGCATACAGCCGCGTCTGGTGTTTTATTTCAGCGACGCTACACTATACACTGAACCTCAGAAGGCACCGAGCGGCCTTCTGGAAATTCCTAACAGCTCCAGGGCAGAGGAACTGAAGCAGGCGGGTCAAGCTGCTCGAGCGCTGAGGACAGCGCTCCCAGTAGCCGGGCTGACCGCAACAAAGGGGTGTCTGGAGAGTCAGGACAGACGGAAGAGAACGGTTCCGTCACACTTAGGTTTTCTTTTTATTACTTAACTGGTTAATAAATACAAAATGTGGTTTTCACTGAGAAGCTGCACTGTAATTTTTGTTACTAATACATAAGTGAATTAAATGATTACTTCACTGGTTAATGATACAGTTCATGTGTCTTTTCACAAATACGTACTGGCTGGGTGGTGTGGAGGTAACATCACTGCTCTTTGACTGTGGAGACACAGGTTCAAAACCCAGCAAAAGCCCCTTTCCAATAAACATCCTTGGGCATGACACCAAACAGGATGTACTTGAAAGCTAGAGAAATCTCAATGTATCCTTCCTGGTAAAATAATTTCTAAAATATATATATATATATATATATACAGTTGTGTTCAAAATTATTCAACCCCCAATGCTGTGAAGGGTTTTAGGGAATTTAGTGTACATTTGTAATTGTATTCAGAATGAAATCCTACAAGGACTTTTTAAAGAACCATATGCAACTAAAATGACATCAATTGGTTTGTATACAGTAGTAAATGTTTCTTTTGTGAATTCTTCATTGACACAATTATTCAACCCCTTAAAGACTTCCACTCTGAAGAACAGAGGTTCATTCAAGTGTTTTCAATCAGGTATTGAAAACACCTGTGGATGTCACGGAGCAGCAATAAAGCATAATAAGCACCAATTATGCAGCTTTAAAATGACTGTGATACTCAGCTCCTTCTAGACATTTACTGGTGTGGTTACAAACATGGTGAAGTCAAGAGAATGGTCCAGGAAGACAAGAGAAGAGGTGATTACTCTTCACAGGAAGGGCAATGGCTATAAGAAGATTGCAAAGATGTTAAACATACAAGAGAGACCATAGGAAGCATCATTCGCAAATTCAAGGCAAAGGGCACTGTTGAAACGCTACTGGTCGTGGCAGAAAGAAGATGCTGACTTCGACTGCTGTGCGCTACCTGAAGCGTAGAGTGGAGAAAAGTCCCCGTGTGACTGCTGAGGAACTGAGAAAAGATTTTTCAGATGTGGGTACTGAAGTTTCAGCTCAGACAATACGGCGCACACTGCGTAATGAAGGCCTCCATGCCAGAACTCCAGGCGCACCCCCTTGCTGTCTCCAAAGAATAAGAAGAGTCGACTGCAGTATGCCAAAAGTCATGTGGACAAACCACAGAAGTTTTTGGGATAGTGTTCTGTGGACTGATGAAACAAAATTAGAACTGTTTGGGCCCATGGATCAACGCTATGTTTGGAGGAGGAAGAACAAGGCCTATGAAGAAAAGAACACCTTGCCTACTGTGAAGCATGGCGGGGGGTCAACCATGCTTTGGGGCTGTTTTGCTTCTGCAGGTACAGGGAAGCTTCAGCGTGTGCAAGGTACCATGAATTCTCTTCAGTACCAGGAGATATTGGATGACAATGTGATGCAGTCCGTTACAAACCTGAGGCTTGAGAGACGTTGGACCTTTCAACAGGACATGATCCCAAGCATACCTCCAAGTCCACTAGAGCATGGTTGCAGATTAAAGGCTGGAACATTTTGGAGTGGCCATTGCAGTCACCTGACTTAAATCCGATTGAGAACCTCTGGTGGGACTTAAAGAAAGCAGTTGCAGTGCGCAAGCCTAAGAATGTGACTGAACTGGAGGCTTTTGCCCATGACGAATGGGCGAAGATACCCGTAGATCGCTGCAAGACACTTGTGTCAAGCTATGCTTCACGTTTAAAAGCTGTTATAACTGTAAAAGGATGTTGTACTAAGTACTAAGATTGAATGTCACTTGGGGGTTGAATAAAACTGATAATGATGTGAGCACAGAAAAGACATTTGTGGTTATTTCATTATAAATGTTATGTTATATTTGTCTGACCTACAAGTGCCTCTTTGATTTAATTGTAAGCAAGATGACTGAATGATCAAAATCAATGTCAAACTGGCCAAAACACTCAATTTCAGTGGGGGTTGAATAATTTTGAACACAACTGTATATATATATGTCACCGGTGTGAGGGGGGCACCAGGGTGGCGCCGGGGTATTGGGATGTGGTGAGCCCAGGGTGCAGTTAACTACGCAGACAGGAGGGTGGAGTATGGGGAATGAATGGAAAACTGACCGGGTATGGATATTGCAGAAGGAAAGGAGGTTGCTGGAATCTGGAGAAAATCCGGTGAACAGGAGCAGGTAGGTAATTGGGGTCTCAGAGAT